>JAWNKW010000141.1:14870000-15501367 GCA_035041775.1 Chymomyza caudatula | reverse complement strand
AGTGCATGACTTTACCATTTGTGCAAGGCGCACAGTTAAACCGCTAGGAAACCGATATCAATAATTTTACAATAAATTGTTTCTTACCAATTGTAGTATTCGTTAGCATTTGATATTTGAAAATTTGAGTGCATAAAAGGGACCAAACCGGAAGAGAAATGGCCTCAGGTCCAAATGGAATATGTTTATTGTGCAAAACGCTCATTGTTTTTGTTGTTACTATGAGCTTTTTACCAGAAAATAAAAGAAACTTATGCTTGTCTTTAACTTGAACATTTCATTTTTGGTTCGTAAAATGAACTAAACAAGAGAAAAAAAGCGAGGAAAAACGGTTGCAGGCATTGGAAAAAGGATACACAAAAATTGACAACTACATGGACACGAACATTTCCATTGCTTTTGGGCAGCGTGTAGAATGTTTTTTGTAATGGGTTCAGTTTAGGGGAGAGGCAGGAATTGGACTTTGTTTTCAATAAAACATAGAAATATTCGAAAGGAAATACATTTAACACATGGCTAAAACTCTAAATACGAGCAGATAGTAACTATTTAAGCACAAATCTATGTGCTATGTTATCCTTGCCATGCTATGTGCATGTAAGGACTCAGAAAATTCTCTAACTTAGTTATGGGACATGCATGAGCAGGTTATGAGTACATCAAACTCCCAGCTTATATCACTTACATCAAGTTGACAGTTTCCTTTTTTTTTATACCCTGTAAACAAATTGTAAAAGGGTATTATAGATTTGTGCAATGTATGTAACAGGCAGAAGGAGGCGTGGCAGACTATATGTTCCATGGGCAATAATGGTCAGGAGCAATAGTCGAGTCGATATAGACATGTCCGTCTGTCCGTGTTGTCACACCAAACTTGATTACCAAAAGATGCGCATATACCGGGAAAAATACGAGTTTGTCAAATTATGTTGATATCTCACCCCCTTTCCCTGTGGCATTTGTTTGTAGTTTACAGCCGCTCCGTTCAATCCATCCATTCGAAACTTAACAGAGGTGTGCGTCGTGTTAATGTGCATCTATGTTGCAAAAATTATCGAAATCGGAAAAGTTATAGTCAAAAATATGCTAATTTCACCTCGCCTATAAACTGTGCCAAAATTCCACTACGTGTAGTGTAGTTCCCTTCCCCCGTAATCGATTTACCTTAATTACTGCCACACCCCCAAATATATTGATTTGAAAATTGTCACAGACATTTATAAATGAATTTTTGATCTATGTTACAAAATTCCAAGACATTGGCCCAAGTATACTGGAGTTTTGGGCATAAAAGTAATTTTTACCATTTTCCTATTGGTACTTCCCAATAGGAAAATGTTTACAGGCTTATCGATCTTATGAAAAGACATATAAAAGTGGATATTTCCGTTCCAATTTTATCGTATTTGGTGTTTATAAAGGAAAAAGGGTACAGGGTATTCCACTGTCGTGCACCGTCCCGACTATCTGCATCGAATTTTTTTTAATTATCTCTTTTTATTTGCTTCTAGCTTCTTTTTGATTTTGCATTTTTTGCCATTTACTGTCTCACTTAAGTGCCAAAAGCGTACAAAGCCAGCCAAGAATGCGGAATTGCGCAAACTTAAGGCTAATTTAAGTACTGTTAACTCTGGATGTGTGTGCCTGTGTGTAGGTGGTGAGTGCCCGTGTGTAAGTGTATATCCGTGTCTCTAAAGAGCTGCAAGAGCAAAGAAAAGAGCATAACTGCAGCTCTTACCTATGCCGTGTTCTAAGCAAGAGCAGTGAAAGAGCTCGTAAATTATGCAGCACTAAGAAAATAAGCTGCACTCAGTTGAGCTACTTACAGCTGCCACCGAGCTACTTGCTGTTGCTGTTGCTGTTGCAGTTGCAGTTGCAGTTGCCGTTGCAGTTGCAGTTGTTGCCGTTGTACTCAGCTGGCATTTTGTTGGCAGGTGAACACGGCGTATGCGTGATATTAAATGAAATTATGCGTTTGCAGATTAGCTTTAAGTGTGCAAAAAGAAATTTAAAAGGGATAAGTATATGGATACTCATATCATATTTAATATGTATGCTAGTCGTAGTGGTACTTTTTGTGAAATGAATATTAAGCATACGCAGCGTATGCTTGACTATATAACATATTCTTTTGAAGAACTTTAAGTAGTTTTTTAAGCTATGTTACTACTTTTAGTTTCTCTTAGCATAAACACTAAAAAGTATCTGCCTTATGTGAGTCGATATGAAATTTACATTACACATACGCAGAGAGGGTCGACTTTTTTGAGTGTGAAAAATAATAATTAGAAGCACATAATGGCGGCTCAAGTTTGAAATGAATCGTCTCATGTTTATTTAACATTACACAATTTTATCATGCCCTACATGTAATAAGCATTACTCATACGCAGTGTAGTCCTTCGATTATTTCGCTGTATTATACAGTTTTCATCAAAAACTGTTATATTTAGCTTGACTTGCCAAAATTGCTTTCCTCTAGAAAAATTTATAAAAAACAAATCAGTCTTATGAGGATTTATGTAAAAGTATAACACGCATACGCAGTGTGACCACACTAATCCTGTTTTTTAAAAGAACCTTACCGCCGCGAAACTCAATTCAAGGCACACGCATTTAGCCTTTTTAAGGTATAAAGTCAAAGCTACTCTGGTTTTAGTCTCTACTGGCACGATTTAAAGCTAACTGAGTGATTTAACACTACTTAAAACTTTGATGGCGAATTTTTGGAGTACTTTAGTAGTTACTACAACTAGACCATCATATGCAACATATCCGGGCGTATTAACTCGGGAAACTACAAAAGCCTCTTAGACGATATTTTGGCCAACTCCACAAAACATCAACCGATCACAGCCAACATTTTTCAGCCATGTGTCGCAACTCTCTCGTAACATGGGCGATGATATAGTCTGATGAAAATACCCTTGGAGTCTTCTCCTTCTTTGGCTATTTACGCGTTGGCAACGACTACATCATTCGATGGAACGATGAACTCTATGAGATCAACAACGAAATTGACATAGTCAAGCGAATCAACATTCAGCGGCCCCGTTGGCTTGGTCATGTTGTGCGTATGGATGAAGAAGCCATTGAGCAAAAGGTCTTCGATGTGGCTTTCGAAGACCATGTTTCCCTTCGAAGGTCAAGTTAAAATGCAAACTAGCTACCTTTTGTATCACCGATTGGAGAATGAGCACGCAACAAAAAGGTGCCTGGAGGAGTGCTCTACATCAGGCCATAACCCGGTATTTGGTTGTTATGGCCAGTTAAGAAAAATAAGCATTTTTAGGATTGTATATATAGATTGCATATATGCATATTATACGTTGGAAATTCGATGTTTTTAAAGACATTTTACTGTATATAACGCAGTAGTTTAAACTGGTACAACGGGTAGTCAGTGAAGCCCGCATAGTCGTTCCTTTTTAGTGGGGGCTATGTTCTGACTTTAATGGTTGCGGCCCTTCGGTTAGTTTCGTAGTGGCTGTGGTTTAGACTCAAGCGAGAATGTCTTTACACGGTGTGGAGTTGCATCTAACCAACCGGGTGCTGGAACCCAGAGACTGACAGAGGTTTTGGATAGGCCATACCAAGGTTGAAGTAAGGGTGCCCAACTCTTCTTCTTCACTGGTACTTAGGGAATTGTAAATCGATATAGAACATACATTTAACATATAGTGCACTATATTTTTTTATAAAGCACCATATGGCATTCGAGTTGACACACCAACCCAAAAATCCATAGGATCGTTGATTGACGAAAATCAATCAGTGTGTTATGACGCCGTGAGATTAAGCCATACATGGCGGGTGCTCACGTAAACCATTTGGCGTATATCCATATTCTGTATATAAATAGTATTACGCATACGCAGTGTGGTCTCACTTATGTTTCTTATAATTTAGATGTATTCACATTAAGTTATCTTTTAAAAGTTAAGTAAATCAGAGTTTTTCAATGAATTTATTTATGAAATGAGAATGGACAACGTCGGACGATGAATTCTACAAGTGGTAGCACACTTCGTATGCGTAATATTTCATGTCGTGTAACTTTGGCTTTTCTCAACTTTAGTGATAGAATGGCTTATTAGAACGTTTAATTATCGTTTTTCGAGCCTATAGCCGCATTATTAATTTTACATAAGATTATCACTCGCAGGATTGCTTCGCTCGGAAAAACTCGTGCAAACACTAGCGTGGTCATGGCTTGGCGGCGGTATATCCTTCCGCCTTTATCTTTGATTCGGAACTTCGTCTGTTGACTCAAGAGACGGCCTTGTAAGCCGGAGCAGTGTTGCCTGCATAACCTCTGTAGGGTCACCATCATATATGCAAGTTGGAAGACCAATGATACCAAATCCTTAAATCCGACGCTCGACTTTTTGGCATACCATATTTCCTTCAGTCATTTGTAATACTCATTAATATTAACTATTTTACTTTTATTTACTTTCAAACCAATTATGAAAATATGGAAATTCCTACGTTAGTAAAAAAATGCATTGGTTTTCCAATTTTTTTCTATAAAAGTTTACTTTTTGTTATTGTTGTTTTAATTTCCATCCCCCACCCCAGCCCACATATTATGTTTGAACATTTATAAAATGGCGGAAACTTTATTAATTAAGCTGACGTCGTTTTACGGCATTTTAATAAAATCAGCGGCGTCGCGGTCGCAGTCAGCGTCGTCCACATTCAATAAAAAAAATATTTAAAAAGCAAAGTGATTAACGTGGCAAAATGAGCAAGAACAGTAACAACATGAAATAATAATATAAAGTGGCAAAAACAAAACTATAAATTGAATTTTAAATGGAAATTAATAGTAAAGTTTCGGAAAAAAAATTTGATGCAGTCAGTCTGGACGGGGCCCGACAGTGGAATACCCTGTACCCATTTTTTCCATGAGAATCAAATTTCTGTCCAAAATTTTTGTATCTACGCGTTGAGGGGTATGTGCGTAATAACGGTAACTGTTCTACGGGGGTATGATTAGGGAAAAGATCAACATTGTTGCCTAACGTTACACATTTGGTTAACATAAATGTTAACTTTAACATTTCTGTAAAAGGTGAAATTCTGTTGCAGGTCATAGGAGAGGGCGCCTAAAATTGGCACATTATTAGCTATATCTTCTAAAGTTCTTATTCGATATGAATCATTTTTGCACTATAAATGCATAGTAATAGTGTGCGTAAATGTGCCAAGTTACAATGGGATAGCTTTTATGGTGTGGGTTAAAACCTGTTAAGGGGAAAGGGTGTGAGATATCGACATAATTCGACAAATTTGCACTGAATAGGTATAATGCGCATCTTTGGTCAAATTTTTTCGTGAACGGTGCGACAACACGGACAGACAGACAGACAGACGAACATGTCTATATCGACTCGAGTATTGCTCCTGACCATTTTTGCCCATGGAACATATAGTCTGCCACGCCTCCTTCTGCCTGTTACACAGATTGCACAAATCTATAATACCCTTTTACACTTTGTGTGCAGGGTATAATAAAGTAAGCGAAAGATGATACTTTTCAGATAGAAAAACATAAAAACAGCTTAGAAGAATTGGCTTGCTGAATCTTGAAGCTAGTAGTTATCCAATGAAATGCAATCTTAATTTCTTATCATTAAAGGACTTACAACGTAACTAGAAGGACGTAGTTGCTAGAGGAAAGTGGTACACAGCTGCTTAGCCCAAGCTAACTGAATATGTTTGCCGAGTCCATCTCTGCCATCATAAGTTTATGGCATGAAAAAAAACAACTCTTTCCTCTGTTTATCTTATAAAGTACTAAATTTTTTTTGTATTCGACTTTGACTACAGACACTTTTCGCGAAGAAATGCTTTCCTCATAAACACGTAAGAAGTTTAGATTACGTTAACTCAGATAGCTCTTGGCTTGCTCCAAGCAGAGCATTAAGTATTAAGTATAGCCCCAATCCGTATCCACAAGGAGATTGTTACTTGTCAGTTGCATGAGTTTTAGCTTAAAAAGATGCACCATGCAAGTGCACAATGCATTTTCTTTGTTAGAGTATACAAAACGAGCGACTTTCAATTATAAACAAAATAAAAACAACAACAAGACCTTCACGAAGTAAAAGCAAAAGTTGTACAAGATAAAGCATGGCAAGAAATACTATCTGACGTACACTCACACACACACTCACACACACACACTCACACACACACACTCACACACACACACTCACACACACACTTGAAAAGTAGGAGGCATTGCACGGTCGACTTGCTGGCACAGTTTAGTCCTCAAATAACTAACAGGAGCGCGAAGAGAAACGTAATAAAACTAAAAAAAAAAAAGAAAATTATTTATATAAAACGAAGCAAACTTAGCCGCCAACGTTGAACTTTGGCCTATAGAGTTTTGGCCGCATTTACCTTGGCCGTAAACTTGCGCACATCAGAACCGTGCTGCCATCCCTTAGCCTTCACTTGACACTGCTTAACCCGGAACCCAAAACCCACTGACGCGCCCACACTCTCTCCGACAAGTTGCTTGCAATTAGTGCACCTTTCATGGCACGCTTGCTGCTGCTCATGTGTGTGTGTGTGTGTGTGTGTGTGTGTGTGTGTGTGTGTGTGTGTGTGTGTGTGTGTGTGTGTGTGTGTGTGTGTGAGATGGGCGTGGCAAGTCCGCTCCTCCTCCCTCTCTTGCTGGGCCTTCTACTATCTACGCTTTTGCACACAATTTCTCATTCAGAAGTTTTCTATGCTCCAGCTACGCTCAGAAGTTTGTAATTCTTAGCCTGTTAACAAAGTTCATAAATACTTGAGAAAGTTAGTTGGGTTTTCCGGCGACGACAACGATTCTACTTTCTACTACTTTCTTCTTGCTGCTTATTCTTCTTCTTCTTCTTTTTTAACTTTACTGTCCGTATGAGTTGTACACGTAATTGGCGTTGTAGTTGCTGTTGTAATTTGCACAGAACCAAACAGGTAACAAAAGTTGTTCTATATTTAGATATTCTTAACTTTTAGCAGTGAACATCAAGCAGCAGACATATTGTATTTGAATATGGGGGATCTAGGCAGAGCTGCCAACTTATTTTTCGCTATTGGTTAGTACTGGATAACCTTATCTGGATACTCAGACTAGGTTTTTTTTTCGCTGTTTAACACTCAGGAGCAGCCTTCTTCAGAATGTTCACCCTTTTTTTATGAAGCTAATTGCTAGATTGTATGCCAATTACAAAAGAATGCATGAAGTGAATAAGGACTGCAGGTCTGTACCCGCCATTTTGGAAAACCCATAAAGCAAATCGATTTGTGGCTAAGGTGCCTAATGGGAAAGTAGGCCCCAGTTGTAACTTTACTCTAAAACCTAGGTACATACGGGTTTACGTAGGTTGCAGCGCATTTTCCTTTTTGTATAACTGTTGGAGCTTTATTTAGTTCTGCATCCTTGTTGCTATAATGTCAGATTACCATGTCAGCCGTCTGGTGAGGTTGAATCATAGTTACTTAACTGTTTTCATACATATAGGAAAAGACAGTTACCCAGTTTGCGGAAACAAGTTTTGCGCAATGATTTCTCTTTGTTTACCATGTTCGCTTATCTTGGCAATGAACACCGCGTGGCTCCACTGGCTAGGTCATGTTGTAGAAGTTACTACAAGAAAGGTCTTCAATGCAGCTGTTCGTCGGAGACTCTGAAGGGGCAGACCATGTCCCCGTTGAAAGTAGTCCTAGAGAGCACACTCATTACCTTTTGTATTATATTGGAAGAGGCACGCGAAAATCGGAAGCGCCCAGTGGAGTAACCCTGTAACGGGTTGTTATGGCCTGTTAAGTATGAAAGTGACAACAGCTTCATAGAAGCCCGACTTTGCCGCGTAGATCCAGCCATTATGTACGGAATAAAACATCGTTCAAGTGTCCACTACGGCTTGATACGTTGGTTCGAGTGATCCACTTTCAACGACTCTGACGCATAGAGCCTACTGAACTTGAGCGCTTGCGACATATTGGCATGGACCTGCGGGGTCAATCGCACGATCTTGTTGGTCAATACAAGTCACCTCTACGAGAGATAACCATACCACCTCTGAGTGACTGACAGCAGCTGCTGTACCCTGCTGGAACCACATGTCATCTCCATAGCGTTCCATTTGGGATAAAACTATTCGGTTATCAATGTTCTGTAGCGCTTGTCGACGTCGTTATCAAAAAAGAAAAAGACCAACTGATTACACCGCCAGCTCAAAATCCAAACAGCCAAGATGTATTGTTACCTGGGGACCCGGCCAGCGCATACGAAGCTGGCGTTTTTCCATATACGGCAATTTTTCATGATAACATAGACATTCAGCTACAATTGCGCCTCGTCGTAATCTTTTGAACGCTACGGAACTCAGTCAGCGAACATAAGGCGTTGTCTACGATCATCAACTTTGAGCTCTTGGGTTTGTTAGATCTTGTACTGGTGTAAGCCCAAGTGAAGTTTTCAAAAGCGCGAGTGCATGGTGAGGAATGGGCTGCCTCAAGTTCTGCTTCAAAATTTCGCGGAGCAAAGGTATGCCGTCCTGGCGTTCCTTTCAAGAAAGAGTGTTGGCCACCGAACACTGGAGCGTCGACTGTCAAGAGCCACTTCTGCCGTAAAAAGAAAAAAACGAATGCTTAGCTGCAACGGACACCGAACTAACTTTTTTCAAGTCTGACCTTAGAAGCAGTTATTATGAAGTTGGCAGCGATGTTGTACAGTTGTGTGCCATATTTTGTCAAAGGTTTGCTTAACATCCATAAGTATTGATTAACAGTATTTGTTATCCGCTTGTGTCACTAGAATGTGTTACACCAGCCGACGGCAAGGCAAGAATCAAAAAAACTTTCATTTGGCTACTACGATTGCCTTTAAAAGTTCAGGAATAGATGGACAAAACCAATATGTTTAATCGACAATGGTTTCAAAATATTCCACAAAAATCGATACACTTCTGCACAGGCTTGATCCAGTTTTCCTAACGCTTTCCCGCTTCGAGGTATCCAACGAAAAAATGTGGTTTGAACGCATTAACCGCTTCTACAGGTGCCGAAAAATGTTGACCTTGCAGTTGTTTCTTGATATGCGGTTGTTGGCGGTTGGTTTTACTTAATTCTGCGAAAACTTATGGAAAACCGTATTGGATATTCTAGCACCGTTTTCAAAATATTTTCTCTCAAATTCGGCAAAGTCGTTATTTTCTCTTTTCGTGTTGTGCCGTTGAAAAACAGAGCTACCAACTTACTTCAAACTTTAGTATTTTTTGTATAAATGCAGACAAATGACCACATAAATCCCTAATTTAATTGCTATTATTCGAAGTTTAAACAATTTTAAACTGACAGTTAATTTTCAGCGCACTTTGTGTGCCATTTAATAGCCAGTTATATAAACGCTCTAACGGTATCTAGAAGGAACTACCAATTTTAATGGCTTGAAATCGTTTTAAGTGGCACACAAAGTGGCAGCCAAGTGCCAAGCGATAAAAATCGAACAGAGCATATTGAATACATTGGACTTGAATTCCCCTTTTCCACTTTTTCCTTTTTTTTATACATTTTCTTTTTCTAGATTGTGCGCATTATTCATGAAAATTTCACCAAGCTGAAGCTAACAACTGCAACAACAACAACGACAACAGCACGGAAAACAACAATGTGTCTGCTGTTGGAAAATTGTTGCAGGTGCAATTGGCAGAGCAGCAGTTTCCGTCATTGGCAGAGGACCAGCTATCCAAAGGATTGTTACTGCTGCTGCTTCTGGCTAACATTTGAAATTTTAATTATAAAATATAGTTAGAAATTTTTGCAACGCTAGATGGCGCTGATGTGCCCGGCAGCACTGGTAGTTTTCATTTCCCTTTCTGAGCTGTAATCATGTTAGACTGCAGAGCCAGGCAACGGTTTTTGTTATCTGGCATTTGGCACGAACGTAGATCAATGTGGAACCAGCCATCCACCTGGTGAATTCCATTGAATGCACTTCAGAAAGTAATTGTTTGCGATTTCAAGAGCATGCCAGACGCTCTGGTCCGGTCAGTGGCAGTCGGTGAGCTCGTTCGTTCGTCAGTTTTGCGCGCTCTCGAGACATTCAAGTGGCAACTCAAACAACTAAGCATACATATACATAGCTCCTGGGCAAACAGATCCGCAGTGCACTGAGAGAAAATGGCACTATGCATAGCTGTCACTTTTCGACGAAATAGAAGTAACAATTTTCTTGAAATTTGTCACTGATATTCTATTAAGAGTGTTTGAAGATGGAATTTATCAATGTAGGCTTCCATTGTATATAAGAATGGGCAAACCTTAACAACAAGTTTGGTCTTAATCGACAGCCAAATACGCTTTGTCATTAAATTTGTCTCTTTAATTACTTGTATACGTTTAAAATGACAAGAATTATGATTTCACGACTTCGCTTCAAGTCCTTAATCAGCGGTGTGCCAGAAATCACTTTCAACCAAATTTCAACCCAATTGCAATTTGTTGGTATGCTAGATATCAATTTAAACTGAAGTCATTCGCCAATGTGCGAAAAAAGCCTTGCAGAGTATGCGAAATCGAACAAAAAGGCGAAGGACTTTTGAAGGGTGTTTATGAAATATGAAAAATTAGGAAAAACCGTCTAGAGATTTCCAGCACAGACCTAAATGTAGCAGCTAAGTTTAGTTTTCACAATTGCAATAAAACCCTTAGGTTGCTTTTTCTGATGAATAAGCCCTAAGACCTTCGAAATTTTTCCTGACTACTTTTTAGTAGAACACTACGCAATTCATGTACCATTTCGCTTTTTTCGCGAATCCTTTAATGAGCTTTCATGAGCTATTGAACTATAGTTTAATGCAAACTGTACTAGAATTCCTAAGCAACAATCAGGGGTATGCCAAAAATGTCAAGACGGGTTTGTCTAATCTTTCATTTGAATTCTCTTAAAAAATGCATCGGTCAGCTGATCTCTTTTTAGATTTCTAATATTTTCAAAGATATATCATACGCACTGAAGATATTGCTTTTTGAAAATCGGCTTTAAATAATATGTGATATAGAAATACATTGCTATTTAGTAAGTACTAGGGGATTCCGCCTTCTGCTCGCTCCACTCACCCACCACAGGTGCCCCGGGGCTGTTCCTCGTCCTCTCTATGCCCTTTCATTTTCACATCCTTTGCCTGCCTTTCGCTTTCTCTCACTTCACAGACACAATATTGCTATTTTATATATCGATTTTGAAACCAAGTCTTATGATTGATTTTCGCTCAGTGTACCCAAGCAGTTTATTTGCAGTCAAAATATGTCCCCAGTTGGCAACAACAATAGCAATTAGTTCATTGTCAATAGTTTGCTTGTTGCAAAATTTTAGCAAAATTTTACTTCAAATTGCTGACACAAGACAATTGCGTGACTTTCGGGGAAAGACGGCGAAGACAGACTCAGATCGGAGGCGTTGTCAATGGCGGCGACAAATTTAACTAAATTGTAATCGGAGTATGATGTTGCATGCAAATGGCATTAGCTACGAATCCAAATTGCTTTACGGCATGCCATCTCAGGCGACAATCAGGCATGCAACAACAACAACAATAACAAAATAGTTTTGCTCTCTGCTGAGTTTTCACTGGTGGCAATGAGAGTGAGTGCATAGTTACAGTCAAGTTGCAAGCGATTAAGTGAAGTAAGCTAATTAATTTTGCATTGTTCGCTTGGGCGCTGGCTTAGTGCGTTTGTATGAGTGTGTGAGTGTGTGTGTGAGTGTGAGCATATGTGAGATTCTGTAATAGAGATGAGCTCTTCATAAGTTCGACTGATGAAGTTTTAAGCTAGGAGACGGACACCATTACATTGCGTTACCAATAAGTACGATAATGCTGCGCTCACACTGGTTCACACAACGGCACAATTTGGTTGCATACTGTCACAGTTCAGGGTGAAAACACAACGCATTGACGCACTCTTTCAGTTTGAGGACACGTAATTGTCTCTTGTGACATTATACAGGAACAAAAAATTGTAGCTTTATATTGGTAGTTCACAATTTGACTTTAAAAATAGAATTAGAATGCAACACTTTCATTATGCATCATGAATGACTCCTTTTTTGCATGTGCTAGTGAAAACAAACCAATGCCGATGTACGAAAATCAAAACCATTTTGATATTTGTAAACGTGATGTGCCGTGTGGTGAGCGGGTTAGAGAATACCACCACAGCAGGTCAAAGCTTGTCGTATGAGGCGACTAAACAATGACACTGGGTTCTTTCGAGACCAGTAGGCCTTAAAAGGGTTGTGCGTAGGGTTTGGGACCCACCACGTAAAACTACAATTCCAATGAAAGAATGTATTTACATCAGGCCGTAACCCGATAACACGGGTTGTTATGGCCAGTTAAGAAGAAGAAGAAGATGTGCCGAACGAAATGGATAAATACATGCAGTGATGTATATGTCACATGATGCATAGTTCTTCTAGCTTAGTTCTTTTTCATGAGCATGCATATTGGTTAGTTTTGTAAATATCTGATAATGTGAAAAGATTTTTACACTAGATGTACTCGTTCGTTCATCATTCGTCTTCGTCATTCGTTTCATGTGTCACAGCGATGTGACACATTATTTGTGTGCCGCCAACTTTATGCATGTCATTATAAACTACAAAACTATGACGCTGCTCTGCAAAGGAGAAAGGACGCGGTCACGCAGAATTTCCTGGATACATTTGGTAGGTGGTCCTGCAGGAACATTGCAGTCAATAGTACTAAGAGTCAGTACTGCGTGTTTACGCTCAGGCAAAGCGTGTGTCCTTTCGGACAGTTGAGTCTTAATAAGGTGCTTGTTTACAAGACAATAGTTGTGCCTACGTGGATGCAGTTAGTTGTGCATTAGTAGTACATGTGTGACAGTGTAGAGTAAGGGATGGATATAGTTAGGAAAAAGTGGACTCTGTCAGATAGGCATTAGGATTAAGGTAGATAAACAGAGTGTCGCTGTTGCTAGGCGCTAGTAGTTAGAAATTGGAGCGTCAGTGGCGGCATTGCCTATATAAGGCATGTGCTACTGTCAGTAAGGGGCAGTATGAACCGGACCTACACCGGAATTTATTTATCGTGACATTTTCCATGGGTTGGATTACGATCACGGTGCTCTAATGTGCCACCTAGGTGAACACAGCGAGGTTGGTATAATACGCAAACTAACGCCCCTCAGAGAACAACAGCCGTAGCTGTTGACTCATCAGTGCCGATTTGAATGTATGTTGTCGGGCATGCATTTCCCCTTGGGTAGGGGCGAAGTGTATCTATCACTTCTCCTGCTTTTTGGCCAGCAGCACCTGATCAGTAAGGTCTTGGTGAGGCTTGATAGAGGGATCGGTGTTTGGAGGCTTCAGAGCAGGAGAGGCTAGAGAACCGTCGGCCAGTAACGAGCCAGCATAGGAGTTGGCCAGCAGAGAAGCTGGAGGAAAGTACGTTGCCCACCAATGAATATGTACGTATATTATATGTATATATAAGCGTACTTAAAAGGTCGTTGTTTGGCATTTAAGCTATAAGCGATAAGGCACTTGGGGTCCTGGTTGTGTTGGTTGGCATAAAGCGTATCGGTGCGCTCGCGGCGATGGTGAATACGCGCATAGGTGATCCGGTGGCAAAGGCTGAAGACGAAGGGCTTAGGATACCGATGCACCATTAATTCCGCTGTATGAGCTGTATGGCGATTGTATAAAGCGGTGGTGAAGGCGTTGTGGAGTATTCGATGATGTATATAGCGGCAATCCATCCGCGCAACACCATGATAATCCAGCACAGAGAACATAATGCCCATAAATGGCGGTTCTTGGTGTCCACAAGAGACAGACCATTTGCTTGGTCTACTGTGCGCAAACCCGTGTGGTGAGCGGGTTTGAGAATACCACCCCTCAGCAGGTCATACGACAATGAGGCGACTAACAATGACACTGGGTTCTTTCGAGGCAAGTTGAGCCAAACCATGCCTTAAAAGGGTTGTGCGTTGGGTTTGGGACTCACCACGTAAAACCACAATTCCAATCAAAGAATATATTTACATCAGGCCGAAATCCGATAACGGGTTGCTATGGCCAGTTAAGAAGAAGAAGAAGACTGTGTACAAACGGATATGGTGTTTGAGCCCAAATTTGTGGCTATCAGTAATAGAACCTTATTAACCCCGGTACATAAGGTGCGGGTGGTTCGCGACTATAGCCGGTTCTCTAAACTTTAGAGAACGTTTTTGTTGCTCGATATAAGTGTTGTACAAAAGACCTACATATATAGGCATTAATATATATACTTAAAACTAACAAAACAAGATTTGTTGTCAACGGACACGGGACAACTCTCGGTACCCTGGAGGATCGTTACACTATTCTTTCACTATTAGGCTGGAAATATAAAAGGCAACCCTCGTGCCATATATGCAACACGGGGAAAAGCGTACATCACTAAACCAAAGCGCTGATTGGCATATAACTCACACACGTACACACACACTTGCACCCACTGCCACACTACAAAAGAAGGACTGAGTTTACTGTGAAAAGGACGCGACCTCTGACTGCAACAATGCAAAATGGAAGCTGTTTACTTTTCATTAATTGAGTTGGCAAAAGTCGCCATAATTTCAACGTGGTCGACGGCCCATTAAAACAAACGAAATGCATTGCGTAGGGTTGCCTTCGCGCCGAGCGCTTTCTACGCTGTGTTGGCACTTTGCTTGGCACTGCATTATGCCGCATTCAAGGCCTTTTTCAGTGGCCAGTTTGACTGCGTCCAGTTAATGATGTCGTTGGAAATCTTCGCACAATTGTGAAAACTCTATATTATGTATCTCATCTGCTTTTATGGTTTTCCACTGCACTTTAACATCGCCACTTACGAGCAGTTACAGAGCCGCTTAAATCGAGTGCTGCTTTCCAAGTGTGTAACACCCATACATACACACCGTAATTGCCTATACGCTGCCTTTTGCACTTGGCTTTAACTACGGAGTACTGCTTTTGGTTGTTGTTTTTGGGCCAGAACAAAATTGTTAAGTTCTTTAGCCTATTTATTGAAATGCAGATAGGCTGAAAATTGGAATTTGTTAAGTGAAAATGTTTTAATTTTGCTTATATAGTTGCCTATATTACAATGCATTGTATTTCCATAGACAAATATTAATTTACGTAGTACATCATTAAATGTAAGTTGTCTTAAACTATAAATCAAGTCTGTTTAATTATAGATATTATGCCTTGTTTGGGAAAGTGTAATCTTGTTAGCTGCATTGTATTTAATGCGCTTCCTTACGCTCTCATATTACTTAAGCAAGCAATTAAAATTGATTTTGGGAATCGTTTGCGATAAGTGAAATTACTGAATTTGCAAGGATTACCATAAGAATGAAAATAGTTTGACTTGAAAAACAAAAAAAAAAGTAAAATATCTTTCGAGTTTCTCACTCAATTGCTTGTAAAGCTTACTTTTTTCTGTGAAGCTTCAATAATTACTCACTGTACAATTTTTTGTGTATTCTTAATTAAAGTTTTATTTAGCGAAATGGCGATCCCAAGCAGCTGAAACGGAAATCGAAGTGAAACACTTTGGTTCTACTTATACAGACAGTGAGAGAATGCGAAACGGAATTCAAAGTGAATCACTTCAGTGCTGAGTATAGAGACAGCGAAAGGTACTTCTGAAAGAGAGCGTAAACTTTTATAGAGCGTAAGTTTACTGCGCAAATTTAAGCATATCTGAAATATACATTCCGCAATACTCTTTGCAAATACAAAGCAGTATAACACTTTAAAGCAGAATGGCTTCAAAGCCATGGTCGGTAAAGTGAGCAGAGAAGTTGTCACACAAAATTTTCGTGTACATGAATTCAACTCATTGACAACTGTTCATTTTTCTTTTAAGTTCTGGGGTCATAGTCGACAAGAGGAAGGCGCTTACCATATCACCGATAAACGTGCATCATGGCTTGGAACATGGTTCTTCTTGTTATATCTTGACCTTTGCATTCCGTTATCGGGTAAAAGCCCAACGTAGGGCATAATATCTGGCTTTTCTTCAACAGCCGCATTGAAGACCCTCCGCCCAGTCTTCTACGTCCATTAGCAAAACACTCCAGCAGGTGCTTCATAACATATTTCATTGGGAGGAGTTAAATTCCTGGGCAGATTTCGCTGCGCACATTTGATTATTCCGTAACACCGTGTGGTGATTAGAGTAGCTAACCAGGGGGCACCACTTGGAAGGTGTGCGTTAACTTGGTTAAGCGAACTTCACCGTGTCCTACCCAGGCCCAGGCTAGACCATTTTCTTGTTAAAATATCAAAATATCTTTATAAAAATTTCATAGAAATGGAACAAGCTAACATTATAATCATATAAGGAATTTGCACTTCTTATATACTGTGATGTCTCCTAATTGGTACTTTTTATTATTGTACTACAACAACTACCAGTGAGACTTTATTCCGACCATGGTGGCTCTGCCGACGTCGTGAAAGAGAGAGGCGCGAATTACTCTCATAGCTGAAATGACAAACATTCATACACAAATATTAGTATTTTGCATGAATTATATATAGTATATATCGCTTATATGATGTACCGCATTTTGCTTGCATTGTCAAACAACAAAAGTAATTTAAAACGCTTATTTGCAATTCTTGCATATATGTGTGTAATCGAAACTCTGTTTCCTCGATCACCTTTGGGTACAAATGTTATCGGTTATATGCAAACCAAAAAAAGCGCTGTTGAGCTAATTTAATCGATTTTGCATATATCCGATTCTCACTTTTATAAAATATTCTTTGCATATATTCGATAATTACCTTTATGAAATAATCGCTTAAGCGCAATAGCTACGTTGCATTTTCGCTTTTTTGCATTAGTTGTGCTGCATTTTCGCTGTTACATATAAGCGATATCTACTGTAATGAAAGTAACACTTCAACTTCTTGGGTATTTTGTGTTTGTACACACTCACATACAGTTGCAAACATCAAACAATGTATACACATGCACACGCTCATATATGCATGTGTGAAAATTATAACATGCGTGGACACAACCTTTTTCATTGACATGTAAAATAAGCGACGTCGTTGACCGAGTTATCGTACCTTGTAATTATAATACTACGATTCCGAATTCATTTTAATTTGCACATCAAACTTTTAAATGTGCAGCTTTCGCCCATCAATGAAGGGTTTTACAGTCATTTTGGCCCACACCCATTCTAGCTTCATGCATCCCCATAATCTTTCCCTGCACTTTCTTCGACTACGTGCACCAAGCATTTTCAAATTTTCGAACAGCTATCCCCATTCTTTTTGTTATATCTCAATAATGAGTAATAAAATTAAAAAATTACCAGCATCGGTTTTACAGAGATTTCTATTCGCCACAAAACTGCCATAGCTTTAAAAATTATATGAATTTTAGGAAACGAGATATTTGCAAAAAACCGACTTTGAATAAATTAAGACACGAACACGGAATTCATGTGGACTTTCGACACAACTTACACAGACGTATGCAAAAACTCAGTATTTAAAAGGTCGGGCTATTTAAGGCTAACCTGAAAGAATTGACAAAAAAGAAACTACAGCACATAAAAGCCTAAAGCCGCTACTAGAATACCGGCAATGAGCGCCATGGTAAAATGAAACTAGCTGGATAATATTTCATAGCCAAGGGCGCAATTCACACCGTGTCATCTATTCAGCTTGCACTTTTTCCTACCCTATAAGCAAAGTGTAAAAGGATACTAGGGACTTGTGAAATGTATGGAGGCGTGACAGGCCAAAAGTTCCAAAAATGGTCAGCTTTGATTATGCCATGTCCGTCTGTCCGTGTGAACACCTAACTCTAGGAGACTATTAGAGTTATAACTACAGTATTTCCCCAAAATATGCTTGCCTTCGGTACCAAGATGAAGTATGTCGAATGATGTACGTATCTCCAACTACTTTCGTGGTCGAATTTCGCAGCCTACAACCACACACAGTTGTATAATCTGTACACCTGTTGTGTTAAAATGATCAAGATCAAGTTAAAGGCAGTACAGAAATTCGGTCCTTCGAGAAAGGGGCAGTGCCCATAATTTCACAACTTGCTCTAAAATAGTTGACACCATCAGTCAGCGGTTTATTTTAAAAAAGGGTGGCTTCTGTAAAAGTTATAGTAGATATCAAAACACTTACATGAAAATGTTAAAAAACGCTGTACCCAAAATATTGAATTTAATATGGAAAACGAACATATAAGTTTTTAGCGATATATCGATATCATAAAATTGATATATCGATTCGGCGATATTGTAAATTTAACAATCTCGATACATTGATATATAATATTTATTAAAATATCAACATTGGCCATGCAACTCAAAGAGTGAGTTTGGTTTTTTTGCGAAAAATTGCTGTAGGGTATCCCACTGTCGTGCATCATGCCGAAAGTTTGCTTAAAACTCTATTTATTGAATTTTCTATTGCACTCAGTGCATTTGCAGTTTTCTTTATTTTTCTAGAAAATTGCACAGAGAAAATGCGACAACATGCAACAATGGGTGCCAATGGATATAAAATCAGATGCAGTGAAAGAATGCCACTTTTTGATGTACTTTGACGTAAACACACACATGTGATAAAAGAGAAATCAAGCTGTGCTCACACACACTCACACACACACACACACACAGATACACACACACACACACAGATACATGCAAACGCATAAAATGTAAAAGCCTCGATTATACTCCCAGTGGGAGTTGCCTTTTTCTTCGAGGAAAAGTTTTATTATCAACAGCGCTGGGCAGCAGCAGCTACAAAAACAACAACATCAGCTCATAAAATATGTTTGCCATCACACACACACACACACACACACACACACACACACACACACACACACACACACACACACACACACACACACACACACACACACACACACACACACACACACATACACACACACACCCATAGAGAGACAACGCATAAAGCGTGTTTTTTGCTTTATTTAACAGCTTGGCCTTAGGGACGCTACAGAGAGCAACCCCGCTGCGTATTTGTTGTTGTTCTTTTCACATACACTTTATGGCGGAGGAGTATATTAAAAACATAATGTGTTCAGTGCCACGGTAGAGAGTAGTTAGTCGCAACCACAAAGTATACCATAACACGAAGAAGTTCGAATATTTTAACTAATAGAGTTTACGGAACATTTTAAAGAAGAAGCTTTTAGCAACCGAAATGGTAACCAAATTCTTTTTATAAGAAGTAAGGGGGCTTCGCCGCCTACTCGCATCGCTCCCAAACACCCTTTCGTCCCTCTCGAGCTAGATCATATTCATATTACACTTACACTTAAGCTCCTGTCATAAGTTTGAAAAATGGGCGGACGGTATGGTGTTGCCAGACTCATTTAAACGACTCTCTAAGAATCTCCAAAGAAACTAGAATATTTTTCTAAAAACCATCCACATTCCAACGGAATGCAACAACATTGGATTCATTTTTATATATGAGTAGATAAAGATATCCTCAGTCGTGACGTCAACAAAAAGAATGTAGCTGTTTTCGCCTTCCTAGACATTAAAGGTGCTTTTAACACATTGCACGATGCTGTAAATCAATCCACTCCCAACTTGTTGAGCGAACGGGACGTTATCTATATGGATTCACTTTCCGCTCAATGCAAGGCTTACCACACTGTCACATAGTCACTGTCGCCACAACCCATGAATCCTTACAAGGGGGATCACTTTCTCCTGCTCTATGAGGTCTTTAGGTAAACAAACTTCTGAAAAGACTTGAAGAGGAGGGAATACTATGTCAAATATACACCAATGACATCGTTCTTATCGCATTAGGAAAATGGAAAGCAACTCTCCATTCACTAGACGTTATATGCAAACTACTTTGTCGCATTTGACAGCTTACAAAAATTTGTTTTACAAATATGGCCAATAAATGCATCAGAGCATTATACACATGTTGAAGAATAGGGGAACTTGGCCCAGAATCATAAGATGGCTATAACTTAAGAGTAAGACCGATGCTCGTCTACGGAGCAATCACCTGGGGAACAGAGTGAATGTGGACTCATTTAAGAACGACCTTATGGAAATATAAAGCCTAGCCTATGCATGTGTGACAGCAACAAGAAGAACCTGTCCTACAGCGTCATTTATAGACATTTGTACCTGCGTTTTCCGGGCTGAAGTTTAAACCAAGGGCCCATGTTCGGATAAACGGGTCAATGCGCTTAGGGAATGTAACATTCTTTTAAAGTTTTTTTTTGCTAAAATTGTAATCACGATTGGTGAAAACCGGCTGTATGCGAAAAAAATATAAAATATATAAAATAATATAGATAAAGATTCACATCCGTAGGATATTTTCGATAATCGAATTCGATAATCGGAATTTTACAAAACAAAAAAAGTATGGAAACAAATTGTATGGAACTAGTAATGGAATATCAACTGAATCATTGAAAATAGGATGCATATAGTAACCGCAGCTGTTATAAATGCGAAAAAGAAGATACTTTCAAGAGTGAAAGATCTTTAATGCATATGTATGAATTCGAAATGAAAAGAAACCATTGCATGAAAAAAGGAAGATTTTTTTTAGATTTTATTGACATTTTGAATGTGCCGTCACATTTTTGGAGCACCCCCCTCTCCCCCATCGTCACAAAAAGTCACAATTTGATGCCCTCTCTCCCCCTCGGTTGTGGGTTATGGGCTTTGCTCCATGCTCGCTTAGCTGGCTTACACCCGTGCTCCTCAGAGGTCGGCAACTTCTTCTCATACTCGTAAACTGGTCGTCGTCACCTCTTCCATTTACTCTACTCTTGGGAATTATATCCTAAAACTGCTCATTATTTAGACGAACCAAACAAATGGTAATGTCTCTCGAACAATGCAACCGCAATTTCGAAATTTTATCTACGAAGCTATATTACACACTGGAAACATTGAATATTTTCAATAACTCATCGAAATCACTGGAATTCACTTCAATCAGTGATAAAATCACAAAACTATTGACATCTGACACAAAACTGTTCGAAAACCTTTAAATTGTAAATGGAGTGTATCAGATATTCGTACTGCCTATTTTTTTGCAGCACCTTATTGCTCTTTAATTCTTCAGTTTTTGCCTCTCTTCGTATTTTTTCTGCCGAGCTTGCCCTTTTTTGTACCTCCGTGTAGTATAATATGTGGTAGCATCTTTTTGGGCTTATTATATTTTGCTTTTACACTCATTTAAACCATTTTACAGTAATTTTGCTTATAGCTAATTTTAAGCTATTGCCTTGTGGCCTGTCCCTGAGCTTAGGTCTCCCAAGCCCCCTCATGCAAAGTAGCAACAACAAGAAACACAAGAAAAAAAATAAAAGTTCATAGCTGTTTTGCGGTTTTGAGTTGAAAGACAGCCTTTCACCTTCCGCCCCTCGCCATCCAAAGAACTTTCCCTAGTTTTCGCCTTTTCACGCTTTCAGCTTGAGAGTCTCTGTGGCTATGATTCCGCTGAGAGCTGAGCGCTGCGCCTTAAGTTATGCACTGCCTTTTGTTTTGTGAGCGGCATATAATTTAGTTAGTAATTTATTATTTATTAAAGTTTGGCAGGCATTAAAAAGTGGTCAGAAAGGGAGTTAGTTTTTATTTGGTTTGTAAATTGAACATTTTTTGCTCCTCAATATTGAGAGTGAATTTATGATTGCTGACCAGATGCTGTCAAAATGTATTGTTACCAGGGAATCGGAAGTGGTACCTTTGGGTTTCGTTAGATTTCCTAATTTAAGTTGATAATTCAGTATGCAAGTTGGGAACAGTTCTGTGCTTCGATTTAACAGTTGTAACACATTATTAGCCCAACAACTCCTAAAAGTAGTTAATTTTAGAGACCAAGTAGATAGATGGAAAGTTTCAGGTTGCGCCTCTTTATGAAGTGCTTGGTAATGCGACATCCATTATATATATAAATGTAGCCCCTGTATGTCGGCAAGGAGTTAAATACGCAGAGATGAAGTTTGTTGTAACTAATTAGCTAATAGTGCGTGTGAACCGAGTGAATCCTTGACAGCGACTGACGTTGTGTTTTTCTATCGTTACTGTCAATTAGTATTGACTAGAAGGCAATATAGATTTTCCTAGGGCAGAGAATCACACAAAGAGTGCGATTCTACTGGTGAGAGCTCCGCCGCGCTAAACCTGTCATGTGTTAATTTGAAAGCTGTAAGTTGCAGACAAGATATACTTAACAAGGTAAGCTTACCCATGGTATAATAATACAAGTTACGATCTGTAACAAAACAGGATCGATTTCGACTGAAGTCTATATTTAGTGAATTTTATAATGCAACTAGCTGAACCCGCGCGCTCCCCTGCTCCCAGCTTTCAATAAATTCATTATATAAATTAATTCTTCAAGTTTCCATTCCCGTTCCCCTTCCAGTTTCCTTTTCAGTTCCTCTTCCTTCTCTCTCTCTTCGTCATACTAAATCAAACGGCGGATATTGGTACCAATATCTTTATATCCTCTACGGGTACCTCTTGCCTACTATATAAGAAGAAACACATTTAGTATGTTTTATATGGAATATCGTTTTTGTCGACATCTTTGGCGTCATCTATTGAAATTCGTCCAAACTTCACAAAAATCTTCTCCCTAATACTGTCTACAATGTGTAAAAATTTAGTCAAAATTGGTCCTTGTGTTTTCGAGTTTTGCGAGCACATCACATTTTGAGGCTTAATTTTTATATATATATATGTGTTCTGAATATGTGTATGGTGTACAGGCGAAACAGGAAACAAGAAACCAGACATTGCTTCTCGGCTTGACAGATTGTTGTTCGTTCAGTTGGTTGCCAGATGAAGTTCTAATACGATCACTCTTCTTCTTTCAGATACCACTATATGGTACTTACATATCTTAGTACCTCAAAAGAAGCACCTACTCTGAATAATCGTACAACATCGTACACTCTAGCACTCTACTTCTTTTCGTTCTCTTGCTCTTTTTGACTTTTCAAATTTCAAACAAGCAAGACGGCAAAGATAGTATAGAATTAGTTATTATTTTTGGGGGCTCTGCCTTCTACTCGCTCCGCTCGCCAACCCCAGTGCATGATAATGAAATAGATGAAATCCTTCCCGTTCCTCTTTCTTCTCTTTATCTTTCTATCTTTCTCATACTAAGTCCTCTACTAGCCCTAGATCTAGCGCTAGCACTACCCAGAGGTCTAGCTAGAATTAGAGCTAGAGGTACCTCTGTTTCCGTTTTTTAATAGTCTACAAATTTGATTCAAATCGGTCCATTATGATAGGCTGCCATTCAAACCGTATCAGTGTCGTCACTCTCCCTCTCTTTTTCGTAACGCATAACAGAATCGCGTGCATTGGGACCGTCACGACATATATGCAGCATATAAAGCCACAATATGATTTACCATTATAAGCATATTAAACAGAAGAAACTCCTAAAGTTTAATCGATTTTAAGAACAATTATTAGAGTATAATATAATTGATTTAGGATTTCGTAGTGAACAAACGCCAGAGATAACTTAAAAAATATAAGCTTTCCAAATGTTTAACTGCCATTGACATTTCTAATACATAAGATTTGCCTTGCTGTTCGTTGAGGCCTGTGCTGAGAAAGAGTTGTGCACACAAATACACTTACTTAACTAAATAACATACTGACCCACAAAACATCGCTATATTTCAGGTGTAATCTATCTCTTGGTTGGTACATTTCTTATTATTTTATAATCATACTTACGTCATTTTGAGTCTCGCCTAAGTACCTTAAAAAAGATTGAATTTTTCCACAAAAAAGAAAATGGGCTGACGATGATCATCATGATCAACTATTTGCAACTGCAGCGCCTTTTCTGCACCTAATCCATAAACAAATTCATCCAAAACATAACTGAATGTTAAAATTGTTAGTGCAATTTATGAGATAAGTTGAGAAATCTTAAGAGACCAGGGCAACGGTTCGGTGTTTTGGCCATTTTATCACTTGGCAGCCGTGTTAAAAAGATTTATTGTGTGCAGAATTTGTGTCGGCAAAAACTCACAACAACTGAAGTGCAACAACAAAAGCTGTTAACAATAACAATTGCACCAACAAGCACATTGCAACAAAAGTGGCAACAACAAACCGCCTATTGTTTCGGAGCCATAGGCGCAGTTGACTTCTCAATTGAGTTATGTCCTTGAGGGTCAAGCATGCAGCATAAAGTGCATAAACTTTGCTGTGCGCCAATGCGACAAATCTTCAACTTGGAGAATCCGGAAGGACGAAGGCAGCAAAGCATTGGGTAAAAATATTTATGGTGCAAACTGTTTTGACCAGACGCCATTTGCCTTGAAAGTGGCTATAAGCCATATAAAGTTCAATGCTTTGTTTGGCTTAATTGTTGCGGCTAACTGTGCGTATGAGGGATTTATGAAAGCAAGAGAATAGTGGCAGTTTTTGTTTCGAAGCTTCTGGTCTGAGGAACTAGTGGGATGGCTATAAAGAGCTCTAGCTGAAGGTCAGCTAACGGCTCGCATGATGTCTGCACAGCTAAACTTTTCCTTTTCTCCGCTAATCGTGCGACTAAGAGTAAAAAGTGCAGAGCATTTCTGCATTCAATGTCGCGAGGCATTTTGAGAAGAAGCTCCTTGATGCCGAGTATCCCGCAAGAGGAAACTGCGCGGGACAGGAATCAAGAAGATGTCGGTCGTTCTCGTCGGATACCCTCACAACCGAAGAGTTGTCAATACTAGAAAAGACCTTCCAATTTAAGACAGCTTACCTGGCCTAGATGAGAAGCCATATGACTGGCTCTCCAATGTAACGTCGAAGCTGTCTGGTTGGAAGGGAAAAACCTTGACCAAAGTCGGCGATAAAATACCATCTGGCCCCCACATAAATGTATACCTTTCACGCAGTGCTGGTAAATCGGAAGACTTCCTTCTAAGGCTTGGCCATAATATCTATGCTGTAGATAATCACATCAATATGGACAGAAGGAACTGGTGTCCTGATATCGCTTGGTGTTGACGACCTGACAATGCAGGCCATCGTAGCACAAGGGAACAGACTGCTCTTTCGGTACGAAGCCGTCTTAGTGCATGGAGTAAGAAAGGAACAAGCGGCGAGAATGAATGGCAGGAGGACACCATTACGACATGTGGAACCTCCGAGAAGCGAAACCACGGAACTACAGGAACTTCTACGTGCCGATTGCGTTACCACTGCTGCTAGACTTCAGAAAGCCATTGCAAAAGCGGCACCATCTCGCGAAAAAAAGTGACAACGCTTTTTCAACTAGCATAGAGGATTGGCTTAAGCAATAAATCCGCTGAAGTGATTGATCACACGGCATACATCCACAGGAAACCAAACAAAGAAGACTGGAAAATCGTCAAGTCCATTAGGCATTAGGATCCTTCCAATCTAGCATTCAAATCTAAAGGCACAGATGGAAACTCATCACTGTAAGGAACACCTAATACTACGTCTTAGGAAAATCATTATGGGCAGACCGGTGACAGGACATATGCCAGAGGTTTGGAATAGAGCAAAGGTGGTCTTCTTATGCAAGGCAGGGAATAGGGATGCCATCCATCCAAAGTTGTTTAGACCTATCAGCTTAACATCCTTTTTGCTGATGTTATGGAAATAGCTATACTATCATATACTCAAACCGCAATAAAAGCTGTTGCAGGAACTAGAATACGCTTGGGAAACCCAAACCAGACTGCATCGTCTGGGGAGGAGAAACAAACTAACATTTCGATGGGTACCAATGACGAACAATACCGAAAATGAACTACCCGATGATCTAGCAAGCAACGCTGCTGAGAAATCCCCTAAAAGGACTATAGCCATTTTCTGGTATTGGAAGAAATACGGTTAGGCGATAATAGTTGTCCTACAACTCTTAATTAATATAAAAAAAATGTGCAAATGAGCATAAATAACTTTAGAATACTGAGACTGAAGACTGAGTTACTACTTCAGTTAGCTGGAAAAATCTAACACTTCTAGGTTTTGTGATCAAAAAGAGGAGTATTGCAGCCTGATTAGAGCCATCCCGTATAATAAGATTTAGGTATATCAGAGCTATGAAATAGTTAGAGGCAGAATAGATCCTAAGAGTCGCAGTGCACTACTTAATTAATATTATTATTATTGTTTCAAAGGTGCCAAGAAAATTAATCATTAACTATTATCATTTTCTTTTCTCATCCTTCATTTTATATATATGCCTTGTTAATTGCAAAAATATAATATTTATTAATATTAATCTTCTTCTTCTTTCAGATCGAAATAATACGATGTAACCACGTGAGCGAAATACGAAAATAAACCTGAAAATAAACATAATAAGGAGTAATCTTATGACATGTGTCAATCAAGGAAAACTTACAGAAACTGATCTCTATGTCGAGAAACTGATCTCTATGTACCAGAACTATCGATTCTACAATCAGCTCCAATTAAGTTAATCATCATATTCCTTTTCCTAATTCTCTTCATGGTACTCTTCCCGTTCCCCTTCCCCTTCCCTTAGCATTATTCCAAGACCTATAAAGGCGATCTAGCCGATTTACATTTCGCTAATCCGTTTGTCAACATCTACCACATACAGGACTTTGGATTCATTTCTATATTTAGAAATATATATATATATATATAGATTGCCAATATTTTATTCGGTCTATCGCGATAATCGTGCTACGTGTTATTAACAAAAACGCAATAATAAATTTTAAAGGTTTTCATTCATATATGTGAATATGACTTTTCTTTACTTCTCATAGAGAGCATTTATTTTTGCTTACCATTATGGCTGCTATCAATAGTACAAATCCAAGTAACAAACCTATCGCTTGGATTTGAAGGGTCCACACTTCGTACCAAGTGGTGTCCAATCCAACTTTTGCTAGAAAGAAAAACAACAAAACATACAAATTATTAAAGCAATATATGTATATTAAGTATTCAAAAAAAAAAACAAATTATAAAAAGCTTCCATCAGCGGAGAACGTCCGCATCCAATGGGCAGTTTTTCGCATAAGGCAGGCAATTGAGACGTTCGGGTGGCGCAAATGTCTGGAGTTTGATAGGACGTATGCAGAACACTGCTAACAAAACCTTCAGCAGGGCATGCCCTATGGAGGCAGCCAAGACTGGGCCAAATTGAAGTGCGTTCAACTCAACTTGAACCATGCCAGGGTCAAGAGCTCTTTGCAAAACAGTGCGGGATTTTGGAATCCCAATAGCGGTTCTAAGTGAGCCAAGCTCATGTTGACGGAGTGTGGCTGCAGAACCAGCACATGGCAGCAGCGATCTGGAGCTATGTTATGCCTTCCTTGCCGCTAACGGAACGATGCGTAGCCATCCACGAGACATTTATAGCTGTTACATCGCCCCAACCTACTGAGTTTTCCGCCATCATCAATGACATCGTAGAGTACTCACGTAATCGTTCCACTGTGATGATCGCAGACGATTTTAACGCGTGAGCGATAAACTGGGTTAGCCGCGAACTATGTGGCATGGGCGAGCTTTTTTTTGGCAAAAGGTCAACCTTTCTACGTTTATAAGATATTATTGCCTATATCTTTAGACGTTTTCATCCAAACTTGATGCAGAAAAACAAGGTTGTAAAGTGTCCTAAGTTTTAACCAAATGGATTTTAAAGTGCGTATAGAATGCGAAATTCTTCTACGCCAACAAGCAAAATATTTCACATATGATTCATCGAAAACGCATAGTTTTCAGAATTTTTGTGAATCGTTTGCCAGAAAGCAGAAGCGAAATCGAAGCAATTCCTTATTCGTGCTTTGATGATATTGGATTTACCGTTACGCTAGCGAACGAAACGTTTGGCAAACTTTTGCGAAACATGCACTGGATACCGTTTGCGCTCATGAGCATAAAGAATACAAAACCGAAACCATCTACCGTTATCCTGTTTGTTTTGATCTCTGCAATAGGCGCTTCCGTACTCTGCTTAAAACTATACTGGAACGTTTTGGATTTGTATTAAAAAGTTTGGACATATGTAATTACAACTTTTTTTTAAAGATATTAAAACCATTAACTTACCATAAATCACTTCCTGTTCTGCGACAACAATTATTAAGCATAAGTTAATAATATAAGAAATCAGCATAAACACTGCAATTAGTATACATCCAGTGCGTAAAGGTACCCAGCAGCAACATTTTTTTACTCTCATTTTATCCATTGTAATAGGTTTTACGGAAAATAACAAACATGGCAGAGATTTTAGTTCGACAATCTTATGACTTAAATTTATAGTGACTAATTAAGATAAGGCAATCTATTATTTTCTAAATTTACTTATTAAAGAGAAAGCCTTCTAGGACCGAATTAGACTACCCCATCTTTAGACGGACTTGCCTGGAAAAGGCTTCGAAAGATAAAGTGAACACACACAAGTGAAGTGAGTGCACTTTATGCAATTTATGTAATAAGAAAAAGGTGGCTTGGCATACCTTAAATCTCAAGATTCCCATAAAGAGGTGATCGTTGCTGGAACGAGGTGCTCCATGAGCTGTCGTAGAGATGTTGACATAGACTGCGTCATCGCTGGCTTCGTATTGTGTGTATGGATGAAGAAGCGACTGCGAGAAAGGTCTTCAATGCGACTATTGAAGGAAGGTCATCTCTCCAATATTTCAGAATGTATCTTATGTTTGTTGTTGCTGGCATGCAAGGAATTCGCGGAATTAGGCTTTCTTCTCCTTTTAAGATCTTCGAAACGCCAATAACTGTCATATCGCTTTCTTTGGTGAAGTATTTGCAAACATACTTATTCGATTTCACCGAACTGCGTTACTGAACATTGATATGTGTTATAAATTCCAAAGACAATATTGGCGAATATGGCACGATCCTTGTGTTGCCAACCACGATCTCTGCTCATTTCAATTAAGTGATGAATGTTCTGCCATTGTTTTCTGCTGAGCGGCGCACATAGAGTCCATCTTTTCCTGTTTGTCCCCATAGTTCGTAGAGCATACTGGTCTTCACGCAACTGAAATGGTATGATGTTATCACCTTAGTATAGATATATTTTTTTCATCATGCAAAGAAGAAAGTGTGCGTGCGTCAACTGAATACATCCAGCAACAGTACTGTATACACGTTGTTTCGCAATAGATTCCATCAAACATCGCAGTTTTTGTTTGAATGCTTGTGCTGTCACGTCGTGACGAGTAAGTAAACGTCACTAACAAATCCGTCTGGCCATAACTGCGCATGTAACTTATCGCGTCTCGAACGGTATGTCGATGGCAAAATTTTGAGTTCACCAATAAATGCAATATCGCTTCGCTATTGACCGCATCTCGCAAGTGTATAGATTCTTCAAATCCCAACTAAGCCTGATTGAAACGAATGTATTTGAGCCACAAGCATAACGTACATCTTCTTCTTTACTGGACATAACCCGTTACCGCGGATGTATAGCTATCCTCCAGGTGCCTCTAATTGCTCACGCCAAATCCAATCGGTGAAACCAAAGGCTGATTTTATTCTGCCTTGCATCTGTGCGATGTACAATAAAGGTAGTAAGCATCAGGTAGAATCCTGGTCTTTCCAACGAAGACATGGCCTGCCCCTTCGTCGCCTTCCATCAACAGCCACAGTAGCTTCTTCATACATACGCACTACATGCCCTATCCCGCGGAGCCGCTGGATGTTAAATCGCATGAATGTTTCAATGTCGTAGTAACTTCATTGGGCTAGTATAGAAAACAGTCCCCTTCCGATTTACTTCGAACTTGCGCAACACCCTCTCCATCAACATCAGTTGAAGAGGTTGCAGGAGGAAGAGCAAGATCACAGAGCCATATTCTTCAAAAGAGCTGGTGCATGCACTTAACCAGCACATTGGGGCCAGTCTTGAACCAGTTTGTTCCAGTTTTGTTGTTCTTGAGACGAACTTCATCTGAGGTCGAAACATTCAAATCATTTGGTAACATTTATGTAACCTCCTGATGGAGGGACATGGTGTACACAAGTCAAGTTGATCATTTTTTCTCCTGGGAATTACTTGATTTACATAAAACACATTCATCTATTTACGCCTTAATTCTATTTAATTTTTGCATCAATGTGCACGGCTTTCTCGTCAATCGTTCATCATAGCGATGTTTTCAACTTAGTAAGTAAATGTACCTTTTTTTACTTGTCATTGTAAATTTACTTCATAAGATTATAGAACTAAAAACTTTTTCAAATTTATAATTTTCCGTAAAATTTATTAAAATGGATAAAATAAGAGTCCAGAATTGCTGCTGCTGCGTACCTTTACGCACTGCATGTATAATTATTGCCGTGTATTCGATACTTATGAATTTACAAATGGCTTCTATTGTATTCCATCGTAAGTTATTGGTATTACATATTTACAACGTATGCGAGTAGTAACTATTTCCAAGCTTCCAAGTAGATTTTTAGGCAGCGTGCAGAATCGCTCATTACGGAGTGCAAAACGTGAACAAAACTCAAAAATAGAACGGTAGAACACAAACCTTATAACAACTCGACTTGGTCGTCCGCATATAACCTATATAAAGGCATTTGCAATCTAAATCTTAATCTCATCTGGTCCGTTAGTGTTCAGTTTTATCGTCATTGCCAGGCAAAAAGCAAATATGAAGAAAATATTTCCTCTAGATGTGGAAAACGTCGGCTTTTGACACAGTTACAAATTCTACATTTGTAGATTTTGAGGCAGTCAAAAACTGTACATGAGGTTTTTATACCCTGTACACATAGTGTACAAGAGTGTTAGAGATTTGTGCAATGTATGTAACAGACAGAAGTAGGCGTGGTACACCATAATTTCCATGGGCAAAAAGTCTTAGTATTAACTCGTGTAGAGATTGGACCATATCCGTCTGTCCGTCCGTCTGTCCGTATGAATGGATAGATCTCCGAGACCATAAGAGCTAGAGACACAAAATTTTACCAAAAGATGCGCGTAATCCCATGTAAGATATAGTTTGTCGAATCAAGTTGATATCTTTTCCTCTTCCCCAGTGACAGATTTGCACAGTTTACAACAGCTGCATTGAGTCTATCAACTCGAAACTCAGAGTTGTGTGTCGTGTTAATGTGCATCTATGTTCCAAAAATGATCTATATCGGATAAATATATCAAAAGTTATAGTCAAAAGTAATGCTAATTTCACCCCCAAATACAAAATTTGGTGTGGAGACTCGTGTGACCCTAGTCGTCAAAACCGCATCCAACTTTTCTCCCCCCTTCTTCCTCACTCGATTTACCTTGATACTTCCATTAGCATTTTACCGTATTTAGTGTTTATAAAGAAAGAGGGTACAGGCTATTCCACTGTCGGGCACCTTCCCGACTGTCTGCATAAATTTTTTTCATAATGCTTTGTTCAGTAACATTAAGTGGAGGAATCCTGGGGGTTGAGTAAATATTACGATTTATGACCATTCTCAACATTTTATTTAACAAATTTTAAGAGAATACCTTTGTACTTACTTTTAGAACAATGTGCACTGGCACCGCTCTGGAAGTCTGTATCAAATTATATATCTTTTTTGGTTGAATCTCTTAATTGCTTTAATAATTTGTATGTTTTGTTGCTTTCGTTTCTGGTAAAAGATGAACTTGACGTGCTGGCAATTCTGTTACTGATCACCTGTATCATCGGTCTGGTACTTGGATTACTAGTTTTAATAGCAGCCAAAAAGGTAAGCAAAAATAAATGCTCTTATGACAAGAAAAAAAAGGCGGATTCACATACATATATATAAATACTAAATGATTTTGAAAAAGGATAGGTGAAAACTTTGGTAGTAATACCTTTAATTTTTATTATAACGCTATCGGTAATAACACTAGGCAACAAATTTGCGCTTAGCTAAAATGTTGTTGGAACTTTAACTGCGCTTCTTTGACGGAATATGTGGTTGCAACTATATTCTTTATTGTGGTTTAATTACAAAATAATCGAATGAGAATTCCGAAAATGGTACATAAATCAACCGGTCCAGTCAATATCTGAAATACTACTACTTAAAAAACTTGATGCAGACAGTCGGGACGGTGCCCGACAGTGGAATACCCTGTACCCTTTTTCTTTATCAACTAAATCCAACATACGGTAAAATAGGAACAGAAGTATCCACTTTTGTGTCTCTTTTCATAAGATCGATGGGGGCAAGATATCGACATAACTCGACAATTTAATTGCGCATCTTTTGGTACATTTTTTAACCTTTTATAATGTCTGATATCTCGACGTTCATACAGAAGGATAGACAGACGGACATGTCTATATCGACTCGACTAATGTTCCTCCATTTTTGCCCAAGTAACATATGATCTGCCACGCCTCCTTCTGCCTATTACATACATTGCACAAACCTATAATACCTCTTTACACTTTGTGTGCAGGGTACAATGTAATAATGTGATATTATTATTGTTTATTATAAGTATATTTAATATAGAAATAAGATAGTTTTAATTATATAATGAAAATAGTGATCGGCCTATAGCTCACAAACACGGCTTTGAATACTGTTTGCAACGGCTTTAACTTCACACAGATTTAGTACGGCTTTAATAAGGCTTAAATACATCTTAATACGGATTTATTATAGAGAACGCAATTACGGCTGACTGCTTCTCACTGCTGTCTAATATCAACTGTTCACTCTTCTGCTCCGCTTCTCTCTTTTTAAGAAACAGCTCACGTTGTACTGCTCTCTGCCTGCGCTATGCTAACAGCCCCTTTTACATAAATATAGCAAACTTGTTGATGAAAAGAAATATCACGACGAACGGTAGTTCGTGCTGTGACGAAAGCAAGAAACTCTGTTAAAGGGCTGTAGATCACTAGCTATAAATTACAGGAAGTTTTGAGCTTTTGCCTGGAGCGTCTGATCCGGTCGAGCCATATACCGTTGTCTAGGTATTTAAGCGTAGATTAACATTTTCATAGATGGTTTTTTGATTAAGCTATTGGTTTGAAAGATATATTTGCTCGCGGCTCGCCTAGAGAAGCAACCATGTGCTCATGCCAATCCTCTCCAGCTTCCATGTGGTTTTTGTTAGCGGCTCATCTATAGAAACAACCAAGTAACCATATGTCCACCCTAATCTCTCCAGTTTCCACAAGGCACCGTCATAGACGGCAGCAAGGTAATTCAGCTCACAGACTAGTAGAGTGCAGTCGTGCGCGCTGAGTCTCGCTCTAGTCTAAGCTAAAAGCTAAAGTTAACATTAGCATTTATTTATGAGCGCCAACAGTGACTACAAAACACCTGAGATATCGTTACAATATTGGAAAAACAATTTTTTTTGAAACACGCAACTATTTAAATTTTTATACAAAATATTTTCCGAAGTGCTTGTAACAAAAATCATTGATAATAAGGTCAAATTAGTATATATATAATACCGGGAATAATATTACACATTTACAAACAATTTGTATACCCTGTACACAAAGTGTAAAAGGGTATTATAGATTTGTGCAATGTATGTAACAGGCAGAAGGCGGAGTGGTAGAACATATGGTTCCGCTTCGTTCAATCTATAATTTCGGAACTCGACAGAGGTGTGCGTCGTGTTTATGTGCATCTAAATTATCGAAATCGGTACAGCGTATTCCACTGTCGGGCACCTTCCCGACTGTCTGCATAAAATTTTTTTTTTAATATGTTATTATCTGTTTATAGAGAATTGAACTGGAGCTTTTAATTTGGGCCATCGCAACACCCATTATTTGTGTTGTGGCTGCATTACTATATTCGATCTTTGCGGCAAAGCATGAACGTAACAGTGCATTTTTCATTGTTAATGCTTGGTCTGGGGTTGGTAAGTTCTTTTATTTTTGCAGAAGCAAAGATTACTAATAGTTATATTTACTTACAGTGCTCGCTGTGTATCTTTCAGTCGTTGTTTATTCGTATTATTTGGATCTGACAGAAGAATAAAATTAGGGATTTAGATTATATAATTGTATATAACTTATATTTTCGCAATAAATATGTTAAAAGTTAAGCATTAAATTTTATTTTATAGGAAAACCATTCCAAAAATAATTAAAATTAATCTTATTCGTTCTTAAAACAAGACTGCATAAGCAAATTTTAGGAATATAGATTTTATTACCTAAAATTGAAAATTTGAACAAAAATGAAAAATTTTAGATAAGAAATTTTAAGAATTCAATGGCAATGCCCTTTCCTGCAACCTTTTGAAATTTGTGATGCAGAGGTTGATGCGCAAGGCCGAAGTAAATAGACACAAAGGTTAGCTAGGATTTCGTCTACCTTGACACCACCGTCATTATGAAAAACGATGTCAGCATGGAGATCAAGCGGAGTATCACTCTTGTCAATAGATGTTACTTTGGTTTCAGTATTCAAATGGGTTGTAGAGACCACTCCCGCCAGACGAAACTAACACTCTACAAGACGCTCGTCTTTCCCATTTTGCTTTATGGCTTTATAAGTGATGACACGGTCTGATGAAAATGCCCTTGACCGGACATTGACAACGACTTCCGCCTTCGATGAGCTCTACAACTACAATTAACATTCAGCGGTTCCGCTGCCTTGGTCATGTTAAGCGAATGGATGGAGAAACAACAGCGAGAAAGCTGACGTGATAGGCCAATTCTGACTCTGGATAGGCCAATTCTGACTCTGGATTCGGATTCTACGCAGCACATTACCTCGGAAATGAACCTTAGCTTTCCAACAGCTAAATCATGTTGACCTCCGTAATTCTAATAAAAAATAAACAGTTTGTTACCAACTCAGGCTTTTCCGCACGTTTATCAAAACAACCGAAATTGGCTAGGACAAATTTAAACAACAAAAAATGAAAAACCAAACATTGTGTTAAATTATTTACTCTTATTATTGTTCTGGCGACCCAACTATAGCGACTAGAGTGCTCAAATTCAATAGGAAACTCTTTGAAGTTATGCCCAATACGATAGTAAAACATTTAGCTTGCTAAAGTCGAAATTACTAAAGTTATTTGAAGAACACACTACATCGGCAACGACATAGCACGCACACAAAAACATCTGCAAATCGCCGGAAAAGTTGTCAGAGTGCTTAAATTAGAAATTTTAGTTTTTTGTCCAATCCCAATCCTTTTTAGGAAATATAAAATGCAAATGTGGTTTAAATGTTGAAATTCATTGGACATGCTGTTGATTATATCAGTTATCGACGTTTGAGATCCCATGGATATGGCGGTTTAAACGTCTTCTTGGTCTATGACCGGCCAGGGCGCTGGCAAGGGAATTGGTGTCAACTCGTACCGATCCTCATAACGGCCGCCTAATTTATTTAATACGTCACCCACGAACGGAATGCCGAGGTCCTTGTGCAGATTGCGGTTGCTGGCAATTTTTAATTTTGCTTCAAGGTGGATACCAAGGTAGGGGTGCGATGGTTTGATAGGAATTATCTCCGCGTTTTAATTGGAAGTCATAGATCTCCTCTCAAAGAAAATATTACGATTGTAGATTTTTCTTCATTGAGCTGGATGTTCCAGCGTTTTGCCCATTTTTCTTATTTGCTCAATGCCAGCTGTAGGGTCAGAGTGGCTTCTTGGGCGCTGTTAACTGAGGACAGAAGAGCGGTGTCGTCGGTGTAAGTGGCCGTAAGAAGGCCCGCATTGTTCGGCATGACCATTGTATAGAAAATATACAAAGAGGGGGAGAGAACATTTTCTCGTGTAAGATAACTCACACTTTACCGTAACTCTGAAACAAAGATTTTCCAGATATGTTTTAAATATTCTGTATTGAGGAGCATGGAGTGATCTTTTGAGTTTCTGCCTAACGTCCAAAAACGCTCGAATGCAGTAGTGTTTTCGCTCTAAGGAATCGAGTATATGCTGTACTACTCTATGCAGCTGCTCAGGCGTACTATGCTTCGGGCGGCACCCAAACTGGTGTTTTGAAATCAAGGCTGCTAGATTAGCCGTTGGCAATAATCTGCTCAACAATATTCTTTCGAATATTTTGGCGAATACTGGCAGCAGGCTATAGGGTGGTAAGACCCAATGGACGAAGGAGGCTGGACTGGCTTTAATATCATGGTGATCTTGCGAACTTCCACTCTTTTTGGAAATATGCCAAAAACAGTATCGCATTGTAGATGTTGTTGAGCGCGATTATACCCGCCATGGGAAGGGCCTTTGCAACTCTGGCATTTATTTTATCCATTCCAGGTGCTTTTTTGTTGTTAAGCGCATTTATTTGTTCCACAGCTTTTACAGTTCGTACAGGTGGAATTGGCAGGTTCATTTCAAGATCGCCTCCCGAGTTTCCTCAACCTCAGCATTGGTGTTTAGGTTATATGCCGTTAAGCGTTTCTCGACATGTTGGGCGAATGTCTCTGCACGGGCTTGGTCGGAGCGGTACCATAGGCCATTTGTAGAACAGATCGGTGCACAGAGAGTGGCTGATTTGTGAAGTATCGCGTCAGACGCCAAAGGCTGTGGCTCCTTTCCTTATTAGAGGTAGCATTTGACAACAATTCTGTTTTGGTTTAGGCCGTTAAGTGCACCTTTAAAAGTGTTGGCAGCACTTTGGTAAAGGGCCTTGTCAATATGACTATGTGTTAGGAGGTATCTTTTGCGCAGACGACGCTTCTGCCTCAGTAGTTGCGCTGTTTGTGGGTCTATTGCATCACGATGTATCTGATAGAAGCGATCCGTATGTCTAGGAGCTGCCAGTTTTGCGGCGTCGGCGATGTTATTTCTCAACAGTTCTACGGCGTCATCAATATCTTTTCCTGTGTTTATTTTCATTGTGAGGTGTGTTCTTATGTTTGTCCGTCTTTGTAAAATATATATATATCAGCGCGTGGATGTAAGAGCGCTTAATTAGATAACTTTATGATCAAAGGAAGGTGATCGGAATCTATATCCTTGTTCAGTTTGAAGTTCTACCATAGCAGTTTGCATCTCGGGCGTGTGCATTGGTAGAATGGGGTGATGCTTAATATTATTTCTTATTAGGATCGCCGCTCCTCCACGGCGGTTATCAGATGGATGGTTAGCTGTATATAGCCAAATAGCTTAAATGTAGATTTGCTACAGAAGTGGATTTCTGATAGCAGAGCGATATCAATATTTTCTTTAGAAATCAAGTTTTTAAGCTCGTAGGCTTTGTTGGCTAGGCCGTTTTCCAAACGACGAATTTAATGTTTCGAGACATTTTAGACAAGTAATGACATTAATTGTAGGTTTTTTCTACTTTACTTTATTTTTTGCTGCGTACTTTGAGGCACTCTATGGAAATAAGACTCCCGTGTGGTAAGCTGGTTAGAGAATACCAACTTAGCAAGTCAAAGCTTGTCGTATGAGGCGACTAACAATGACACTGGGTTCACTGGGAGAGCATTTATTTTTGCTTACCATTATGGCTGCTATCAATAGTACAAATCCAAGTAAGAAACCTATCGCTTGGATTTAAAGTGTCCACAATCCGAAAGAACTAGAAAGAAAAAAAACAAAACATACAAATTATTAAAGCAATATATGTATATAATAAGTATTCAAAAAAAAAACAAATTATAAAAAGCTTCCATCAGGGGAGAAAGTCCGCATCCGATGGGCAGTTTTTCGCATAAGGCAGGCAATTGAGACGTTCGGATGGCGCAAATGTCTGGAGTTTGATAGGACGTGTGCAGAACACTGCCAACAATACCTTCAGAAGGGCATGCCCTATGGAGGCAGCCAAGACTGGGCCAAATTGAAGTGCGTTCAGCTCAACTTGAACCACGCCAGGGTCAAGAGCTCTTTGCAAAACAGTGCGGGATTTTGGAATCCCAATAGCGGTTCTCAGTGAGCCAAGCTCATGTTGACGGAGTGTGGCTGCAGAACCAGCACATGGCAGCAGCGATCTGGAGCTGTGCCTTCCTTGCCGCTAACGGAATGATGCGTATCCACATACGAGACATTTATAGCTGTTACATCGCCCCAACTTACTGAGTTTTCCGCGTAATCGTTCCACTGTGATGATCGCAGACGATTTTAACGCGTGAGCGATAAACTTGGTTAGCCGCGAACTATGTGGCATGGGCGAGCTTTTTTTGGCAAAAGGTCAACGTTTCTACGTTTATAAGACATTACTGCCTATATCTTTAGACGTTTTCATCCAAACTTGCAGAAAAACAAGGTTGTAAACTGTCATAAGTTTCAACCGAATGGATTTTAAAGTGCGTATAGACTGCGAAATTCTGTAATGCCAAAAAACAAAATATTTCACGTATGATTCATCGAAATACGCAAAGTTTTCAGTATTTTTGTGAATCGTATGCACGACAGAAGAAGCGAAATCGAAGCAATTCCTTATTCGTGCTGTAATGCTATTGGATTTACCGTTACGCTAGCGAACGAAACGTTTGGCAAACGTTTGCGAAACATGCACTGGATACCGTTTGCGCTCATGAGCATAAAGAATACAAAACCGAAACTAACTACCGTTATCTTGTTTGTTTTGATCTCTGCAATAAGCGCTTCCGTACTCTGCTTAAAACTATACTGGAACGTTTTGGATCTGTATTAAAAAGTTTGGACATATATAATTACAACTATTTTAAAATAAATTAAAACCATTCACTTCCCATAATTCACTTCCTTTTCTGCGGCAACAATTATTAATCATAAATTTATAATATAAGCAATCAGCATAAACACTGCAATTATTATACATCCAGTGCGTAAAGGTTACAAGCAACAACATTTTTTGACTCTCATTTTATCCATTTTAATAAATTTTACGGAAAATTATAAATTTGAAAAAGTTCTTAGTTCTATAAGCTTATGAAGTAAATGTACAATGACAAGTAAAGAATAGGTACATTTACTTACTTAGTTGAAAACATCGATATGATGAACGATTGACGAGAAAGCCGTGCAAATTGATGAAAAGTTAAATGGAGTTAAGGCGTAAATAGATGAATGTGTTTTATGTAAATCAAGTAATTCCCAGGAGAAAAAATGATCAACTTGACTTGAGTACACCATGTCTCTCCATCAGTTCGTCCGTGTATCCTATACGAATTAGTGTTACATAATTGGTTGCGTTTCGATTGATTGACAACTACGTAGCCTTGTGGAAGGCTGAAATCAGGTACTACACACTACCATGTTTCGCGCCGCGGCGAAGTCAATTGGACGGAGACCGTTGTTCGAGGTGGTCTCGGGCAGGTTGAATTGTTCGACAGTAGGAACAAAGGCGTGCTCTCTTCCAACATTTCTATGGGCTGGGCAGTGTTCATAGACGACTCCAGTCTATCATAGAACGCATCTTTGATCGCATCGTCCATTATTGCCAGGCCTTTGTTTACTGATGTGAACCGCAGTTATAGTATATGGCGATATCTGCTACCTCGCAAGCCTCTCCATCGCAAAAAAGCTGTCTGCACTTAAAAAAACGACAGGGTCGCGATTAAGACAAGTACAATTCTAAGTTAACGCTTCATGAAAATATTTTTCTTGTGCAGTCTTGTTTTTAAGTACGAATAAGATTAACTTTATTTATTTTGAGAATGGTTTTCCTATGCAAAATAATTTATCTTTTACAATGCTTAACTTTATATTTATTCCTTAATAATTATTGCGAAAATGTAATTTATATAAAATAAGTTAATCCTAATCCTTAATTTTGTTCTTCTGTCAGATCCAAATACATAATACGAATAAGCAATGGCTGCAAAATACACAGAGAGAACTGCAATTTAATATAATTAGATTAATCTTTGCTTGTGCCAAAATAAAAAAACTTACAAAAGATAATCCAAATACAATTTATGTCGAGCATTTGACCAGCTTTAGCAGTTTTATCGTTTCTACTATTGCTTTCGCAAGATATAGAAAAGGTGTTGCGATGGTCCAGATTAAAAGCACGACTCGAATTCTCTTAATAGATAGTGATATATCAAAAATTAATTTGTTAATGTTTAATAATATTCCCGGAATAAGAAACTTTTTTATACCTTTGACCTTATTATCAATGATTTATGTTACAAACACTTTAAATGATAAAAAATAATAATTTTAGAAAATCAGCGTGGTCAAATTGCTATAAATATTTCTCAGAGGATTGTATTTAAGTAGAAGCAAAACAAGGTCATACGGTCATTTCTCCGGAAAATCGATATAACGGTTTGCACCCACACCAATAAAGCAGTCCGATTCAAACTTAACACAGTTGCTCATACCGTTATTCTGCATATGTTGTGTAATATTATCAAGATCGGATAGCATCTTTAAGAGATATAGGTGATAAAGTTCCGATTTCAGACCCCTTCTCCAATAAACTGCAGCAAAATTGCACTTTTTATAGAAGTGTTAATATTTAAGCCAGAGCCACACAATTTGGTGTGTAGACTCATGTTAGGCTTATAAACAAAACAATGTTGACCTTTTGCCGAATCATTCCCCCTACCACCGTAGTACACATTTACCTATATTTCGCCCATACCCATCAATGCATCGATACAAAAATAAGCACAGAAATTTGATTTTCATAAGAGAATTCGGTACGGGGGTCGGGCACCTTCTGCCGGTCTGCCTTAAATTTGTTAAGTATGAAATTGTAGTAATTCTAGAATGAATTCCACTTTTGGTATATGTGAATCATTTCCAAGAAATGTGGCCTAAAGCCGCATTTATAAGCTTTGAAAGTCTCGCACACAATACACTCGATGTACTCTTATATGTAATAGAAAGAATAATGATTTCAAATTCGAGATACCATTCTTTAGGACAGAACAGGGCTCCCACATAGCCATATTCTTCAAAAGAGCTGGTGCATGTACTCAACCAACACATTGGGGCCAGTCTTGAACTAGTTTGTTTCAGTTTTGTTGTTCTTGAGACGACTTCATCTGAGGTCGAAACATTCAAATCATTTGGTAACATTTATGTAACACTAATTCGTATAGGATACACAGACGAACTGATGGAGAGACATGGTGTACTCAAGTCAAGTTGATCATTTTTTCTCCTGGGAATTACTTGATTTACATAAAACACATTCATCTTAATTTAATTTTTGCATCAATGTGTACGGCTTTCTCGTCAATCGTTCTTCATATCGATGTTTCCAACTAAGTAAGTAAATGTACCTTTTCTTTACTTGTCATTGTAAATTTACTTCATAAGATTATAGAACTAAAAACTTTTTCAAATTTATAATTTTCCGTAAAATTTATTAAAATGGATAAAATAAGAGTCCAGAATTGCTGCTGCTGCGTACCTTTACGCACTGGATGTATAGTTATTGCCGTGTATTCGATACTTATGAATTCACAAATGGCTTCTTATGGATTCCATCGTAAGTTATTGATAACACAAACCTTATAACAACTCGACTTGGTCGTCCGCATATAACCTATATGAAGGCGTTTGCAATCTAAATCTTAATCTCATCTGGTTCGTTAGTGTTCAGTTTTTTCGTCATTGCCAGGCAAAATCAAATATGAAGAAAATATTTCCTCTAGATGTGTGAAACGTCGGCTTTTGACACAATTTCAAATTCTACATTTGTAGATTTTGAGGCAGTCAAAATACACATAGTGTACAAGGGTATTATAGATTTCTGCAATGCCCATAATTTCCATGGGCAAAAAGCCTTATCATTAACTCGATTAGCGATTGGACCATATCCGTCTGTCCGTATGAGGGGATAGATCTCCGAGACCTTGCGCGTAATCCCATGTAAGATATAGTTTGTCGAATCAAGTTGATATCTTTCCCTCTTCCCCAGTGACAGATTTGAGCAGTTTACAACAGCTATATTGAGTCTATCAACTCGAAACTCAGAGTTGTGTGTCGTGTTAATGTGCATCTATGTTCCAAAAATGATCTATATCGGATAAATATATCAAAAGTTATAGTCAAAAGTAATGCTAATTTCACCCCCAAATACAAAATTTGGTGTGGAGACTCGTGTGACCCTAGTCGTCAAAACCGCATCCAACTTTTCTCCCCCCTTCTTCCTCAATCGATTTATCTTGATACTTCCATTAGCATTTTACCGTATTTAGTGTTTATAAAGAAAGAGGGTACAGGCTATTCCACTGTCGGGCACCTTCCCGACTGTCTGCATAAATTTTTTTCATAATGCTTTGTTCAATAACATTAAGTGGAGGAATCCTGGGGGTTGAGTAAATATTACGATTTATGACCATTCTCAACATTTTATTTAACAAATTTTAAGAGAATACCTTTGTACTTACTTTTAGAACAATGTGCACTGGCACCGCTCTGGAAGTCTGTATCAAATTATATATCTTTTTTGGTTGAATCTCTTAAATTGCTTTAATAATTTGTTTTGTTGCTTTCGTTTCTGGTAAAAGATAAAAGTGACGTGCTGGCAATTCTGTTAATGATCACCTGTATCATCGGTCTGGTATTTGGATTAGTATTTTTGATAGGAGCCATAAAGGTAAGCAAAAATAAATGCTCTTATGACAAGAAAAAAAGGCGGATTCACATAAATATAACATATATAAATACTAAATGACTTTGAAAACGGATAGGCGAAAACTTTGGTAGTAATACCTTTAAGTTTTATTATAACGCTATCGGTAATAACACTAGGCAACAAATTTAACCTCAATTTTATGCGCTTAGCTAAAATGTTGTTGGAACTTTAACTGCGCTTCTTTGACGGAATATATAGTTGCAACTATATTCTTTATTGTGGTTTAATTACAAAATAATCGAATGAAAATTTCGAAAATGGTACATAAATCAATCGGTCCAGTAAAATTCTGAAATACTACTACTTAAAAAACTTGATGCAGACAGTCGGGACTGTGCCCGACAGTGGAATACCCTATACCCTTTTTCTTTATCAACTCAATCCAACATACGGTAAAATAGGAACAGAAGTATCCACTTTTCATAAGATCGATGGCGGCAAGATATCGACATAACTCGACAATTTAATTGCGCATCTTTTGCTAAATTTTTTAACCTTTTATAATGTCTTATATCTCGACGTTCATACAGAAGGATAGACAGACGGACATGTCTATATCGACTTGACTAATGCTCCTCCATTTTTGCCCAAGTAATATATGATCTGCCACGCCTCCTTCTGCCTGTACATACATTGCACAAACCTATAATACCCCTTTACACTTTGTGTGCAGGGTACAATGTAATAATGTGATATTATTATTGTTTATTATAAGTATATTTAATATAGAAATAAGATAGTTTTAATTATATAATAAAAATAGTGATTGAATACTGTTTGCAATGGCTTTAACTTCACACAGATTTAGTACGGCTTTAATAAGGCTTAAATACATCTTAATACGGATTTAATATTATAGAAAACGCAATTACGGCTGACTGCTTCTCACTGCTGTCTAATATCAACTGTTCACTCTTCTGCTCCGCTTCTCTCTTTTTAAGAAACAGCTCACGTTGTACTGCTCTCTGCCTGCGCTATGCTAACAGCCCCTTTTACATAAATATAGCAAACTTGTTGATGAAAAGAAATATCACGACGAACGGTAGTTCGTGCTGTGACGAAAGCAAGAAACTCTGTTGAAGGGCTGTAGCTCACTAGCTATAAATTACAGGAAGTTTTGAGCTTTTGCCTGGAGCGTCTGATCCGGTCGAGCCATATACCGTTGTCTAGGTATTTAAGAGTAGATTAACTTTTTCATAGATGGTTTTTTTGCCGAAGTGGTTGTAACAAAAATCATTGATAATTAGGTCAAATTACTATATATATAATACCGGGAATAATATTACATATTTACAAACAATTTGTATACCCTGTACACAAAGTGTAAAAGCGTATTATAGATTTGTGCAGTGTATGTAAAAGGCAGAAGGCGGCGTGGTAGAACATATGGTTCCGCTCCATTCAATCTATCATTTCGAAACTCGACAGAGGTGTGCGTCTTTGTGCATCTAAATTATCGAAATCGGATAAATACATCAAAAGTTATAGTCAAAAACTACTTAAAAATTGCACTACATGTAGATATGGATACATGTGAGCTAGAGTCACAAAATTTGGTGTGGAGACTCGTGTGAACCTAATCGTTAAAACTGCATCCACATTTTTCAATGGAACCCCCCTTCCCCCGCAATCGATTTACCTTAATTACTGCCACACCCCCAATATATTCATTTGAAAATTGCCAAAGACATTTATAAATGTATTTTCGATCTGTGTTACAAAGGAGTTAAGGGTATAAAAGTAATGTTTTCCTCCATAATAGCCAACTTCCCAATAGGGAAAACTTGTCAATTGGAACTTCCCAATAGGAAAATGTTTACAGGTATATCGATCTTAAGAAAATATATATAAAAGTGGATACTTCCTTTATCGTTTTACCGTATTTAGTGTTTATAAAGAAAAAGGGTACAGCGTATTCCACTGTCGGGCACCTTCCCGACTGTCAGCATACAATTTTTTTTTTTTGTATATGTTATTATCTGTTTATAGAGAATTGAACGGGTGCTTTTAATTTGGGCCATCGCAACACCCATTATTTGTGTTGTGGCTGCATTAATATATACGATCTTTGCGGTTCAGCAAGAAAGAAGCCGTGCATTTTTCATTGTTAATGCTTGGGCAATGGTTGGTAAGTTCTTTTATTTTAGCAGAAGCAAAAATTACTTATAGTTATATTTACTTACAGTGCTCGCTGTGTATCTTTCAGTCGTTGTTTATTCGTATTATTTGGATCTGACAGAAGAATAAAATTAGGGATTTAGATTATATAATTGTATATAAATTATATTTTCGCAATAAATAAGACATAAATATAAAGTTAAGCATTAAATTTTATTTTATAGGAAAACCATTCCAAAAATAATTAAAATTAATCCTCTTCGGTCTTAAAACAAGACTGTATAAGCAAATTTTAGGAATATGGATTTTATTACCTAAAATTGAAAATTTGAACAAAAATGTAAAATTTTAGATAACAAAGGGTCTAGCCGGTTAAGGTACCCAAAAGTGCGCCCAGCGATTTTTAAAAACTAATGATGCAGATCGATTTGTAAGTGGGAAAAAAAATTTAAAAATCTAAAATAAGAAAAAAAAATTAAAAATTTTAGTTTACATTTTTTTTTAAATTGTTCCACCAAACCGATTTAGGTCAAATTTTTACTGTATATAGAAGAGTATTTTTGTGGATTTTTGTGAAAAAAAAATCGTGATTATGTTTTTTTCTTTTTTCTTAAAAAAAAAATAATAAAATTTTATATTTTTTTTTAAAAAAAAGTAGACTTAAAAAAAAATAAAAAAATTCTTTTCATTGCCCTTATTAATAAGTATTATCGTAGAAATTTTGACTCTGGATTCGGATTCTACGCAGCACATTACCTCGGAAATGAACCTTAGCTTTCCAACAGCTAAATCATGTTGACCTCCGTTATTCTAATAAAAAATAAACAGTTTGTTACCAACTCAGGCTTTTCCGCACGTTTATCAAAACAACCGAAATTGGCTAGGACAAATTTAAACAACAAAAAATGAAAAACCAAACATTGTGTTAAATTATTTACTCTTATTATTGTTCTGGCGACCCAACTATTGCGACTAGAGTGCTCAAATTCAATAGGAAACTCTATGCCCAATACGATATATTAAGCGTTCCTCGACATGTTGGGCGAATGTCTCTGCACGGGCTTGGTCGGAGCGGTACCATAGGCCATTTGTAGAACAGATCGGTGCACAGAGAGTGGCTGATTTGTTAAGTATCGCGTCAGACGCCAAAGGCTGTGGCGCCTTTCCTTATTAGAGGTAGCATTTGACAACAATTCTGTTTTGGTTTAGGCCGTTAAGTGCACCTTTAAAAGTGTTGGCAGCACTTTGGTAAAGGGCCTTGTCAATATGACTATGTGTTAGGAGGTATCTTTTGCGCAGACGATGCTTCTGCCTCAGTAGTTGCGCTGTTTGTGGGTCTATTGCATCACGATGTATCTGATAGAATCGATCCGTATGTCTAGGAGCTGCCAGTTTTGCGGCGTTGGCGATGTTATTTCTCAACAGTTCTACGGCGTCATCAATATCTTTTCCTGTGTTTATTTTCATTGTGAGGTGTGTTCTTATGTTTGTCCGTCTTTGTAAAATATATATATATCAGCGCGTGGATGTAAGAGCGCTTAATTAGATAACTTTATGATCAAAGGAAGGTGATCGGAATCTATATCCTTGTTCAGTTTGAAGTTCTACCATAGCAGTTTGCATCTCGGGCGTGCGCATTGGTAGAATGGGGTGATGCTTAATATTATTTCTTATTAGGATCGCCGCTCCTCCACGGCGGTTATCAGATGGATGGTTAGCTGTATATAGCCAAATAGCTCAAATGTAGATTTGCTACAGAAGTGGATTTCTGATAGCAGAGCGATATCAATATTTTCGTTAGAAATCAAGTTTTTAAGCTCGTGGGCTTTGTTGGCTAGGCCGTTTTCCAAACGACGATTAATTGCAGTAATTTGCTTTTGCAAAATGTAGATTTTTTCTACTTTACTTTATTTTTTGCTGCGTACTTTGAGGCACTCTATTGAAATAAGACTCACGTGTGGTGAGCTGGTTAGAGAATACCAACTTAGCAAGTCAAAGCTTGTCGTATGAGGCTACTAACAATGACACTGGTTTCTTTCGAGACCAGTAGAGCTACCTCAGGCCTTAAAGGGTTTTTGACCCACGACGTAAAACCACAATTCCAATGAAAGAATGTAAATACATCAGGCCGTAACCCGATAACGGGTTGTTATGGCCAGTTAAGAAGAAGAAGTTAAAGAATTCATTTATATAAAGAAACAAGCAAAACTTATGTGAAGCTGCGATTGTTTTATATTTTCAGTGTACCCTTTTTCCGCACTTTGTTCATAAACATAACCCCGGCCCAACATAGCCATTAGTTATGTCCCCATTGCACGTGTTTGCTCTTTAAATTAGACCAAACATCAATTTAAATACACAAGGCAAATAAACCGCAACAACAACTGTAACAACAACAAATAAAGCGCTCGGTTGGCATTAAGCAAACAAAACAAATACTACAAAGCGGCTAAAATGCATGCATCGAATGCAAGCTGCGACTTTGTGGGCGTTGGTACCCACTGTGGGCGTGGTCGTAAGCTAACATATGCAAATTACAATGTGCGCACACCATAAATTATATAGCTCTGTTTTGATTTGAGCTCAACTCGCCTTTAATGTGGCGCAGGAAAGTAGGAAGGTACGATTCTATTGACAGCTACTGTAGACAAATCCACTTGGAAATGTCAACAACTACAGCTTCACCATCAACTATATAAATGCAATAAAAGATTTAAGTAGGCCCCATCACGCACACAGTTACAGCTTCAGTATTTACCAACACTATAAATCACCCATACACAAAAGCGAGGATAGTTCGAAAGTTTTGTTTTCTTATTGGCAGCTCGTTGATCTGGCGGAGCAAGCATTGCTTTCGGATTTGAGGTCGCAATTAGGATTGTTGATAATTTAAAATATATCGTATTTCGATACATCGAATGGTTCTATTTTCAATATAGCCGTATCGATAATATCATTTTTAAATATCGATATATCGATTTATCGCCAACAAATTTTAAAAATATTTTGCGTTCAGCTATTTTAGGAACACGGGATTTTTACTATATTCATGTAAGGGCCTACTTTTGATGTCTTCGCTTACTTTATCGCATATAAGGCCGTATCGTGCGTATTATGTAAAAGACTAAAGCCACTCGCTATATAACGGCACACACATCTTCGCGTGGATGAAGAAGTTCCTGCGGCATCAATGCCGTTGTGTAAGGGAGGCGAAAAAGAGGTAGGCCATGTTTCCATTTGAAGCACCAGATAGACCAACTATCTTTGGTATCACCGATTTCGTATAACGGATTGTTATGGCCAGTTAAGAAGAATAAGATATGTGGTTCGATATAACACCTGACAGACGTGGAATAAATCTAGATTTAGCAAGAAATTTGTAAATTGCTTAAAAAAATGTAGATATATCGTGTGTTCGCATAATATCTGAGCCTTTTTGAGTTGGTTGATTCAAAATCCATCCCAATTTTCGCCTTATTAGCTCATACTTTAGTTCTGCATATATTTGTATTGCGTTCAAGTTGATCACCTATGAAAGTATGAGCTTCTCAATTTGTAATTGAGAGTACTTTTGTTACTAAGCATTCAGGTTCAGATGCAGCTAAATCTGCATATTTGCCGAACTGCACCAAATAGTATAGCCGTTTGTGCGTACATGTACGTTTTAAGCACACCTCGCATAAGCATGCATGCACCTTGCAAATAAACGTATTTCAGGCTAATTAAAAAACGAGGATGCAACAAAAAAAAAATGGCGAAGATAGAAACGCGAAAAGCGCAGCTCCCCAAAGCAAACGCAATAAGAGGCAAATTGAACGCGAGCAACTAAATGAAATTCAACAAATGAAAGCGCCGCGCCATGTTAGATAGAGAAATAGACAAACTCACACACACACACACACACACACACACACACACACACGCATGGAGAGAGCAAGAGTAAGATGGCGCAACAATACCGTTACAAAAGCTTCGAAGCGGCGCGCTGCGCTCTGACAGCTGACAAACGCGCGAAAGCGGGCAACACTTTGTTTGACATGAGCGCGCGAGTGGCGCGCACAAAAGTAGGCAACAATAAAGAGAGCGAAGACGAAGGAGCACGACACCAAGGAGAAGGCAACGTGGCACACAATGATGTTGCAATTTAATTTATATTGTCGTTGTTGTTGTTGTTGTTGTCGACACAATTGCAGTGTGGCAGCAGCAGCAGTAGCAGCAGCAGTAGCAGCAGCAGCGGCAGCAGCAGCGGCAGCAGCAGCCAGGATGATGATGAAATCCACTTAAGCGTCAGCTAGAGAGGCAAAGAGGCAGCAGCAGACTGCAAGAGAGCTGCGACGCTTAATTGAACGGCGAAAAGGATAAAATGAAAGACAATGCTAACTAGCGGCATGCAGGCGCATTGCATGTGTGTGTGTGTGTGTGTGTGTGTGTGTGTGTGTGTGTGTGTGTGTGTGTGTGTGTGTGTGTGTGTGTGTGTGTGTGTGTGTGTGTGTGTCTATGTGTGTGTTACACATGTTACTAGTGCAATATTTAAGCAGCACACAAATACACAGACACAGTTACAGCCAAACAGACGGCATGACAACGTACAAAGACAACACAATTACAGTGACAAATGCTAATCGAAGCCTTGCTCCACTTTTGTGTCCTTTTTGTTGTCTCCTTTATCACCACACCCGCTTACACACACCCATTGCCATTTTTCTGCTGCTAATTAAATTGGCTTGCTGCTCCGTTAGCTTTGATTGTTGATTGCGCGCATTGTTGGCTAATTGTCGACAATCACAGCGACACACACACACACACTCACACACACTCACACACTCACACACACACACACACTCACACACACACTTGAATGGCTGAGCTTTATGTGAATAGATTCAACTCGCCTTAAGATCATTCCAACTGTTAGCAATCATACAAACGAAAAATTGCATACAGTGCGTATACTTAATGCCAAAGGCATTTGCTAACTTACGATTTCGAAACAAACTGGCGGACAATAGCACACGGAGATAACGATTAAATATTTGGTAATATTATATTTATTATTATTATTATTAATAATATTGAAACTTCGACAGAACACGAGGAAACTATAGGGTTAAAATTTCATACCTTCAAAAAGCGCAGCCCTTGGCGTCAATGACCTATGGTGCCGCTCAGATCAAGCGCCTGCAGATACTTTCGCCCAAAACCTGGAGGAAGGCTTCATGCCGTTTAGCTTAAACACCACTGCGGTCACTGGTCAAGAAAACACTGCAGGCGCTTGCCTTAGCACTGCAAAGGAATCTGCTAATACAGCTCGTCTGGCCTGAGAAAGTTGTGGAGCAGTAAATGAGCTTTACTTCACGCCAGAGTGGCGATTCCCAAAGGGTGGAAATGTGGCCAGATCGCAATGATCTTATAGCATTGCCAGCCACCTACTAAGAGTACTCCCTGGTCCCCAATGGCCTTCTTAATCCATACGCACATAAGCTAGCCAGCAGATCCGCTGGATCTTAAATCGCTTGACTATGGCAATGTCGTTGTAGAGCTGATAGAGTTGCGAAGTACTTTATCCATGTTATCACCCATGCTTCAGCGCCATTAAGCAAAACGGGAAGAATTTGCCTATAGAGTGTTAGTATCGTCTGGTGAGAGTGGTCTCTACTACTCATTTGCCTACTGAGACCAAAGTAACATCTATTGGCAAGAATGATTCTCTGCTTGATCTCCATGTTGTCATCGTTGCTTATTGTAATGGTGGTGCCAAGGTAGACAAAATCCTTACCAAACCCACCCTGACAGATTCTCTTTCAACAGCCGCAAAGACTCCGGTAACCGCTCTCTTAGTACGGCCGACGATATCGATATCATCTGCAAGCAATTGGTCACTCTTACAGAACATAGTCCCGTTCCTATTTACTTAGCAACACACTCTCTCTTTTTACCGTTTTACCAACAAAAATAGATGATGATCTGTCAAACAGTTGAATTGTTGAATTCAGTTCAGGCTCAAAATACCCAAAAATAAGGCATCCACTCAGTTTAAATTGATACGAGTTGAGTCAAACGCTGAATAGGCTTACTTCGAGTGCAATAAGTAGTACTACAAACCGGTTTATTCAGATATATAAGACCCATTGCGTCATTGAATTCAATTCCTAGCTTTCCATTGTATTTATTTATAATCTTTAAGAAAATGCCAAATTTCACATTATATCAAATAAGTAAGTATGTACGAGTATATGTGTGTGAGTGTGGGCTTATGCTCCTCTAATCGCGGCACAAACGCTTGGATGGCGGCTCCTCCTCGGTGGGCGCAATGGACTGCAGCAATGAACAATTGGTATGATTGCCAAAGAGCGTCAGCAGCAAGGCCACGCCATAGCCCGTGGCACGTTCTCCCTGCAATTGGAAAAAAAAGCAAAAGGAAAAACGAAAAAGGAAAATTACAATTTATGGCAAATTAATAAGTGCAAGCTTAAACTGGAAAATCCATTGGCACTTACACAATGCACGGGCGTGGCCATATCGACGTGCATCCAAACGCCATGATAGTCAAAGCCCAAGTGGGCGGCCACAAAGAGGCCGGCACAAGAAGATTGCGCATTCTGTCGATCCTGAAATGGGAAACATACAAATGGGCATTATTATAATGTTATGTGAGCATATGCATATATGTGTCTAAGACTATGTGTGTGTGAGTGTGTGTGGTTGTGTGTTAAAAACAGGGCTGCAAATACTTTGATAGCATATTCTTACTTGGTTTTGGAACCACTTAGATATTTGCTTGAAGGGGTTGAATGTGTTTTATTGGTTTGTGTTCTTTAGAACTGATAACAGAACTGAAAGATTTAAGCTTTAATTTCTTTTCTAACAAGAGTCAGGCTTGTGCCGATTGGGAGATTTGTATTTTACCCCGAGTTAACCGGACAACGAGCCGAACCCAACGATATAAGTGAACCAGATCATTTTTCCCTGGGGTTTATTTCAAATATATACAATTGTCTATCCAAAAATTTCATGACCATTTATATAAAAACTATGCAATTATTCAAATATTATAAAAATAAATTCCAAATTCTGTATGTGGCCCATATTACGTCAAACAGTGTCGAATGGACACTCATGGAATGAGGAATGTTGTTACTAAAGAAAATTTTGGAAAAAATCGAGGAAGAGGAATATAATCTACCTAGAGAGGGGTTAGAGCGAAGCGAGAAGAGGGCGCAGTGAAACGTAAATAATAATAAAATTTCATATAATAGCTTTTCGAATGAGAATGAGGAAAAGGAGGTGTAAGAAGAAGAAGATGAGAATGAGAATAAGAAAAGGGAAAAGAAATATGCTCTACCTCGAGAGGTGCACGAGCGCTAGGGAGCGGAGCAAGAAAGGCGCAGCCTCCTAGTGATGAAGAGGATGAATATGATTTAGATGATTAAGATCATGAAGATGATGAAGATTAAGTAGATGATGAAGATGATGTAGATGATAAATATGATGTAGACGATGAAAATGATGAAGAGGATGGGAAAAGGGAAGAGAAATATGTTCTACCATTAGAGAGGCACGGGGGTTAGCAAGCTGAGTGAGTAAGCGGCGAAAATAAACTAAAAAAGCCTAAACTGGTTCTTGTATCCGAACCCAAGTACTGCTTTTAACTAAAGACAGTAGTACTAAGAGCGCAACCCGAAAGCATTACAAAAAGAAGCATATTTTGCTGCCTGTTTGGAACAATTTCATTTGGTTTAGAAACATTTTGCATGCCTGGTTTTTAGAATGCAACAAGCAACAAAAGTTGTCGACAGTGCGCTTCACTTTATTAAAAAGTGTCATGGGGCGCAACAAACGCCACACACATACGTGTACTACAGTTATAGCATGTGCATGTGTATGTGTGAGTGAGTGAATATGTGTTTGTACAGTTGGGCGTGCTAATGCTTAAATTATATGCTGCAATGAAATGAGTGTGTTAAAAATGGAGCGGCAGCAACTGCTGGATGCTGCTGCTGCTGCTGCTGCTGCTGCTGCTGGGCACAGTCTTAAACGGAAGCTGTCGCTCTGCCAGCTCCAGCGGAAATTGCTACGCTTAAATGCCAAACATAAAGTACATTTTACACAGCAGCAAATAAAATAGAGAAGCCAGCAAACATACACACATGCATACGCACTTTACACACACGCACACACGAGCACACACACACACGCACACACACACACATGCGGCCCGCCTGCTGACAGAGAGACTGAAAAGTAAAAAATGAGAAGCGGCAGCAACTGGCAGTCGAAAAGACAGGAAAGAGAAGCTGAAATTCACAGGACAACGTGCAGTGAAAATTGCATGACAACGCGCGTTGTTTGCTGCTCAAGATGTACGTCACACACACACACACACACACACACAGCGAAAAACTGTGCATGAAACATCGTCTGTGGTACACCGGAAGTCAAAAGTCCATTGAAGAAGAAACAGCAGCAGCAAAAACTTAACTGCACTGCTTATGTTGTTCTTGTTACTTCTGCTTTTGGTGGTTTCACTGCTTTGCTGCTAATAACAAGCGCACGCTGCTTTTGTTATATTGCCAACTTGTGGCAAAAGCTGCCGCACATACATACATACACACACACACACACACACACACACACACGCACACGCACACACACACGCACACACACACACACACACACACATACACTAACAATACTCAATGCAACGAAGCAAGTCGAAACACAATAACTTGAGAATGACACACTGCTGCAAGCAGTGCACTGCATTGATTTTTTGTATAGCATACTTTTGGGCTGGGCCATCAAAATGTTATTGGCCGCAGCTGATAGCTTGGCTTCAAACGACATTATTTGGTTTATGGCTGTTCGTCAGGCAGAAACAAAGCTTCATAAGTAAACAATTTTGATGTAGACGATTCCCCACACGAGTCTCCACAACAAATTTTGTAACTCTAGTTCACATGTATCCATATCTACATGGAGTGCAATTTTGGAGCAGTTTATAGGCGAGGGGGGGTGAAATTTGCTTATTTTTGACTATAACTTTTTATGTATTTATCTGATTTTGATACTTTTTGAAATATAGATGAACCTTAACACTACCCATACCTCTGAGGAGTTTCAAGCTGATAGATTTAACGGACCGGTATAAACCGCGCAAACCTGTCACGGGGAAGGGTGTAAGATATGTCCCCGGCATATGTGCATCTTATGATAAAAAAAATGTTTGCTCTAGCTCTTATAGTCTCCGTGAACGGTGAGACAACACGGACAGACAGACATGTCTACATCGACTTGACATTCGTCCCGCATCTCGGCAATACGAGCCCCAACTTGCGCGACCTGTTTTGAAGATGCCGACTCCACGGAACACTTTCTCTGTCACTGTCCTCGAATTTTGGTAAGTGGCGTAGGCGAGATATACAGTCTTCCCTTACGCAGTCTTCCCGAATTACTAGGGGAGTCGGGAAGATTGTGTTAATAGGGCACCTCTATGTAAGCTGTACTCTGTTTTTGTACTTTTTGCTCACTTCAACTGTCTTTTCTTTCTCTTAACTTCGTCTTTCGGGCATGGCACATTGCGCAAGGTTGCCTGAGTGATATGGATTAGTCAGCCTTTTCTAAAAAGCCAACACCAATCTAATATAATCTAAACTCAGGAAGTCCTTTCGCGAAGCGATCTGTGATCAGTGAATGATTCCATCATCGACGTTTTCAAGTGAACAATTATTAGGAGTATTTATGAAGCACTAAAAGTTTGCGATATGTAACGCACTTCAGCTCTATTTAAGTGAGCCTTAGACTAACTGAGGCAACACGGAGTCAGAAGAATAGAATCAACTTATGTGCTGTCCTAAACACGATCAAGAACAGCGTCAGCATCTAAAAAATCCGACAATGCCACTTGTGACTAATTTTTTACAAGAAGTCTTCTAAATCGATGGTATTTTTCTAGTATTCTATTTATGTTTTTTCCACATCCAGTCAGCTGTTCGTTTTATGGCTATGAAGCCCTCCCTGGGCTTCCCTGTGCGTAGGGTTTGGGACCCGCCGCGTAAAAACCTGCACCAATGAAAGAAAGTCAATCAGCATAGGAAAGGAACGCTCCCAAAGTTGACGACCCATGCATACAATATCGTCTAATATTATGAAATATTAAGTTAGTGTCGGTTTTGATTTCAATTTGATTCAAGTTTAAAGTAAGTTCTACAACCTACTACAGCATCAACATTACATTTCTAAACACAAACACTAAGCACTTTAATGCAGTAGCTCGAATGTACTTTACAATGCATAAAACAAACAGGGCTCACACACACACACACACACACACACACACACAGTGTACATGTACTTATTAACGCACATTCTGATGCTCGGAGACAAAACAGTTTATAGAGGTCGGTCCACGTCGCGCTTTCATCAATAATGGCAAACATTTGTCAACATAATGTCATTAGCATTGATTGCATTAGCTGGCGCATTGATTGTGTCTGCCTTTTGCTAAATAACCAAGTGATCACACACATACACATGTCTGTGCATGTAAATGTGTGCCACACACACACACACACACACACGCACACACTCACATACACTTACAAACAGCCAATAACGGTTTTTGTTGCCTTCAACTAATTGCGGTTCGCTTAGTTGAAGCTCCAAACCAAATGCAATAAATTCAAATTTTCAACCCAACCAAACATAGTCTATACGCATACTCATGCACGCACATATGAACCCACACATGCACACACACACCCAAACACACACCCAAACACACACCCACACACACACCCAACACTTGTAATGTTGTTGGCCAACTTTTGATGCGCCACAATTGACAGTTGACAGCGATGCCTCGCAATGATTCGAAGGCTCATTGCCAATTTCAATTGCGATTAACGTAAATTTTAATTAGCATTCGAGTGGAATTAGCTCGTATGAGATCTTTCTCAATGCATGTTTATCTAGCGAGCTGTTTTCTAAAATCGGTTTACTATTTATTAGCTGCACTTATACAGTTGGGTGTGGACGTGGTTATGTAGATTTGAGTACAGAATTTCGAAACACATAAAACGACACTTCTATAATGGCATATTTTTATTTTGTTTTTTTGCATGCAAAACCAAAAAGGGTGGAAAGAAGATGAAGTTTTAGTGCGCAGAAAGTTGTTAAGTCTACATATAAGTACATCTCTCGAGGGTTTCTAACAATGCTCGGGGTGTACTTTATACAAATAAATCTGTTTAATGAACGCCTGTTACAGCTTGTCTAGAGAATGACGTGTTCACTCTGAATCATGTGCATAATGAGTACGCAGAAATTTAAATGAATGACTTATTATATGCTTATGCTATGAGATGATGTAAGATGATTTAAGTTATATGCAATTAAAAGAGTTGGTATGACAGATGATCTCATGATATGCTCTGATGTGAGCTTATTTCAGTGATATAAGATGATATGAGCTAAGATGATATGAAATGAAGTAAAATTATATGAAATGGTATAAGATGATATGAAATGATCTCAGATCATGAGATTTAGCTACGACGTTTAAGAAAAAAAAATTTATTTTTGTTAATAATCAATCTAGATGTCTGGTTAATATGCAAGTATATGAAATGATATGAAAGATAATCTTATGATATGCTGTGCTGTGAGCTGATTTCATTGATATGAGATGATATGGAATAAGCTAAGATGATATGAAATGAGCGAAGATGATATGAAATGATAAAAAAGAAAGAAAAATGTGTCAAGACTGGGACTTTGGTCTTTAGCTCGTTTCGCAGCTAAAGTTCAATTAAAATGTGCGTCAAAGAACTTATAAACAAGTCATTCAAGTGATTTCAATATATGTTAATTGAGAGGTTTGCTGCAGGGGCTTGCAAACAATGATACCACTGCATCGATGTAACCTTTAGACTTTAACTTAGTGTACAGCTTGAAGTCAACTAAAACTCAGTGATAGTGACTTGGCAATTCTGATGATAGTCTTGCTTACAATTTTAGTCTGAAACTGTGTTATTACTTTACCACATGCGCAGCTCTACCATAACTGCAGTTAAGTTAACTGGTTAGTAAGCTACACTTTGAAACTTATATGCCCCCAATAACGGCTTTGCTATCAATTACACATTCATCCAACGGGCTTGGCAAGCATTTTCCACAAACTGTCGCAGACGGCCCGAGTGATTTTCCCTGTCTGATTGTTCACCCGCCTCGCTGCATGCTAAAAACGACAACAATTTTTATTCAATTTTCTTGGCGCTGCTTTAAAAAAGAAAAAAAAAATGAAAAGTTTTGCCTGAGGGCAAAACCAGAGCCGACACAAGGCACACGACCAAAAGGACAGCACAGACATGGAACAAAAAAAAAAAAGTGTAAGAAAAATATTAGAAACAGTTTCAATTCGAGCAGCAGCCTTGTCAAGGCGGGATGTGTGCGCGGGAGTGCTCCAAAAGTTGCACGGAAACCAGCATAACAAGCGGAAAGATTTGTGTTTAACAAAGTCGATGCCATTGACGCCCCTGTAAGTAGGCAACGGAAATCGCAGCTATTGCGCAAATTACGTGACTTATGGAAATGTTAAAGGCAGCATTTTATGTATGTATATAAAGCCATTGTTTAAAGGTCAACGGTCAAAGGGCCATAAAAGGACAGAGAGAGCGAGAGATGGAGATACAAAACTTTGACTGTGCATAAAAACAAGTTCAATTTAATTCATTAAAAACGCAAAGAAAATAAAAACTCCGCCAAGTTAACGGCATGCAATTGAATTTAAAATGGCTGCCGCTGCCACTGCTGCCGCTGCTGTGGCAAAAACAATTACGCATACGCCGCATGACCCGCAAGCAGAAACTGGGTGTGAGGTTGTGTGTGTGTGTGTGTGTGTGTGTGTGTGTGTGTAAAGTTGTGTGTGTGTGTGTGAGGTTATGTGTTGTGCTGACAGAGTCGTGCGTCTTTGGCTGGGCTTTGGGTTTATCTAAAATTCATGCTCCGACTCAAACTCCCAAGCCTTGTGGCATTTTACGATTTAACATAAAAATCAATTACCAACAAATCTAAAAAAAAAAAAAAAAATTTATATACAAAACCAGAAGAGCAGTATCATTTTGGGGCGCCGAAGTGTACGTACACTTCAAGTAGCGAGTACAGCACCAACAATAAAAAAAAATGCGTTCAAAAACATTTAAAAATTTTGCATTTCGAATGAAAATCCAATCCATAAAACATAACATAATTAAAGAACATTTTATATCAATCCTAAATTATACGATGAAAACCTTTGCTGTCATGCATATAGTGTAAAGTGTATCCCATCACCTCTTTTGCTTTATGGGCTGCAGCAGCAACAGTTGAAGCGCAACAGTCCACGCCGAATACAAGGTTCTACGCGCGTTTTAGGTGTTAACCACAGCCACAAACACACTCCCACAAGGGCGCCGAACTCTATGAACGGACTTGGATAAACTTCTCAACTCATGGTACCGAAGTTAAGGGTCGGTTGCCCTCACCTTCTAGCCGCGACGGGCTCAGATTTGGGGAACCCCGCCAGTTTAGGCAAAAGGCATTTCAGGAAAAACGTGCACACAAAAAACTTCAACTAATTAAAAGAGAAACTTATGTCACTATGGCCTTTCGCATTAAGCTCTGTTTAGAAATCTAATTTCACAAATAATCACATTTAGGCAACTTCCTATTGTGACGTCATAAATCGTGCAACAACAAAACATTTCAAATCAGCTTTGAGCATTGTTAAAATTTTGGAATAGAATATTAACTGAATCATTGCAGATAGGATACGCAAAGGATACCAAATGATGTCAAAAATATTAAATTTCATGCATTATCTTTGATTGACGTTTGTCTTCGAAATGCAAAGAGAAAATTGCATGAAAATATAAGATTTTTGGAGATTTTATTAACATTTTGATTGTGACGCCATGTTTTTTAAACACCCATCCTTACCCATCGGCACAAAAAGTCACCCTCGGTGGTGACGTCATTTATAAAGAGCTTCAACGACTATAACAAAATTGTCTTTAAATATCTTGACATACGACGTTGCCAGGAAGTAATGCGTTGGTAGTTTTTCGGTCGCTGATTTCGGATCCGGAAACCATTTTGGATTTTCTAGTACCGTTCATATATCTTGGGAAACTTACTACCGATCGGGATGAATTGTGACTCGAATTGAAGGTAATTTCATATAAAATCAATGCCTCAGAGACAGTTTTGGTCTAACTTGATTCGATTGCAAGTTACAGGGCAATGAACTCTTTTTCAAAAATTTAATGGTTTCCAGTTTCGAAATCAGCGACCTAAAACTTACGGGAACGGTATGTTTTAGTCAATTTTATATTTTCAAGAAAATTAGAAAGATATATTAAAGCAATGGTAAAAGCATAACTTTAATAGAAAACTTGTTATCACAATTTGAGTTTTTCAAGCAAATAGCCATTTTCATTATGCATATAGCCTTTTTATTTTTTAGGCATATTGGAACAACATTAATAAGCAGATAAGACAAATAAACAAATATTGCATACACGAACTGAAAGACACTGAAAGCTGGATGAGATATTGTGCCTCTCAAAGTCGTTTTCAAAACATGTTAAAAATGTTGAAGTATTTAACTCTTGCTTAGGAACTTTTTTAGTATGTTGCAAACTTCTTTAACAACTTATAATGCACAACTTAAACACACTGCGTGCAGAGTATTCAAAAATAAAGAAATTTTAGAGTCATAAAATTGAAAGTCAACTAAGTCGAATTCAGTCACTGGCTAAAAATTGAGAAACAATTTAAAATGTGTTTAAACAATTTTTATTGTTTTGTGTAGGATATGTTTTTTTTAGCTTATTTTTGTTGTAGTTGTAGTTGTTATTGTTATTGTTTTCCTTTTGTTGTTTTTGTTGCTTACTTGTGTGGACAACGTGATGCTAAACAGACGCTCAAAATATTGACTTAAGGGAAACTCAGTGGGAAAATAGGCAACTGTGAAGGCCAAAAATAACAACAACAACAACAACAGCAACGACGACAAGAACAACAGGAAAATTAAAGTCAGTCGTGCCTGTGAATTTGGCTAACAAATGTCTGTTGCCCATAAAGTTAAAAGAAATTTTCGTAGGCATTTTATTTAATTTGATTTAAGTTTTTTATTCATTGAACAGCTGAGCGAACGCAGAAGACTGCTTGAAAATTCAGCTAAACACTTAAACTAAATGGAAATGCCTTCTTTTTTTTTTAGAAATTCTAAGAAATTTGTTTATAGCAAACGACTAAATAAAGCAGTTAACTGGCAAATCAAAGCTGTTTATGCTAATATTCTGATGGATGACACAGAGTTTTGGGGCAAGTTAGAAATACGAGCAAAATTCTTAGAAAATCTGTTTTAAAGCACAGAATTTGTCAACATTCAGAGCAGTTTGAATGTCTGCAAGCTTTCCCATAGAATAATTTAGTCGACTATTGGAAACGTTATGATCGAAAAAACGGGGGCGAGTGTGTGTGAGAGTAGGGTCAGGCATAAATATAACACTATGCAACAAATTTGACTTCAAAAAAAGAGCTATGTCTAAAAATAGTCAATAAAATATATCAATTATGGAAATTTTTCGATATTCGCTAATAACTTTGTCATTTCGCTGCTGATTTTGCTCTAATTGGGGTGAAAATGTTCGCAAAGAATCAGTTTATCGATTTCGAAAAGAACACGTGAGAAAGCTTTTGGGATTTTTAATTTACTAATTTTTTACTAATTTCAAAAAACCAAAAATTTTTGTTCGTTGCCCTCCCTGTAACTCCCAATTGAATCAAGATTAAGCTAAACTGTGTGAGAAATTTTAAATTGATATTTAATTGTCTTTATGTACATAAAGTCACTGATGTTTAACGTGAGCACCTGCCGTGTGTGTGGGTTCTACCTCACGGCTCCTGACCGCCCGCGGTAGCAGAATTAAAGCTTCCGGTCAGGCGTCGCACAATCGAAGATCACTCCACTTTAAACTCCAAACAGTTTTGGACTGTAGACCATTAATTTGAACATAGTTGTACGAAATAGAATGTTGACTAGTGCATAAGCACTAGCCGACAGATGGACCAGTATATACGACATGCTCTTGGCTTTCTCAATGGGGATAAGCAGCATTTATCATTGGAAAAATCCAAACTGCAAAAGCGGCCAACTATGTGCCCACAATCCAAAAAGGATTTAAGCGCAAGTGCAGGGAGTAAGTAAGATCGTCTCTGTGATCCGAGGAACCCGTGGCTTCAGAAAATCCTCTGGTCAAGCTAGATATTCCGAAGAATACTAGCAGTTAAGCTCCATGAAGCTTCGAGACTGGTGACCCAGATTCGGGCAACACAAAGCCTAGCGTTTTCAATTCTCCACTATTAAACGCCGGAACGAAAAACACAGAAAAGAACAACAAAACAAAAAAGGAACGAGCAAAGAAAAGCATCTATACTGCAGCATTCGTCAAGGTTCTCCGCAGCGAAAAAAACTGAGCGCCTAAAATTATTCAACTAACATCGAAACCACCTCCGACTTGGCTAAAGCGGACATTCACAAAGAACATTCCGGGTTACCATGCAACCCCCTCACGTGCAACCATGCATTAAGGGTTAATAAAAACTCAAATCCAAGGCAGAACCCAAATTCTGGGCGGGTGCCAAATTCATCACGAGTGAATTTGTGTGTAACCCGTTCTTTGCCGCTGGTGATTACCTCCTCCTTAAGCCTCCTTTTACACCCACTATTCCCCCATATGGTGAGCGGGTTAGAGAATACCACCTCAGCAGGTCAAAGCTTGTCGTATGAGGCGAATAACAATGACACTGGGTTCTTTTCGAGAAAGAGAAAGAGCCATTCCAATGAAAGAATGTCTTTACATCAAGCAGTAACCCGATAACGGGTTGTTAAGGCCAGTTAAGAAGAAGAAGCCCTAGGCTCTCCACATATAAGTGCACCTCATCCTGCAGCCGTCTCTTTAGCTTGAAATCAATGTCGCGACGCCTTATTTTCAAACCCAGAGAAGGTACACCTAAATACACCAGCATTGCTTCCGTGGAATTTGACATACAGTTCATATGGATCGGATCTCGAAACATCAAATTTTTTCAAATAGCCATAACTCCAAAACGGTTTCCGGACTCGAAATGGTATGTTACAGAGATAGCTTACTTTTGCACTTGAAAATTATTGTGCGGATACGCAAACAGATCTTAGTATGAGACTGGCTAAGAATAAACGGAAGAGAAAGGGGTAAGAGAACGGAAAGGGGAAGAAGAAGAAGCAAATGAATAAGAGGCACGGTATGTAAAAGATGCGTGAAGGGAAACGGAAAGGGACGCGGGAAGGGGAACAGAAAGAGGAAGGGCAAGTGGAATATGAAGATGTAGATGAAGAGAAATATCTACTTCGAGAGGGTCACGTTGGTGGGCGAAAGGAGCGAGCAGGGGTCGGAGCCCCTTAGTAGATAATATATACGACCAGAATCGAAACAAAAGAGCTGTTAAACTACAAAAAAAATTCAACAAGATAACAAGTAATTACCAACAAGTACAAAAAGAGCTTTACAAAAAAAAAAAAAAAAAAAAACTACAGGCGACGACTAACAACCGTCATAATCCGCCCATTTAGTGGTCAACGAAGAATTAAGAGACACCAAAACCAAGCCAACTAAAATGTAATTTAAAACAACAACGCGTTGGAATTTGCAACGAAGTCAACGAGCTCAGTTTACATTTCTGTGTGATGTTTTTTTCCGGTGTTTTTGCACCTTTTTTGCATTTAACGCGAAATGCATTTTGAATTTAAAACACTTTATCACAGCCACATTGACAAAGTGCGGCCAATGCTGCCAGTGCTGCCACATCAAATGCAGCAGCAGTGGCTGCGGCAGAGGGGCTGCAGAGGGGCGGCAGTAACGGCAATATTTGGGCTTGCTTTTGCTCTGCTTTGTTGTTGTTGCTGTTCTTCTTGTTGTTGTTGTTGTTGTTGTTGCTGTAACAAGAGACACACAAATAACCCAATGGGCTGGCAGCAGTACGGTAAACTGTCAGGCCACTTGACCTCTCGCACCTACGCGCCAAATGGAACGCACAGTGGCTGTAACGGTAGTCGTAGCCATTGCTGGAGCTGGAGCTGGAGCTGAAGCCGTTGTTGGCGCTGCAGCAGCAACAGCCCTTGGCGTGACAATGATGAATGGCCATTGATCCGAAACGTTTTAGATGCGCCACAACGCACACACACTCTGACACACACTGACTCACACACACACCCACACACACACAATAAGGTAACTCGATTTTGTTGCTGTTGTGGCCATGGCTTAAGGCTCTGCCAATTGAACACTGAAGCCAAAATCAGCCCTTGTTCCATCCAACTACTCAGGGGCTGGGGCTACACTACTTCATGTACAAGCCCCTTATGGCGGCAAAAGTGAATGCCAAAGTTTTTTGATGCATGTGTGAAAAGTCTGTGCTCTTGACTTGAGCATAAATCACAGCACATAATACTAATCAATCTTTAAAAAGAACATGACGTTCATCATTTCAGTTTCTTTTTTTTTTTTTTGGTTTTGTGTTATCTTTGCAACATGCAACGCAACAAAAGTGAACCACATAAAAGTTAATTAAAAACTGATTGTAAAATATTTGAAAAATCAACTAAGGAACAAAGAGATTACGAGTTTAGTTATAGTTTGTCAGAGCTGCGCATAAGTTATGCTTGGTGAACTTGCAGTTGAAAAACAAAAAAGTTGATCGAAACTTATGCGCCAGATTTCGGTAAAACACACACATAAATTACACAATTTTTAACAGCCCCCGTACAGTGCCGACGTTTTCGGAGATTCAAAGTTTCAATCGAAATGTAATAGGTCGACGTTAAGGCCATTTTAAAAAATTACATACACAACTGCTAAGGGATGGAGCGTGTTTTTGGGTTAACTTAAAAGGATGCCAAGAGCCGGCATGACCAAGAAAGAGATCTGACTTTCCCTTTTGAAGGTATAAAAAGTTTATTGCCATAATCCCATATCCCATTCAACTCTGTGGCGAGCGGGTTAGAGAACACGACCTCAGCAGGTCAAAGCTTGCCGTATGAGACGACTAACTGTGACACTGGGTTCTACCAGTAGAACCACCAAAGGCCTGGGGAACGTTTTAGGCGATTTTAAAGAAACGGTTGGAAAAGAGCACATCTCTGGTCCTACTGTCGGACCAAAAGGCCTGGGGAATTTAATGGAAATGTTGGAAGAGAGCACATCTTTGCAGCTTACTCAACCTCCCTTAGAACCTGATAGCGCCGAGGGACTTTGGAAACATATATCCCGCTGCTTGCTTACCACCGCGGAGAACGTTCTTGGTTTCCAACTCCTACTGCCGAGGACCCAAATTGTACGATCAGGAGTGTCGCGAAGCTACTACAGTGAAGAACGCAGCATATAGAAGGACTTTGCAGTAGGATGCTACGCGATCTGTGCGAGACCACTATCGGGAGATGCGGAAGATGGATGCCTTTTCAGACGCAAAAAACGTGTGCAGGAAAAGCGCGAGCGAGACGAGTTCGAGATGTGCAGAAGTAGGAATGACGGTAGGAAGTTCTTAAATAATTTCAAGCGTCTGGCTGAAGGATTTAGTACCGGACCGTCTTCCTGTAGAGTTGCAGAGGCGCATCTGCTAGTGGATGCACAGGGAGCACTGAGGTTGTGGAGAGAACACTTATCTGGCCTACTATCGGGCGATGATGACGATAATGCCGCTCGCGTAGGTAACTTCCTTACGGCCCCAATTATAGACATGTCGAAGACAGGGTTGCCATCAATCGGCTCAAGAACAATAAAGGTGCTGGCGCAGATGAGCTGCCTGCAGTTGTTCAAGACTGGCCGCAATAAGTTGGTAGGGTGCATGCACCAGCTCTTTTGCAGAATATGGCTAGATAAGAGCATAACCGATGATTGGGGCCTTGGTGTCTTCTGCTCTGTTCTCAAGAAGGTTGGCACAACGGTGTGCACTAACTACCGTGGTATGTCTTCTTTCTATTGCAAAGGCTAAAACCGTTTGCGAAAGAACTGATCGGACCTTATCAGTGTGGTTTAGACCTGGTGGGTCCACCATATACCAGATATTCACACTACGCCAAATCCTGGTAAAGAGCCACGAATAACAAATCGACACCCACAATCTCTTCGTCGATTATAAAGCATCATTTGATAGCCTTTTGAGGAATCGCGCATATGTCGCTCTGCCTGAGTTTGGAATCCCTGCAAAGTTGGTACGACTACACAGAATGACGTTGAGCAACACACGTAGCTCCGTCAAAGTAGGAAAGACGATATTGACATAGTCAAGCGAATTAACATCCAACGGTTCCGCTGGCTAGGTCCTGCAGAAAGGTCTTCAATGCGAGCGTCGAAGGAAGGCGACGAAAGGGCACAACATGCCTCCGCTGAAAGGACCAGGTAGTGAGCACACTAACTACCTTTGGTATAACCGATTGGATAAGGAGCACGCAAAACAACGACGCCTGGAGCACAGCTTTACATCAGGCCGTAACCCGGTAACGGGTTGTTATGGCCAGTTTAGAAGAGATATATTTAAAGAGAATGCCTGATTAACTGGCATCCAATTATCAAGTCTATTCTGTTTTCCATGCCATCTTTAAGATTATATTATTTGCAGTTTAATCAAATTCTACTTTCCTTAAACGGTAATTAACTAAATTCCGCCAACATTACACTACTAAAGTGTTTCGAAGAAAACCAAAAATGCATATTGGGTACTTACCGCCACAGAGTTTTTCATATCAGCAACAGCCGATGCAAATTCCGAGAAATGCAATTCAGGACAATAAATTATGGGCGCCAATAAATCGCCGGATTTGCGTCCAGCCTGCAATGACTTTGCCTCCCATGCCTCCGAGTTTGTCAATATGGCGCCATGGTATTTTCCGGTTGCAACGCCCTGCAAAAAAAAGACCGAAAACACATATAATAAAAGCTGATGATAATTGCAAGCTAAAAGAGGGAAAATTTAAAGGAAGAGCAGAGCAGCGCCTAGAAGCTCGAAGCTGATAGAAAACATGCAACATTTTAAGCAACGGCAGCAACAAAAGCAATAAAAATGAACACAGCAACTAACAATGTTAAAGTGTCAAGGGGGATAAAGTGCAGGGGAAGATTCGGCGTGTGAAACTAAGCACTTAGAGAAAAATGGACAACCTAAATTGAACGAAAAAGGTGAAAATATAAAGCATATTCGAATATTGTTGAGTTACTGAGCTTTTTCAGCAACTATATTTTATGTTTTCATGTTATTAATTAAAACACGATAATTGTTAGAAGTAATAGAGTAATGTAATTTATTTAAATCCCGATATGCAGGTTTACGTTTATGCTGATATTGAGCACAAAGCAGGCGGAACTAAGAATAGCCCGTGCCACTGACGTTGAATTATATATACAGACGATCAACTATGATCGTGTAAATATGATCGAAATATGTTATTTTGTGCGTCGTACCGACTACGGTTACCGACGATTAAAATACGAATTAATACAATTACAGCACAGCTAGGCGACAATCCCGCTTAGCTGGCGGTTAACATAAAGTATTGCCGGGTGGTGAGTGGGAGCTATGTAAGTTAACATTTGGCTGCTGGGCCGCATAACCAAACAAATATCATAAACTCTTTTTTTCTAATAGGGCAACCCCAAAATAAGCACAATTCATATTAATCACTTATAGATAGAATAGACAACAATAAATTCATGATCACCCCTTTCATAGGAGTCATCTTTGTTCTGTCAGTTAGGAGCATCTCGCAGAAATTCTACCATGAATATCTGTATTTCAACAATATGGAGTAGAGCATCGTAGCCTTCGGATATGTTATCGAGAAGATTCAACTTACTTAGTAAAACTGAGACGATTTCCATAACAGGGTCGATTATAATTGTATAACATTTTATGTTCCACAGTTATAAACAGAAATCGGTTTTGTTACTTTTTATGCCGTATTCCCACACTCACTTTCGGCAAGATATTGACGATTCAAACCACTTAACGTTGAGATAATTGCTGAGTTACATCCACTTGGCGACTTTAAGGGAAATTCTTTAGCAAATTAGCTAAAACGGAAAAAAAAAATGCTGTCAAAATTTGAAACTAGAAAAAAGATTGGGAACTGGCAAAGACGTTAATAAAATATTATTGGATTTTTGACAACTTGAGCCGCTAAACCGAAGAATTTGAAAAAATTGTTGTTAAGTTTAAGAACGTGAGCTTTATCATTCGTTTTGTTTTGGAAAAATTGCTGGTGGGTTGAAATTGGGTTGAAAGAGATTTCTGGCACATTTCTTAATCACGCTCGGGGGAGCATTTCATATCGCAAAACTAGCTTAAACATAAAGGTTCGTGAATGAAAGAACATTAAGGAAAACTCAGAAACATCTTCCGGTTTTATGGTCGTGCGAGCGTTTTGCAATGACTGATCCTAAAGATCGAAAGCATTTATTCAGATGTGTGCCAGAAATCTCTATTTTTTAAAAAGTCCGTCAGTCGTTTGCTTTCTTGTTAGATTTGAACAGTTTACACGAACCTCTATAATTTGTGATATAAAGTATATTCCACAAGAAAGCAGACCAGCAGAGAGATTTATCGCAATGGAAAACATTATCCAGTATTGAGGATGGCCAGAAAGCTGTGAGGCATTTATTCGACTAGATTTTTGGGAAGAGAACAACATAACTTTTCGCATCATCTTGGCAAGATGGTTCAAATTGTAAGCAGGCCTTTCTGCAAACTGACTTTTCATAACGGCCCAAACTTTTGCGATAAAATTAGCTTCAAAAGATGAAAAGGAAATAATAATATTACAAATAATAATATTAATAAAAGCAAACAAACTTCTTTAGCTATTTATCACTTTGTCGTCATTTTGTCATTTTGAAAAATATACTCTAGTTTGAATGAAATGATTCAGTAAAGGAGTCGAATCCTCGCCTCTTTTCATCTCTGCTTTAGCTTTAGCTAGCTTCAAAATCTGGAAGCATGTTTGTCTTATATGCGACATGAGAGAATTAAAAACTTTTTAAATCTAATAGCGCTCTTTTGTTTATGCAAAATTTATAACACATTTCTCTCAGTGTAGTGTGGAATAGCTACATTCAGCGCTTAGTCGTTCGCGTGGAGCAGTGGCACAGTAACAGGAAACAGCCAACTCAGTGGCCCATAGTTGCAAGCGAAAATTTCGAGCTTCCGACAATGATGGCAATGGCAACAACGACTCCGACGGAGATGGAGACGACGCATGGCCAGCAATAAAAAGGTGCAAGGTTATTTGGCAGAGCCAACACCCGGCAGCAGCAACTCCTTGCCGCCTTAACACAGCCACGCCCCTCTTCGACCTAGGCAAAGGCGCGTGTTAAACTGCAGCTGGACAAATGAAGGCAACACACAACTAAAAGCAACAACAACTTCAGAACTAGCTACAACAAAAGGTGTAACAAGCAGCAGCAACCAACAACAATTTAAAATGTTGTAGCGTAAAAGTGTTGCCTGCTTTTTATACCCTGTACACAAAGTGTAAAAGGGTATTATAGATTTGTGCAATGCATGTAACAGGCAGAAGGAGGCGTGGCAGACTATATGTCCCATGGGCAAAAATGTCGAGTCGATATAGACATGTCCGTCTGTCCGTGTTGTCGCACCGTTCTCGGAGACTATAAGAGCTAGAGCAACAATTTTTTTTACCAAAATATGCGCATATGTCGGGAAAAATACGAGTTTGTCGATTTTTGTCGATATCTTACCACCTTCCTCTGTGATATATTTTTGCGGTTTACAACGGAGCGTTCAATCTATCACTTCGAAATTGGACAGAGGTGTGTGTCGTGTTTATGTGCATCTATGCTGCGAACTCGGATAAATACATCAAAAGTTATAGTCGAAAATATGCTAATTTCACTCACCCTCGCCTATAAACTGCTTCAAAATTCCGCCACGTGTAGATATGGACACATGTGAGATAGAGTTACAAAATTTGGTGCGGAGGTTCGTGTGAACCTACACGTTAAAACTGCATCCAAATTTTTTTAATGGAACCCCCCTTCCCCCGCAATCGATTTACCTTAATTACTGCCACACCCCCAATATATTCATTTGAAAATTGCCACACACATTTATAAATGTATTTTTGATCTGTGTTACAACGACATTGGCCCTAGAATACTAGAGTTATGGGTATAAAAGTAATTTTTGCCCCTATAATAGACAACTTCCAAACAGGAAAACTGGTCAATTGGAACTTCCCAATAGGAAAATGTTTACAGGCATATCGATCTTATGAAAATAGATATAAAAGTGTCCCCATTTTACCGCATTTAGTGTTTATAAAGAAAAAGTGTACAGGGTATTCCACTGTCGGGCAACGTCCCGACTGTCGGCATCAAATTTTTGTTGTTACCTCTGTTGCTGCTTTTGCTGTTGTTGTTGTTGTTGCTTGTGTTCTTGTTGCAACTCGCAGTTGCGCCAATGTTGGCAATTAATATTATTGCATGTTGCATACATAGCCTGGCTCTCTATGTGTGTGTGTGTGTGTGTGTGTGTGTGTATGTGTGTGTGTGTGTGTGTGTGTGTGTCTGAGAGAGTGTAATAAAATTAGGCAAAACAAGCGCCAAAACAAATTCTAAAAACAAAATTGAAATACTCGTTGTAAAGAGTTTTAAAATTTATGCGCTTGTTCTTGTTTTGTGTGCACACAAAATTTAAAAACTACTAAAAATAAACTAAAAATTTTAATATATATTAGTAGTTTTAAGCTACGCTTGAATTCTTATTTTCAACAAAGTTCTGTTTATTCGTGTGAAAAGCGCATTATTGAAAGTATTTGATATTAAAATTTACCGCTTGAAATTTAAATACATACAGAAAAAAAATAAAGCATTCCGTGTTTAAATCTAGCACAAGCGGTACTGTAACTTGCAAGCGAATCAAGTTAGAGCTAAACCGTCTGAGATACATTGTTTTGATATTAAATTACCTTCAATTCGAGCTACAATTCATCTCGATCGGTAGTAAGGTTCCCGAGTGAGATTTGCTGACTTCGCAACTCTCGGAAAGTCTAATTTTTGGAAATAGCAATAATTCGAAAACGGTGCGAGAAAATCCAAAATGGTTCCCGGATTCGAAATCTGACATCCCTTAAATTAAATTCACGAAAGTATTTACAATACGTAAATCATGCGGAAGTCTCAGCCATAAACGATGCACTCAGAAGCTCACATAGCGCTTCAGGCAACGTAAACTATCTATCTATAGTGATAGCCAAGCAGCTATCAAATCATTAACCTCAATATCATCAAACTCGATATTGGTAACAAGATGTCGCAGATCTCTACACGAGATGGCTCAGCAGTTCGTTCTTAGCCTGATATGGGTCCCAGGAACCGGGGAGCAACAACATAGCGGACGAGCTTGCCAGACAAGGTACTACTGCTCCCTTCCTACCCTGTATATATATTATATTTATATTCATTCACTGCTCGACAAACATGGCCAGAAATATATAGGAAAAGAACAGCTGTTCTCTGCTTCCTCAGTAGTGAGAGATGCTCAGTCGTTGATAGAGTCACTACTGGCGGAGACGAAGAGGAAACAGTGACGATCTCATAAGTACCTGCGTAGGCACTTTTTCGACAGCCTGTCGGAGCTATCCAAAGTCAGCCACAAACAAATATCGCACCATATTAGCATCCGAATAGTGTTCCCTAAAAGTAAAGAAACTAGACCCTAATGTATCACAACGGGCCGACTCTCGGCCTAAGTGTGCTAGGTAGAAATCTCGCTGTCGTTTTAACCTAACCTAACCAAAATAATTTTGATAAGCATCAGGAGCTGTCCATATATTGCGTCATCACGTTTTTGTCCATTTCTAACCCTTCTTATTGTCTATCTATATATATGTCTATCCAATTAAATGCGTTTGGGACTAATATTAATAATATAACATATATTAAATCCTAATTTTAGAAATGAGTGAAATATTGTGTTTGCCTGACACTTCATATTTCCTTGAAAAGATGAAAAAAAATTGTTTTTTAATGATGACATTATCACTACCTTTAACCACCCTCCCCACATATAATCAAACATAAACAATATGGTAACCCCTCAAGTTTTATGGTTAGACTTTTCTTGTGGATCTCATTTACTCATTGTTGTTGTTTTTCGATTACTTTAATTTCTTTTAGTTTCTTCGTTTTTCGGCAATGTTTTTCTTTCATGAGGTAGTCCATTTTGTATTTGACAATTTTAACTGCTGTTTGCAGATTTTGGGAAGGTAGATTGATATTTTTTCTCTACTTTTATCAAAAACGATCATTCTCTACTTTTGGAAACTAGTGCTAAATTCTTGAATTCTATCACTCACAATCTTTATACATTTTCTACTATCCTGTTAAAGTAAAGCATGTAAAGTAGTTTGATTTAATTTTTTAAATTGAACAAAGTTTGGATTTTCAGGAGCCACTTTAAAGTTAACGCTAAGGAGTTCAATTTCAAAATAAATTTGGACAAACTGTAAACTCTGCGTTTGCCACAAAGCGCATTCGTTTTTTCTTTGTTTTTTGTAGCTGCATGTTAGGAAAATAGCAGCATAACCTCCTAAACTCCCTGCATTGCTTATTTATTTCTCATCGAACCACAAATAACGTAAATTGGCGTCATATTTTAAGCAAATTGCAGTCAAGATTTATGGTAATTGTGCGCGAGCGCATACAACCCAACCCAGAACCCAAAACCCATTCTTTCTACACGAGGCAACCACAAATGAAGAAGACGACGGGTACGAGTACTATGCTGCTTCTGCTCCTACTGCGGTTGCTGCTGCTGCTTCTGTGGTTCCTGGCTTGCCACCAAAGACCGAAAAACCAAAATTGCAATTTATTCTTTCCAATTAACCTTGTGACTTTATAAAGCGTGGCATAAATTTTGAATTCAAAAGGAAGAAAAAGAATAATGTGCAACATGGACGAAGCCAGGCGGTTTTTTTTTCTTTCGGTGTATACACAGAGCAGCTAAGGAACTTGACAAGCGACAATTGGTGTCTTACCTGTGCGCCCGTCAATGTGGCCATGTCCAGAATGATGTTGGCCTTCAGATCCTTGTTGGCATAGCAAACGCCATCGGAAAGCACGAGGCGGCCTTCCGCATCCGTGTTGTTGATTTCCACAGTGCGGCCCGAGTACAGAGTGTGTATGTCATCAGGTCTGGAATTAACAGAGTGATAGAGAAGAAAAAAAGATATAATAAAGTTAAATTTGAAACCAACGAGAAAGGCTATTTTTCACACGTTGGTTTAAATACACATAAAGAAGTATATAAATTTTCAAACGAAAATAAAGCATTTTTTCTATAAATTTGTTTGTTTTCTCAACTTCTCTTTAAAGTGTTATTTAGTTACAGTGGCCTTTTTTAAATCCGAAATTAAAAGATGTTTGTCACGTCAAATTCGATTTCGATAAAATGGTTCTTTGCTAGTTTTTCAACATCGACTTGAGCGAAGTTGATAGAAGTTAGGAAAAGGAGGATTTCAAACGTTGTAATGCAATACGACATTTTTCTATGATCACTAAAAACTTCATAATTTTTCAACGGATTTTGCTAAAATACGGCCTAAATTCTTAGCAATGAACTCGAAATCAAAAAGATAAAGAATTTGTTCAAATTCGGATTTAATTAAAAATCGACGCGTATTAGGCCAAACACCTTATGGTAGATGCCGAACAATCTTACTGTCTCGAACACCATGCTTCAAAATCCCAAGACTCTAACTTACCGCGTAGCATTAGGTCCCACAGAGTTCTCCGCCAGACAAAATACCGCATGCAAGTTATTCTTAAAGCCACATTTAACCGCCGCATAGAAGGCACCCAGAATAGCAGCCGCTCCGCCGCAGTCCCGCTTCATACCTGGCATTGCAGTCTTTCCCTTGATGCTTAGGCCGCCCGTATCATAAACAATACCTTTGCCCACCAGCGCAATGGTCTCCTGCGCGCCCTTGGGCTCATGCGAGAGCACTACCAGTGCGGGAGGCACAGCGGCTGCCTTGCCCACGCCATAAATGCCACCAAAGCCGCGCTCACGCAACTCCTCGCCGCGTATAACTTGCGGCACCAGCGATAGCTGCTCAGCAAAATCCTTCACAGTCTGCACAAAGTGATCCACGTTCATCTCATTACAAGGCGTGTCCACTATGCGTGCCGCCAGGCGTATGCCGCGTGACGTCTCATGCAGACATTTCAATTCATCTTCGGTTAACGGCGTGCTCTCGATGCAGCCATCCTTATCAATGATTATGAACTCCACATTGACAACCGACTTGCTGCAGTCCCCAGCGTCACCATCGGCGACTTTTAAGTTGTTACCATTGCCCGTTTTGCGCGAATAGAGCGGAAAAGCACGCACTACGGCACAGGCGCTGGCAAAGATGTTCTCACGCTCGCAAACCAGCACCACATGCTCATGATTAACATTGAGCACGTGATTCTTGACCAGTCGTGTTATGGCATGAGCACGGGAAGAGGTATTATGCCTGGAAGCTTTTAAAGGCAACGCCGCCACAGTGGCCACATCCAGATACAGTGAACACTTATCCGTGGGTGCAGGATGCAAACAGGCAATAGCAGTCCTGAAGGTTTCCTCCGTAACGCGTGGTTCTAGCTTGGTTGCAACCTGCTCGAACTTAAGCAGATTCAAATGACGCAACTGGCCAATGATTAGCACCGGTTGCTGTTGTGGATCACTGTTCGTCAGCGAAGCGTTAAACTTGATGTCCGTGGCCATCTGTAAGGCAGTCAAACTGTTAATGAAGCGAATGCAAGTCAATTGGGGCAATAACCTAAGTACATATATGCCTCTATCTTATCCGATTTAATCTTGATTCTTTGATTTATGATGGGTATTATAACGATAAGCGTTTATACATTAGGTACACAAGCCTACTCAAACATACATATATACAGTAGACGCTCGAACACTAAGAAGGTTTACAATTGACAGTTACCAAAAATTATATCTTTTTTCCAAGCAAAAGACTAGATTGTTTGCGTTTCTTGATGGAAACTTTTTTTTCTGGTTAAAGATCTGAGGTTGCAACCAACAATGGAAAGAAATCCCAGCCAGCAAATATTATTGAAAATGTTACAAATTCTTGAGTCGGACTGTTTTGCAGACGACTTCGCTATCAGTTCTGAAAGAGGAAGATATGCTAAATTAAGTTCACTAGATTTTTTGAGAGATGCTCAATAAAGAACAACCCAGAACGTTTGCTAAGTTTTCAGTTGAGTTAAAGAGGACAGAGGAATTTATCTATTCTTAAGAAAGTTTCAATGTAATCCGCCATGATTTTTAGAAAGAACCCTGGCGTAATATCGGATATAATTTTTGCAAGCAAATCCCACATGATTTCACATAGAATTTTTGCAGGAAATAATCAAGCAAAGACCTGAAAACCGTGGAAAGGTAATTGATGTTGAAATACACGCCTTTTTATGTATTGTATATTCTTTTAAGGATACTGAAGTAATTATATTCGCTTGATTTCAATCAGTTAATCCTTAAAGATGGTTTAATATTAGAAATCAGTGTAATATCGTATACAAGTTTATGTTCTTCTTCTTAACTGGCCAAAACAACCCGTTATCGGGTAACGGCCTGATGTACACATTCTTTCATTGGAATAGTGGTTTTTACGTGATGGATCCCAAACCCCACGCACAACCCTTTTGAGGCATCACCTGCTGAGGTGATATTCTCTAACCCGCTTTATCTTGATCTATCAAACAATTCGCGATAGAGTGTTGACTTCATCATTACCCTTGTATGGTGCTCAAATAACCGAGGAGGCGGGAATATATGCCCAAAACTACAATCACTTGATGTTCTTGTTAATCAGGACTTTTAGCTTATAGAAATTCGTTGTAGCATGAATCTGAAACGTAAACTTGAAAATATAAACAGATATTGAAAACACAGCTGCCAATTGATACTAATTGATGGGTGTATATTTCGCTCATAAGTCACTTGGGCAACGCCAACGAACAAATATCTCACCCAGACCAATTGCCAACTGATTAAACTGATTGCAGCGCCAATATCCCCCACGCTGCGCCTTAGTCACCATACCAAAACGACAATTGCTATAAATAGCAATCAAATAGAATATATAGAAGAGCAGCTTCAATTGTTAGCGGCAATAAAAAGAAATTCAAGCAATTAAGCGTATTTATTGGGTCAACCCAAATGCCGCGTATCACACACAATGAGCGTGCACTACATCTGATAAGCAAAGCAAAAGTGTCTGATAAGAAATTCCGTTTCGACTGTCGAAACGTCACAAACTATGGAACATTGACATCGTACGCGTATTGACCTTGAAGGCCATATGCAAAAACACAAATGTAGAACAGTTTAGACTTTTATCGACAGAGGTATACTCTGTACACTTTCCACAAAAAAACAAGAAGACAACTCAGGCTTTTGATATTAGATGGGAGAAATTTAAACAACAAAAAAATGAAAAAAAAAAAATTTCGAAAATTGTTTTTCTTATTATTCCAATCCTCTGGCGACCCAACTATAGCAACTAGAGGGCTCAAATTCAATAGGATAAATCGCCGGAAAAGTTGTCAGAGTGCTTAAATCGTCGAAAAACATCAAATTAGAGATTTTAGTGCTTTGGCCAATCGCAATACTTTTTACGGAAAAGTAAAAGTTGGTAACCAACCGAAATTAGCTAGGACAAATTTAAACAAAGAAAAAATGAAAAACAAAAAATTTTGAAAATTATTTACTCTTATTATTCTTTAAAACATTTTGCTTGGTAAAGCCAAAATAACTAAAGTTATTTGAATAACACACTACATCGACAACGACATAGCACGCACACAAAAACATCTGCAAATCGCCGGAAAAGTTGTCAGTGCTTAAATCGTCGAAAAACATCAAATTAGAGATTTTAGTTGTTTGGCCAATCCCAATACTTTTTCGCGAAAAAGTAACAAGTATAGCTTTGGACCATAGTTATGAAGCACTACCAGCTTTTTAGTTAGTTGTGTTGATTAACTAAACGTTCTACACACTTTTCACGACCTACCCAAATGCACTTCCATTCATAATTATCACCTTAAATACAAAAAAACCTAATCCGGTCATTCCAATAGGATTCCCATCTTCGGAAGTATGGATGCACGTCAGTTTGTCGAACAAATAACACCCTTGGTCCTATGCTTATAGGGTATAAAAACAAAAACAACAAGTGGTTCGCTCGCCTGGCACGATGCCGGCCAAAAGCATGAGGTTAATCATATTGCAGTTCTCCGATTTTGAACGCTTGTTGCTGGGACGACACTCATTATACACGTACATTCAGTGTATATTATATTTATGCAAATTATCTTTGTGTTTTATTTATAGCCGCACATTATTCTTTTTCTTTTTTGTGCAAAATTATTCCGTCACTTACTCTGCTGTATATTTGGCTTAAACGCCTGCAGCTGAGCCTGTATAAATTGTTCAACTTATTTAAGCCACTCAAAAAACGCATTAATTTTAAGCAATTCGAAAGCACGTAAATTTTAGCTGCTTTAAAATTGTTAAAAATTGTAATTTACACTGCAAATTTGACTTGCAATTTTTATGTTGCCGGCTGCGCTCTGCTTCTTACAATAATAAAAAAGAGCTGCCAACTGGTCTAAAACAGCGCTACCATCTGTTTGGCAGCTTCGGCAGCGTACCAATTTTAAATATCTGGCCACAGCAGAACAGCTGTAATTTTGCGACTGGAAAGTCAACAAATTGCGCGCTATTTTAAAATGTTCATAAAATCTAATGCGAAATTCCCAAAAAGTACAGCTCATGTTTTCACAAAACATTTGTATGTTATTAAAAGTAACAAAGTCATAACATTATCAACGTTTATATAGTACTAAAATGACAGATTTGGCGCGCTTTGCCTTTTATGCTATCAAGTCTGGCAACCTTGTCGGCATAATAAGTTTCTATGTCTGGCTACAGCACAACAGCTGGAAATTAGTTAAACGACGCCTGGAAAGTGTTAAACAGACGCGCTGTTTTTAAATTTGTATTAATAATAACGCTAAAGACATGTGCGCCGCAACAGGTAATCAATATGATTATTACAGACGTCTGCAGCGTATGTCAAAAAGTGAGATAAACATAGAAATGCGTGAAGTAGCGCTGGCCAAGCGCAGCTCCCATTTCCACAAGAAATTGAGTAAGTCTGCCTTCATTTTGTGTACACAAACAATAATAAACGCTTAAATTTAACTAGACGAAGCCATGAGGCTCTCTAAGGAACAGCTGCATGATTATAAAGAAGTGCATTCCGAAATGCAGAAACGCCAAATTGATATTGCAGCACGTACTAAAGTTTTGGAGATATTGCGCGTGCAGCTAGAGGAAACCAAGCAATGTAATGCGCAAAAACGCCAGCAGCTGGAACAGCGCATGAAACAAAACACTGCTACACTGGGCCGCAATAATCTACTGTAAATATGTTTGTAATACATCTTATCATTATAATATTTTCATATGTCATTATTGTTATAGCTTGCGTAATTTAAAGGAGGTCACTGGCATATATATTAATGAGAAGGCGCTGCCCAACCGCGTGCAAGGCGTTATGCTAAGCGCTCAGGACAACTCAAAGCGGATATTGCCTTTCAACTTTGCCAAAAGTGATGAAAAACGTCTCAGCAGTTTATGGCAGCAATTGCACAAGAACAGTCCAAAGTCCAGCAAATGGCCTATGATTTTGAGTGGTACACAGCCAAGTAAAGCTAATAAAACGGAAAACAAAGAGAACGCCTTATTTCCGTAAAAGAAAATTCAACTAACTAAATATCGGATGCATCGACAGCTTGCAGTTGTGTATAAATGAAATGTGGAAGACATCTGGCGCACCACTTAAATGTGGTTGGCCAGCTATAATATAAAAATGTTTAAAATTTTAGTAGTTCTTTTTAGCTAGTTTGTTAAATTTGTTAATACATATAGTTATAAGTTTTAAGCTAACAAAAAATAGAAGTTTTGATTTCCCCATCTGAACATTATTGTTTTTAAAAAGGTAACTTAACGCTAAAACTAGCAGAATAATAAAGTCTGAAGTTAATACCAAGCGAATATCAATATTAAAACCCTAACCAACATTGTTCTAAAATAATGACACGGTTCCAATTACAAATATCAGACAAAGTTCGGCAACAGATTTTTTAATATGAGCGGGTTTTCCTGTGAAAAAATAATTCTAGTCAACTAATGTGTCCAGGTCATTGAATCAGGCGGATGCCTGAAGACAGACCATTCCGAAACAGGTCTTGAGCCGGGAGTGGGCAGACATTGCAACAAAATAATTTGTTTCTGTCAACTCTACCCTTCCCAATACCTTACAATAAAGTACAGCACCGATAGTGGTCCTACGGGGCAGGTAAACGTTCAACAATTCCTACTTGGAATCCCAAAATGAATGTTTGCCACAACTTTTACCCATTAGGACGTAAAAGACCAAGCAGACAGAGAATTGCGCCTGGAAACGAAAGGGCATAACGAGTGATCCTGGTGCTAACCCGCCTTGCAAAAAATAGTGCAACAAATAAAACTTAACAAGTTCGAAAAAACAAAAAGGGATGCTTGGCCAGGAGCTTCTTTGATTTGTTCTTATTCAAACAGATTTTCTGTTTGACAAAACGATGTCTTCAAAAACGCTTGAAACAACACCTTTCGAGGGTCATGAACAGTATCTATGGAATTTACTTGCACAGATTTAAGGCCGTTTTATCTCGGTGCAAATTCGACAAGTATTATGCCCCCATACACAAAAAAAATCACAATATTTTCATTTACCCCGCGGGTGGCCAACCAATTGCACTGTGTATGGAACGCATTAGGGAGTTTTGTATGTATTTGCTAGTAAATACATTTTCGCAATCCTCTATATTTCGGGAAAAAGTAATTCATATGTGAAATTTGCTTATTGCAGTTTGGCACCCTTTTTGAGACAATCTTTTTTTGACCTTTTAAGAATCGGAGAATGCTTTCAAAACAAATGTTTTGGAGGTACCAAAATCAAAGTGTTTCGAAAATTGATTCAACCGTATGACAAAGTGTATAGATTTTTTTTAAAACAATAAAACCGTTTTTGATTAAATATCTTTGTTCTTGTTCTCTGTTCCCGTAATATTCATTTACGTCCCTCGCTCAAGGTACCCCGCGTTTACAAGAACTTGTCATGATCAATTACTTTTTTTTAAAAATTTGCGTTCAATAAACTTCAACTTTTTGGAAAATCGTATGAAAATTGAATTTTCTATGCATTCGATGTAGACTCTCTTATTTAATGCTTTATAGACTAATTGACACATACTTAAAATACTCCTTCATACTGAAGCGTATATTAGTTAAAATATGCATTCAAAGAACGACGAATCCAAGGGACTTCCAATTATTGTTATGTTCACCCACTCGAGTCTCGAGCGTTTTCACTTATGGCAAACGAAAACATCAACAATTAAGCCAGTAAATAATATAAGTTCAATATATAACCTAGTATTTGTATCAATATCTGTCGTAGTATACATGTAATAGCCGTCGTCTATAAACCATATATTGATTCTTGTTATCACTCTCCTTTGTATGCACCTAGCTCACCATATAAAGTGATCGCTGTGCAATTTTTCCGCTTAGTTAAAGTCGAGTATTTAAGAGAAACGCATTAAAAATGCTTACCGAAATTCTGTTAATAATAAGTGCTTTAATAATTTTATATCTATCGTATAGCTATGCGATAGGAAGACCTTGTGGTTTTCCGCCAGGTGCGTGGAGGCAGGAGCAGCCATTGAAACTTGAAAGTAATGGAGTGGAATTAGAGCGTTAAAAAATTGCAAAAAAAAAAAAAAGAGAAACTGCAAAAAAAAACCCCACATGTATGTCGACAAGTCGACTCAATGTAACGGCTGAGGATTCCACTCTATCATTTTCATGTTTTTTGGAGGAACAATTTCCTTTCAAAGTGCCATCAATATATAATTTGAGCATATTGTGTGTTATTAGACGTGGAGACACTTTGAATGTTAATTGTTGTTTGTATCTCTACTATACTAAGTTGTACCTTGAACCGTCTTTGACGAATAGCTGTACTTTAGGTCCTCCACGCATACCCGTCTTTGGCAGCTATCTCTTTTTGATGCTGGTCAATCACAAATATTTGCACAAAGCTGCCCTGGCTTTTAGCAGATGGTATAAATCGGATATAATAGGTCTACATGTGGGCAAGTTTCCTACGGTAGTGGTACACAATAGCGAGGGAGTGCGCAAAATCTTGAACAATGAGGCTTTCGATGGACGACCCTCCCTTTATTTAGCCGCTATACGCGATCCTGCAGTGCAAGTGCGAGGTGAGTTCGATTAAAGATGCTGACTTTTCTATATTAAACTACGTTATCTACGTTTTTTTAATGGGCTTATCTAAGCTTTAAAGTTCATTAACCTATGTGTCACACGCCCCCTTCTCTTGCAGGCATTTTCTTTCAGGAGGGTCTGTTATGGAAAGAACAACGTCGTTTTATTTTACGTTATCTGCGTGACTTTGGCTTTGGTCGACGCTTTGACGAACTGGAGCTGGTCATCAAGGAACAGATTACAGATATGTTGGATATTATACGCAATGGTCCGCGGTATCCACATGAACAGCACTTAGTCAAACCGGGTGGCTATCGTATACAGTTGCCACTCTTCTTTAATCCTTTCTCGGCCAATAGTCATTTCCACATAGTCTATAATGAACGGCAATCCCGTTGTGACATGGCCAAACTCATCAAGCTGGTGCAGCTGGGCTTACAGTTCCAACGCACTGGCGATGACTATGGAAAGCTGCTAAGCATTATACCCTGGATCCGACACATCTTTCCCAATAAATGTGGATATAATAAATTGATGGAATCGAATGTTTACATATACAAGTACTTTGCGGATTTCGTGGATCGCTATATAGAAACTTACGATGAAAGCTGTGAGCGCAATTTTCTGGATCTGTACATAACCGAAATGAAGAAATGCAAGGGACTGGGCTTTAATCGGGAGCAATTTATTATGGGTCTGGTGGACTTTAGCTTTCCCGCATTTACCGCTGTAGGCGCGCAGTTGGCCTTTCTGGTGCAGTATTTAATGCTGTATCCGCGGGTCATGCAGCGCATACAAACCGAGCTGGATGAGGTGGTGGGCACAGGCAGACTGCCCACGTTAGAGGATCGCAAAAGTCTGCACTATACAGAGGCCACCATCAGAGAATGTCTTCGCATAGAGACGCTAGTGCCTTCGGATGTGCCGCACAAGGCGTTGCAGGACACAGAGCTCTTGGGCTATCGCATACCTAAGGTACGTTTGCTTATAGACTGAACTATGCAAATTTAATGAACTATACTCTTGCCACACAGGACACCATAGTCATACCCAGTCTCTATGCCTACCACTGTGATCCGCGCATTTGGAGTGACCCTCACGTATTCAGACCTGAACGGTTTCTGGATGAGAAGGGTCAGCTTTGTCTAAAACTGGACGTTTCCTTACCTTTCGGCGCTGGCAAGCGTTTGTGTGCGGGCGAAACCTTTGCCCGAAATATGCTCTTTCTCATAACTTCAGCTATGTGCCAAAATTTCAACTTCGTGCTAGCTCCGGATGATAAGCTGCCAGATTTGTCGCAAAATTTGAATGGGCTTATTATAACACCACCAGATTTTTGGGTGCAGCTGGCAGAAAGAAGTCAGTGTTAAGATTTTAAAAATTTATTTTTCTTATCATAATTTAAAAAAAATTAAGGCTGCAACTCAATAAATAAGTACTTAAAAAAATATATTAGATCAGCACTAATCACTATCGCTTTCACTGGACGTATTATTTGTGCTACTTTTTTCGTATTCATCATTATCTTCCGTGCCGTCATATTCTTCGCTATCCGTTTCCGTTGAGTCAGAGTGTACGGATGATTCAGAAGCGCTACAAGTGTTTAGGGACTCTGCCTCGGAGTCACTGTCAGTTGTTTGCTCTTCTTCTTGTTCCTCTTCTTCATATGGTTCCGACTCTGTGCTAGTTTCCGTTTCGCTTGCCACTTCGGATTCTTCAGAATCTTCATAGCAAATAGCTTGCATTTCCGTCTGTTCAGCAATGTAGTCCTGGAAAAACTTAAGGTCATTAAGTAATTTCACTTTAATGTTGAGAGTATCTGTAGAGTATATGCAGCCATAGCCCTCTGTTTGACTGTATGAACACTTAGATCTCGAAAACCATAAGATCCAGTGACAAATGTTTACGCGCATTATACATAAGCACGTGAAGTTTATGAAATAATTTTATAATGTTTAACGAAACATAACAATTGTTTGTAATTTAAATAAAACCTTCTTAGTTTGAATATGTTATAGCTACCCGAGTACTTACAAGCGCTCTGGTGCGACAGCCTAGCAGTGTCTGGGAATCATGCAGCTCCTTTATAAGCGCATTACGTTCCATCATGTGATACTCCCGCTGCAGACGGCATTCCATCGAGAGTTCCTTATTCTCTGTGCGTAGTTCAAACATTTCGCGCAACATTTGATGCTGTTTATCCATGACACTGCTTATCAGCTGCTCCAGACTTTGTATTGTTATATCGCATTCTTGCAGTTTTTTCTTGAGCAGCCAATTCTCCGAACGGCATCTGGATAGCTCTGTGGCGCATACCATTTTCTCGGTAGCCTCTGTGTCTGCCTCAGATTTCTGCACACTGCTATTACTGGCATTTATAAGAATGAGCTACTACCTAATCCTAGAGAAATATTTACCCGTCAGCAGCATCTTTAGATTCTGTAGGGTCGTCAGCGTCAGTCCCGGTTATGGGCAACAGATCCTGTGGCCCTTGTTCCTGCTCCGGCACAAAGTACTGGCAAATGCAGGCCATTTAAAGTGCTTGAATTTTCGTAAGAAGTTTATAAATTGACTGGGAATACAATTGAAAACTGACATAGATTTCACAGTTTACGATAGTAGGTAACAGTGATTCAAACCGAAACTTATTTCGGATACGGTTACGATTACGGCAGTACCGATACTCCTGATCCAGTGAACATTTCTATTTTGTTTGGGTATACCGGTTCCTATACAAAAACCAAAGAGCATGAAAGTAATAGAGTGGAATCCTGGACCGTAAAGAAATTCAAAATTTTTGCTGAAAAGCGACCATTTCCAAGACTGTGTACGTGTGATGCTTCTTGTGTTGATGTCTCTTTTAGACCGACTTACTCGCAGGCAAAATTGAGAAAGAGAAGAAGCAAAAAACCGCACATGTATGCACTGCCTTGGGAATGGTCACAGTGCCCAAAGAGAACTACAAAAAAACAAAAGTGGAAGCGAGAAAGAGATTGTGTTGTCTAGTGTTTCACATTTTATGGCAGTTGCAGAAGCAGCTCAGGATGCAGCTCGCGAACATTGTAACTAGTCATTTCCAAGAAGCTTAGTGTAGTAGATTTTTGTATGTAATTTGAAATACCTATAACACAAAAAAATAGGCGCCGACGCTTAAAATTTGAAATTAACTTTGTTTAAGTTTTAATTTAGCATATTTTACATTTTTTTTCTATAAGTTGTAGTTACTTATTAAGTTCAGTAACAAGAAGCTAAAACTTATTTGATAGTTTGTCTGGCTTATAAGTAGTTATAGCTATACAATAAACGTAAGTAGTTACTCAAATGATTTAAACTCGCATTGCATAATTTCGGGTAGTTTTGGTATTGCTTTGAATCTTAAGTATCAGCTTAAATAAGATATATACTTTTTAAGGGGGTTTTCAAGGCTTATAAACCTTTAAGGGGTAAACTTCTGTTACCGCAAGACAAGCACAAACTGTCATTTAACAGGTAAGTTTTGTCACTAGTTACTTAGTTAGCGTTCAGGTAAGGTACATGGCATTGATATGCTCCAGGGTTTTGCGTCTAGCGCGCTCACAACGCTTTACATTTACAATGAGTTTGTGTCAATAAAACAATATTAATTATAATATAGGTATTACATATTTGCTTTCACTTATTTGCCTTTGTTCCGTTTAGTAGTAGGCCTGCTTGATGGCAGCACTTGTTATCAGAAACGCTGAGCCTATCAATATGAAGGTGATAATTTTGAGTGCACTCGGCCTACCGGAAGAATCTGAAATGGAATGAATTGTACTACATTAAACCACATGGTTGAATTAAGTGTTTTGAGTGCTCACTTTTCTTATTGGGCATAACGCGTATACAGTGCTTTTGAGTCGTATCCGCCTGATAATTAAATTTACACTGGCACACCGAATTTCGGCACTCGACAGTCTCCGGATCCTTTTCCACAAAACACTCCGTTGCCTTGCCGCATGCTTCACCCAGATCTGCAAATTTCAAAATCATTTCCGTAAATAAATGTTTACTAGTGTAATATACAGCTCTATGCTCGTTTTCACTTTTAGGATTTTACGGAAATGAATTTCCTCCGCGGGTTAAATTTACTTTCAATTCAATTTATAATAAAGTTTTATTTCAACCATAACCTAAGCCGGTTGGTGAATTGGCTATTGCAATTGCTTATCGTCCCCTTAGCTGGTTTACGAACTCGCTAAGATAATTACCTATCAGCAGGTTTATGAAATTGCTAAGGTAATTGTTGCTGATAACTTAAGTCGGTTTGTGAACTAGCTAAGGTTTTTTATAACTGAAGCTGGTTTGAAAACTCGCTAACACAATGCCTTAAGCGCTGTAAACGAAATCCATTTGATATTCAGTCAAAACTCGCGGATTGAAAATCGCTAATAAATAGTGAAAACCTAAACAGTCCTGAATATTATTTTAGCCACTCACTTCGCTTGGTTTCACAGCGTCCATTCTTCTCGTGCTGCTCATTGGTGCAGCTGCATTTGCGCTCAGCGCTGCAGCTGGCCAACAGCGGCTTACATTGCTCATCTTCTACGCAATCCTCCTCCAATTCATCGGCTGTGGATAAATGTTATTTAATAAAATGCAATGCAAATTGGTTAAAAACATTATAGCTTACCCTCCTTTAAGCACTCATCCTTGAAGTGCACATAACCCTTGCGGCATTGGCAGGAGCGTGTTTGATCCTCTGATTCCTTTGTTGAATTGCTATTACTTGGTGCTTGGCAAATGGCATTAATATCCGTGCAATCGATATCCTCTAAACACTCGGCACCAATGCCTAAGAATAATATTTCAAAAGAATTAAGAAACGCTTACCAGAATTTTCAGAATAGATGATAGTAAATCTTTGAAAGAACTAAGTAAAATAACGCCATCTAACATGTTTAAGTGGTTAAATACACAAACTCCAGCCCTGCGTATGCAAATTCAATGTTTTCAATTATTCAAGTTTAATTATTTTTTTGCTTTTCGATGATATCATTGCCAAAATTTCCCATTTTAAAATGCTTCTCAGAAGTACCGTTGGACTCTCCAAATAATATCTACATATCTTAACATAGAAGCTACATTTAAAAATGAACGGTGGATACGAGTATAGATAATGGATCGTATTTGGAAACAAAGGGCTTTGACTTCGTCTGCTTTCATAAGTACCTCAAACGAATATATACTGCTTTCTGGCGGTTTCTCGATAAAATAGGCAACGGGCTAAAACGTTCCGTAGTGTATGGCTTTTGCTAGTGAGAAGTGGAAGAGAACGGCATACGTGTAAACCTTGGACAACAAGCAGATACGGTTCTCAATGATGAGGCAGTGTAGTGATGTATAATAATAAGCTGCAGGGAAAAGAGGAGTTTTCCTTTCGAATATACACTAAAGCATGCCTAGGATATATTTCTCGTTAGGCCACCAGAACATTCATTCGGACTTATTGTTAAACAACAGAGACTTACAGTATACAATAGCTATATAGATGACAGCTAAAGAATATGAGTTGTATGTTATATGTATTAGTCTTCTAATAAAAATGCTCTAATAATTTGCAGCACCCAAGTTACTCTTGTTATTAAGACCTCACCTGGAACACATTCGCCCTCCCTGGCGAAGTAGTTTTCCTGGCAGACACACTCCCGATTTGAGCAAATGGAATGCGGCACTGGGCAGCCATCGTTTGATTCACACTCTGCGCCCAGACCCTGTTTATATTCGCAGAGTTGTGTCAACGCATCGTATTCGGCATATTCCTCACATGTGCAACGTCTGGGTATGTCGGGATGGCAAAAGGCAGCTCCGAACGGACTGCATTGGCTATTCGAGGTGCAGGACAAATGATATTGTATTGCTGATGGCAGTAGAAAATGAAGAAACTTTAATATATGTTTGGCTTTTAATTGTGGACTTCACTTACGTTTTCTGCAATTACGCAGATCTCTTTCGTAGAAATAATTCTTTTGGCATATGCACGTCCTAGCGAGTTCGTCGAACTCATATTCGCATTCGTCACTGCTCTCCGCTATCTCGCCAAGCTCTGCAAAGCATTTTGCATTGCGCGCATAGTAGCCCTGGCGGCACAGACAAATCTTGTTGGTGCAAACCGAGTGGGGCAGACCGGGACAGGCTTTACCATTGTCCGTACACTGGCTGCCATCTGCGGAGTTAGACATTAAAATTGTTATAAGCCGTATTATACTAAGTTAAGGGTGTAAGTTGAAGAGAAGATGGCTATTAAGCTAATTCTACCACTTTTAGATGAAAAGTTAATGAACAATTTCGATTATAGAACCATATTAAATGGTTTTGCATGGATTTATTTGGGATTGGATTTGTCGATCCTACCAAACTGCTTAATTCTTTAAAAGAAAGTGACAATCTTGCTCAGGCTCTAATCCGTTCAGATTGGTAAAAGTTTGAAAATCTTATCGCAACACATAGCAATGCTTACATTTCTTGACATCCACATCGACATCGTCATCATCCCTACTGGAGCCCAAGGTTGAATAAGTTTTGATATCCTCATCGTCAAAGCGAAAGATTGAATGCAAACGTCGTCTATAATGGCTGGAGTTACGTCTACTACTCGTGCTTGTCGAGGCGGTGGCTGTAGTTGTGGTGCCCACATTTTTAACACTGCGACCCAGCTCGAGGAGCTCGTATTTCTCGATGCTAGTTTGTACGGCAATTTCCCGGGAATGACGCTTGGTAGCTACCGGCTCCGACTCGTAGTCACTGCCGCCATTAGTGAGTGGAGTAAGTGGTGTAAGCGGAGTACGTGGTGGTGGCGCGTGTACAAAATCTTTGGCTATATATTTTTTGGCGGCAACGTAGTCGGAGGCAGCTGCTGGCGCATTTGTGGTTGGATCTGTTAGCTTAGTTGTTTCTGTTTCACCTTGATCCGTTGCCTCTGTAATTTGCTCTGTTGTTGTCTCTTGATCGTCGTTTGTGGCCTCGGTGCCGGGCGTGGTAACCTCATCAACAAAGCTGCACTTCAAGCTGACACATGTGGCACCAGCGCCCAATGCATCACAGTCCGTATCAACGACGCACGCATCGTCTTTTTCTATGAAAATGTTAAGTAGCCAAGATTAGATTAGGTGAGTTTTTAGAGTCTTAGGCATCACTTACCCATTGATTTGCGCCGGCATATGTTGCCATATCTATGATAATAGCCATTTGCACAGGCGCATACACTTTCCTGACAGCTTACTGATGAACGATCGTAGCCAAAGTAACAATCTAAGTCCTGTAAGTAGAAAGTTGAAATTTAAAACTCACATTTAATGGAAACTCTTTTTTATTTAAAACTTTAAACCTAGCAGGACAATGAGCTTACACAAATATATTGCACAAACTTAATATAATCCTTACGCTTTGTAAGCGTAATTACTTGGTTATTTGCATTATAAAAAAGATTATTTATCGCATAAAAATCCCAATCACTTAATAACTCCGGGCAGAAGAACGCATTTCAATGAGTGTAGGTCAGGTCAGGGACCCAAACCCAAACAGGAAAGGGTTAATCTTTTGTGCAAAGCCAACCAAAAGTGCTTTAAATGGAACTGGGCTAGAGCCGGAGGGTTTTAACGTTTGCTGAACAGTCTCCATTTGATTTCAGTGAAGAAACCCAAGTTGTAACCCAAACCCATAGTAGCCTTGCAGAGCTACCTCATTAGAACACGACGAGATGGTCTGCTTAATTTAAACCCCTTGGCATGGTATAGGCGATTCAAACAGCAATTCTGCTTGGCGGAGCTCGGAGAGATTCTTCTCTTGCTGTTACAGTCGGGATTTCAGTAGGTTCTAACATGCTCGGTGTACGGAAACCCGTTTTTAGCGGGTTCATTTGTACCCTGTTAAATGAGCACTGACCAACGCAAGTTTCTGAATGGCATTGCTGTAGACTTTAAGGAGGCAAGAAAAGAATCACCTCGAAGAACGACACCAGCTAGAAAACCCCTTTTTGACGAATGTTCCATTGCCAGGATGCGGTTCGCGAGCCTTCAGGACTCCGACAGATGACGCCCTAACTAACTTTCGGGAAGCTATCAACTAGGCTTCTTTCAATAAAACTAAAGCACACTTTAAAGAATATAAAATAAAGGATTTTATGCTTACCGTTTCACAGGGTTCGTTGAGTCCATTCAATACACTGCACTTGCCGCGTACATAGGTTTGGCCATCGGCGCAATCGCAGACCCCCGCTTTACAATTGGCTCCCGTTGGCATAAGATTGCATTGAACGGTATCTGTGCATGTGTCACCAATCTGTGACGTCTTCAGGCATTGTGTGAAATTATCCGAGAAGACGGTGTCGAAATCAGGACACTTACATAAACCCGCATCTGTGTCGCACGTGGAGCCAACAGCTGTGCAATCGTTGTTGTTTTCACATGGCCAAAATGTGGCTTCAACGCCGCCGTCTGCTGTAATGCAAAACAACAACAATAACAACCATAAGAAATCAGTCAACGTCTTAATGTTGTTTCTATTTTAAAATTTAATTTTAATTGCTGTCTAGAGTGTTGCTGCTATGAAGTTATTTTTAATGGGCACTCACAGCAAAGTTCGACTTACATAGTCTGTAGTACAGGGCAAAAAAAATCGACCTATTTAATCCCGACCATTTTTCTTCATTTAGCCTTTGTCCATTACAAAGCCTTTAATAATTCAATACTATAATGAGATTGTTGTAGTTTTTTTGTTATTCGTTGTTGCTGTTGTCGTAGCCAATGGCGTTGGGCTTTAAAATGCAATAGTTCCCATAATCGATTAGTCATCGATTGAAGCCGTCACTCTGTTAGGCGTTCCGTCAATCAGTCAAGCAGTCCACTTCTGTAGTATTCAAACTCATGATTAGTTCAGTACTTTCAATTGTTTGTTAATATTTTGGCGCAGCTGTGTCACAAAATCTAATCTTATTTCGACTTAAGTTTTTAATACAACAAACATTAATAACTTTACAATACTGTAATAAATCGAACTATATAGCAAATGTTTTCAGCACTTTTTAACTGCCACAATATGCGGCATGACGCATATCTCTAGATCTTAAAGGCTTACGTTTAAAATAATATACAATCTAATTGCTTTTTTGTGTGACTTGTGGTGTTAAGATCCATCTATACCACATGCATCTGTACTTTTAGATTCTCTGGTTATCGGAAACCGATTTTGATGATATGAAATAACCCAATCAGGGGTGTGCCAGAAATCTCTTTCAACCAAATTTCAACTCAATTGCGTTTTGTCGGTATTCCTGATATCTATTTAAACCGATTTTCCAAAAAACCGGGTTGGAGGGTGTGGGAAATCTAACAAGAAGGCATTTATCCCAACCTTTTTTAAAGGAAATTTAAATGAAAATTTAGGCAAAACCGTCTAGAGATTTCCAGCACACTACCTGAATAACTGCTTTCCGTTTTGCTTTATGGCGCTGAAGCATGGGTGTTGACGCAGTCTGATGCCCTTGGAGTGTATGCGGAAAGTACCCAATAAAATCTTTGGCGCGTACTCTAAAGTGTTGTTAACGACTACCGCATCCGATGAAACGACGAATTCTATGAGCTCTACGACGACATTGACATAGCCAAGTGAATGAACATACGCTGGCTGGGTCATGCTATGCGTATGAATGAAGGAGCTACTTCGTGAAAGGTCTTCAATGCGGCTGAAGAAGGCATGCGACGAAGGAGTCGAAAGGAGTGCTTTACATCGGGCTGTTATCAGGTAACGGGTTGTTATGTTAAGAAAAAGAATAAACCAAAGGTAAATTAGGACACGTATAGTTTCTCTAGGATTTTTTCCCTGCCTCAGCTCTCAGATAGGTGAGTTGTCTAAATGGAAAGTGGATTTGAAGGATTGATAGTAGGGATCACAACTAGGTAGTGTCCGATGTTGAACAAGGATGGAAGGAAGTTTAACAAACATGTGATAATGAGTAAATTAACCTTCTACTTGTGGAAAAGTAGTGATATAAGAAGTTGCTTCGCTGCGTCTTAGGTTTTTCTTACATGTAATTTCTCTGTATGACCCTAAATAAAAGGTAAATAAGTAAATCTGTCTTCTAAAGATATTTGCTACAAAAATCGAGTTGGACTAGAGTTAAGCAACAAAAACTGTGCTTGGTTTCAGTGAAGATGCACATATATCTTGAGTACTTTATACAGTTTGCAATAGAGGGCTCCTTGACTTTGCCTTTGGTATCACGGAGTAGAGAATGTTTTCTCCATACAAAAGAAGTGCAAAGTTCGAATATGCGTTTGCAATATTTGATTATTTTCGATTCTTGTATATTGTGACCAGAAAGTTTCCGGAATTTGTAAATAAAACGCAAAATTTTTTATCTTCGTCGCTATTCACTTTGTCTCCTTCAAAATATGCCCCTTTCGAAGCGATACCTATATGCCACCTCTTTTTCCAATCATTAAAACATGCCTTCTAGGAGTCGGCCGGGATGTTCTTCAGCACCCTCAGCGAATTTCCTTTTATGGTCTCAATTGTATCAAAATAGGTTCCACGAAGTGGTAACTTTAGTTTTGGAAACAAAAAAAACTAATTTGGGACCAAATCGGGCGAATACGGTGGTTGATCAAAGATATTGATTATGTCGTCCATGAATTGTTGGCCCACAATTACGTCCTTTTACGACGGATTTTTTCACCTTAACGCCTCAAAACGTTCAAGTAATAGTCTTTATTGACCGTTTGGCCACTTGGTACGAATTCATGGTGAACCAAACCGCGAACATCGAAAAAAAACGATAAACAACATCTTGAGTTTTGAGCGGCTTTGGCGTGGTTTTTTCGGTTTTGGCTCGTTTTTCTTTTTCCATTTTGATGATTTTTGTTGTTAGCATGTCGTATTCATAGACCCATGTTTCTTCACCGGTTATGATGCGTTCCATGAATTTGGGATCGGAATTATAATCTAAAGTCACACCCTGCAGGCTAATGATGCTGATTGGGCTATTGTTTGTTTTCCCTTTTAGTTTCTTACTTTAAAATTGTAAATCTGGGATCTCTTATCGCTCTCTTATATGAAATGGCTATTTCTCTCAACCAAGAGGTCAGAGATTAGTTTTTAATTTTACTTAAAGATTCACGAAGTGGGCGTGCCTGGGTTCTGGTAGAACAAGCTGAAGCTCCCTCATCCCTGTCTCTAACTTAACCAAGTAGGCGCACAAACGTGTTGCCCCTTGGTTAGCAGCTCTAATCATCATCCGAAGATTCATGAGGTCGCGAAAGATATTACATATTTAGCTCATTTTTATATTCTTATTTTGTAGCTAGTGTAATTAGTTTAGCTTATGGTTTGCATTTTTTAAGAGGATAGTTGTATTTTTTTAAATATATTTACTTATATCAGCATTCCCTGATTTTGCACACTAATTACTATATACGAATATATAACCTAATTCATTGTGTATCTGAGCATCTTGATTAACACTCTGCTATACCGTCTTACAACCAGTCATGAGGATTAATTCTGGGATAACCTAAGCTAATTTTAGCTAATTAATTCGCTAACGTTCGCTATCGATACTTTTGGATGTTTACAGTCATAAAGACTTATTGTACTCAAGCTCTAATGAAGGTAAGGTCAATAGTGGCGTTAGGAACTTAAAAATGGATACAACGTTATTTTTAAATAAACATTTAATTTCAATAAAATTGGTGCTTTCTTCTTCTTTTCTTCTAAACAACTTTTGAATTGTCAAAAACGCGTTCTAATGCATTAGAAAAGACAAGTTCATGTAGGCAAGCCGGAACACAGTCATATGTCCTCTCCACAGAGCTTTAATTTGGCGTGTGTCTTTCGATTTGCGGCGCAGCAAGTGTGGAACGATCAACAAACAAAGATACAAACGCACTGGAAACGATTATTTGTCCCATTAGATTAAAACTCAGAATAATCGAACAGTTGAATCTTGCATGAAAAGTTCTTAAAAGTTCATGATTTCTGAGTGAAATTTGGTCTTGATGAAACGCACGGGAAGACCAATTTTCCATGAGTCAGTGCGAGTTCTTTATCGAAAGTGTATACAACAGTATTTCCCAAAAATGGGTGTCGTTTTGTTGTCGTCAAACCTCACAGAATACTAACTTTGTGCCTACGCATGTAGTTTCATTTTGGTATTTTTCGATAAATACTATAGAAAAAATGCTTGTCGCTTATGTTAGTGACCAAAAACGAATCCCAAAATGCGGATCGACATTTTAAGTAGCGAATGTGACTCCCCAAAGAGAATAAAAATTTAATAGAGTGAAATTCTTGACCTTTACATTCAGTAGACTTGCTGAAATGCGACCATTTCAAGACAGTGCAAACATGTGCGTTTTTTAGCTTTTTCTCTTTCTCCACAAGAACCCTACACGTACAGTGTCTTCGAAATCATCCGGTCGCATTTCAGCAAAAAATTTCAAAATTTGAATGGTCTTTGGAGCTCGTGAGGTGAGCGGGTTGCTGAATACCACCTCAGCAGGCCAAAGCTTGTCAGTAGAGCCACCACAGACCTTAAAAAGGTTGTGCGTAGGGATTGGGACCCACCACGTAAAACCACAATTCCAATGAAAGAATGTTTACATCAGGCCGTAACCCGATATCGGGTTTTAAGGGCCAGTTAAGAAGAAGCTCTTTGGTGACCCCCATAAAAGGACCTAACACTAAATATGTGTCACTAACGAAATATTTTCACAATCGATATCTTAAACACACGTTTAGCAGCTAAAACCCTGCGCCCACTGAATGTTGCACGACAATTGCTAGCCAGAAATGCCTTGAAGAGAAAAACAACAATGCTAACAATCGATTACTATGCCTTACAGAAGTCGTTGTCATCGGCTTACAACGGATACAGGGTATTAGGTTAGGAAGGTGGGATGAAAAAAAGCATTAGTACGAACGATAGTATCGAATTTTTTTCGATGGTACTATCATTACTAACGAAACTTCTATCAAAACTATCGAATGGCGCCGCAGCTCTTGTGTTTATCAACAAAGGTTTAAGCTAAAATGTACAAGGGCATCGTTTCCCCATACACATTTCTTTTGATTTTAAAATGCATTCGTTTGGTTCAACCCTTTTTATCAGTGTACTCATATATATTGTTCTTTTACATGCAATGGCCGCATGTCTAAGAGTGGTAAAATTTATTACGTATACGCCAACAACTTCCGGAAACTACGACCATGGCTCAGCGAAAAATTTCCATGCAAAGCAATTTCAAGTTGTTTTGGGAAATAACGGGAAAAGAAGTAAAAACAAAACAAGAAAATAATAAAAAAGAGCAAATTTTTCATCGTCACTGGGGCCACTTTAATATCCATTTAACCTGGCAAAACAATTTGTGAAATTCGCCTAAAAACAATAGTTTTTCAACGGATTTTCAGGGTATGAGTATCGTTTCTAGGCTTTAGTTCAATAGGACAAAGTACTTGACCTTGATTGTGTTTGCATTAATTACGATACACGATACCATGTTGATTGTTGTAGTATTTGTTTTGTTATTGTTATTATTATGACTGCTATCACTGTTATTATTATTACTGCTATTCACAAGTTATTCTTTTTGTTTTCTTTATTGGTTGGCTTTTGTTTTTTTATGTCTCACACTTCATTTCAGCTCACAATTTTGATGCAATTAACGGTCATTAGTTAGTAGTAAATTAAACGGTTTCCAATGCGTGCCGCGACACTTGGGGGTAACCCCCTTTTGTTTTTTCTATACCTTGAAGCAAAAGCAAGACGCCCAATGTTAGCAGTAAATTAAACTTCTGCATTGTCTTAGCCCCACTTCCAAATAGCAACTGAAAGTTCAGCAGCAAATCCAAATTTGGCAAATGGCTAACAGCTGCCGGTAGTCATATCAAATATTCGATTGATCTAATCTTATCACAAATGCTATAATATAAACGCTATATACATGGATTTTACTATTTGTTTTACAGCTAACGAACATTGACTTTGGTAGCGCTGGAATCATATAAAATATGGACAGTATCTATTAACTGCGCTACTAGAACACGGCTTACGCATATCCAAGGCCAACTAAAAAGTTTTTCTCAAAAGGCTAGAATACTTCAGTATTGACAAATTCGCCTAGTCCAGCCAAGTTATTATTAGTCACTAGACTAGACTTATCTACGTCTAACACCTGGCTAAGCACACCTGTTCACACATTTATTAGGCTTGTGTTTGTGTCGGTTTGAATTTTATAGTTTTTTAACAACCACTTGAACATATCGCTGATTAAATTTGTCAATACAAAGTCAATGGGGCTATTATAAATATTGGGAAAATTAAGTCAAATATTTAGACTGAAAACCCAAGGTCATTTTCCACACACGCAAAAAATGGAAATTATTAACACACACATGGGACACATGCAGATGCGAGCGCGGAATATTATAGAAATGTCGCTTTGTATTCCCCAAGGCCATGAACCCGTGTGAAAACATTTACAATATTTAAGTGCGTGCAGAAGCCGAAACAGGGGGATACCTTGTAAACCGTAAAGTTGCTAACAATTCCAAATATACATACATACATTTCAAGACTAGACGACAAAAACAAAGAACATCGTTTTTAACATGCACTGTAGCATTCACTTGAACCAATTTTCCGAGCTCTTTTGACACTACGAATGAGGTACGTCTATAAGATGTGTTTTGAACGCATCAACCGCTTCTTCAGGAGTCAAAAAACATTGACGTCAGAGTTATTTGTGTGGAAACAAAAGGTGTAAGAGCTGACATTTTCGTGTTGAAAGATGATTAAGTGTTCAAAAATTTCGGACAAAAAAATGGTTCTATATCATTCACGATTGACCTTACTACGACTTTCTGATGGTATGGAAGCTACATGTCCGGTTTTTAAAAAGAAGCAGTCGGCCATTTGGATTTGGCTCATCATACAGTCAATTTGCGCCAATTGACATGAGCCTTCTTTTGGGTGAATGTCAAGTTAAGAACTATTCATACAATGTGACATCGAAAGATTTACAAAAATTTTTTCTTCATGCCTGGCCGAACCATCAAGATAAATGGTTTTTGAAAGCAAATACTAGCGCTATCAGGCGAAATCAACAACAACAATCAGATTCCATAAACCTGATTTGAGAGTGCAATAAGCGGCTATAGATGCTTCTCGTTAAAGATATTCCATTTTTTGGCCGATGTAAACTCTTCAAGTTATTATTGTGTTCCGTTGGAGTTGTTCAAAATTCCATTTAAAACTCTTGATTCGTGTAGGGAAGAATGATCTCTAAGGACTCAGCGACACTGTCACTTTCTTCATGGATGACTCGAAACTAAAAAATCGGGTTGGAGGTGGCTCAACAGAGAGCGCTTCCACCAACTGCTGCAGATGTCTACATGAAATGGCTTATCAGTTTCCTATTAGCCTGATGTGGGCTCCTGACCATTTACCATTTCTCCTCAAAAAATAAAATCAACATGCAATAAAATGGCAACTAAAGGATGGACGCTTTTTCTTCTTAACTGGCAATAACGACCCGATACCAGTTTACGTCCTGATGTATTTCTTTCATTTACATGGTGGATTAAAACCGAACCTATCTGGCTGTAAGTGTTATCCAATTGGCAAGTTTATACCCATATTTACATGTAGAGGAATTTGAAACTTCTTTATTTACTATCTGACACGATATGTTCTGAATCGTAACAAGTCGGGAAAAGCAGATCCATTAGTTCCAATTGCTGATTTTACTACTTAAAGCCGGCTGTGAACGAAGAACCAAATCAGAAATTATCTAAAAAAGAAACTCTAATTCTAACTGGTGCCCCTGGTTCATGTGAGCGGATGATTTTGAGAATAATATAGATGTGCCTAAAGTTGGGGAATGTCCTAAAAGAAGAGGCCGCGCAGTACATGCTGCGCCTTCGAAACCACATAAGCCCTCTAGCAAGGATATATAGTAAGCACGAGATTACGCAGGTTACATCCGGTCATTCCTGCGTATAGTTCTAAAAAATTATAAAATTTAACTTTGAATCCATATATTTTAAATTATAGGCTATTAACAGCAATATTTTTCTATTAAGAGATCAATTTCCTTTTTAAAACTGCTTATTGTAAACCTCAATTCAATCAAGTTTGCATATTATTAACTGTTTAGCTAAAACTCCCTTAAAATATACAACCGCATAATTCTTCGAATAGACAGGTTTTAGTTAATTAAATAGCTAATGAAGGTATCCTAGTAACTTGTAGGAAGTCCATCTCATAGTAGCGACTTCTTAAGATACTTTGGCATCGAGTCTACTAGCTTTTTGTTCCTTCTGGCATAATTTTGTCCTAATCTTTTACTATTTACACTTTTAGATGTACACTCTATCCGGAGAAAAAATCCTACAGAGAAATTGAACAAACGGTGGGCAAAGCTCACTCATCAGTTCAAAGAGTAATAACAAACTATGTTTCATCGGGTTCCATCTTGTGGAAACTACTACTACGCAATTATATCTATTATAAGTAGCCAGAGTTTTGGCACAAACATATTTTCTGTAATGAGAGTAAACTTTGGATTTTCTAAACAAAAGGAAAGATATTAACGTCGCGGCAGAAGGGTAGAGCGCTGAATTTAATACCAACCGTAAAGCATAGAAGCAGCAGCGTTAAGGTTTTGAGCTGTATGATAGCTTACGGGGTCGGAAAATTGGCATTTTTTCCGAACTACATCGGCTATATTCAGTATAGTTGTACCTAGAGCATTTCTGGTTCCAAAAAGATAACGACCCGAAGCATACGCCGTATATTTTGAGTCTCTGGCTACTGTACAACGTTGGAAAAAAGCTAAATTCACCACCCCAATCACTGGATCTCAATCCGATAAAGCATTTGTTGGACCTACTCGAACGCAGGATAAGCACTGCAAAAATTTTCTATAGGTCACACTTCACCATTTTATGGTACTGATACTTTAAAGCGACATTGAAGTAAAATAACGGTAAATCATAGCAAGAACAGCGAGTGCAGCAGAACAATGGTATAGAAATTACAAGGTAAGAGTCGTCTACTCTTACACTGTTTGTGTGCATATATTTTTTTCTGCAGACTAATCTTACCTTGTAATTATTATGCCATGCAAAGGCTCTGATTAGAGCGCTCAGATGGCTGTTTTTTTTTATTTATTCCCTTCAGTTTGCTGCTACTTCAACTTGCTTCTCATCAATTTTCTTCTGTTTTCCTTTTGGTTTTATGCTTTATTGGATTGCCAGTTGCTTATTTTATTTGAACCTGAACCATGAACCATGCATATCAGCGGGCGGATTTGGACGGAAAAATAAAAATTTTTTTATTTGAGCAACTTAACCCAATAAGTGTTGCATGTGTCACAGAAGTTTCGAGTACCACAATTTAACCCCAAAACCCAAACATTATGTACATTATATGACCTTTTCAAAAATAATTATATGTAACAATGTCTAAAAATAGTATTTTCTACTACAATAGTATTCGAAGTTTTACACGTTGCCTTTTTTTGCTTACTTTCAAAGTTACTTCATGTTACATCGTCTGACCTTTTCATTAGAAGATTAATTTTTTGATTTCATCAAGTGGTTACCCTCATGTAAACATTTCATTCCCCATAGATTTGTGGCTCATTTTTGTACATTTCGGCAAGTAAATAGTATTAGAAGTTTGAAAGTGAGCGATCTATGTAAAGAGTTAGGATAGACTATTCGGATACACTATGTAACAAGTAGTTGACGTTTTGATTTTTAACTGTACCGACATTTGCATGGCAAAATACTTAATGTTTCGCTTTGAATGCGCATTCTGGGCACATCTGTCATACATTATATGGTTAGACGAGTAGATACTAGAAAGGTCTTCAATGCGAGAATCGAAGGAGGCGACGAAGAGGCAGACCATGTCTTCGTTGGAAGCACCAGGTAAAAAGTACACTAGCTGGTATTACCAATTGGAGAAGGCGGGCGCGAAGCGGAGATGCCTGGAGAAGAGCTTTACATCAGGTCGTAACCCGGTAATGGGTTGTTATGGCCAGTTAAGTTAGTGAGAGTAGATACTAAAATGATGGTATACACACAAGTTAGACAACAGATATTTCTCTCCAAAAGCGAAAGAAAAACGTCTAAATTTTTGCTGCTAAAGTCAGCGATATTAAATTTGCATAAACTCTTTTCTGATTCGAAATCAGCAACTCTGAAAACGCCTTACGCTTACCACGTTTCACCCGTGTACATACATACATTTTAAAAAAAATTTATTTCATCATATTCCATTTCGAAAAACATATTTCCGTGAAAGTAGACGTTAACTTTATGGGTATCCTCATTAGCGGCTTTCTCGTAGTTTCTGATTGGAATTGGGATTCTTCGTAGTGGGCCCCAAACCCTTTTGAAGTCGTTGAACAAAAAGAGCCTTAGTGTCCTCTGCGCTATCCTCAAGAAGGGTGACCCCCACGGTAAGCGCTTACTACCGTAGCATCAGTCTTTTTTCTCTCGCATTTAAAGCCCTATCGAGCCTATTGTGTGAAAGACTGAAGATAATTGCCAAAGAATTGATCGGTCCTTATCAGTCTGGCTTCAGGCCTGATAAGTCCATCATTGAACATCTGATCACACACTCACATTGCACGAAATCCTGGAAAAGACCTACGAATATCAAATCAACACCCACCATCTCATTTCATTGCTCAGCATTTGATAGCCCGTTGAAGGAACGCGTATATGCCGCACTGTCTGAGTTCGGTATCATAACAAAGTTGGTGCGACTATGTATAATGGCGTTAAGCAGCACCTCAGCTCCGTCAAGGTAGGTAAGAACCTTCCTCAACCTTTTGATACCTAGTGCCGCTTCAGACATAGTGATGGAGAGCGTGTTCCGCGATGCCGAAGAACATCGAAACAGGACAATACTGAACTATAAACTATATACTACGAAAAAAGCGAGAAAAGTCTTCAATGCGTCTGTTGAAGGAAGGCGACAAAGAGGCAGGTCATGACTCCGTTGGAAGGTCCAGAGACCACACTAGACAGCTTTGGTATCACCGATTAGAGAAGGCGCGTAGAAAGCAGAGGCGCCTAGAGGAGTGCTGAGTGAATTTTACACTTTGCTATAGAAACTAACTAAAATGTAAGTTTTTTGCCGATACTAAAAAAAAAACATATCAAACTTTGGGTAAGTACGGATTTTCAAAACACTATTTCTTCGTTTTTAATACAACGAATAACTGTCGTGCATTTTAACTGGTTAACTTGTATAACGAATTGTCCTTGTAGAGTTCAAAGTTCGTCAGGCCCTAAGTCAATATACTTGTGATAAGCTAGAAATTTAATTATTCCACGTAGTGCATAAGTTATATGTGCTTGTTATATTAGTAAATAACTGACATGTTAAATTAGCTTATATAATTCGGGATTATAGCATCACAAAAGTACAACTGCTATATATAACGTGTGGAAAACCTTGAAAATGTGTTTGCATGAAGCAATATAAAAATAGCATCAAATTGAATATGTATTGAACAACAATAACAACAAATGCCGGGGCGTAAGGTTATAATCAAGAGGGCTAATTGATTAATTGAAGCTTATATCAGCAGTAAATAGCTGTTTCAAATGTGTGACATGTAAACGCATTTAATTTTTTATTTAGATGTAAACATATTCAAGTGAAATTGTTTTGACGCCTACAGGTATGCAATGTTTTCTTCTACTTAATTTCTATTAATTGTCTGGTTCGTGGTAATACGCTAAAAATTTACATGCAAGTTGCAGCTAAAGACCGCTGAGACACGGACACGTGCCACACAGAGGTGCACACACACACACACACACACACACACACACACACACACACACATAGCGAGACAAACAGTTACACACAGCCACACTATTAAAGCCATTGTCATGTGTCTTGCATATGAGACAAATGTCGTACGCGTAGTAATCGATATGATACAAAGCGTGCTGAAACAGTTATGTTAAAGGACAAAAAACACAAAGTTTGATGCAGACAGTTAAGTGACCGACAGTGGGATACCCTGAATCATTTTTTTTTGCATAAACACTAAATCAGATATGAAACCAATTCCAATTGGATTACGTGCATCTTTGATAAAACTTTGTGTCGCTAGCACTTATGGTCTCGCAGATTTAGCGACTCATACAGACGGACAGGCGGCCGGACAGAAGGACATAGTCCAATAGCTACCCGAGTCAATGATAAGACTTTTTGCCTATGAAACTTACAAAGTGTAAAAGGGTGTTATAGATTTGTGCAATGTATGTAGACCATGTGTTCCATTGTCAAAAATGATCAGGAGCAATAGGCGGGTAGATAGAGCCATGTCCGTCTTTCTGCCTGTATGTCCGTGTTGGTCCCTATTTCTTTAAGAGCTATATATATATTCTACAAACTACAACAAAATTTCACTTTTTATAGAAATGTTAATATTCAAGCTAGAACCACAATATTTGGTACGTAGACTTACGTCAGGCTTAGAAACCAAACAATGTTGACCTTTTTCCGAATCATCCCCCCGCAGTCCCGTGGTGCAGTACCCTTTATTAAGCTCATAAACCCCAATGCATCGATACAAAAATTTGCACAGTAATTTAATTTTAATGGGAGAAATGTGTGCAGGGTGTTCCATTGTTGGGCACCGTCCCGTCTATCTGCATCAAATTTTTGTATGTTGTTGCTTTGAAATAAAGAGTTTCAAGTTTATTACTGTAAAAGCTGTGATTGTAACAAACAGACCACAAGAACTAAACGAACTCAAAGAACGAGTATCGAAACTGCAGTTCAACAGGAAGAAGAAAAAAGGCTTAGTACGATCGAACTAGGTTACAGCTGTTTCGACCTAACTTTACCATAAACCAATTTCGGTAACTGAAGCTTTATCACCATCCGATTTTGCTGTAGCTTGCAGTAACTTTGCGTCTGTAGTGAATATCTGTGCACGTATATACTAGCGCCACCTATCATCTATCGTATGAACTTGCACACTCTTCTTTTCGCTTTCACTGCTAACACTGCAAACAACAAAAACAATCGTTCAATTTTCCGTTACTATCTATTGTCTCCCACGTTAGTTTTTTGACAGAGTTTGCAGACAAATAAGACGCAGAGCAGAGGTGCTTCACTATGATCTTGGAGATAACGCGTCCTCTCGAGAGGATCACTGTCACGATAATCCAAATTATTCATCGCTTGTTTAATAGGGGACTGTCATTACTACAAAAAAAAAGTGATTTTCGAAACACTTTTGCAACTTAGAACTTATCAACAGATGTTCAATTCGCAATCTAGTGGTTGTTTTTCCTCAATTCTGGGAAAACTTCAGGCAAATAAATCTTTGTGTATAATGTTTCTGTCAAAAGAACTGTTTTGCAACGAGCTTTTCAAACTTCCTCGGTAGATGAACAGCTGCAGCTATTAAATTCTAAGAACCACATATATATTATGGTTTTCGATCGCTAAAAAACGAATTAAATGCATCGATGCAAAATTCAGATTTGATCTCGTAAGTCTACAGTTGCAAATTCCTAAAATAGAAAATTCAGCATTTAGCCGAGCTTCAGAAAGGGTGCGCATTGGTATAAGTTTTCGTAAAGCTGTTGAGGTCTTTTATTTTATAGTCTATAATCTATAGTATATTGTTGCTCAAGTTGCTTCACATATACACGGTGTGAAAATAAATTTTCAATTCTAGCCTTGAAGAAAATCATTGAATCAATTAAACTAAATATTTAGCCTTTTTGTATCAAAATAGTATGCTCTACTGCGATTCAGCAGTGATTCGAATGAAATTCGAAAACACAGACGGTTCCAACAGACCTGATTTGAAGCCAAAAATTAAGGAACTATGAGTGTGCTGTGACTCGATGCATCATACATAGCTCGACAATTCGGGATTTTAACAGCCACAAAAAAGTTGTTCTGGCAAAGCTGTCATAAGGAAAATGAGCTGTCACAGCTGTCAAAGGCGATTCTTATCACATATGGCCACTAATTATCTCAGATATGGTTCAAGTCTCGGTATTTTCGTCCAGTGAAATTTCGGGTCAATATATTTAATAGCGTGGTCGGAAATCGCGAAATTGGCAAAGGGTTGCAAATCTCAACGAATTTCATCTTTTGCTATAATGTATGTATTTCATATTCTTAGCTCTTATCATCTTGAGATCAAGACGTTCATAAGTACAGCTGGACATGGCTTTATTGACACCTGGTTCCTGATCATATGGTATAACAACTTATTGGTCTGTCATGCTTAATTCTAAATGTAGCATACGTTGCTTATGTTTATAATAGCCTTCACCATATGGGTATAGAGTATAACATCTAAAGCTAACTACACAAAAAAAGTTTATTACCTTTCTGTTTGTGTGAGTTTGAGTGTGTGTCAATGCGTATATTAGTATGTGAATGTCTAGTGTCCCGCATTTGTAGTTTGTTTTCGTTTTTCAAACATAGTGGAAAAGGACATTTTGTGGCTATAAAAAAAATGCTTTACGCACGCGATGAAGGCAGCGACACTCAATGAAATGAACAGCGACAGGTGTAGTGGGCGGTACAGCACCTAGCAATGGGTTTGCCCGAGCCCAAACCCAAATCCAAGTCCGAGCAGTTGTGGCCCATATTTAATGACAAAGGCGTTGGCCACAAGTGACACGCTGCAGGGTGCAACTACATACTATAATCGGCATCCAACTGATTTTAGGCCAAAGTCCTATAAGGTTCAAAGATATAGTGCAGTATATTTATAGGTATAGTAAATGTAGAACTGCAAGTGTGAAAACTTACACTTGAAGGGTAACACAGCCGAAAATATTAGACATACTTTTGGTGCAGTTTAGTCAAATGGACAGTTGCTACTTTTTGACTACGTTCTTCGCAAGTCATGGTAATCAAATGTTATATGTAGATCTACCTACACACGCAATCCATTTGCCTTGATTACGCCCAAACCTCTCAACGTATTGATACAAAATTTGGCATAGATATTTAGTTTTTTTGGGAAAATGTGTAATATTTCTTGTAGTTATAGTGTACACTCTATAGGATAGTCATAAGTATGTTTTTATTTGTTGGGCATAGTGCAAAGATTTGTGCTTTTTTAAATATTTTGAAATGCACAACAAGTTTTAATTATTCCTATACTTAAAACCGCAATAGCAATCGGGGATGTGCCAGAATTCTCTCAATGGTTGCAACCGATTGTTCACAGAGTTAAACAATGTTTCTCGCAATTTAGCGGCAAATAGAAGCTTCCATTATTTGTGGGATGCGCATTAAATTAAAAAAAATTCACTTATTCCTAATCACTGCATATTTTTTTAGTGTCAACCGGAAACAACAACGCCATTGTGGCGACGCGTATTATCGCCCCCTTGTGGCGCCAGTGTGATATAAGATCTTCATATGTTTCTTGTTGTCCTATTGAAATTTTCATTGCCTTTTTCCACATTGAATGGGTTTGCTTCTTAAAATGTCAAGGCTTATCATAGGGAATTGAGCACAAATATAGCATAGACTTTCTTATATATATTTTGAGTGACATGAAATGTCGGAAGTCGAAATTAGGATGAAATCGAAACGACGACAGTTGTGTATTTACGCACACATGGTTGTGTCTCCTTACAACTATTAAAGTACGTAGTTCCAGAATAATACATATCAACGTCAGCATTTGATATGTAATAATTTCACGGTAACGAAACTAGCGCCTTATTAAACACATATGTATATATACTTGTTTGTGCACCATATGTAGTACATATTATTTTATGTGCATATAATATATAGATAGTTTCATTGGATTCGTTTAACAAACGCGCGCATTTTATGATGACCTCCACTGCCATAACGCCAATACGTTTTTCATACTAGTTTACGACAAATTTTTTATTCAATCAATACTCATTAAATTTTCCGAAAACTTGTAATTATTATTAATGACTCCAAATGGTGTGAGAAAAAACGTATACAACCAAATGTACAAATCGCGCGTAAAATTTACGTTTTTTTTTTTTTTAAATAAGAACTCACTCACTTTTGCTTTGTAATTACAATTTCTTTGAGCTGTTATAAATTTATCACTGCATACTTTTATGCCCACGGCACAAAGCTTTACTTTTCCTTCACTCTCACTTAAAACATTCTAGTTGTGTTCGACTTTTAAGCAGCTTTAATCAAAAATTAACACTCCATACTTTTGCGCGCACGACATAAAATTTTTGTTTGTCTTTTAACTAGTTTGTGACTAGTTTGAAGTTCGCGCCGCGCCAAAATATCCTTGATCCTTGCGTAGAAAGCTGTCTGCCGCGACTGTTGGCGTTGTGCCGAGCGTTTAACAAATGAGCAGCGCTCACGGAGCTGCTCTGTCAGCTGAGGTGAAAAAGCTGAGTTGAGTTGAGTTTTGGTAAATATGTTCATTCGGCACGACAGCGTCTACGTGCAACGGTAAAAAGCAACAATTTTTATACCCTGTACACAAAGTGTAAAAGGGTATTATAGATTTGTGCAATGTACGTAACAGACGGAAGGAGGCGTGGCACACCATGTGTTCCATGCGCAAAAAGTCTTATCATTGACTCGGGTAGATGTCCGTCTGTCCGTATGGGGGATAGATCTCCGAGACCATAAGAGCTAGAGACACAAAATTTTACCAAAAGATGCGCGTAATCTAATGTAAGATTAAGTTTGTCGATTCAAGTCGATATCTATTCCCTTCCTCGTGACAGGTTTGCGCGGTGTACAACCGCTCCATTGAGTCTATCAACTCAAAAGTCCTCAGAGATGTGCGTCGTGTTAATGTGCATCTATGTTCCAAAACTGATCGAGATTATAGTCAAAAATAAGCTAATTTCACCCGCGCCGCCCCCTTCGCCCACAAACTGCTTCAAAATTCCACTACATGTATATGGATACATGTGAGCTAGAGTTACGAAATTTGGTGTGGAGACTCGTGTGAATCGTTGAAACTGCATCCGCCTTTTTGCAATGGAACCCCGCCCCCCCTTCCCACGCAATATGTTAACAGGCATATCGATCTTATGAAAGGAGATATAAAAGTGGAAACTTCCGCTACCATTTTACCGTCTTTAGTGTTTATAAAGAAAAAGGGTACAGGGTATTCCACTGTCGGGCACCGTCCCAACTGTCTGCATCAAATTTTTCAATACTAAGTATGTGTGTAAGGCGCAGGTGTAAACGTATTCGCTGTTTCTGAATGTGTGTGTGTGTGTGTGTGTGTGTGCGTGTGTGTTAGTGGCAGTTAGCAAGCAATAAAATATACATTCAAAATGTTTCTTATTTAATTTAATCAAATGCAGGTCCTTACCTTTAGCTTACAAGTTTCGAAACCCTTTTGCAGTCAAAGTAATAAAATAACGGCACATTATGAAAATTGGGTCAAGTGGCCAAGTGAAATGGAACTAGTTACAAGCACACTCTCTCTCTCTCTCTCACTGAGTGTGGCCCACTAAAACAGAAAACAACGAATTGCCATCGTACATACTATTATCACTCACTAATACTGATGCCGCAAACGGGATAGTTGTTGGTCAGTAAAAGTCAAAGTTTGTGTTGTATCGCTGGCTTTTGGGTATTTGGGTTTTTCGTTTCTTACGTTATTGTTTTTTATACCCTTTACTTGAAAAGTGAAAGAGCGGCCATATTACGTTTTTACAAATCTGTGAACTTTTAACAAAACCACCTATATCGAACTAAGACAATTTTACAAGATTTGTGTTATAAATATAACTTTTTAAAAGCGATATTTCTGTCTTACTGGCATCTTTCTGCGATTAAAACGTCAAAAGTTATAGAGTACGTCAAATCAACTTTTCTTCGAATTTTTTTAAATGGCGTATGATTTTTTTCGCTCTCCTGTAAAATTGCAGTTTTGGACATAAGTGGTTTTGTCAAAAGTCCACAGAAATGTATTCGAAACCAAAAGCAACTCATGATGGATTTTTCTTTTAGCAACATATTAGCTTGTGTAGGGCGATTTCGTTAGTGGTTTAGTTTATCGATTTTAGGCATAGTTCGCAAAACATCAAATTATGTCCACTCGGTTTCGCTCTGAGCCAAACACTTTTTCTCGCTGCGCTTGGGTCCTCGGTTTTGTGTTTATGTTTGAGCAAAAATTCTGATCGGTCTTGTAGGAATAGCTTAACAGAAACCATTTGGTCACGCGCGCACGAAGTATTTGTTCGTAAAAGAACAAACGCGAAGGCAAAAAGGTTTCATATTGAAATATGTTTAGTTTCATTAAGAGTTAACCCTTCAGTTCGGCGAAGTTCTGTTTAAGGCCTGAAACTTCATGACCACGCCTTTCATATCCCATCCGTCTATAGGGGTTCAGGTCAAGACAATTGCCCCAACCTCAAAACTTCAATGCCGAAACGAAATTGAACTCCTCGTCTGTTGTTGCGTAAAACAAAAGCGATTGCATTTCTACACTTCTTTGTAGTGTATAATAACATAAGTAACATTCTTTTAAATATTAAACATTTGTTTAACTTTATCAGTATAATAACATAAGCAACATTCTTTAAAACATTAAACATTCTTTTAACTTTTTCAGTAGATAGTCGTACTTTGGAGACGTCTCAAAAACATTCATAACTACCTTAATTTGAGGAATTATCACTTTTTTATTTAGTCAGCGAATATTATTGCGCAAATGTACAATTTTTAAATAAGTACTCTTATTTTAAACTCAAGGCCTCCTGCTTAGTTTGTACGCCAACCCTTGTAATCCTAAGAAGTAGACAGGTTCTCCTTCTCCTAATCTGCTTTTTTTTACCATATTATCCATATCCATTACTCAACATGTAGATCTCCTTCTCTCGCCTTTGCCGTTTTCTGTTCTTTGTCAATTTCCTCTTTCTCTTTGGTTCTTTCCCGAATTTTTTACTAAAGCAATGGCTGTTCGAACTTGAAAGGTAAATCGTTTGAAATCAGTGCAATTTTTCGGAATAAGCCGTTGTATTTCCCTTTGTTGCTTGGCTGACATTATTCTTCACGACCAATCGTTTTCTTTTTTTTTGATTGATTGATAAATATATCCAACCTTCTATCGTAAATTATGTGATGGCAAAGACTGGCAAATCCAATAAATTCAACAAGATCGTTGGATAATTGGTTGCTTCATTCGGATTAGTATTAGTCTGTTTTAAATTTTTATATAGACTTCATGAAATGGTTCTAATATGTACCCCTGACCTTTTGCCTTGGGCCATTAAGAACTACCAAGTCCAAGTACCCCCCGTGGGTTAGAGAATACCACCTCGGCAGGTCAAAGCTTGTCGTATGTGGCGACTAACAATGACACTGGGTTCTTTCGGGACCAGTAGGCCTTAAAAGGGTTGTGCGTAGGGTAGACCCACCACGTAAAACCACGTAACCCGATAACGGGTTGTTATGGCCAGTTAAGAAGAAGAAGAAGTCCCAGTACCTGCTACTATAAAACCAGAGTATTTCAAAGCCGCAGTATTCGACCGTATACGGTTATTACTTGTTGTTATATATGTTTTTCGTTAGTTTCTTAGTTTCTTTTTTGGGGGGGTTTTTTTTGTGTTTGCTAGTTTTTGAGGTTGCGCGTTCGGCTGGGGCGCTATGAAATGCGACAGATGGTGACGAGGGCGTAATAATAATTACTTAAACGTTATACGCTTGCCACATAAAAACAGACAAACAAAACAAGCAACTGACAAACAAACAGAGCCACAAACAGAAAGGCAAACAAAGAGACAGGCAGAGGTCAACAGCTGTATGTATAAACAAAATGTTGCCGTCTTTTAGGGGCCCACCGAAATTTCAAAGCCGCCTAAAAGAATGCAAGCTATTCAGTTAAAACTAACAGAGAGCGAGATAGAGAGAAAATGGAACTCATCTATATTCAATGCCCCCCAGGCGGTCATAAAATAATGCTACACTACCTTGTTCCCTTGGTGTTTGTTCAACATATTTTTTTTTTTGACTACCAACTTTGACGCTTTAGCAGATACATTTTTATACCCTGTACACAAAATGTAAAAGGGTATTATAGATATGTGCAATGTATGTAACAGGCAGAAGGAGGCGTGGCACACCATAAGTTCCAAGGGCAAAAAGTCTTATCATTGACTCGGGTAGCGGTGGGACCATGTCCGTCTGTCCGTATGGGGGATAGATCTCCGAGACCATAAGAGCTAGAGACACAAAATTTTACCAACAGATGCGCGTAATCTAATGTAAGATGAAGTTTGTCGAATCAAGTCGGTATCTTACCCCCTTCCTCTTGACAGATTTGCGCGAATGTGCGTCATATGTAAATGTGCATCTATGTTCCAAAAATGGTCGAGATCGGATAAACACATCAAAAGTTATAGTCAAAAACATGCTAACTGCCACACCCCCCCAATATATTGATTTGAAAATTGCCACAGACATTTATAAATGTATTTTTGATCTATGTTACAAAATTCAACGACATTGACACAAGAATACTGGAGTTATGGGCATAAAAGACCCCATAATAGCCAAATTCTGAATAGGAAAACTTGTCAATTGGAACTTCCCCTCGATCTTATGAAAGGAGATATAAAAGTGGATACTTCCGTTGCCATTTAACCGTATTTAGTTTATAAAGAAAAAAGGGTACCGGGTATTCCACTGTCGGACACCGTTCCGACTGTCTGCATCAAATTTTTTATTTAGCCTTATTTTCGTAGAGTGTAGTACGCGAATGCAGTCTATATGTAGCCCCAATATGTTTCATTTTTTTATGTAAAGTTGGTATTTCCTTTCACTACACTGGCAAATGTAAATTCCCCAAGCGAGTATAGCTATTTTTAGTGCATAACAAAATGTTTTGCTGGCTATAACAACACGCGACACGAGGACATGGTCAAAATGTTACCTAGCCATGCCATATATGTATACATATGTATATATATATGTCTTTGCCACTCTTGGGGGGAATGGTATGGGCGGAACATATGCATTTTATAGTTGGTAAAGTTTGTAATACAACATATGCTGATTTTATGCCTTTAGCACATATGCATGCATTGCATAAATAAAATATCAATCAAAAAGTCAGCGAATACTCTAACAATAAATTTGTTAGAGGGCGGCGAAAGTAGGAATGAGAGCTTTAAACCTGTGCATGCTAAATGAGACAAGAACTATATAAAAAATGCAAAATTTTAATCGAAATATAGTGCAGCAAAATAAAAATAGAGCAGCAGCAATAACAATAACAGCGACACAACGTGTCGTATGCGCGATGCGGCAAGTCAGATAACAAAACACAATGATTTATTCCGAGACATATATATACAAACTGTACTAAAAAAGCGAGAAAAAGTGAAAGCCATTAAATTTTATTGCAGAGCAGAACTAGAGCATGTACGAGGGTCGTTCTATTCTATACAATGTAAAAAGTATAACGTTGAGCTTCGACAAGTTCGGTACGAACCTTTAAGAACCTTGCGAAAGCAACGTCCTTTCCTGCAACCTATAAACGTCATTCGTTGTATCAATCGAGATGTTTCAGAGACTTGGTGACTGTTGAGCGAAACTCTATCAGCTTTATTCAGCTGGTTAATGAGAGCAACAAAAATTCGATTATTTCTTAAGTATAGAGCTGCGTCGGCTAGTCTCTCAGATTGCTGTAGTTTTGATTTTGTCAAGGATTTCGTCTACCTTAGCACCATCGTCCCAACAAAGAATGATCAAGCGACCAAAGAATCATCACCAATCATTACCATTAAATGTTACTTTGGTCTCGTATATGGCAAGTGATTTGGAGATACCACTCTCGCCAGATGAAAATAACTAACTAATAACACTTTAGAAGACGCTCATATTTCTCATTTTGCTTTATGGCGCTGACACATGGTTCTTATGAAAATGCCCTTGGCGTGTTTGAGAAAGGACTGCATAGGATATTTGGCCCTTTACAACTGGCGCATTCAATAGAATGGTCTAGTACATCTCCGCTGAACAAAATTCTTGAATGTTTCTGTTGCAGGAAGGCGACAAAGAGGCAGGCTGTGCCTCCATTGGCGTGACAATACAGATAGCGCACTAATTACCTTTGCTATCACGTATTGGAGTGGACGCGCAATGCAGAGGCGCCTGGAGGAGTGATTGCTTGTAGATTGATCAGGAGACAACCATGCAGCGTTGTAGATATCAGGATGCTGAAATCTGGTACTACAAACTCAAAAAGTCAATTAGGATTAGACCGTTGTTTAAGGTGGTCCCGAATGGCCTCAAATATACGTTTTCTTTCAACCCTTTCTTAGAATGGGCACCGGTCTTAGACCACAATAGTCTTTTTTGGGCGTATGAATGATGAAATTCGTGAAAGAAAAGTCTTGAATGCGGCTGTTGCAGGAAGGCGCCGAAACGGTAGGCTGTGTCTTTTTTGGTGTGACAATGCAGATAGCACACTGATTAGCTTTGGCATCACGTATTGGAGAAGATGCAGAGGCGCCTGGAGGAGTGGTTGTGTGTAGATTGATCAGGAGACAGCCATGTAGCGTTGTGGATATCGGGATGCTGAAATCTGGTACTAGAAACTCAATTGTATGTAATATGTGCTCAGATGAACCTCAGCTAGGTGTAAACGATAACTTTATTGAGTTAACTGAAGTTTTGACCGAAATTAAAGCTTTAACTGGGATTTCTCTCCAACTTGGAACAATGGGGCGCCATCTAGCTTGCGCACATGCTAACGCAACAATGAAGTGTACACACGCATGCTCTTTTTTCGCTCTCACTGCTAACACAGCACACAAAAAAATACTCGATCTCTTATTATCGCTCCTAACACTGCACACTAACAATCGGAGCGTAACATAATACAGACGTCACACCTAACGAGTGTAACACCAACCGAGTGACGGCTTACAAGTTACAAAGTTTTATCACCAAAACGCGCCAAAAGATGTGTCACTTCAAAAACCACAAATTTATCAAACCGTCTTCGCTCGTGTTCTATATGCAAAAGGAAGCGCCGCAGTTAATTGCATAAATTGTAACGTTTTTCAACGTATATAACGCTGCACGACTTTCTTTCCTTTGCTTGCAACACTTTCCAATATCATTTGATTTATATCCAGACTATTCAGTTTTCATTCGTGTTAATTGGGCAAAACATTCAGGGTTTACAAAGGTAAGAAAAACAGTAAAAACAGCCTACACACGTGATTGCTTTGTTTGTATATATATATGTGTGTGTTGGACAACCCGGGCAATACGATAATTGGCGTAATTACAAACGTAAAATGCTAAAATGAAACGCGAGCGCACGCGTCGTATACGTAATTGTTTCAGTAGCTACTAATTAAACATCGAAATGACTAATTAAGTATTTTGCCATTTGCAAATGCCAAAATTGAAAAAGTACGATTTTTCGCGCACATATATACTTTGTTAAAAAATGTAAATGGAATTTCTTCCAGCCAAATCGTTAATTATTACATATAATTTAAATTTTCATAAATATTCTGCCTCTTCCAATCGGTGATACCAAAGGTAGCTAGTGTGCTCTCCACATGTTCCTTCCCTTCGTCGCCTCCCTTCCACAACCGCATAGAAGATTTTTCTCGCAAGTGCTTCTTCATCCATACGCAAAACATGACCTAGCCAGCATGGCAGTTTCGTCTGGCGAGAGTGGTCTCTACTAGGCATTTGCCTACTGAGATTAGTAGGTTTCCGCTTAATCTTAATGCTGACATCGTTCTTCATTGTCACGTTTGTGCAAAGGTAGACGAAATCCTTGGCAACATCAAAAGTATAGTTTTCAAAATCAATCTGAGAGTCTAACCGCTGAGGCTCTCGAAGAAAGCATATACTTCGTCTTGCTCTTATTTACAACCTGACAGACACTCTTTCAAGTAGTACGACCGACGATATCGATATGCAAGCAACTGGACGGCCTTATAGAAGACAGTCGTGTTCCGATGTACTTTCGCAACAAAAGGTTGAAGAGGTCGTAAGAGAAGGGCATCGCCTTTTCTGAAGATTCGCTTGGTATCAAAAGGCTCGGAGAAGCTCTTTCCTACCTTGACGGAGCCGCGTGTGTTGATCAACGTCATTCTGCATAGACGTACCAACTTTGCAGGGATTCCAAACTCAGACAGTGCGGCATATACGCGGTTCCTCAACGAGCTATCGAATTCTGCTTTATAGTCGACAAAGAGATGGTGATTGTCGTTTTGGTGCTCGTGGTTCTTTTTCATGATTTGGCGTAGTGTGAATATCTGGTCAGTTGTGGACTTACCAGGTGTTAAACCTCACTGATGATGTTCTTGCGCATACGGCTTCAATCTTTTACACAATACGATCGATAGGACCTTATATGCAATAAAAAGAAGACTGATCCCACGGTATTTAGCGCACACCGTGAGTACACCCTTTCCAAAATGATAAACTCGAAAAAATTTTGTTAGTAGATGGCGGTAGCGAACTGATCTTCTTTCTACATATGTTATATTATTATTACCCCATTACTTTGTTAATTGTATTTGTTTTTTTGTAATACGAGTTAGTATGATAGTATTCTATTTGATTGATACATTTAGTCCAGTGTTTTTCCAACCGTTTTCCTCACTTTCAAATTATAATGTGCTTAAAAAATTACTTTCTTTCATTTTTGTTCGCTTGAATTTAATGTCGAATCTGTTCACAGGTGATCGTTTTATCTTTTACAAAGCTTTACTCAATAAAACATTCCACAAAATAATGCTTGATGAGCACTGTTCAATGTGGCCTGTTACATTATGCATCAGGTTAAAAACGCATTTACAACTTTGTGATTCTCTGAAAATTCTGTGTTTTGTCGAGTTTTATTCGTTGTGAGAAGCTCTATGCTCTTTTTGCATAGCATTCGCCATACGGATACATGTTCGCCGTTCCGTAAGCTTCCATGTATATTGTATTACTTTGTCGGCCATTCAAGCTTGTCCGGCGATCAAGGCATCCTCAACAACGTTATTATCAGCTACTTGTAGTTCACTTTAATATTGACCCTTGCAATTGCCAGCTCCTTTGTACGGCAGATCGCAGCCAACTTCAAGTCTTTCAAACAGCAACTAAAAGTTAATTAGAGACAGATCAAATAGTTGGCAACTCCATTGTTGCATTTTCATTTTAGGGCTTTGCAACTAATTTAGCTTAAAGCTCTCTCATGCATATGCTTATTGTTTGACAACATCGTGCCATTGTCAGGTGTCCTATTAAAGTTAGCAACTCCATACTCCATGGCAAATATTATTTTTCCAGTTGCCTTCAAACTTTAAGTGCATGCCTTTCAAAAACCAAGATTAGTTGGCAATTCCACTATCGATTACTGGCAACTCCATTGCACATTATATTTGCGCAGCTTCAAGCTTTTGCACACAAAGCACACAAAAAAGTGAGAAGACAAAAAGCACACAAGACAGCAGTTAAGTTTGCATTTCTATTGTGCAGTCATACTTTATTATTCTTGCTTTGTTTTTTTCGGCTTGTTTGGCTTACCGTTACATGTCCGAGATGCTAAAATATTCGCTTTGGCCATGCACACTGATAAATGCGCCGACAAATCGTGACAAATTGCAAATTACAATTTTTTTTTTGCTAATTTCAACTAAGTTGAGTACAATTTTCGTCGGCCAGTGAGCTAGTTGTACTACGACGGTCAGTAATTAAAAACCGTAGGAGCAAGCGGCTTTTGCTCAATTGTTTTTTTGTGTTTATTGTTGTGTTTGAAGTAACGATGGTGCGAAAATCATGGAATGTGCCGCAATTCTTTACGGAACTTGTACGAGAGAATGCCAATTCGGTGGCCAACAGTACAAACACTCCGCATTGTCGTCTTTGGGGTTCTGTGCGTTTAACTATAACCTTGTGCTCATTTTTCTCGATGATTTTACATGTGGCACTTCGCAATATGCTTGGATTGCTCATAATGCTTATGGTCAAGCCTCGGCCAGAGGATGCTCCGCTTTTGCTGCCACAGTCGTATACCAGCAATTTGACCCATTTACAATGTGGCAAAAACTTTCTTGAAGAATCCATCGAATCCATAGAAATTGAGCGGGCAAGTGTGTGCTTATCATTCATTTATGTAGACATTTGCAATAATCAAAATATCTATACAGTCGGGTGACTTGCCTTGGACACGCAGTCAAGAGTTGCTCTTTCCCGGTGCTTTCTACTACGGCTATGTTGTGACATTGCCTGTGGCTGGCCATTTAGCCGATAAATTTGGCAGCAAATTGCTGTTTATTCATTCTATGACACTGCAGGCTTTGGCTTTCATCGCTTTGCCGTTTATGGCGCGCCTTAGCTTTACAGCCGCCGTCTCCATGCTCATCATAGCCGGTCTTATATCGGTAGGTACTAAAAAACACGGCTAATGCTACTAAATCCAATCTGTACCTTATTAGGGCTGCGGCAATCCAGCTATGTATCAACTATTTGTCATCTGGTCACATCCCACAGAGCGCACACAACTGTTATCCTTCGCTTACAGTGGTCTTATACTCGGATCTATGCTAACCTATCCGCTAACGAATTTTTTAAGTTACTACGGCTGGCAAACACCCTTCTATTTAATGGGCACTTTAATGCTAGTCTTTGGCATTTGCTGCGAGTGGCTCATATACAACAACTTGGAGCAACATCCGCGCATAACTGATGCAGAAAGGAATTATTTGAAATCCACGCAGACTACACAAGCACCACAGGTTGGGATTTTATAAAAAAAAAATCTATGAAGTAAATTATTATTACACATTGTTACAGCAAGTGCATGGCATACCTTGGGCAGCTTTACTAACGTCTCTGCCGGTTTATGCCTTTGTATTGACGCACATCTTCCATAACTATGGCTTTCTGGTGATTTCTCTGACTATGCCAAGATTTTTGCGAGAGGGCATGATGTTCAATATGAAGGAGGTGAGGAATGATGGCATTCCATTCACTACAAATCTTTAAATAAATTTAACTTTTCAATTCCAGACTGGCATACTCTCATCTGCCCCTTTCTTAGGCAGTTTGATTTCAAAGGTGCTGTGTGTTTTTTGTCTGGGTTCTCTGGAGAAACATTATCAATCCAATCTTACCTATATGCGTCGATTGATATTTGCTGTCTGTAAGTTCATAAAAAACTTCTGAATTTTGGGTATATGAGGGATGATTATATAAACATTTGAGATTTTGTGAAAATACTTAGAAACTGTGTAGCATAAATGTAAAGCCTTTTTTTTCAGGCAACATTATCAGCATTTTTTGCATTGTAACCATTATCTACGCCGATTGTAAACAAAAGAAGTTAGTCATTGCTATGACCATCTTATTGGGCTTATTTTCCGATACTGGCTTTAGTGCTGGTTATTGGCCTACTTTATTGTATTTTGCTCCATCATCTGCGGGTTTTCTTTCTGGCATTGCTAATTGTCTGGCGAATTTAAATGGATTTCTGGCGCCTCATATCATCAGGCCTATGGTCAAAACTGTAAGTAGCCATAAATACAACTAAATTATATGTGTATATAGTCAATCCCCAATTTTTTTTTACTGTGCACAGGGCACCAAAGCCGAATGGAATACGGCTTTGCTAACAATGATTATAGCGTACTTCTTGGGCTGTATTGTATTTAGCAGCTGCAGCAGTTCGAAGTTACAATCATGGGACGCACGTAGCACTGTTAACTGTAATCAGCGCACAAATGCCGTAAAAACTGAAAAAATTACTAGCATTGCTTAGTTGTTTGCAGTTTGTTGAATTTAAATTGGCGCCGTTATTTACTCGACAAATGTTCTCGATATTATAAGGCAATACTTTTTATATGTATTTCTTCTTTTTTTTAATGTTTTGTTTTCCATTTTGTTAACCTGTATAGTTTATTATTTAATAAAGTTGCGATTTTTATTTACGATGAAGTTCCATTTATTGCTTTTTTAGTCTATGAATATTATTTTAAACTATGTATCTGGTTCCATTATGCTCAAGCATCTATGGTAGTAATATCGTCGCCACTAATTAGTTGTTGATAGCAGTTCCAACCATGCAATAATATGCTATCCGCCACTAAAAAGGTTCCAAAATTTGAATGTTTGCACTGTTCGTCATAATTCGTAAATAACGACACAAATCACATCGTAGCACATCGATAACATATCGGCAGTATTTTTGGCGAAATAATTAGCAATTGATAGTGGGCTTGCGATGAGAACACTGGAAAACAATTATTTTGGCAATATTTTTATGAAATATGAGCAACAAAATTTGTTACTCATTTTCGTGGACCACGTCAGTATAAAAATCTGTGTAATTTTGCCATAATTAAAAAGACTTAAAATTATGCTAGTTGAACGTTGTCATCGATATAGTAAATAATCGATGCGTAATAAGGAATACCGAGACAGACAAGATTTTCAAAATATGTATGTATAGTTTTAAAACACCCTCCAAAGTTGCCCATAAGCCTTATAAATGCTCCTAACTATTTAAAACAATTTTAAAATTCAATATGCAATTTTATTCACTTTCACATTTTAATAAAATCATATTAAACAGTATTTTTTTGCGTTATGGTTTAGTATTTTATAAATTTTGGTTTTATGTACATTTGGCGAGTTTTAAAATTACGGTCACACTAAAAAGCATCTGAACAAAAATTAACAAAATTTTCTTGATCGCATCGAGCACCCGTTGATTTATAATTCAATTCGATTCGTTTGCTTGACGGGACGTGTCACCGGACACAAATCATAATTGAATTCGTTTTGCAATATATACAACAAAATTTTTCGTGTGTTTTTTTAATGCAACAATAAATTTTTTGTGCCCTAATTTCACAATTACACCCAAATTCTCAGTGGTACCAAATCAAAAAGCAACTTCATTTTGGCGACTTTTTCAATACCATTTGGAAGTAAGTACATGCATACATATGTATACAAACATATATACTTGTGTATAACAACACAAATAAAGTGATTTGTTTAATTATTATTTGTGCACACAAGGGGAAACGAAAGGCGGAAGTGGTGGGATATGTGCAGTCAGCACCAAATACTTCCTCATTATATTTGTTAGCATTTCCGCGAGCACTTCGACTTTGGCATTGCCTTCAGTGTATACATCTTTTTTGACAAATCAATAAATGCTCAGTAATGGAAGTGCCCAAGATTAGGCCCTAGGCCACAAACCACTTCTGTCATTGCTCCGGCACTTATGCGCGACGCAATATTAAACAAAAACAAAAACCGCATGTTGATTCTTTTGTTAAATGTTTAAACTTTTCGAAACACTTGTTACCTTGAGCCACCATCGCGTTGTGTTGTTATTGTTGCTTGCGAGTAACATTGGGTTGAGGGAGGTTCATTCACAGAGCGCAAACGCACTCAGCACCTTCATATAAAATTCATATTTCATATAAATTTTACACCATTCGTCTGACTCGCCAAATATATACGCTTTAATTTTTGCAATTTTAGCCAATACAGCGCAGCACGCACACTAATTTATGCTCTCCATTTGTGTCTGTGCAAGCACGTACACAAACACATGGCCGGGTTGAGCGTTGGTAAATGCCCGCCACCAGATTTCTTTGGAGCTCAGTGCCGGCTCAGGTAACTCTTTTCATTCGCTATACCCAAAGACCACACGACGTACATATGCCAAAATGATCATCAGGACAAAAAGATCGATCTAGCCATATTTGTTTCTTGCTATAGGGGACCATTTCATTCGTGATGAAATATATCCCAAGATTAGGTTATGTATCCTTAATTTTAGAAAAATCCTCGTTCGCTTCTTGATAGCCACTTTTCCAGAGGTTGTCAGCAATATTCTCAGACAAATCCAAATGGTGATATTCACATGAATTTCAAAGCTTCCAAGCTGTGGATACTTCCCAAACTGGAAAACAAACTTACCGACATTGGTTAAGTCGTGGTATTGCACAACCCATTTAGGCTGGATATTTTAGCCACCCTTCGAGTATACATTGCAAGATTCAACACTCCTTGACATTATTAGTCCAGGCTGAAAAATCTTTAAATTATTTTATAATGGAGCTATTATCATAACCGTTATTTTTTTTCTACACAATTTCCTTTATAAAATATCTAGTTTGTAACTAGCTAGTAACATGTTAAACGAGACAACTCAAACGTCAAATTCAATTGAAGAAGTGGGTTTACGGGGAAAGAGACGTTTATAATACCCATATAGAATTTGTCTGATGATTCACAAAACGCTATATTGTTTACAACGAAATATAGAATATCAAACGATAGAATGTGTCTGAATCAGTTCCTGCTCCGCTAGGTTAATTGTTTTGTAAGATTTCAGTCTAGATTATGCTTAGATCCAAGTTTGATAACATATGACATGAATTGTTTCCTGTGTGTTTGTGTCAAATGGAACCAATCATTGAACCCAGTATTGGTCAGAGACCTTCGAGCAATCAAATCGAAAAGCAAAATATGCTATCTATGGACACAGAATATATAACTTGTGACTATTGGCCAACCTCGAAAGTAAGCCACGACTCAAAAGTTAAATACAAATATTCGTTCTTAGGCGCCCTGTTCAATTGAACGGTTTGAACACCCCTTGAGCCGGCACTGGTTTGGGGCTCTAGTCCGTTTGCCAGCCCATGAACTCGCCAGCGTCCGTGCCGCCGCTGACGTTCGTCCGTAGTGCGCATTTTGCGTTTTGCATAAATTCACGTCACCAGCAACGACATTTTTGTTAGGTATTTGTTGCTGTTATTGTTTTGTTTGTTGTTTTGCCCCATACTCACGTAGTATACGACTGATAATAGCGTGTTTATGTGCGCCATAAAATAAAAATACGGATAGGTTTGCTATGTATTTGCCTTTTATTATATTCCTGATATTGATATTCGTTATCATGTTTATAATACAATTTACTCTGACCTGTTATTCTGGACACATACACACGCACACTTTTATACCCTGTACACAAAGTGTAAAAGGGTATTGTAGGTTTGTGCAATGTATGTAAGAAACAGAAGGAGGCGTGGCAGATCATATGTTCCATGGGCCATCGAGTCCCATCGAGATATCAGGCACAAAAATGTACCAAAAGATGCGTATTTACACCGAAAAGATAAAGTTTGTCGAACCAAGTCGATATCTTGCCCCCTTGCACACTGTGACATATTTTTGCGTTTTACAACCGTTCAATCTATCATCTCGAAACCCGACAGAGGCGTGCGTCGTATTTATGTGCAGCTACATATGTTTTGTAAATTATCGAAATCGGATAAATACATCGAAAGTTATAGTCAAAAATATGCTAATTTCACCCCCCTCGCTCATAAACTGTGCAAAATTCCACTACGTGTAGATATGGATACATGTGAGCTAGAGTTACAAAATTTGGTGTGGATACCGACCGTAATCTTTAAAACTGTATCCGCCCTTTTTCAATAGACCCCCCCCCTTTCCTCGCAATCGATTTACCTTAATTATTGCCCCCCGAGACCAGTAGAGCCAGAGATCTTAAAAGGGTTGTGCGTAAGGTTTGGCACCCACTACGTAAAACCACAATTCCAATGAAAGAATGTATTTACATCAGGCCGCAATCCGATAACACGGGTTGTTATGGCCAGTTAAGAAGAAGAAGGATTTAGTGCTTATGGGAAAAAAGGGTACAGGGTATTCCACTGCCGTTCCGACTGTCTGCATCAAATTTTTACTCTGCATCTGTATGTGTGTTCAACTCGTTCTCAGTGTTGTTGTTATTGTACTTTGAGCTTAGTCATTCTGTTTTTAAATTTTATACTCGATGTCTCGGCACGAAAACATCCAAGACGCAAAAAATAGATTTCAATTTAGTCACATAAACAAAAAGTTGTGCGAAAACGAAAGAGAAAATGTTTATACATAATAGTAGTTACATATATATACAAAATACGATATATGCATTTCGTTTGTTGCGGTTTGTATTTGTTTATTCAACAAATGGTGTCTAACCGGTTTCTAGAAAAACGACGCAGCTCGTACAATATGAAGGTGCCAGCCGGCATTTGCTTTAAACACAATTTGCAATATGTATTTTTTGAAGTCTAAGACAATTTTGTATTCTTTTGGCTCCCATAGGGGCGTAGTTTAAACGAAACGCTCCTTTAGGGTTGGGGTAAAGAACAACCTTTTCCCCTAGCCATACATCGCGTCTCTCAAGATTCGCCTCTATCAATGCGTATCTTCATTATCGCTTTTCAATTGCTTAATGAAGAACATATAAGATTTAAAAACAACGAGCTTTTTATATACATATGATATTTAAACTCCAAACAACCAATAATTAATGAGGAAGTCCTTTGGCAATTCCTAATGTAGAGATAACAACCCGTTACCAGGTTACGTGCCAGGTGCCCCTTATTCGCGCACGCCTACTCCACTACGTGTTACCAAATGTAGTGCGATGATAAGTGTCTCCAACGGACACATTGCCAAGCATGTGCGTTTTGTAGAGTGTTATTTTCGTCTAGTGAGACCGCATTACTTTCTCGTGATCTGAATTAGCACCAGACCAACCATACTTTAAATACTCTGCACTAAAATTAAACAATATCACTTCCTTATTCAAACCATAACTCACGTTCTCTTCTGAAGAAAAGACTGTTTCTACTCCTTCTGTTTCTACTGTTTCTCTTCGTATTTATGGTTGCTACATGCTTGCCGCAGGTAGATTGCTTCAAATGAGTCCTAAAGATTATCTGCACAAAATGAAAAGACTACCTGGCAGTAAATAAACAACACTTAATTCCATTGAACGATAAAACCAAAATAAAAGGAATCGCTAGAGTTACGAGGAACATACTGAACGAAAGTTAAACTCCGCTCGAAAAATTTTAGAGATCAGTCAGTCTAGCCTTATCGTTAAAATAAAGGTTTCTACTAATAGACTGTAAATAATATACTTCAAAATTTTACAAAACAAAAAAAAGTGTCATACTTATTTCGTCAGCATAACTTAAACTAGTACATTCTATATATATATATATAAATAAATATTTTTTTACAGTCTCCAACAAATAAATTTACATAAACATGTTGCTTAAGGTGCCATCTGTTGACTGGACAGATCAGATTGTTTACGTAGTGGATGATGAGGAGTCCCTGTCAGATTTTGACGATGAGCCAGACTTCTCCGAGTACATGTGGATGGAGAATGAAGAGGAGTTCGACAAAAACGTAAGTGTGACATAAAAAGAAATAGTTGCTTTTAAATTTGAAATACTTTATTAAATGTTCATGCAGGAGTTGCAACGCCTGGAGGAGGAGGAGATTATGCAAGAATGCTTCGAGGCCATGATTGAAGATGAGATGGAGGAGCAAATAAATGAATGGGAGAAAGCCAAGTGAGTAATATATAAATAAGTATTCCTAAATGGTGTTTTAATAAAGGTTTTCTTCTTTGCTTTTTAACAGAACCGAAGAGCAAAACTCTGCGCTCTTGGCATTGCCCAAAAGTTCATGTAATGTTGAAAAGTCTCAACTAAATCCCATGGCCGATGAATTTGTGCCGCGTAGTCACATGATCGACCTGGCTACATCGTAAGGACTCAATGCGAGCCATGTAGTAGAGCTAAACACTCGGCAACACTTCAGACAATGCCCAAGGTTTACGTCCCCTACTAATCAGATTATAAATACAATGAAAAAAAGCTGGCAGAAAAAAAATTTAACAGATCAACGTCACGGCGTCACATACACTACAAAAACAAAAAAAAAAGATGCCTAAAGTCAAAAACAGAGCGACTGCCTACCAAAACTGCAACATATTAAAAAAAAAAAAATACAACTTGTATTCAAAGCATAAACGAATAAGCCCACAACTAATCAATGCTGCAACTGAAAGGCAAACGAACAAAATAAATAATTTAAAAAAAAAAAAAAACATAAAATAATTAAAAACGACACAAAAAAACTACAAAAATCAAATTCAAAATATTTAACATTTTTTAAGATTTATGCCTGTTCTCAATTTCGATAAAAATGCAGTTCGTAAAGTCATTTCAACTGTACGGAATCAGGCTTGCTAAACTTCAAAACTATATATATATATATTTCATACATGCAGTTGGAGATGCATACAAATAAACTGTTCATGGCTTCTTCTAAGGATCCCTTTTTGAAATATGTACAACAAGTAAACTGAAACCCATTTCAATAAGTGTTTAGATAAAATGCAGACGCAGGCGCTTGCTGCAGCTAGTAAACTTTGGTATTAACGTACAAAACGAAAACAAATGACTTTATACACGCGACAAATTGTGAGTGGCAATAACTCTATTTATTAGAAGCCAACAAACTCTATATACACCAATTTCCAGCAACAACAACAACTACAAGACTCAATTGTGTTAAAAAAAAAACAAAATAACAACCACAATTTTAGCCGTCACGTCGTTATATCGAAATTCAATTCAAAGACTTTAATTGTAATTTAAATTGTAGTTAATTTAATGAACCGTGCCCACTACCCTATGCTCGTTTTAAGTTATATATTTTTTTGTGGCCTATATACATAAACATAAATAATTTTATTTTATTTTTTGCCTCATTGTTGTTAACTCGTTGTACGTTCTACGCCTAAGTAAGAAAAGCGCGCGTTAACTTCCTTCTGACTCGCATAAATTGTAATTTACACTTGTAACTTAGTAACTTTAAAACAAGAATCAACAGATTGAGATACTAATGTTTAATGCCTCTTTATATACAATATATATATATATAACATAATTGCGTATATGTATGTGTAATTAGAGTTTAGTCTAGAGCTCTGCATTAACAATAGTTTTATAAGATTAAGCCAAAATTAGTTTTCAATCATTTGCTTTTAATGCAAATGCACAAAAAAAAACAATTATTTGTTTAAATTATGTTTTGGTAGAAAATGACGACTTTCAGCAAGTTTGCAAGTTTAGATTAAGACTTAAGACAGCATTAAAATGATCTACTACTTACGTTACGTGTGATATAAAATTAAAAAAAAAAAACAAAAAAAATATCAAAATGATTTAAAAAATCTCAATAAAAAGAAGTATTATAGCATAAAGTTATCAAATTGTTTTCTTATTGAAAAGTAAAGCCTATCTACAAGCTGCGAACCACAGGGCACAGAAGTTTTCCAAATCAGAAGAGGTTTTTTTTTTAATTTCAAATTGACTTGTTTGTTCTTAATACAGCGAATCGCACGGATTTGAATTTCGAACTATTTTTGATTGTGAGTTCACGCAAACTGTGCATCGATTGTTTTCAAATCCAATTGCGTTTTTTTTTATGAATTCACGCAGTTTTGATCGAATCTGGACGATCAAGTATTTTTGAATTTTTCGTATAATGAAGCATATTTCAGCACAGTGCAACTTTAGTGCAATTGCAACCAAATCTATTGAACCACTTGTGGGTTAAAGAGTATTTTTGCAAAAGATAGACGATATGAGTACCGGTGGTACTCGATATAAATTGATATCTGAATATATCGATAGCAATAGCAATCAGTGCAAACATGGCGTCGTCGTAAGTTTTTCGTTGGTCTTTTTGTTGTCGCAAAAATGCATCAAAAAACATAATAAAATCGCAAAAAATATGAAATTCTTAAAGCTTTCGAGCAAGTGAAAGGCATGCAAATAAAAAAATCAATTAGGAGGAACGGGCACAGTAGCAACAACCAGCTCATTAACGTCGGGTCATGAGCTCTTCACTGTCGACTGCAACACCAGCTGCTGTTCTAAATACTAATACACCTGCCAGCAGTCTGCTCGGCGGGCATAATGGCCAACGCAATGCACCTGCCAATGCCATGGGCGTGGGCGCAATTGCGGCGCAATTTCGCGAAATACATAAAAATACTTGGCTTAAAAGACTGAGTGCAGAGGGCAAGAAATATACAGTGGGACCCAAGGTAGAGCAGAGCGTTAAAGTGCTTATTAGCTGGCTAAAACTTTCTTTTACAGAAATCCGAATGCAGTTGGGTTGTTTTCTGTGTGCATGATGATACCGAAGCTTTGCTAGAGGGCTATGCAGAGCCACGTCAGGCTCCTGCACATATGCCCGAATGGGTTGTCTCACTGCGGGATACATTACACATTTCTCATGCTTTGATACCCAATTCACATGAGTTCGAATTTGTTGTTACGCTTAGCAATGAAGTGTTACGTTTTCATGCCGTTTCATGGTAAGTTGCACAAATAATTGCACTAACTGCATTGCAGCTGCAGCAATTAAGCGCATTCAGACACGCGCCCCACTTAACTACAATTCGCTTTCATTATATCACAGGGAAATTATGCAAGAATGGGTCGAAACACTGCGTTCGAAGTTGCGCGAAATGAAAATTCTATCGCCGCGCGAAAACCTCTACACAAAGTTACCTGAAGTGCGGGCCCCCCTTTTGCCCACTCGTGATCCCACCTCTCCTTTGCCTGCGCCGCCTCCAGTGCCAGCAGCCATTGTGCCAGGTGTGGAGCGAGTAGTAGCAGTCAATCAGAATCAAAACAGCAATGATCCAGTGTCCAGAACGACGACAACGGCAGCAGAGACAACGCCAACATCAACAACTATTAGTACCAACGCTACAGCAACTACAACTGTCTCGGCAACAGCGCCCACACCACATCTCATAGCGATGTCTAATACTTTAACCCAACACTTGCTTAATATGCTCTCCGACCCGATTAGTACGTATAGTGAGCAAATCAACGACACATCAACAACAACAGAATCTACCAACAACGACACAACTGTTGAAGAGGAACACAATGCGCAACCAGAAAATTCTATTACCAACTTAAATCTGTCCGATGATGAATTCCTCTCCCCGCTATTGCGCAAAGACAACGGCGTACGTGTCGATGTCAGCGCGGCAAGTGCGCAACGCGTCTCGGCAGGTAATTCAATCAACAGTTGATTATTATTATTATGCTTTCTTTGTTTTTCATAAAAATGAGACCGAAAATTCCGTTGGAATGAGAATGAACAGATTTTGATTTCTCTGCAATACTCTTAAAATAATAACAAACATTTTTATCTTGTTAAAACAATGCAGATCAAATCCTAAACTTGGAACATATGCTGCAATGTGAACGTCTTATACCAAGGTAAATATTTGAATATTTTAACAATTTTTATGGCTTGGTAAGTTCGTCATAACGTTCCTCTAAAAATTGTAACACTGCATCTCTATCACGGTTAGAACCGTTGAAACTACACAGAAATACTTTGCGCAATACATCCAAGTAACGCATTGACGTTAGCACGAGTTCCTTTTCTTGTGCTGCCTCTCTGAGGCGTTTTACATGAATAAAACGGCTGAAAACTCTCTCGCGAAGTGCATTATAATTCTGGTTGGCCTTTTCCAACATTGATTCTTCCTGCTTCTTCAAATTTTGCATAATGTATTCGTTTATGAACTGCTCATATTTCTTGTCCAGCTGTTGAATTTGCTCCGCAACGACTTTATCATCACAAAGCACACTGAAAAGATTGGTAAAATATTGCGACTTAAAACTGCATCCTTCTTGTGTGGATAAGTTTTTATGTGCTTCTTTGGCAGAGATAGAGAAAATGTCCTTCAAATAAATGATTTCTTTATCAAACATTTCACACTCATCTCGCTTAGTTTCGCAAAGCTTTTGACAGTTCTGTCGCCGTAGCAGCAATTCTTGGTGTTGATATTGAAGCATCCTTAGTTCATCAGCTGAAGCAGCGTTTTCCTCAATCAGCTGTTTATTGGCATCTTTAACATGCATATAAAAAGAAACGCCACTTTCTATTTGGGTGGAAGCAATGCTGGGAGAGGAGCACCACTCCAAAGAATCACAGCTCTGATCATTGTCAATCTCAACGCTGCTAGGCTTAGTGTTTAACCTTGTCATATTGTGCAAAGAGCTCAAATCAAGCTGAAAGTTGCGCTTGTCCGTAAAAGGAAAATTCAGCGCATTATCATTTAGTTGTTTGTGCATGAGCACCATCAAACAATTTCGTGCAAACTTTTCGTTGGGATTGGATTCATGGAAGGCGTTAAACCAACGCGTACAGGTGGGCAAGAATATATGCTTGTTGGGCAGCGTGTTAATAAGCTTGGTTACGCTGTTTACCTCCTTGACAAAGAGTTTATCTAGTTCTTCGTCGGTCAGCTTCAAATTAAAGCTTGATTCCGAGGAAGCCATGTCCCAAGACCATAGAAAAATATGAATAAATTAAATTTGAACTGGGTTCAATTTTAAATTTTGATAATTATGTAAGAGATAACTTGTAAGTTGCAAATTCTAAGGCTAACTTGAAACTGTTACTAGAAATGAGTGAAGGACTGTGATTAGTGCAAAAGTGCACAAAAATAAACCTTATTCCTTGCTGCTACTAATTACTAAAATTAAAAATAAATAAAAAGTATTAACACACAAAATCTTTAGTTAAACAATATTTGCCGACTGATTGCTTTTTTTCACTTTCAGACCACAAACATCACGTTCCATGTCCGCTGGAGCGGCCGATAAATCTAAAAGACCACAACGTAAAGCTACACAATCCATAACTGCTGCGGAAGAAGTCGAAGTGTCTGCCGCAACAACTACCTCAAACAGCAGCAGCAATACTACAGTTGAAGGCCCAATAAGCGAGCCACAGGAGAATGTTACCATCATACAAGTGTCCAATACAACAAGCAATAACAAAAATGAAGGCGAGCTGCCGCCGAAATTGCCACCTAAAAGCAATAGCTCAACGGCAGAAATATTTCGCTTTCCCGAAATAAATGCAAAGGCTAAAACAAAATCACAACAACAACGTCCACAAACACACGATTATAAAAGCAATGTACAAATCATTCCGTCCAATTCAAGTACCATACAAGTCGTGCCAGCCAGCAGCAGCAGCTGTAGTAATGCTTATACAATGCCAGCCAAACCGAATGCTTCCAATGCGACAGCAACTTCCTCAATTGCCACAAGCACAAACACCACAATGGTGCATGTGCAAGGTGATGCTGCTACCACAGTAGCCGTTTACGGCACTTGTTATCCTACGTCCGCAGCCGTGTCAGCGAATGCCAAGCCACTGACACCAAAACTTTCCAAGAAAATTATTCTAAGTGCGAATCGATCGGGCATTACCAGCATTAAAGTCAATCTGGAGAACGCAGGAGCTGCCATTATAAGCGGTAATGTGCATTATGAGAAGATATTTCTCTCATCCAGCATACCCATTAGTAGCAACAGCAGCGGCAGCACAGCGGCTCCTTCTGCTGTCAGCAGTCAATTGGAATCGCCTAGAAGGCAGCTGGAAGAGCGTCCCACAGTAACTATAGAGAGCAACAAAAAGACAAATGGCAGTCCTGCCTTGCCCAGGCGACGCGTCGGTTCGCCAAATTCTACAAATAGCGGCAGCAACAGCGCCCGAGCCATGCCGCAGCTGACACGCGGCTTGACCGAACTGGTCATTAGCACGCGGCCTAGTCGCCGTGACTTTCACTATCTCAAGCTGCTAAATACGCCACTTAAGGCCAAAACAGTCAATAAAGCCACAAGCGCAGCCAATAATAATATAGAGAATGCAGCTACCACTTCCAGCTCAAACACTGCCACGCCAGTGCATGCTGCTGTAAATCGCAGCAATAATCTTACGGCTGAAAATATGGAGCAGCGCAGGCGCAGCTCATCAACATCGGATGCGCAGGCTCCATTGCAAAGAGGTGCTCCACCAGCTAGCAGTCAGCGCGGAGCTAATAACAATGAATTTGTCACGGCGCGCAGTACTGTAAATGCGTTCCGTATGCAGCAACCGCCTCAGTCTACACCTGGAACAACAAATCTGGCCGGTTCTTCTCCCAATAAGCGGTTGACACTGCGTGAGCAGCAGGTGATGCAGTTGAGACGCGAGATTATGCATCCGGGCGGCGTGCGTTTGAATTTGCGGCGAAAAGATTGTGTGGGCTCCATTGCCTGGGTGGATGCCTTTGGTGCAGTGTGGTAAGCATGTCAGCACTACATTTATTAAGTACATTTTATAAAACAATTATTTTCAGGATCGCTGGCTGGAAGCAAAAAGAACATCCGGTGCTTTATAACGCTTTGCATATAGGCGATCAACTGCTTTCGATAGCGGGCGTAAGCATAAGCAGCGCAACCGAAGCAAACAAGATCATACGGAATACCAACACACTATTTGTAAGTAATACAATGAAGTGGAACACTAACAGCAAAAAACTGGTTATCTACTCGATTCGTATACTAAAATATTCAGATTCAAAAACAAAAACATAGATTCCAAAAGATTCGTAATAAAAAAATTTGTATGTTAAACCTATTTATTTTCACAATCACTCAGTCTTCTGAAGCTACTGTTTCAGTAGGATGACTTTTCCCTGATCAGTTTTAGTTTTTAGAAAGATTTAGTTATAAGTCAAGTGTGTTGCTGAATTGTTGCTGAGCAACCTTTGAGTCGTTTTGAAGTAGTGGAACTACCTATACTTGTGCTCGATTCTACACTATCATTATTTCGAAATTAAATAAATTATTTTTTAACTACAGGTGGAGGTGCTGCTGCGACGAATGCCTTTCGGACGCGCCTATGCCATACGGCGTGACCGTGAGGGGCAATGTTTGGGGCTTATACGCGATGGCAACACCTCAACCATTGTCGATATAGTGCCCAATAGCTTAGCTGCACGCCACGGACTGCCGCCCAAGGTGAGAACATTTTACCATAATACATTGGTATCGCATTCCTTCATATTAATTCTTTTTTCTAGGCTCAGTCATGTGATGGCGCCAGTCTGACCTTCTGGATGCTTACGGAAATCAATGGTCGCCCATTGAATCTGTTTTTTAAGGAACTAGAGATACGTGATCGATTGAATTCGGTGGGCAGAGACATATCGATATTGGTGCAACCGTCGGATTTGATAACTAAACTGAAAAAGCAATTAAAATCATTACGGAGCTATAAGGATTATCTAGTGCAGTAGTCTATGATCTTACACACACTTTTAAAGTGTTCGATTTTCTATATAGCTACTATGTAATAACTCAAAACTGTTATATGTTATATATATTTTTGTATAACACTGGGCCAGTAATCATTCCATTTGAAAATGCATGTGCATGCAAGTTTACTTATATGATAACAAGAAAAAAACAACAAAAAAAGGTACATATATAGTCAACTTTTCTATATATAAACAAAAACTATTTAAAGGACTTAGGCATAGCGTTGAGGGATATATACAAACATATATATATATATATTTTTGCAAATTTTATATAAACTCGTATATATATGTATACACTCATAGAAAACCTTATACAAAAAGAAAGAAAAAAACTGAACAAAATCATCACTTTGAAAATTCTGCACAAGTTCTATGGAAACAAAAACCAATCTTGTTTGAAAATTATTAGTCGTAGTATCAATATTATGAAAATTTTACAAAATGGAGAATTAGTATTTGGCTGGAAATAATGCTCATTCGAATATTTTTCCCGAAAAAAAAAGTTTTAGCATATACACTTAGAATATAAAACTATAAAGATTCTAAACGCATGGATATATTATACAAATCCTAGCAAAAACTCATTAACACTGACACACACAACAATTAGTATCCTTATGCAATATTAGAGTGCCTCTGATTTCGTTCTATATATCGAAGTAACTTTTAATTTTGTTTTTGTTTGTTTTGTATAAAAAAAAGAAAGTAAGAATAAATAAACATCTACTTAATTATAAGATGTGATAAAACTGAGTACTCAAATTTAGGCAATTTTTAAAAAGACATAAATACCATAATGTAAATGCTTTTTATTATGTTTTATGTACTTATATATTTTCTGTTAGTTTTTCCTACATATTGTATTACAAGATTAAGTATATATCAAATATGTAACGGCATTATATAACGTTCATTAAAACAAATTCACATAAATCAATCGCATACTGTATTCCGTTTGGCCTCAAAAACATTCTGCTTCCAGATGCGGAAATTATCAATGTTCGTGTCCAAATTGGAATAAATGAATATAGGCATGGAGTTCGACATGACCCATATGTTGCCATCTTCGTCAATCTGCAAGCAATTAGGTAAAATATGAAATATCGAAAGATGAAGTGTCGAGCGTCTAATGTTTAGTAAGATTTTTAAGACGATCTGAATTATTTTTCAAGAATAAGCGAACTCTGAGCACAATACTCTGATCAATAATAAAGAAATTTGCCCGTTGCACAAAATCTAATTCGGTTTTAGATTTAGAGAATTACTAAAGTTTATTCAATGTGATTAAAGTTGCTAAACTTATGGCAAGTACTTAAAGCTCGTCCGACTGTCCCGAGGTTAAAAAAATGTTGATATTTCCTATATAGTGGCACCTTTAGCCTTTGGAAATGCTTGGAATGCTTCAAATGCATTCCGTCTAGAAATGTGGAAAAAATATCTAGGTAACATATTGTTTGAATAGCTTAAATTCGGTTGAAAAGAAATTGATACATGGTTATGCTTAAATATATTCCGTGTATGTCATGTGTCCTAGAAACAACTTGTGCTCCTTTATTTTTCAACTCAAAAGCAAGCTATGCGTTATTAGCATATATTACCACTTAAAGAGAACACAATTTATGGGATTGCCATGAAATAACTGGAACTCCTACTTACCGTCAAATCACTTGGATAGATCATGCGCTCCGCATTAGTCACCACATTTCCATGATTTGCCGCCGAGAATGGGGACTTCACATTCCAACAGCCTATGCCATTAGTTTGTATCTCATCATAAAAGATAACACCCGTACGTGGATCGTATTCATGCATTGTTGACTGTTTGTTCATGCCACGACTGCCGAGCAGACGAAAATCATTGCCATGATCCGGACGCGCTGCATTTGTCTCCTGTTGAAGCACACGATTCGAAACTACAAACTCATTGTTGCTGGCCATGGCATGGAAGTAAACATTGCGACTGCCATCGCCCTCCACGGGTCCCAGTGTAGTTGAAAAAATGCCATCATCCCAACGGAAGGTCTGACCACCTACGTGCAGATCCCCAGCCACAGGATCAAAATTAAAGTAGTTATGACTAAAGGTCCACATGCGATCTCCGTTCAAGCTATACACATAGAGCTGACTGTTGACAAGATCAGGTATGTAGGCGTAAGCCTGATCGCAATTCCGAGTGGTAACATCGATAGATAGACTTGCCAGACCGCGCCCAGTATCCACAATGCTTTCGGGTATATCAAAGCGTTTGAGTAAACGATCGGTTTTGAGGTCCATTATCCAAATGCTAGGGCGCCGTATCTGCTGACGATTATCTACGGGAAAGTTGCTAGAGCTGGTGCGTCATTGGTTTTAAAATTCAAATGAGATGTGGCTCGTCCTACTTATCAAAGACACTAATTACACAGAGATTAGATTTACATGCAAAAATTATGATAGAGATCAAAAAGACGAAAAATGCTTAGGAAATAGATTATTAGTCCTTTAAACAGTTTTTTCTTCTCCGCTGGACTAACCATAACAGCCTGTTACTCCCTCATGGAGGGAGGACACTTCTCCAGGCGCCTCATATCAACTTTCATTGGGAAAACCCTCCTGGGGCTTTGCAAAGGGCACCAAGTTGATGTTGTTTGTCAACTAGGTTAAGGTAGAGGCAAGGCAAGATCTGCAAAATCTTTTTTGGCAATAAGCCACAAAGCTAGTTTGGCTGTGTCAAGTTTGGCTTAACGAACTTTCAATCATAAAGATTGTTCTAAATAGGCGATTCAAATCTCATCTGACATCTCAAAGTGCTTGACACCGTTATTAGACACTCTACTTACTTGGATACTCCAGCATTCCAGTATCGATGAACCACAGTCGCTGACACACATCCACAGTAGTGCGGTACACAGAGACCAAGTTCGTTGCGCTATTATTAAACTGGTTCAACTCGAAATTGGGATAAGCATGTAGCTTTGGACTGCTTTGAGATCCATCACGACGCATATCAATATAGTTCAAGGTTGATGGTATACCCACACGGCGCCTAGGCATAGTCACAAAGAGACGGCCTCGAAAATGTGTAGCACCCATGGGCACATTGTTATATGGTATATAGGCATCGTTAGCGTCGCCGGGGCTAACTCGTGATACAATTCCAGGGGGTGTGTCACGTGATGTGAAGACCTCTTTTTTTCTGCGAAAACGTTTGTTGCCAGCATAATTGCCCGGAAACACCACAGGCGCTGAAAAAATAGAAACATTAAAAGATGGCGTAAGCTAATAAACTCGGGGCGTCGATCTTTTTATACTCTTTTGCGTAGGAACAAAATATTACATTAAGGAACACTGATTTTTAAGTTTAGCCTATCCCCTCCGTTAATTTTAGAGTTCTAGAACTGCAATTCGAGGCGGTTACAAAAAAATTTGAGTAAACAGTGGGATACCCTGTACGGTCTTTGGGAACAGAAGTATCTACTTTTATGTCTCTTTTCACAAATTTGACGTGACTGTAAGCATTTTCCTATTGGGAAGTTCCAATTAAGAAATTTTCCTATTGGGAAGTTGATTATTATTATGAGGGGCAAAAATTACTTTTATGCCCATAGCTTCAGTATTTTAAGGCCAGTGTTGTTGAATTTTAAAACATAGGTCGAAAACATATTTATAAACATACGTAACAATTTTCAAATCAATGTTGCGGGGTGTGGCAGTAATTAAGGTAAATCGATTCCAGTGGAAAGGGGTGCTTTTCTTAAAAAGTTATTTGCGCTTAAACCAAATCATTTGAAAATACTAGATGCTTCTACTTGTGTACCACAGAAGATAAGAATTTCGAAAGAAGAGTATAAGAAATTTAAGTGTAACTCATATTGTTTCCATTGCAAAAACCTATCTACGCCTCTGACTAGTGAAATTTATAATTTGTGACGTCATTAACGGGTTGCACATCTTGTGAACCTTAATTATAATAAATATTAAAGTATATTACGTAAACACTACAAAATCACGTACATATGTACATAGGTCACTTAATTACTCGCCTTGCGTATGGTCAAGCGAGTTGCTGATAAAGTCAGGCACGTTTGTAAATACTACATATGTATGTATACATCTCCTACCTGATGGATTAGGCCTTCGTTGTGTTAACGGAGATGGCTTATATTCACTTGCAGAACCGTCACCGCGATTGTAATAGTCCATTTGCCTCCATCTGAAGACCTCAATCATGCCATCCCCAATTACGGTATGCAAAAAGCTGGCAAATAATACCAGGAGCAATAATCTTGACATCATTTTGCTATTCCGACTCTGAACACTGATCTATACGTACTAAAAGTATAATTAAAACTCAAATGTGCTGCTTGGCGAGCGATGTTGAATCAACTAAAAACCAATTTCATACTTATTTACATGGCGTTCGGCGGCTAAGTAGTGCTTGCAAGCTGAATAGCAATTGATAAGAGAGCAAAGCATTTATTCTCCTTTCAAAACCTGTTTCTCAAAAACAAAAATAGCGTTTAGATGCGCGTAGATGAGTATTGAAAATTGAGAATAGGTGAAAGTTCTGAGCTTTGATTAAGCGTTTTCGTCCACAAACTGTTGCTGCCAGTGCGATTTGAATAATACACTATAATACATAATGCAAACTGAATTTATTTTACTTTAGCAACCTGCGCCTGATTCACTATGCATGCTAACATAACCTCAATAGTCTATCCATACATAAATAATCTAAGCAAAAATGCAGTGTGGTACCGATTGCTTCTTATTAACGCAACATTTTTAAGTGAAACCTATACCATTCGAAAGATAGAATGAGAACGGTTTGCCGAATATATGATTCACCAGGATACGTTGCGTTTTAGACAGGTAAAAATGTATTTTAAGTAATAAATGTACTGTATGTATTCGTTAGAGAAAAAACAATAACAAACTCCTTTGTACACACAAACGTTGTTATTTCGTGTTTTAAGTTGTCGAATGTCGACGACAAGACGAATACTAGTAGAAATAATTGTACACCTCCACTATTTTCATAATCCCTTACCAAACCTAACTACTCTTTTCAAAATTGATGAGGTACATATCGAGGTTCCATGCCAATTCGATAATAATAAAAAAGAGCTCCTTTCGAAATCTCAGAACTATTGGGCATACATTTCCAAACACAGGCCTGAATCAGGGATCAGGGTACATCCAGTAAGGCATGATAACTTTGCCGACGTCGGGTTTCCAAGCACTAAAGCTAAAGCATATGCGTCGACAAACTTCGCCATCGATATTCGCACAAAAGAAAAAACTAGGGATCCCGACTGTATAGTCACACCTTTATAAACACACATTTTTCCCATAAATGTTTCATTCGGTAACGCTAAAAACTACCTAACGCAAGTTTGGTTTTCATTATCGCAAGAGCACTTTAGGCCCTCTTCACACTGGGCAAAAAGTTGCCGATAGTAGTCACACCGACATGCAAGAGAAACAATCAGATGTTTTTGTTTTTAAAGTGACAGAAGTACTAGTGTATTTCTTTATGGCAATGTTGCGCATTTGGGATTAGTTGCGGCACTAGTTTTTCCCAGTGTGAATAGGCCCTTATATGTAACAGCTAATTGGTAGTTGTAGCGCCACCTGTTTTTAAATTTCGACTAAAGTGGTGGCACAGCACTGTTGTAGCGATAATGTTTTGGTATCCCGATACCTACTCGATTAATGCTGGACGTTGCAACACTGTACAAATACAAACACGCTCACGCACACACACATAAACGCTGAGGCCAGGCAGAAAATTGCAATTGCACCGAACGTACGAGAGCGAGAAATAGAAACGAAAAATCACAAACAATTCAATTGTAAAAATAAAAATACTGCAAAGCAGTTGCATTGCATTTCTAGCGCATGGGAAGGTAATAAAATCAAACAAAACTATTGAAACAAAATATACAACTTTTCGCTGACGGCGCGCGCGTTGTGGGAAAAACGCGTTGCTGCGTTCTTTTCTGTGTGAGTTTCTGTGTGTGCACACACACGACGGAGACGGCAAAGACGAAGACTTCTCCGACAATCGAACACGGGTCGACGACGAGTGAAAGTGTCTCCCTCACGGAAGTGCAACTACACATACTCTCTGTGATTTTGTATAATAATGCGTCGCGCATACGCAAATTTGTTGATTAACTCGAAAGAATATTAAGCAAATATACTGGCTAAATTTTATTATTATTTAACCCGATTGTGCTGTGACAAGTACAATTCGGTTAAGCCAAGCGTAAGTGAGTCGAGAATTGCGTACGAAAATGGCCGAACAAGTGGAGCATGCATTACCCTTGGCGCACACCAAAGATATGCTATCACATTGCGTGGAAATGCAGGTGGAGTTGGTGGATACGTCAGCCGGAACTGCCATTGGCTGCAGTAATTGTTGCAACTACGACGACAATAGCAGCAGCAGTACCCCAAACAGCAATGATAACGAAGCGGAGGCTCTTGTCAATGGAGACGAGTTGGACCCAACGTCATCGTGCTGTCATGTAAGCATGAAAATGTCCGTAGATGCTGTTACGCCGCATATTTGCGGCGATGCACTGCAACTAAAATGTGATGCCCTAAAGGCGCTAGCCACGCCTGCTGCTGCCACAAAGGCTATGTCAACGCTGCCGCCGCCTGCCAAGCAAGCTGCGGCACAGTCACGCAGCAACACTCCGCCTTGCCAGATGCTAGAGCGCCTAAGCTTCTCTCAGGGCAATATTACTAATACGCTGCACACCATACTGGCGCTGCCGCCATTTGATCCCTATGCGCCAGCGCCTAAATCGGATATTGTCTATAAGGACGTAGTCTCGCTGATGCAGTGGAGTTTACGTGAAGACAATGCCATTGAGCTGGAGCTAAGTGAGAAATTGTTGTCCGAATGTAAGCATATGCATAAAAGCGACGATCCCAATGATGATACGCGATCATATTTGGTAAGTTTGCATTTTTCATCGATAATAACTTATAATTATTGACATCTATAATTTATGCAGATGGCCATTGAAAATATGAGACTCTTCTCGGAGGACCCCAAAAGCGCCATGCGTGATGCTGACGGACAGCTACGTGCAATTACAGTGAGTTCAAGCTACAAGAATATGAATGAAATGAATAAAATTGAAACTTTTGAAATATTTTCAGAATCTTGCCTATATATTTGTTAAACATCGTAAGGACGAGTTTTTTACATTTTGTTCCTGCAAGGAATGTCTCGAATATCGCGAAACCATCATGGCCATCATGATGGATCAATTTAAGGCTGCGCACATGGTTGTTATGCTGCTTGATGTGCTAATCAAAGCATACAGTCCCATGCTAAAGTAAGATGCATTTTTAAATATTTCATTTTAAATTAATACAAATTTATGTAACTTTGCAGAAACGATGCTGCCTACAACAAATTTGAAAAACTGCTTGAATGCAACAAGGAAATTTATTGGATTACAAGCGGTTTTTTATATGATAAAAATGCCGAATATCTTGACTTTATAGATGATACAGCGATCTCGGATAATATGATATTAGTGCTATTCAGCGCCATGTAAGTTGGCATTATTATTATAACATTATGGGTGTTACATATAAACGTGTGCTCTATAATTAACAGTCTAATGGCAAATAATCCTATGTTGCTTCTACAAATACTCGCCTATAACGTGGAGTGCATTGTAAAAGCATTTTCCGAAGGCATGATTGAAATTGCTCAAAATGAGCATGAAAGCGAGAAGATTTCAGCGGAGAAAATGTTGACATGTAAGATAATTTTCATTTACTTATATCTGTAAATTAATGGTTTTCGTTTCTCTTTAGATCTGCTTGACGGCTACTCCGACCTGAATTGCATCTCACAGAAAATCTCACTCAGCTTGTTCGCATTCGAAAATGATTTTCTGCGTAAATTTAAGCTATCTTGGGTGCTTCTTTGTCAGCGTCTATTTCAGCAGCATGTGTTCAATCCTTTAGGCGATACTATGCTTGCCTGCATTTTATCGCTTAAGGAGGGCAGTTCATTGCCTCAGACAACAGGTCTCATCAGACGTTATATGCTCTTTGATGAGCACATGCATTCTATTGAGCGTCGCTGGACCGACATCTGGATAGAGCTTAACAAGTTCAACTTGTCAGCAACGGAGCATGAACGTCGCATGGGCCTGCTGGATGTGTATAACATATTTGACAAGGTTGTCATGGATGCCACTTCATTCTCGCTGCCGGATATAAGTGATGATGAATTTATTGATTTTCAACGCATTGTCGATAGACAACTGGCTTGGAAGAACATTATGGCCTTTACAAAATTAAAGTGGCCAGATGGCTTTTATGATCCACCCAACAAATTGGTGTATGAGGATTTGTGCAAAAAGTGTGGTGCTTTGCTGGAACATCATGACGAGTAAGTAAAGGAATTCAACCTTTCGACCAACTTTGAGTTGGACGTTTACCTTTTGACCTAAACTTACTGAACCTTACTCTTTTGAACAGAAACTGCAAATGCATCACTTGCTCGATAGCCGGTACACCATTATTGCCGCGGCAACCGGGTCATTGTGCCAAGTGCACAACGCTTGGCATTGTCGAGAAGGATCCCAAGTTAATGAAGTCAAAGATATTAAGCACGTGCACCAACGACGAGGCAAAGAATAATGCAGCAGCAGCATCCAGTACCAGTACAGCGGCAGCACAACAACGTCGTAGCGACCAGCCAGAGTTGGTTGAGGAGGCCAGTGGCGCCCTATTTCGACGTCAGGAAACAGAGGCGCAGCGTACCACGTATCATATTGCATGGGCCGTCTTTCAGCACTTGACAAGTGAGTTTTAAAGTCCTTTTTTAAGATGTTAAACTTAAGCGTGTTTTATATTTACAGCGCGCAAGCGTTATCGTCATGACACAATTGAGCCACAGTTCTTTTGTGGTGAGAATTGTCGAGTTTCCGCCTGCCAGCTGGCTCGCAAAATTCTTGGCAATGAGCTTTCACCGCCGTTGACCAATCATTTGCTGCGTTGCTTTCAGCCTTTGTCTTTTACTCGTGAAGAGCTGCGGTCCACCTTGCCCTCGCTGATGTTTTTTAACCGCAAGCTTGCGCCCAGTCAAGCTGAGCTGCAGGAGCTCAAGAATCAGCATTATGTCTACAAGACCTATTGGACATTTGTCTTATCTATTTACGCGAATTTCTTTGTAAAGCCCAATTGTAGCACAACGGACCTTAAAAACTTGGAGCTAATCAAGGGTGATTTGCGACTGCGCCCTAATAGTGTTATTGGTGACAAGGATGATGAGCGTTTTGAGCAATTTCTGACGCAGGTTATAGGGTAAGTAGCTAACAAGCTACAAGCTTAACAGCTTTAAACAAATGTTTTTCAATTGTTTTTGCAGATACTCGCCATTCAAAATTACTGATGAGTGAGTTCAAATCTTAGATACTCGATATCTATCTATATATTAATTGTCGATTTGACTTTTTTTAAATTATTTTTTGCAATAATACAACTACCATGTTATTTCTAATAATACTTCAATTTATTTGGCTTTTCAGCTTTACGCTGGGTGACGCAAATATAGAGAAAATGCAATTCGGTGTTGATCACTTGATGATGTTGCATGACTCCCAAATGATGTTAGTTAGGTTTGAATAAATAACGAATTTGTAATAACAAGTTTTTCCGATCTACAGCAAACGCACCAAACCAGACAGCACCACGTTGCAAACGACCAAGTCCAAAACGAATGAAATGACTCAGACCAGCTCAGCAGGCAGCGATGCAAATTCGAAAAAGTGCAAGGAAAAAATGCGGAAGTGTAAGTGAAAGATTGAAGAATTAAGTGATTAAAAAGTCATTAAGCGACAACAATTATTCCTACAGGCTGTGCAGACTATGCTGACATAGGCGAGCCCTGCAAGGAGAATCACTCCAAAAAGCGGGTGAAGAAAGAATGCAATCATGCACGGTTCAACGAAACTCGCGATCGTCTACGCAAGAAGCTCACTCAGATTGTTAACGACCGAAAAAGCAAAAGTAGTCCAGAAGCAACGGCAGCTTCCAAAGCACAGCCTGAAGCGCCACCCGCAGCTGCTGTAAAAACAGTCAAGAGTAGTGAAGTAGTGGCATGCACCCAGCAGAGTAATATAACCACCTCCAACAGCAACAGCAAGCAGCCGCCTACACTAAAAGTGTTTGCCACGGCGCAGCTACAAGCTTCTGCTACACGAAAAATGCCTGCAGCAGCCGCTGCTGCAGCTGCAGCCGCGGCAGCAGCACTCAACGAAATTGGTGATAACATCGATGATGGTGATAATAGTTTGCTATGTCTAGACAGTCTCTGCAAGAGCATACAAATGCACACTGATGTCACGGTAGCCGCAAATGCTGCTGCTGCAGCGGCTGCCGTTGTAGCAGCTAAAAGTACAAGCCTGCCAGCGGATATGGTTACCTATAGCAAAGAGGATATGATGAATGACTTTGCCGAATTTCTAGGTAGCTATACTCGCGAACAGGATCAGCAGCGTTGGATCAATGAGACGCTTAATTTTATTGAGGGAAAGCCACAGCAGCCGCAAACGGCAAACCCAAAGAAAGCGGCCAAAAAGGCCAAACAGAAGCAGCGCAAAGAGGAAGAGAAGCGCATCAAAGAGCTAGAAGATTTGCGCAGTCAATTTCTCGACATATATTTCAAGGAGTTCATTCACAAGTACGAAATGAAAACAATGCTGGCCTCAGGTGGCCGTAAACGTGGAAAAAAACGCATTGCCGAGCTGGAGGCGAATATTAAGAATTTGCAGCGCGCCAAGGCTAAAGTGGAGACTGTTATACTTGAGTTGATTGCCACGGTAAAGCAAACCAACAGCGAGTTCAAGTTTTCTTATTTGCCTACCAAGGAGCAGCAGCTGCAAAAGATTGCGCAGCTTGAGGAACTGTTGAACGGCAACCAGCAAACGGCTGAGACCGTTCAACATTCAACAGCTGCAGCAAGTGTAGCGCCCGCAGCTCCATTGGACGATCCGGATTTTACCAGTTCCGTTGCGTACTTCCCACCTATTTTCCAGAATACACCTGTATGTTATGCGCCTCCACAACAACAGCAACTGCCTCGTGATGTGATTGCCGCCATGGCGGCCAATGCCATAACCGCCGATCCTTCAAAGCGCATTGTAACCATAAGGCGTGTACAACTGCCAAATGCTGGCGGCGAACAGCAGGTAACTGTAGTAGCCAAAGGTAGCTCGCCAGATGAGGATAAACTATTGTACACCTTTGTTAATGGTCATATGCTATCGCCTGGTCAGGCTTTGCCCAACGAAGCTCCGGCACCTGCTGTTGCCCCGCCTGAGAAAAGTGCAAAGGCTAAGAAAAAGGAAGCAAAACGTGCAGCCGCTGCAGCTGCAGCAGAAGCTGCCCAATTGGAAGCCGCGGCTGCTGCTGCTGCGTTGGAAGCTGCCGAATTAGAAGCAGCCAAAACTAAAAGTGCGAAAAACAAAAAGCAGAAAAAGGCTACTACGAGTGGAGCAGCAACAATTGCCTCCAGCAGCACAACCTCAGGCAATAGTTCAAAATCTCAAACGCCGCAGAGCAGCGCAATGAACACGCGCGAGAACTCGGTATGCAGCGTTAAACCAGGAGGACTGCCAAGCCAAGGGGGAAGAAAAAAGGCGACAGCTGTCAAGCAAGTGCCTGCCAAGTCCAGCAAACAAACTGCAGAAATTCTTTTGCAAAAAAAAGCAGCTAGCGAGCCAGTGCCCGTATTAGCAGTTCACAAACCAGAGTCAGAGCCCAAAAAGGAGCCAAAAAAGCGTCAGAAGCGCGTCAAATCTATTTTGGATCAGGGTCAGCTGGACAATAATCCTTTCAAGTCGCTGCATATGCAGGACTCTTCTGATGGCGAATGGGAAACGGGCAGTGAGTCGGATAAGAGTGTGGATATGCCTATTGCAGCGCCGCCACCACCGCCAGCAGCAAAGACGCAGCCAAAGGCTGCGACAAACAAAATTAATGTTCCGCAGACGGAGAAAGTGGAACCAGTCAAGGCTACGGTGGTTAGGCAAAAGTCAGTTAATGCTCTTGCTACAACTACAGCGCCGAAAAAGTCTCGAAATCAGGAGGCTCAGCACAATAAGCAGCAGCAGTCGTTGCAGCAACAACAGCCCCAAAAAGTCGCAGCAGCAACCAATTTGTCATGCAATAGAAAGGCGGCCCCTAATTCCAAGTCAGGCAGTCAGTCTCAGACCAGTGGCCAGTATCAAATGCAGCAGCAACAACAACTGCCGACCGCCAAAAGTCAATCGCACCGAGCTCAGGCTCACGTTCTGGATGGAACAGCCGGCAGCAATGGAGGTGGACGGAAGCAGAAAAGTGTTGCTAGTTCGAACAGCAATAGAACTGCGCCGCAAGCAGCTGCACCTGCTCCATCGCACTCCTCTCAACCACGTGGTGGTACACGCAATAGCAGCAGTCGCATGAAGCAGTCAGCAACATCCAACCAGCTGTCAGCGGGTAATGTCTCGTCTTGCTATGCTACCGAGCCTACACCAGCGCCTTCAAAGCGTTCACAGCGTGGCAAGCGCGGTCATCGCCAGAAGCAGGGTAAGTTGTAAATTCTTAAAAGAAAGAGTAGTCTAAATTATTGGTCCCTTTGCCATTTCAGAAGACTTGTCAGGCATACCCAATCATATGGGCTATTTCAATCCCAACGAAGTTGCCATACCACCGCCACCGGTAAGCAACATTTCTGGACGCAGCTCAGCCCAAGCAGCGCATGGAGTTAGCTATGCCAGCACTCTTACCCAGCAGATGCAACATCTGCGGATTAGCAATTCTGCCGGCTCCAAGCAACAGTCCCCACAATGCAGTATCATGGATCAGCTGAATCGTGGTGTGCAGGTGGAGCACCTTTCCCTGCCGCCAGGCATTACGCTGACTAAAGTGGATCCAGTTAAGAGCGAACAGCTGCGCCAGAAGAGCGAGTCCATACGCAAACTGTCCAAGCCGTTGGTCGAGAACCAGCAGCAGCCAAGCTTATCGCAGCAGCAATTCCAGGCGCAGCAGCAACAGCTTATTGCTGGCTATTATGGTGGCGCAGGCGCCTATAATACAGCGGGCATGGACTCTAGTGGTGTAATTATGGTGGAGGCAAATCCACGCCCAAATCGTAACTCTGCAGCGCCCAATGTGGCAGCAGCAGCAGCTGCGGCAACTGCCAGCGGAAAGTCTTCGCGACGTAGACGTCGCAATCGCGGAAAGTCGGGTTCAGGCTCTAGTGCATCAGCGAGCTCCGGCGTGAAGCAACGCGGCGAAAATCAATCTAGTGTTGCGGGTAGTGCCAATGCCGTTGATTGCAATAACGGCAATATCATAACGTTGCGCAATCCCATGTTTCACCAGAACATTAGTGCCGGCAATGGACCTGTTGGAGCTGCTGGCGGTGCTGGTATAATGCCGCCAAATCCAATGATGACAGGTACATATTAGGAAGTTCTGTGGTTACATTAAATAGGTTTATTATTATTTATAAGATTCAAATTCTTTTGTAGGACGCACGTTTGGTAGCAGCCTGCCAATAGCCGCACCCTTGCCCATGGACCAACCGGCCGCAATTATTAAAAATGAGAACGGCATGTTTACCATACGCAATCCGGCATTGCATCAGGCTGTAACCAATGGCCTAGCCATGGGCGGCTATCGTCAATTTGGTAACAACGTCAGCTACTATACACCGCAAGAGGCAGTCGCCGAGGCGGCACGAGCCGCCCAGCAAAAGCAGTTGAATCTATCGACAACGTCCGCCACATCCAATGTAGAGCCCACAAACTTCTCATATTTCTCCAGTGGCACGGCTAGTGGCAGCGGTGCCGGCAACACGCACAATAATATCAGTATTAGCTGTACAAACGTTCCACTTAGAAACAACACCAACAACCTTAGTGCAGCTGCCGGAACCAGCAGCTCTGCTGGCGGCAGACTGATTGGCGATGCAGCGGTCATAGCGCGCCCGAAGCAGGCACAGAAATGCCTCTCGGCTATTGGCAGCGAGATCAAGCAGAAGACCAAAGAGAGCCATACAACGACAGGCCAAGCTTGGTCAAACTTTGGGCAGCAGGCGGAGTATGGTGCTGGCAACTCGTCATCTACACTGCAGGAGAAATACCAGCAGTCCAGCTACTACAATGGCTTCGAAGTGTTCCCCTCGCCAGGCGCACAGTCGTCAAGCAGTGGTGCTGGCTTTGATAATGGTGTTGCCAGTAGTGAGTGTCATATGCATCACAGCTGTGGCGATGATTCGCCGCCGCCAACAATAAGTGGTTTTAATTCCTATTTGGATGGCATACCCAATACGGGCGTTATCCGCTACGATGACGCTGCGTTTCTTAAGAATTTAATACCGGGCCAGCATCTCAACAACGAGGTGGGTTATAAAATCCTATTCTGGAGTCGGAATTTAATTTTCATTGTTTATATTTATGTGGCACTTTCAGGTCTCCATTCACAATATATCGGAGTCCAACTTTGCGCGCAACAATACTTCACCAGCGCCGCATCATGTGGAAATAACGACGGTGTTCGGCAATCGCGGTCGCTCTACAAATGCCTACGAACAGTCGTCTGCCCAGGCGAACGTTAATTCTGGTGCTAGTTATTGCGATAATGTTGCGGCGGACTATGGCAGTGGTAAGTTAGACGGAATTTGATAAATCGGAAAAGTGATGAACTTGTTTTATTGTTAGATACCCATCTGTTCGCGCAGAGCAATATGTTGCCGCGCATGACGCAAGCATCGCCAGCAGCCGATACCTATGGGTATGACTTTGATGGGGCCGCCTCCACATCAAAACCAGCCAGCGTAGCCAGCGATCTTAACGAATTCCTACGCCGCAGTCCGCACAGCCAGCGCACCTCGCCGTACAGCATCGATGAGAATGCCGCGTTGGAGTCTTTTGTGCAGAATATGAGCGCGTTGCAGATTGCCAATGCTACGAGAGATGCAGAGCAATGCTCGCATTTAAATGGCAGTAACGCTGGAGATGCTGCCGCTGAAGCGGCCAGCGGTGCAGGATCTACGCCTTGGTGGTAATGAGAAGTCAATCAGCCGTCATGACAAAAGTTGCAGCATGTTGCCAACACAACACAAAACAACAAATTAAAACGAAACATTCATACATTCATACACATGCAGAGCCAAACACGGCTTACTCCCGCATACCACAACAACCCATACATTAAGAAAAATAAAACAAGAAATCATTCAAAATGACTTAGATGTCAATTTCGATGTTTCAACAAGTGAAATAAAAAAAAAACGTAAATTAAATGGAAATCTCTTTAAGTGTTTCAATGCAGCAATAGAACTTGTGAAGTAGGCGTTTTCGGAGTTCGATGTTGGACATGAAACCGCTTTCAACCTAACAGCAATCTGCCAGTGTGGCCGACATTCAACCAAGTTTTAAAACAAATGAATTCGTCTGTACTAGAAAGAGTATTAAAGGCATTAAAAAGTAAATTGTTCAAGAAAGCAGAACAGGATACTTCTTGTATACACCGATTAAGTGCGTTAACGATAAAAGGAGAAAAAAAAAACAGTTGTATCTATCTATAGCTAGTAAAATTAACAAAATAGGATCCTATGCGCTCCAACATAATCTATTGTACTGACTTTTAATATTAGACAAGTCGTCAAACGGCTCACTTAAAAATGTGAGTATATTTCTTACGGAGAATATATAATATATATAGAGAATATGCCCTTGATTAGATATTCAAATAACTAATTATAAAAACAAAACCGATATGCGAAAATTAGGTACTTTCTGTCGGTTTCGATCATTTTTTAGCTTATGGCCCTTTGAGTGACCAAAAAAATATAAACAAAAACGCAGTTTTCTTAATACGTACATAGTTTGATTTAATTAAATTTGCTGCTAAAAATTATACAAAATTTTTTAATGAATTGAATTATTAGTTGCATTAAATTCTTGTTACATAATTTACTTTATAAACATTGCAAAATACTTTAGTTTTAAACCTCAAAAATAAGCGAGCCAGATGCATAGCTAACGCTAGAGTCATCCATATCCTTGCACTGGCTGCTTTGTGCATATTTGAGAAACTTAAAACTCATATTATTATAGCCTTGATTTTGTAAAGCCTTGATAGCACCTAACATAACGCCTATTGGATGACGTCCACATATCGTATTATTGTACTTGCGTAAATACTCTGTAAAGGCGGTCGGATTTAGCGTCTCAATGATGTCCATTCCCTGTTTATCCAGCTTCTCAATGGACTTGTGTATGGGACCACAGGAGCGATCGTAGTATGTGTAGCTAAAGCGTTGGCCCCAATGGCAAAAATCGGATGATATCACAAATAGATTTGAGGGATCCTTAAAGTAAGTGGCTAAAATGCTGCCATATTGCGCCTCCTGTTCAGGATTAAGTGAGCCAACGAGTATGGGAACAATGGTGAATTGGTTCTTGTACCTTTTTAATGAAGATATAACAATAAGTTGAAACACATAATGTTGAGTATTTGGAACTTACTCTTCCATGACTTTTGCTATATAAGGCAAGTGCATTTCAATGGAGTGCTCATCCTCATCTGTCTTCATGTCCATCCAGGTGAAATGTCCCGTCTTTTCTAATTCTGCATTGACTAAAGTGGTAAAAAAAGAGCTTCATAAATAACTGTTTTCTTGATTACAGCGAATAATACTTACCTTGAGCATCAATTTTGAGATCAAATAATGGTGTATTATACTTTTTTGCAACGGATAGCGCACAACCACGAAGTCGAACATGATGAGATGGACCTAATATGAATATGCGTTTCCTGTAATCAGAGTTGCAACATATATCAGTTGTTTTAAAGTTAAGGTATGGAGATGCAATAAAATAGTTAAGACAGCGCGAAACCATTCGAAATTATTGAATTAAATTTACTAGTTAAGTTCAGTAATTTTAGCAAAAACACAAACATATAATATTCTCTCATTCCGAAATCAGTCTAAATACGATTGATTTTACTTTTAATACGGAATTGAAACTATGATTAAAAATCTTTGCATCTATTAAACTTTTGGATGTACCCAAAAAAATGGTTGTCTTGTTTTAAAGCAGGGATCGGCAGGAAACTTAGGCAGAATTAAAGTTGCTGCAGTATTGGGGTGTCAGAAAATTAATTTTGTTTCTGTGCATGCATGCGCACATTTTTGTGACTTGCTATTGGCAACTTCTCTGCTCTCCCTGAGGAAGGAAGGAAGTTGGGTTGGACGGTGCAAAATGGTTGCAAAGTAACTTCTTTGTGTGCACTTATTTAAGTTTTTCATAACATCCTGACTATGCCGACAATAGAGGTTGACTTTAAGCATATTCGCGAAAGCAGCTGCCCGATTGTCTAGATTGTGCAGCAATCCACAATCAGAATATTTACTCCATGTACATCTCCATAAACAGGTAATACTTACACGACCACAGGACTAACTTGTCGATAAGCAAAGGCACTGCAAGCACCACAATAAGTGTATCCTGCATGTCTGAAATATATTTATAGGTCGTCACGTTTGTTGTATATTTAAAATATCTACACTTACGGAGCAATTATAGCACGCGCTGGACCATGAGACAAAAATGCATCGCCCAGCCAACGGTCGAGCTGCTGCGAGAGATCCGAACCTGTTGGAAATTAAAAAAGCATTTTAATGAAGAAACCTCATTACACTGAACAGCGTAGGCTGAATTAAGAAGAAGAGAAGAGTAGGCCGAATATTATATGTTGCCTTGTCAACGCCCAAACAAATTCATATTCCTACTTCCTTTAAAACTTTAAACATAGAAAACTGCTGGTAAATTTTAGTTCTATAAAATGGAAAGCGATGAGCTTTTGAATCTTATACGGAAGGAGCTTACAGCTATTATAGCAGAGGAGTAAGTGCAATTAACTTAACGTTTCAAATGTATTTATAGTATTATCGTATCAATAGGGAAAGTGGAGATCCAGCACGCAAAGTTTCATATGAACAGCTAATGAAACCAAAACCCTTGCCCAAACTAGGATCAGCCAATGCTAACAAAACTAAGCCCATATCGCCACTTGAATCAACCAAAACTACCGCAATTAAATCCTCTACCCCTGAAACTCCAGCAAAAACTTCTCCCGTTAACAGTGTTGAGAATGATAAAGCCAAAACGGTCGAAAAGCCACATTCTTATCGTCAGGCTACGAGTGGAAAATCCATCACCATGAAGCCATCAAACCAACGTTTGTACAGTGGCCAAGTAAAGCATGAACCTCATCTCAAAAATTCTGGATTGAAAATTTCTGCTACTTCGCGGCCAAAGGATTCTAATCTAGTAAATTTATCACCATCCAAACAAGCCGTACGTTCCGGGTTTATTAAGGCGCAGACAGCCAAGAGCATTGATAAAGATTTAAAGCAAATGCAACTGGAGCTACAGCAGAGCTATGAATTATTTCAGAAAATTGGTAGCAAACTGGAAACTATTAGTTTTGCCGGTCTCAAAGGTCGCATACACGACTTGCATTTGAATAACATGACCAATGAGATAGGCAAGGCCACAACTATCGAGCTGCAGCAAATGTTCGAGAACCGTTACATGGAGAAACGTTTGGATAAGTTGACGGCTGATGTAAGCAAGGGATTCAGCCGACATCCGGGTGAATTTGGAGATATACCGGAGCTAAGCTGCTTCTTTCAGACTTGTACACAGCTGGAGCATGGCTTGGAAGCATTGAAAAAGCAGCGTAAGCGCAGCAACGAGCTGCAGAAACGTATGTGCTGGGCCACAGAGATAGAACAGGAACGCATGGAAGATATACGTAGCGCTATGGGCCCCAAACCAGAGTCCAATTTTTAATAACAATGAATCTATTTTAATGTTTTAAAAGTTTTCCATATGTACATATGGTCTAATTAACAAATTTCATGTTCGATCCAAATAACAATCACCATCTTTTTGTAGTTAGTTAGTTGCCAGTATATTGACATCAATGGTAGTAACAAGCTTTATGTAACCAGTCTTTGTTAATAGACTCGGTCATGTTGGGTGAAGTGGTAAACGAATTTAATGACTTCTTCAAAAACAAAACTATAGTTTCGATATTGAAGTAGTCTGATGCAGCGTTGGTGATGATTACCGAAACCGATGGAACTACGAACTCTACAACGACATTGACATAGTCCAGCGGATTTGTGCGTATGAACAAAGAAGTTCCACGGAGAAAGTTTTTCCAATTCAACGAAAGGGGTGACCGTGCCACAGTTGGAAGAAACATTCGGAGGTAGCACTAGAATCCTTTTGAATCACTGGTTGGGGTAGGCGTACGCGAAGCACAGGCGCCTGGAGTGATGCCTTAAATGAGGCCGTAACCCGATAACGGGTTGTTATTGCTATTCAGGAAGAAGCAGAGGAATGACGCGCCATTGTTGTTACAAAGGTTACATATTTTTGACTTCTTTCTTATGCCTATTGCTGTGGGTGTAAGTCTGCACTTGCATATTGCAACTGACCTAAATCCGTATACCAGCTGCCCGCGTGAGTAGCTCTCCTGGCTGACATGTTGCTGAAGTTTTTGTTTATTTATTAGCTGCGAGGAATAGAAAAATTGTGCACTTGTCTTGTCACTGTGGTCCACCGATTCTTTTTGTGCAAAATGACGAATGCAAGTGGATTGACGAATAAACCAAATATCGTCAAGGAGCTATCGTGGTAGCAACTATCGAAATGTTATTAGCATCGATAAGAGGGTAAGGCATATCGATATTGCGCAGTATCGTTTTGCTACCAACACTAATCGCGTCGAGCGGTGCGCGTTCGCTATATAAATTTAACAATATAACGTACAAATTGGTGTAAAATAATAAAAATTGTATTCAATAAGCTGCCTGGTCATAGGCATTATTATTAATTTTATTGCACAAAACGTGCTACCACAGCTATTTAGCTTGTAAATTTGAGTGCAAAAACAGCGTGTGTCGGTGTATGCGTGTACACATGCAAAAAGTATCGATATAACGCGGCAGCGAGTAGCATCGTTGAGAACTCTAATCGCGTCATTGCTGTACTAAAAACTAAAAATTGCCGTATTCCGCCATTTTGAAAGCTGCGAGTTGAAAGTGGAATTTGGACGCGTTGCTGGTAAAAAATTAATGAAAAAATATATTAAAAGAGCATAGAATTAAAGAAAAATATATGCAAATTGCACGCAAAGCAGGTCGCTAAGTGTTTGTGTTTAAATTGTGTGTGTGGCAACATGTTTTGCACGTGAATTTTAGGCAATTATAAAATCGCAAAAACGCGAGCGCTGCGGCTGCTGCTGCCGCCGCCGCCGCCACCACAAAGAAGAAAAACGAAAAAGCAAAAAAAGTAGAAAACGAAAAAAGAAAAACGAAAAACTAGTGCGCCGCTGTCACTGTGTCTTTTACAATTTAATAATAATATACATATTTTGTTGTGCGGTTTTACACTGTAATATTTATTTACTAACTCATTTATTGTTACACTCGGTGTATATATATATATATATATATATATGTATATGTATATGTGTTTGAGGGCTTGTGGCAAACACTGTGTATTTGTATATGCGTGTATGTACGATAAACGTGTATATAACAAAAAAAAAAGAAGAAACAAATTTAAACGTGCAAAAATTTATGAATATTTAAAGCCAAATTACAAGCTGCTACACATATTTACAACAACACATACATACATGCATTGCTTATATTTTTGGTCATGTATTTATGTGTGCGGGTCGGGAGCGGAGCGGCGTTGCTGAGTAAAGCGAGCGTATATGTGTGCGTGCGTGTGTGTGTGCGCGCGTGTATGCGAAACACTTGCTAATAATTTTTGCAAGTTAAGTGCGGATTTTTTGGTTCTTCTCGATATTTCATTGTGTTTTCATTTTATTATTATCGTCCCAAGTACGCAAAACATAAATAAAATTGTGCAATAATTTTATTTCCTACAACACAACGCGCGCGCACAAAAACACGCACGCATACAGCTGCACATGACAAACAGTGATACATATACAGTGGCGGGCTAAAGTCTATGTACGACCATTAGTTATGCTCCCTTACGCGTTCAAATTAGGAGCATTGTGACAATAAGCAATGAACAATTTGTGTCTTAAATCTATTTTTATTTCTGTTACCTAGGGTTAAGGTTATAATAGTGTGTCGGACCCTAAGTTGTTTTGCAAAAATGTTTAGCAAATATTGTTGAGTAGCCTTATCTTATTTGTCGAATCTTATTGATATCTGATTACAGACTCACTATTAAAGCCACATTTATGAATGCGTGGTGTCCTCCACGTGCATATCTAAAGGTTAATGTGTCTTTCTTTCATCATTGAAGCACAATGTTTGTTTCCTTTCTTTCAAAAGTATAAATTTGCTTATTTTTCAATAAATCGTTTTCGGACTCCAAACATCTTGTCAACACATTTTCAAAATTTTATATAATATTGAACTTTACTGCTACTTTTTTGAAGCTCCCTCTATTCACATCATATTTATCGCAGTGTATCGCAGAAGCATAAGGAATTCTCTGTTAGATGCACTTCAAATTTTGAAAATAACTTTACTCTCTCAAAAGTAATGATTGTTGGCGAAAAAGAAGTCAGTTGAGTACTATGCGACGTTTACTGTTTTTTTTTGCTTATTGTAGGTTCTTCAATATTATTGCAAAGTCATTGCCTAATTTAGTAGCGAGATAAAAGATGCCGCATCGCGATGTAGTTTTCTTGGCCGATTACTGCGTTTTGCTTTACTTTAAGCAATAATTATTGTAGTTTTTATAGGGTTTAAATATAGTTTGAACTGTTGTTTTATTTTAGTTTTTATTTTTAGTTATTTTACTACACAATCGTTTTTCCAAGTTTTACGCCGAAATTTCGAACGTTAGTTGGCAAATAATAATTGGTTACAGCCATTACATTTTGGAATTTATTGAGCCTGCAGCAAAACAAATTTAACGTAGACTTCAGGGAACAGAAATGAGGGTCGTATGTAGACTTTTATACGTCACTGTACAGTTTAAATGCGCGCAAGGCATGATGAGTGTGTGTGTGTCTGTTTCTTCTTTTTTTTTTGCTTGCTACCAAGTGACAATATACACGCAAGGTTCACTGCGCAACGCCGCTGCCGCTGCCCGACTCCCCCCCTCATACTGCTGCACCATGCTGTCGCTTCTGGCTGTCTCAGCGGCGAATCGTTGTTGTTGAACCGCGTACATGGCGGCTGCCGCCGCCACAATTTTGTGCGAGTGAGAAACAAAAAACGAGCGAGAGAGCCAGAGAGCCAGAAAGCCAAAGCGACAGTCAACTAAAAGCCGAGCCCGAGAGCCAGCCAACAAATGCTGACTGCTGCTGCCCCATGTTGACACATTTCAGCAGCATTGCCTGCCTCCTCTGCTGTTGCCTTCGCCTCTCGTTTGTTTTGTATACTAAAATCCTTTAAAGGGTGAAAGTGTTCGTTGTTCGATGCCTGACTGACTGCCTCGTGCGCTGTTTGTGCGTTTTTCTATACTTTTTTCTTGCCGATTTGTAGTTAAAGTTTGCGAAATTTTGTGTATGTGTGAGTGTGCGTCAGTGTTTGGGGGCAAACACTTTAAAATGCGCAGCATCGATACTTTAAAGCTGTGTATATGTGCTTAAAGTAGACTATGCGCTCATATTGTTGTTGGTTTTGTTGCTTTTTGTCCCCCTTTTAAATGGTCAGCTACAGTTCGTTTAGCTTTGGCTATTTTTGGACACATGCTTCCTCCTCTTGGCCAGAGTCAGCGGCTTGCATATTGATTGAAAATCATGCACATAGTGCACTTGTGCTGTCTCGACCCTGCCCTATAACGCCCACTTGTATCTATCCCGTTGGTACTACATAGTTACAGTGGCTACCAAAATTGTGTACATGTTTGTTACTTAACGTTTAAACCAAATGGAAATCAGCCGATTTTTTTGACTAGCAATTAGTGCATTCCTCTGCGCCTTCTTCTTTTATGGCTATAACAATAAAATTGTGATTTTTTTAATTTTCATAAAAAACCAGTTCTACTTTAATGATTATATATCTATATCAAAGATCATGTTTTCTTTGATATGTCTGTTATGTGGCTTAAACCAGAATCTGACATGGAAATTCTAGTTTCAAAAATCGTGTAGATCTATTATTCTTCGCTGAATAGGCCAACAACTTCAAAGCAATTAAAGTGACAGTGATAAGACAGCAGCCAAAGGACAATTGTGCTCGTTTTGTGTTTATCTGAGGCAAGTTTTAAATAATACAGTTTAAACTAGTTTAAAAATAAAGATTTTGGCTTTTTTATTCGTCAGCTAACTATTTCTTTGGCACAACATTAAGTATTAATAAAAATCAAGCATTCTATTATTCCGAAGCTCACTATACTTCTTATGAATAAAAAAATGACTATAATTATGTGCAATATTATCGATTTTACACTATACCTTTAGGGTCAAGGGCATTATTATAGATTTGTGCAAAATATGAAGGAAGGACTCATAATTCTTTTGCAAAAATCAACAGCAACAATAGCCAAGTCGATGTTGCCTAAACACCTAGATTTCGAAAGCCAGAAGTTTTTTTTTACTTAACCGTTGCCGGCTACGTACATAGATGAACTATTTTGCTGTGACACTGTGTATTTGCATATTGATATTTTTATATAAGTATACATTTTTTTTGTAATATTTTCCATTTATGCATACATAAATACAAATACATAATGCTCATCTATACCGAAAAAAAAGAGTTTATAGAGTTGCTGTCAATGTCCATAAATATTTTATGCACACACAAAACATACACACACCCTGGGCCATACCTTCATAAACTTCATTCAAATTGATGCTTGTTTCTAGTTTTTATTACAATTTTTTGCGATTGTATTTTTTGTCGAGCGCCCTTTCACTGGCAAGCGCGTCTGTACCCATCACACACACACATGCAGCCGTTCACTTGCTGTGCTCTCCATATATACACAAACAGTATCTTGCCATATTATTAGATCCCAGCTCAAAAATAAACTTTTCTCAGTTTATATTACAATAGACAGTAGTTATTTAAAGGGCTTTTCAATGTCAAATCACCAAGTACTTTTGTCTAATATAACTTTATATAAAAAAACAACATCTTTCGTTAACACGGGTGGAAGGTGAACTAATGATGTAAATCCAGACCAAAACATCGATGTATGTCGATGCATCGGACTAAAAACATCGATTCATTTTGCTTTTTATTATAGAAGAAACTTCGTTATATAATACGAAATATGTGAAACTAAAGCTATCTAAACATAAGAAGATATCTAGATACTATATAATACAGAACAATAGATCTACGACTAAATTATGTCAACATAAATGTTTTGATTACCGTCCCCTTAGCAGTCTATTTCGCTGAGAGTTTGGCCTTTGGATAAACTTTGAGATGACACTCAATTCTGCAAACACTATTTGTAAAACGGAGAATAAGTTACTTACTTTGGCAAGATCTTGGCGAAATGTTCGATGGTTTCAAAAACATCGATGTGTTGTCGATGAATCGTATGTTCGAGAACATGTGTTTTCGATGCATCGATGTGTTTTTTACACCACTAATGTGAACAGGTATACTGTTTTTGATGTGCATGTTAAATTCTGAGCTTTATTACGAAGTGTGATTAAATATCTCAAATACAATTTGAGAAAACTTTTTCAACATAAAATGTTTATTATTACACGATTTATGTCAGTGATTTATAAACCTTTCATAATAGCAACTAAAACGTGACAACAGTAGATTTGCAGCTTGGGCATAATAATGTGGCAAGTACTGTACATGCAAAAATAACGGTTCAGGGCTTCAGCTTTTGGTTGTTCGTTCTATGGCCTTACCCATGCTCACATTTTGTGCCAGTCTGTAAGTTTGTATGTAATCATACATACATTTTTTTCCACCAGTTATATCTATTTGTGCACTGGTATTGTTATGGGTGTGTGTGTGTTTGTGTTTGTCGCCTGTCTATAACTGTCGTTCTGGATTGTTAGTTGGAGGAAAACGAAAAAAAGAAGGGAGTTGCGGGACATTGGTTAGCAAAAAGCATTTATTTTATGACGGCGACATTTCCGTTACTGAAATATTTACAATATTTACTTCACAGGAAAAAGATAAAAATATAATAAAAAAAAAAAACAACAACAAACTTTTCAAGCTGTTCCTTTAAACCACAAAGTACTGATGTGTAGTTTGTACATATTTGATAAGAAATTGACTTTGGTAACTGTTCAGCTTTAATTAGTGAAAGTATTACATATGTATATATTGAGGTGGTAACATCGGATCTCGCGTGTGGTGAGCGGGTTAGAGAATACCACCTCAGCAGGTCAAAGCTTGTCGTATGAGACCGGTAGAGCAAACCCAGGCCTTAAAATGGTTGTGCGAAGGGTTTGGGACCCCCCACGTAAAACTCAAATTTCAATGAAAGAAATACATCAGGCCGCAACCCGGTCTGTCAAACTTAGTCAAATGCATATAAAAGACGCAGAACAGAACTCTATTTGCTTTGGGGAGAGAGACGGGCTGGACAACGTGAATTACGTGGATGAACTAGTAAAGAAAAGGATAAGGGCTTTTTTGGTTCATGAGGGAAACAACTAGGTGTTCAGTTTCAGTACATTTTATCTCCCCCTTCTCTTAAAAAAAGTTTGTTTTTGGGATTGTTGTCTATAAATTGTTTTGACATAGTATGTCCGCGTTTTGACAGGTTCTTGCTTTTGACGATTTATGGCTCAAATGTTTTTTGACAATTGTCTTTGTTATTTAGAAAAACGAAATTTTTTCAAATGAGTGCATGAATTTTCTACTGAAGCTTTTCCAAATAAGTATTTATTGTTGGCATTGATAAAGCCGTCAGTAAATTCATTATATAAATTATTTCTTCCCCTTCCCGTTCCTCTCTTCTTCTTCATACTAAGTCAAGCCAAGGATATTGGTACCAATATCTTTATATCCTCTACCTCTATTTAAAAGAATTCGTTACCTAGTCAAAGTTAATGTTTGCCTACTATATAAGTATATATAGAAACACATTTAGTATGTTTTACATGGAAAATTGTTTTTGTCGATATCTATGGTGTCATCAATTGGAATTCGTGCAAACTTCACAAAAACCTTTTCTCTAAAACTGTCTATAATGTGTGCAAATTTGGATGAAATCGGTCCACGCATTTTCGAGTTTAGCGAGCACATCACTTTTAAGGCTTAATTTTTTATGTAAGTAGTAATTTTGAAAAGAGTATAGAGTTAATACAGATATCCACTATCAGTTTTTGCTCTATCTGCCATTCTTCCGCTCTGCCGATTTTCCATGCTGTCTATAAATTTATTTATGTAGGTGTGTATTTTATTCGTTATCAAATGAAATATGTGTGTGTTTGCATTTTGTTTGTTGCTAGCTGCGCGTTGTCGTATTTGTTTTTTTTGGCTTTGCTTGCATTTGTCTAAAAAATAAAAAATAAAAAAAAACCGAATGAAAAAACTGCACACCTGCACAGTTTGGTTCGCTTTCGAAAGAATTTCACACTTTTAAGCGAAAACAAAGCAAAAAGCAAGAGTAAACTCAAAAGAGGAAGCAATAGCAAAAGAACTGAAATAGAAACAATAGTTTAAATTTAAATTGCTAAGATAGAAATTGAAATAAATATAAAATACAATGCCACTTTGGCTGTTATGGCCTTTTTGTAATACCCTATACGCTAAAAGGGTATTGCAGATTTGACGAAAACAGCAGACGAAATATGTACCTCATCAATAGTATTGTGATGATTGTCGACTCTAGGAAAATTTCGCCGCTAGCACGCTCTCTCTTATAAAGAAATTGATAGTACTATCGAGGTATTGAATTTTTTCATTTGTCTCTCACTATCGATGTTTTCTTCACCATCAGTTTTGGCTTTTTTCAGCACACACTAAGCGGCTAAGGTTAGGGCACTTGTTCCAGAAAGTGAAAACATCTCGCTCGATATTAGAATACATTCTAATGTGAAGCAAGTTGCATTGAGTTGCAGGTGAGACAACACATGGCCTCGCTTAAAAATCTTGCTTCGTGTAAGAGGCGCCTTAGAAAGTACGAAAGTATCGAATCCTTTTGCTGAAACTATTGAAAGTATCGGTTAGTTTTTCAGCTTTACTACTAAATCCATCCGTGTGACATTTGGCACAAGTATGCACCCTAATGCCCTGCATGCGTGGTGTTTAAGATTAAAATCAAATGATCTTATAAACTTTAACAAAATTCCATCCTTTTTATATCAAAATAATGTTGATGTTTTGCCGAAACAATTCCCCCCGCTCATATCGATACAAAACTTAAAGGCACAGATATTTTTTGTGAGAATTTCTAAAGGGTATCACACTGTCGGGCACCACTCCGTCTGTCGCTACCATAACTTATTTATTCTTTTTTTTTTCTTATCGATCAATGGCCATTTTACTGACGCGTTCTTTTGGTCTAAATAAAAATAAATATATGTATGTGTGTGTGTGTGTGTGTAGATACACACATTCTGATTGTTGTGCCAAATGGCTTTTGCAATAGGAACAACTACAACAATGTGGAAGCGTTTTGTTGTGGGGCAAGTCAAAAACAAATTGTGAGTACTGTTTTAGTTGTTGTTGTTGTTGTTTTGGCTGATGTTGACTTTGCTATACTTGCAGTTTATTCGATTTGCGTCATCCGCAGCCAGCAGCAGGCAGAGCAATCCAATCAATATAGACAACATCAGCAACAAATACAACAATCCACAAAAAAAAAAAAAATAAAAAAAAATAGAAAGCAACGCAAAATATTTATACACAATTTATTGTACACATATAACAAAAAAAAAAAAAAAACACAAATTTACAGTTATGAGCAGTCCTACAACAATAACAAAGACAAGGCTGACAATGCAGCCAATTATCCAGCATACGCAGATGGGCAGCACTTTTTATTGTGTCGTATTAGCTGCGGAAGTTTTTGAAAGCATTTTGTCAGTTTTCAAGTTGAAATAGTGAAAGAAGCACGTTATTATGTCCAATATATATGTCGACTCAAGTATACACTGCGAAAAAGCAAGCTTCTTTATGTATATCGTATTTCTGTTTGTCTAATTGGTTAGGCCAAGACTATACTTGACTTGATTTCACGTCATAATATCGTTAGTTAGATAGCTCTGGCCCATCATCCCTGTCAGCGCAGATGAATTGATTGGGTGAATACACACAAAATATGTTAGAAACGTTGTATACTATCTAGTTAAAGAGCCAAATCTCTTTAGAACCTAGCCAGAAGAGAAAGGAACTATGAGCGCTGGTTGAAATAATCAAGGGTCATAGCACATTTGGCCACTAGAAACTGACCCGACAACACTTATGTTCTTTTCAAGGACAGAAGTGGCACGCTTCACTTAAGTAAAGTTCATATTTTCGCTTTGCGCAATGTTTATTATTCCCCTTATGCACATTTTTTCCCCTATTCAACTTGTCTTTCTGCTCACTGCCTCTATCGGATATGGCACAATGGACAAGGCTTTCTGAGTGCTAGGGATGAGCCATCTCTATTCTTATCTTATGATGACTCAGGCATTTGCGTTTTGAATAAAATTACGAAGAATGTCCCATTTGTAGGCCATTAAAACTTTGTGTATATTAAAGCAAAAGTTAGCTTTAATTAACAGTTGTGGCGTTGTTTCGGGTGTCCTTACATATATATGATACTCTATTCTAAACACTATATACACCTACTGAATACAAAACGAAAGCAATTCTTTCAAGCCAAGTCACACTTTAAACAGTTTTGCAAAGTTTGTCATTGTTTGCCCCCATCCTTCCCAGCAGCGTCAAGTGATTGCCTCCAACCCAGTTGTTATTGTTGGAATTTTTTTTTTTTCATTTGTTCATGCACTTGGCGTATGCTGCATGGCAATGGTCGACTTCAATGCAACGTCGCAGCCTGGCAATGGCGTCATCAAGGAGCAGGGCTTTAAAAAACTTGTAATGCTTGCAATGTTGCCTTAAAAAGTTCCCTCTCCACTCTGCATATAGAAATGTATTTCAACATACAAATGCGCATGACTTATTTAAACGTGTTTTTTATGCACACTCATACATATATACACACTATGTGTATGTATACACACAGAAGCACGCGTAGGGAACACTTGGTCTGGCGCTCCGACGGACGATCTGTTGTTGCGTCTTTCGGTCGGCGGCTCGAGCCAATGCGTCGTTTTTATTGTGGCATTAAGCCAACAAACAATTTAAACCAACATGGTTTTTCCTGCCGCTGCTGCTACGTTAAATGAAATTGTGGCAAAAAAACTGATGAATAAAAAAAGTGGAAGTAAAGTTAGTTTTGGCGCAACGAGATTTGAATACACTTACAAACGCGTTCGCTAGAGAGATGATACTGTGTTTTATGGTGGCAGACTATGTAGTAAGTGCTTGGGCACCGTTTACACGAAGCGAGATTTTCAAGCGAGGCCGGTCTCGCACCGTAAGTTATCTCGCCTGCAACCCTATGCGACTTACTTCTTATTAGAATAATAGTGTTGTAAAGTGCAATTCAGAGTTTAGTGTTGTAAGGTGCGATACAGTGTTGTGTTGTACCTCAGTTTAGTGCTGCAAGTGTGACGAACAAAAACAAGATTTTTGGCGCCGAACAATGTCATAGGTAGTTTTGTTAAATTAATATATTAATTAATAATCAATGTTGTGATTTACAGAAATGTTTGTATGAGTAGGTAAACAAGATCCAACAGCTTATGAAACATAGCTGCAGGCATTCTGTTGAATGATTTGAATGTCTGAGCGTACTCAAATTGCGATTCCTGCATTATCAAGTGCAAGTTGTCGCGCCCTTGCCCACGGCGTTTTAGCCACTCCCGGCTCAAAATATTTCGTTGGCAGCACTTTCGTTCCAGCGAAATTAGAATTTTGCACTTATTTATTTGTATTTCATAGCACTTTTTTAAGCCAGTGCTTTGAATGGGAATTATAAGTATTGTAAAACACGTTTATCAGTGAGCTTGCAAAAATCTTGCTCGCTTCGTGTGAACAAACTGTAATATTATGAAAGTCGCGCGTGAAATTTTTTCATTTTGTCGCTTCGTGTAAAGGGCGCCTAAATGATAATGATATAATGATGTTTCTCTCTGCATACATGAAGGTAGTAGATTGAAAATCCGTACACGGGGCTATAAACATACACGCACTCATATTACCCACTTAGGTTACTTTATTGATACTTTCCCTGGATCCAGGAGGAAAAGTGAACTATTACTTTACGCTTTTAAAGTTTCGACAACAATCGTTCCTAGGAGTTCTGTAAACCTCAGCTTGAAATGCATATACTCTTTGAAAGTGTATAATAAATGAAAGAATGAACAACAAGCAGCAGGCCCAACAGCAACAACATATACAAGCATTGAATTTTTACTTTTGCTGCTGTCGTCTGTCCCATCTGTCTATCTTGTCTGTTATCGTGCGTCGTCGTCGACGTCGTCGACGTCGTCGACGTCGTCGTCGTCGTCGTCGTCGTCGTCGTCGTCGTTGTTGTATTTGTAGCTGCCGTCTTTGGGCCGTGCGGTTTGTGTTGATAAACCGGTTTGCCGGACTGGCCATAAAAAGATACATTGCCTCTACCATGTACTCGTCGTAGTCGATAGTGACTCGCACAATTCGTGAGGTTCTTACTCTCTTCCTGCTTGCGCGCTTGGTTTATGGACTTACAATTTCTGATGTGTGTACATGGATAGATACAATATAAAATATTTATGTGTGTGTGTGAGTGTGTGTACAAGCCGGTAAGGCATTAGGAGGCTCAGGTAGCAACAATCAAACACTCACTCACTGACTCAGTCAGTCAGTCAGTCAAGCAAGCCAGCCAAGTCGAAGCGAATCGACAAAAGTATCTGTTAGATACGCGGCAAGATTTACTGTACAGCGGCGCTAGTTGTGTGATTTATAATGTCTTGCAATGCGATTTGCTTTTGATTTTTTTTCTTCTTTTCATGGAAACTTTTTATCCAGTATGTGGTGTACATATATGTATGTATGAGCTTGTATCTAACTAGATTGCCATCAACAGGTTTCTGGTTGTTTTGCGATTTCACAACTTTCTCAATAACGCTATAGAAAAGTAAAGAAAAAGCTAAAAGTTGTTCTCGCTGCGATTGCGTGGGTGCGCACGTTGCTGCAGCTCCAAAAAAAAAACGAGCTAAAGCGAATGTTAAGTGCGCGGCAGCTATTAAACTTTTTGCAAAACTGGTTTTTGGCGCGTTTTTGAACGCGGCCGCAAAACACAGCAAACGCATTGAAGTTTTTATTTTTGGCCTAAAGCTCCTTTCACAACTTGCTTGTTGGATGCGCTTGTGTGTGTGTGTGTGTGTGTGAATGCATTGGTTTTCCTTATGTATTGCATATTAGGTGTTCGCTAAAGCTGTAACAACAAATTCCTATGGCCCTAAAAGGAATGTAGGTGTTACACACAAATTTACAAGTTTTATAGATTTTTATGAAAGTTTATTGATCTTAATACTTTCGAACCATGACCTTTTGCAATAGAGCTTTCAAACCACTTTAAAACAGTTATCATCGGCTGCAGTAATAAATGAACCGAATACATAAATTTATTCTTCTTCTTGACTGGCCATAACAACCCGTTACCGGGTAACGGCCTGATGTAAAGCACCACTCCAGGCGTCTATGCTTTTAGCGCGCCTTTTCCAATGGCTGACGCAAATGGTAGCTGGTGTACTTTCTTCATTGTCCTTCCAACGGAGACATGGTCTGCCACATCGTCGCCAACCTAACACATTTTTCATCCATATGTATAACATGACCTAGCCAGAAAACACTTTTTGAGAAACACATGGGATTATTGTACAACATAGTTAATAAAAAAAATAATTCAAAATGTACTCCTAACTTAACTCCTAAAGCTGGCTCGTTTCACTGAAAACCTCACTCCTAACACCCACAACTCGTATAAGTATTCCGCCCTAATTAAGGGTCAACCTGCGATAGGTGTAACCAATAATGTACAACCAAAGACAATACAAACACTAAGATGAGTAAAGCTCATACAAATGTACGCTGCACACAATTTCTAGTGTGGCTTTTCAGGTGGCTTTTAATACGCCACGACTTTTTTTGCTTCTTGAACTTTATAACTTACGAGTCTAAATCACTCCCTACCAAAGGATATTCTGGTAGTTGCCGAAATTCTGATATTGTTGATTTACCTTTTCATTTTTTGAAGCGTTGATACATTGGGCAACTTCATGAAGGAGTAAATGTTTCGAACTGGCTCGTACTCCTCAGTTAACTCGTATAAGGATTTCGGCCTTTCTCAAGATTAAACGTCTCTAGGTGTAACCAAACCTAGTTGCAACCCACGAGTCTAAACTGTAGAATCATTCCTTATCAAAAATGGGGATTTGCCCCAATTTTGTTATTGCTGATTTACCATTTCATTCATTTCCCGCTAAACACTTAATTTTTCATTCGATAATGTTTCTTTCCATGTGCATATTTGTACTTTAATCAAATAGTAAAACGAATTCAGATTTTTTTTTTATAAAATTATTTTTGCAAAAGTTCTTATCGTATATGCTCTCTGTACCTTTTTACGCCAAAGTCTAGAAACGTGTTTTATAAATGTTTCCAATTACTTTATTAGTAGCGCGTTCCGTATCAGCAAATGCCAGCGCCAGCTCACAAATTGTGCACACACACACACATAATAACGCTTTATAATAATACAAAAATATATACTATATATAAAAAAAATCAAATTGTTTAAAAATAAACAAAGCGGAGCCCACCTATATACAAACTCATGCATATGTAAGCAGCTTTGTAAGCCAGCCGGCAACTGGCTCTTCTTTTTGTTGTGTGAGAGTGTTGATATGTCATAATTGCGACGCGTATTTTATTTTATTTGTTTAGCATTTTTATACCCCGTACACAAAGTGTAAAACGGTATTATAGATTTGTGCAATGTATTACATATGTAACAGGCAGAAGGAGGCGTGGCAGACTATATGTTCCATGGGCAAAAATGATCAGGAGTAATAGTCGAGTCGATATCGACATGTCTGTCTAGCCAGCTTTCTCCGACACTATAAGAGTTATTGGACCAAAAGAGGGAGTTTGTCGAGTCAAGTCGATATCTTTAACAGTTACAACCGCTCCGTTAAATCTATCAAAAATTTTCCAAATCGGACAAATACATCAAAAGTTATAGTCAAAAATATGCTAATTTCACCCCCCCAAATTGTCACAGATATTTATAAATGTATTTTTGATCTATGTTAAAAAAATCAACGACATTGACCCAAGGACACTGGAGTTATGGGTATAAAAGTAATTTTTGCCACCATAATAGCCAACTTCCCAATAGAAAAACTTGTCAATTGGAATTTCTCAATAGGAAATGTTTACAGGCATATCGATCTTATGAAAAGAGATATAAAAGTGGATACTCCTGTTCCACTTTTACCGTATTTAATGTTTGTAAAGAAAAAAGGGTACAGGGTATTCCACTGTCGGGCACCGTTCCGACTGTCTGCATCAAATTTTTGTTGTTGTTTTTGTTTATGTAATTTCTAGTGCTTAAGTGAACTATTATCTGTGCAAGTTTTCTTTTCACACTGTGCTTTGAAATTGTTTTTAGAGGTATCAGTAATGTGACCTCAACATGAAATTAACTGAAATGAATCCCAAATCCAAATTGGTGCTATGTCAGATAGAAAAAGGAAATACGTTAAACATTTAAATACACAAAAATGATTTAGCTGCACGCAACATCTCTTCCATTTAATGGAGACGAGCTTGAATCAATCCTTTTGTAATTCGTATTAAGATGACCTTTCAAAGCGCTTGGGATCGTTTCAAATACACAATGCTTAATGCTTCCAAAGTGGTAAAATTATCAAATAATCTATAGCCATAAATAGTGTATCCCATAGTTGCGATACAGCAGTAGTAAACTTCACACTTTTGCGTAGTTCACACAATAGCTAATAATGGGGCTTTCCAGAGCTAAAACGAACGACTTATCAAAAAACCGACAGACAAACTGAAAGTCAAGTAGTCAAGTCAGTCGTCGTCGGCAATCATTCAGTCAACCATTCAGCCACTTTACTTGTGTTAATTGTTGGCAGATTGTAGACGTCGTGTCAACGCAAAATCGTAACAGTTTTTAATAGGAATACATACTATATTAAGCAGATGTGTTAGGCTGTTGCCTTATCATGAACTGAAAAAAACTTGGAGAGCTTGAGATAAAGATAGAACAATAATGAATGATAATAATTGAAATAATAGAGACAAGGGCAAAGTTAAAAGAAACAATATACTCTATAACCTGTGGGGATGTGGGTAAAAAAAAACTCGTTTTTATTAACAAGTAACGTATTAACGTATTTTAGACGTTTGGTGAGCGGTTTAGAGAATACCACCTCAGCAAGTCAAAGCTTGTCGTATGAGGCGCCCAACAATGACACTGGGTTCTTTCGAGTCCAGTAGAGCCACCCCAGGACTTAAAAGGCGTAGGGTTTGGGATCCACCACGTAAAACCACAGTTCCAATGAAAGAATGTATTTACATCAGGCCGTAACCCGATAACGGTTGTTATGGCCAGTTAAGAAGAATACGTGTATGCATAATGCAACCCAGGCAGTATTCCAAATGCATTAATCTAACTTTTGTCTGTATATATAATTCGAAATGCTTGTTGTTTCGATTTGTCAGTTTAAACTTAACCATCTAGCGATGATGAATGAATCCAAAGCTATTTCACCTTCCTTCCTCTAGAATTTTGCTGTTCATGCCCATGCTTTTCAGGCTAATTAATTGTATTAGCATCTGTGCACAGTGGGCGAAAATGCTGGTCTAGTAAAATTAAATTACTAAAAAGTTTTTGCCCTAAAATTTGGTATTTTAAACATCAAAGTACATCTGAGTTTCAATTTCAGCTCCCATACAACAACAACTATATAGGGCGTACATTTTTGTTATTGGTCCTTTCTCCTATTTTACTAGTTTTAGACGCTCTTCGATTGTGCTGAAGTCTCACCAAATTAGTCATATTGCTCCGATGGAATCCAACAATCAAAATGGAAGTTTTTGTGTACGGAACCTAAATATTTTGCTCTCCAAAAATTGGTTTCTCCAGTACTTTTGCTTAAGTTGCCCTTTACTACAAAAGTAAAACCTTAATAATTAAAATGCTAATCTTCTTATATAGTTTATATATACCCAAATCATAACATGAGAGTATCTTTTTATCTTGGTCTTGGATTTTTATACCTATATTAAAGGTATTAAAGCTCTAAATCGTAAAGTTAATCAAAAAGTGAAATCTCTGTATGAGTTGGAAACTTATAGAAAAGTTTATAATGATATAGCATACGAAAAATCAATAACTGTGTATATCTTTTAACGCTCCTTAAGGACAAAGTTATTATGCTCTCTGCGCACTCGTGTATAAATAGCCACTTCTAAAGGTGCGCATTGCTATTTTTGTAGTCACTTTGTGGGTTGACCGTGATAAGTTATCTATTCGTAAACTAATCCAATTTCAACTCAACATTTGTACCTCAATTATTGTCATTGTTCGTCTCTAATCAGCTACAACTAGCTGATAAGATTTACCCGCTTTATATGCAGGAAAGAGCAGGAGTGACATAGGAGGGGGGACTAACCGACAGTTAAAATGTCTTTTGTTATTTCACACAAAACGCATGCTGGCCATTCCAGCAAACCACCCGCCTATGTTAACCGCATGTGAGCAAGATTGAATTTCACAAACATATATGTATGTATGTAGCTATGTATATAGTATAGCTATATGAACTGTGGTAAGGGGAGGGAGTAAGAAGTGAGTGAAGTAGTGAATGCAATAAAGTATCTTTATCGCTGATGCTTGCGAAATTCAAACGAAACTTGTCATCGGCAAAATTGTGCTGACTTTGCTTATTTCCCATGTGTGTGAGAAAGTGTGTGTGTAAATGTTTGTGAAAGTATGTGTGTGTGTGTGTGTGTGTGTGCGACGACGCACAGTGGATCCAACTGACTTCTTTTTCGGCGAAAATCATAGCTTTTAAAGGAGTAAAGATATTTTCACAATTTTAAAATGCAGAGAACAGAGAATTCCTTAAGCTGGCTATACTGCGATAAATAAGCTGTGTATAGAGGGAGCTTCAAAAACCGGTAGTAAAGTTCGACATTACATATATACTGCAAATCTCTTATCCTTGCATGTCATGGAAAAATTCAATGTTCTAAATCGTGCTTATTTTTCAACAAATCGTCCTCGTCGAAAGTTTGTCTATCTGGCGAACATGTGTAGCATCTTGCCGACAGATTTTCAAAATTTTAACGATTTTATAGGTGCAAGGATAAGACTTTTGGTGTATATAAAATCGATGTTGGTTATAATGGCTACGATGTTGACGGAGCCCCACTCTGCCCGGTAATATGATGCGGCTGTCGGTGTGCGTTTCCACCCGCAGCGGCTTTGTAGGCCAAATCATCTCGTTTTAAGTAATATAACCTTTTTTTTTATATTTCATGTGATTTATTTTAAGTTACGTTCAAGTTTTGTAAGTTACATAGGTTAAGTTAGAATTTAAGATTCAGCACTGACGCTGGCTGACACTAACAGACTTCATGCTAAGAATAGCGCTTGAGCATGGTGGAATAAAGAAAGGTATGCTCACTTTTGCACCTAAAAATACTGAGAGTGAGCACACCTTTGTTTATTCCATCATGCTCTTGAGTGTTTCAAGCGCACCTTCGCTTCTCTTGAAAGCTGCTCTTTACTCTTCAATCGTAGCTTAAACAATCGAACTTTACTATCGTTTTTTGAAGTTCCCTCTCTTCAGGGCATATTTAACGCAGTGTATGCCGTTGGATCCACTGTGCGACGCCGCGTGCTTTGCCAGCAATTTGTTGTTATTGTTGCATATAAATAGTTAGTTGTTGCTGTACTTTGACAAGTACATCACATTTCATGTTTTCCACTTAATTTATGTTTTTATTGCATTTTCTTACTTATATATATTTTTGGATTTTTTTTTTTGCAGGATTTTCAATTTCAATATGAAGCGCCAAAAATGATTGCAACGTTTGCGTCGTAGTCTTGGAAAAGTTTTTTTCATTGATTTAATTAAAGCAAGTGAGAAAACAACGTTGAGATACAATTGGAGCACAAACTGCGCCCGGCGCTTAATTAAGAAGTTATTAAGAAGTAAAGCAAAACTACATATACATAACAACAAGAGCAACAGACAAACAGAACCATACATACATATATTTATATATAGAGAAATTTATTAAACGACAAGATACAAGACACAAAACATCAGGAGAGTGAATTGCAACAAGGCAATAACAACAAAATGGACAAAAATCTAATGATGCCCAAGCGTTCTCGCATAGATGTTAAAGGCAATTTTGCCAATGGGCCCCTACAGGCGCGGCCATTGGTAGCGCTGCTAGACGGACGTGATTGCTCGATTGAGATGCCCATACTAAAGGATGTGGCTACAGTGGCCTTTTGCGACGCACAAAGTACATCCGAAATACACGAGAAGGTTAGTATTTAGGTCAATATGAAGAGTGAAAGAAGGTCTTCGATTAAGGTCTTAACCTTAAATGAATTTCTTCACTTGTCACAATATAGTTCTATCGCTCTGAAAACAATGAATTAGAGTAAAACGTATGACTAACTCTCTTGGCTGTTTATATTTAGGTGCTTAACGAAGCTGTTGGCGCACTCATGTGGCACACCATCATCTTGACAAAGGAAGATCTGGAAAAATTCAAAGCTTTACGCATCATTGTGCGCATAGGCAGTGGCACAGATAACATCGATGTGAAGGCAGCGGGTGAATTGGGCATCGCTGTTTGTAATGTGCCCGGATATGGTGTCGAAGAGGTGGCGGACACAACAATGTGCTTGATCTTGAACCTGTACCGGCGCACATATTGGCTGGCGAATATGGTGCGCGAGGGCAAGAAATTCACCGGCCCCGAGCAAGTACGAGAGGCGGCGCATGTAAGTCATCATCAAGCAATGAAGTTATAATAATGTTTATACAATAGAAATTCATGATTAACATTGCTTTTTCAGGGCTGCGCACGCATACGCGGCGATACACTAGGCTTAGTTGGACTGGGTCGCATTGGCAGCGCTGTGGCCTTGAGAGCAAAAGCATTCGGCTTCAATGTTATCTTTTATGATCCCTATCTTCCCGATGGTATTGACAAATCGCTGGGACTCACACGCGTCTATACACTTCAAGATCTGCTGTTCCAATCAGATTGTGTCTCACTGCATTGCACGCTCAATGAGCACAATCATCATTTAATCAATGAATTCACAATTAAACAGGTGAGTTCAAGCGGAACATTACCAAAGAAAGGAATCATATTAAAAGTTAGGGATACGCCTAGTCAAGTTTTTCCCATCCGACTCTTTGATCTTATAGGTATAGGGCGTAAACTTTACTACCTTATCTACCTTAACCTCATCGGATGATCTGTCCCAACTTATTGGTAGCAAATTTAGCAAGTTACTTTCAAATGTTCCAAAATATCGGATTTAACTAAAATTTGAGAAACAAAAGCCAGCTTTAGACTTCGAAAATGTTGGAATAATCCTTTCTGTAATGTTAGAATAAACAAGGAAAGTAAAAATATTAAAAAATATCTGCTCTTCAAATTCCAACAAAATATGTTTTGATAAATATAAATTTAAAAAGGAAATCAAGTAATTTTTATATAAGTAGAAGTATCTGATATGTTAACTAGTTCTTCAACGAATTATAATGTAAATATATGTACCAAGAATTTTGTTAAGTTTTGGAAATTCTCTAGCTTAGGAATTTTAGGAACGCGTCCTAATAATAGCAATTTCGGAATAGGTCAATTATTTCCGAAAAATTATTAATAGTAGTTTGTACTGTTCGGTGCAAATCATACTTTTCATTACTGCCCACACGAAGACATTTATTAATGATTTCGATTTTCTCTTCATTTAGATGCGACCTGGTGCATTTCTGGTTAACACCGCCCGAGGCGGTCTGGTCGATGACGAGACTCTGGCATTGGCACTGAAGCAGGGCAGAATAAGAGCCGCAGCATTGGATGTACACGAAAACGAACCTTACAATGTATTCCAAGTAAGAGATTGTTGTAAAACGAGACATTTTACGCAATCTAAGCAAATATCCGCGCCTACGCTTGGCATTTGAATTATACTAACCTATTACTCCACATTTAACAATTGCAGGGTGCACTGAAAGATGCCCCAAATCTGATTTGCACACCACACGCAGCCTTCTTCAGCGATGCATCTGCAACGGAGCTGCGCGAAATGGCAGCCACCGAAATTCGACGAGCCATTGTCGGTAATATTCCAGATGTGCTGAGGAATTGCGTCAATAAGGAGTACTTCATGCGCACGCCGCCAACTGCCGCTGCCGCTGGTGTGGCGGCGGCTGTTTATCCCGAAGGTAAACTACAAATGATATCAAATCAAGAAAAGTAGTGTGAAAATAAGAACAGTGAAAAGAGAGAGAGAGAGAGAGAGCGTAAAACAGCGTACAGCAAATGAGAAACCACAACAACAACAATAAACATAACAACAAGAAACAATGCAAAAAAAAAAGAGAATTATACGAAATCAGAGATCCGAATTCAAAACAGAAATTGTTTAACCATAGCCACCCACACATATACATAAATCACTTACACATGCACATAAACTCCCTCACACACACACACACACACATACAAGATTCTTTGTCTTCAAAATCATTTGAAAAGCAGCAACCACAAAAACAACTACAACACAGTAAAGCTAGCTAGAAAGTATATATGTATGATGTATGAGATATGAGATATGAATAAGAGAGTAAGAGTTTTACAATTAAAACAAAAAGAAACACAAACAACAACAACCAGATTTCAAGAACACACGCTATAAGAGTTGATATATAAGTTACAAAGTTTAAGATCTATATAAATATGAGTATAAAGATGAGGGGATTTTTAGAGCGCGCGTGCGTCCAATTTCTGGACAGTTTATAAATTAATATATATGCATAGTCTAGCTTACCGAAAAAAAAAAAAAAAAAAAACAGAATCCAAAACTACAAACGCAGCACTAACAACAAAAAATATGTCCCATTATTTCTCCCACAACAAATTACAAATTAAAGATTACTAAACTTGAATTAATTTGTTTGATTTTGATTTTGATTGTGTTTTTGTTTATCAAGTTTATTAAGCTTATACATATATATGATTTTTTTTTTGTTTTTCGTTTAGTTTATTATATTTTTGTTTCTTTCCGTTGTCAATCAGTAAGAACCTACACAGCGTTCCCACTTCTGTTAATACTAATTTCTAGAAAGTATAAGCTTTATGATTTTTCATTACTGGAAATCAAAAACTCTAGAAATTCTGGTTTCTAAGAGCTTTAAGTGCTTTAAAGAAAATGCCTATTGCTACGCCTAGGGAAGTGTTTTGTACTCGCCTCTTCTCTTGTACAAGCGTCAAGGAATCAAAGCCAAGTACAAAACCAGCAATATAGTCCGAAAACAAGCTAAAATTGATTGTATTATGTAAACATCATTGATAATAAGTCTTAGGTCTAGACGCACAATTTTTCCGTTTTATAAACAATTCATGCAAATGCATTTTATATCAGTATGCGTGGCTGTGTGTGTGTGTGTGTGTGTGTGTATGTGGGTGTGTTTTCCGCTAATATACAAAACTAAGCTCAACTAGGCAGCAATTTTCATGCATATTTCCAGATTTTTCCGTACTTAGAGCTATAACTTTTTTAAAGCCTGATGCGCAGCGTTTGTAGTAAGCTACAATATTTTGATTTTTATTGAATTGAAAACATTAAAAACAAATTATGCATATATATAGACATTTATATATATATATATATATAAATATATTTCATAACTATTTACAAGAAAAGGTGAAAGTAAACATTTTGATGGATTATAATTGTTGTTAATATATTTCGAGTTTTCCCCTCTTTGATTTTTTTTTTTGTATTTCACTCTGTAAAACCAAAACCAACCATTCAAAATTTACATACTACGTGTAGTAATTATTTGTGTATTCCAATTATATAATTATAAATTTAAAAAGCATTGTAATTAAGCAAGTGAAATGTCTTTATAATGCGGTTTTCATATTTAAGTGCAAAGCTGATCAAAACTATATATTCTATAACTTAATGCTACTTAATACTTAAGCTAATTTGCGCCGTAAATTACTGACTTTCAAGATGAACAAAAACAAAAATCTACACAGAAATTTATTTAGAAATATTTTATAACAAAAAAATTATGCCATGTATGAAGCTTACTCTCTGCTCTTTAATGCATAATGATCTCATCATTCGAGTTTATTTTCGCCTTACGTAAATATTTTTAAAATATTAACACACACACAACTAACAAAAAACAAGAATTAAATATTTATATATATATATATATATATATATATACATAGAAGAAAAGTAAAGTACAGCAAACACAACGCGTCAAGATCAACCACATCTATAAATAAAAATTAAACGTATAATTAAAGCATAGTGTATGTACATTTAAAATATATAACAGAAAATATATTAAAACAAAACAAAAAAAAAATAAGAGAAGAAAAACAATTTAGATTTACCTTAATTATAAAAAACAACTGAACAGAGCGGCACAGCATATAAATTGTTAGCGTTTAAAATGTAATTTAATTTAACAACACACACGTAAAAAATATAAAACTAAAAGCGTAGTAGCAATGGGCGCAAATGAAAAAAGTTCTACAAAACTTTATTTTGTACAATTTTTGCAATTTAAGTTTAAAGAAAATAAGTGCATAGGCAAGTGCTGCCATGTCTAACTTAATTTTTTAAATATATATATATGCTTAAATTAAACGTTTCATTTACCAGCTCAAGACAAAAACAAAACAAGCAAATATCAAATAATTTTCCTTAAATAAAAAAAGAGAAAACAATTTATATGAAAAACATGATTTTTTTTTTGTTTTGTACACAAAATGTAAAGGCAAACTTTTTAAATATTTAACACATTGATAAGCACAAAGCATTCACACATACACACGCAATCACACACACACACACACATTTCATACATACACATGTTTAAGTATACTCAAGCATTATATAAAAAAATAATTAAAAAAAAAAAAACACCCACACACACGCAAAGCCTATATAGCAAGCTGCAAAAAAAAAACGTAATTTAAAAAAAAGAAATTAATAAGCATAAGCATAAAAGTAATGAGACAAAAAATAAAATACTGTTATTTTGTAATGTATAAAAATATTTTTAATAACTGTGAAAGCTAAATAAAATTAAAACGTAACAATTGACGATGAAGCAACAAGAAAAAATTAATTTAAAAACAAAAATCTTTCCAGAAAAAAATACAAAAAAAAATCACAAAATGAGAGATAAAAACAAATAAACAAAATCTTTAAAGAAAAAAAAAAAAAATTCCATAGTTTTTTAACTTTTCTGATTGGATTTGTTGTTGCTTTTGTGTGGCAGTGTAATTGAAAATGTTGCTGGGATGATGGCATTATCCTTAGATACAAAGAGAGAGAGAGCTAAATACCTTAAATAATACATTTACAATTAGTTTTTTCTAGTTAAAAGTCAGTAATTTATGTGCAATTTTAAAAGAGCATTTTGAAAAAATGGATCAATTCAGTTTCAAGCTTGAATAAGACCATAGAATCTTCTATACTAATAAGCTCCTAAGAACGGTCAGCGATCATAGATTTACTTTTGGTAAGCCAAAACCTTGCCTTATTTACTATCTAAAAAAAAAGGGAAAAATTGAAACATGAGTTTCAAGAAATACGCGTTGAAATACAAATAAGCTCTTAAGTAATGCAGAACGTTCATAGATTTACTTCTTGTAAGCTAGATGCTCGTCTAATATACGATTTAAAATCTAAAACACATTTAAAGCGTTAGAAGAAGTTTAAAACTGAAGCTAAATTAGGTCTTAAACACAGCAAATTTGGCCAATGAAGCTTCTGATAGAAAGCTATATAAAGCAGTTCTGAACGATACTAAACTTAAATCCAATTTAAACTTTTAATATCTTAGAAACTTCACTATGGTAAAAAAGTTGCTCGAAAAGATCAGTTTTCTAGCTTTGAAATTGATCGACTTCCGATATCTTTTCTTGCTAGTCGAAATCAAGGATCATTTCAATCAAAAAGCTTTCCGTTACACTAAAATCATAGTTGTAGTTTTGAAAAGGAGTATGCCTGGAAAACCGCTTTATATTGACATAACTTGCTAGTTGCAGCATAACGGAATTTGAACAAATAGCCTTTATTTATAAGCTTTTAGCGCAGTTAAAACAACACTTTTACCTCAGAGAAGGATAACGTCTACACTGAAAAGCTCCTAGTCGCTGTCTAGTCAAAGTTGCTCAAAGAGTTATGAAGTATCATTTGTATTTATGCAGCTTTAAAAGCACAGAAAGCTCACGCTAGATAACTTCTAAGCTTTGCTTGTAACTAAAAAGCTTTAAGCTCAGCCAAATTTACAGTTTTAGCTCAGAAGCAATTGCACTTAAAAAAGGATTGCATGGAACTATGCTCAATAAGCTCTAAGGAATCATTTTAACTAATTATTAAGCTCAGCAGCGCAGTTAGACTTAGAGAAAGCAACTAAACAAGCTTGGAAGCTTTAAAGGATCGTATACACATTTTAGCTTTAAGCTTATGTTTAGAGTAATACGCATCAAAGCATAGGCAGCTTAGAGAAGTGCACTAACAGCTCTTAAAGCTCAAAGCTCAGGGAAAACTCGCACAAGACGAACTTGCATCATGCCCATACTCGCCTCTTTCTATAACTTTCAAGCCGCATCTTCTGTGCTCTATCTAGCATACAAGTTTCTTCTTTTCTTGAACACACGCACAGTTCAACAAGTACCAAGTTTTACTCCAAAAAAAAAAAAAAAATTTAACCCACATAAAAAACTCAAATCAGAAACAACGACAGCAACATACCTTCATATAGTGTATTTATTTTACTACTATAAAATCTCTCACAAATACAAAAATCAAATCGAAATACAAAACAGGATTAAATGGCGGCTATTATACAGGCGCACTGCAGCATCGGGCACACAGCACCACACCCCACGATGGTCCACACAGTACAACTAATGTGGGTGGCGGCTCGGGCCTGGCAGCGCCACCGCCGGCTAATTCCGTGGCTGCAGCTGCCGCAGCAATGGCAGCAGCGGCCGCCAGTCTACTACCCTCGCCAGTGCCACCGAACGTTGTGCCAACGGTGCCGCATTTGTCACCCCAAGTTGGTGGATTGCCGCTCGGAATTGTGAGTAGCCAATCGGTAGGTAGTTAATAACAAATACCAAAAAAAAAAAAAAAAAATTTTAACAAAATAAAAAAAAAACCTTTGTTGAGTTTGTGTTTTGTATTTGTATTCGTGTGTGTGTGTGTGTGCGCCTTGTGTGTTGCAAGTTTATCTTTAGCCTCTCAGTCGCTGGTTGTTTGCTAGGCTCTACGATCTATAATATACTATACCCATATTACTAACTAACTATTTGTGCTCTATTTGTTTGCGTGTAGCAGTTGTCTATACTATACTACGAGCCCGGGGCTCATGAGATTCCTAATCATTTTCCAACTCTTATTTTTAGCCCCTGAGTGCGCCAGACCCTAATAACCATCTGTCATCGAGCATAAAAGCCGAAACTAAGGCCGAATCAACGGAGGCACAGTAAAAAATCCAAAAAAAAAAAAAAAAAAAAAACAAAAGATCCCCAACCAAGTGATGAAACTACGACATGCAGCAAATCTTCTACAGGATGTATCTTTGCTAAAATGAGCGAACAAACAATGCAATGTTCCGACTTGGCCCAGCAAAGTGCTACAAAGCGTATTACATAATATAATAATTTATATGGAATTCTAAGCCACTTTCGTGCCCGCCGCTTGATTTGAATTTGTTGAAAGTTTTTATGTTTCCCTGGACTTTATTACCAACAAAACAATATTTGATAGATTTGCATCAATTCGATCGCAACACAATAAACAACACCCAACAAACGCCTAAAAATGATTTACCACATACTTAGAATTTAATTTGTAACTATTTAGAAGTTTACAGTTACAATTTAAGATTTTCATTCGGCATAAGTGAAAATATGTTACTACATATAAGCGCAAAACACACACAAAAACACAAAATGTTGGAAAGTTTTAACTCAAAAACTAAAAACAAAAACCTTGAGAAGAAAACACGATTTACGGCATACAAAACAAACAAGAGAAACGTTTAGTGCTTAAGCTAAGTTTAAAGTACATAATAAAAAGCAAGAAAATAAGTATAAAACTTTTTGTTTGTTTAATGGTCATTAAATTTAAGCTCTCTAACTAATACTACTCGGCGAAATTAGGAGTCGCTGAATCCGAATCTGGTAACATTTTTTATAACCCGTAATCAGATGCTGAAACAAATGTATGAGAGCACAAAGTCAACGAAGAGTATAAGATATATGAAGCAGATAAGGATAATTTATGGGATTAGGAGTCGCTGAATCCGAATCTGGTAACATTTTTTATAATCTGTACCCAGATGCTGAAACAAACATATGAGAGCACAAAGTCGACGAAGGGTGTAAGATATATGAAGCAGATAAGGATAATTTAAAGGATGAGGCAAAAGGAAGACGAAGAGAAATATTACCAAAGGGGAAGACGATGATGTAGAATACGAACGAAGACGAAAAATGTGAACGAGAATGTGGCTAAGTATAATGATATGATAACCTTTTAGTACTTATTCTTAAAAAAAAGAATTTTCTGATTTCGAAAAAAGAAGTTGACTTGTAGACATGCTAAAACCAATTGAACAGATATTTAATTTTTAATTCGACTTAACAGTTAATCTTGATCGTAGTAGTTTTTGAGTAACATAAGATTTGCTGACTTCGCAACTTTTGAAATTTTGTTGCATAGTGTAATTTGAAAACCGTGCTACATAATTCAAAACGGTTTTCGAATTCGAAATCAGTAACACTAAACTTACAGAAAAATGAATGTTTTAGACAGAGGCTTTTTGTTTGTTGCATAGTGTAATTATTACAAACAGTGGGTAACACTATATTCGGATAAAATTTGTTAATGGAAATGAAATGCTCTTTTCGTTAGTTCTGTTTTGCAAAAAATTTGGAGGAAATACCGTCGAAATTGAGTTCGTGAAGTAAATTTCGAAAACTAAACTAAGAAGAATAAGTTTCTTTCATATTAGTATAAAGTTTATCATTTTGAGTTTTGGCGATGATCTTTCGCTTGTTCAATTTAATACCATTATCGACAAAAGAGGAACTCGTATTTTAAAGTTTTTTATGGAGCATCATGAAGATTTTAGTTCGATTAAGTGTGCTTCACCTTACGTTCGAACTTGGAACATTTCATACAAGTTAGGCAAGAAAGTGAATCGAGCGCTGAAATCCTGACACAGTGCTATTTTGCTGATGTGTCGAGAATACCACAGGAGAAGGCAATGCACAAACCTGTTTTAAGAAAACCCATTTTCTTCGCACCTCTTCCAGATTAGTGATTCCTCAATATGTAATGTAGGGGCACCGATCCGTGGTGCATGAATACAGGCGGCCCTGGAAGATTTGGCGGATCTCTCGAAAACCGAATAAAATAACAAACTATAACCGAACTAAAGCAATCATGACTGTTATGGAAACTGTATCTTTTAGTTGAGAATTTAAGTTTTCGCCGACGGAGTATGTGTCGAAAACTAGTTCAAAATTGGCTTTAATACTATCTTATAACGTAAGAATTTGGTGATAGTATTTGCAACACCATTCAACTTTTCATGTTGTCAAAAGACAACACGACCATCCCGAACACGAACGATGTCAGCATAGAGATCAAGCGGTGGACCTAATCAATGCTACTTTGGTCTCATTGGGCAAACGAGTAATTCAGACCAATCTTGCCAAATTAAACTAATACTCCACAAGGCGCTCATCCTGCCGTGTTGCTTAATGGCGCTGCAGCATGGGTGGTGGCGCAGTCAGGTACTGATGCCATTGGGGTGTTCTAGAATCTAGAGGAATGCACTTAGGCCCTTTAAACGCTGGCAACGATCGACGAGCTCTGCAAAGACACTGATGTAGTCAAGCTGTACTCCGCTGGCTCGGGCATGAAGTGCGTATCCGTGTGTCTGTCCTAATCAGGAAAAGGGCGCACTGGTTAGCTTTGGTATCACGGAGTGGAGAAGGCGAGCTTGAAGCAGAAGCGCCTGTATGAGAAATGTATTGCTACAGCCAGTCCAGAAGAATATAAAGGAATAAATTGCATATTTCCTAATCAGTTACATAAATCAAAAATTTACAAAACTAATCACAAAAAAAAAACCAAACAGTTACACATTCTATTTGTATAATTTTATTTGACTTGTTATTCACAAAAGTATTTGATTTCGGGTGGTAAACACTATATATTTTAAATGCTACATAACTCCAGTTCTAAATTAGCACAAACTACTCAGAGCTAATAAATCATGTGGTATAATTAGTTGGTGAATTTTTTCGGAATAACTCTCTATAAGTAACTTGGTTTACTTTCTTGTAAAGTTAATTTTTTATACACGGCCTTTGTCAAAGGTCCATCACGTTTGCACTTACACAATTACATTGAATACTAGCTAAAAATTCATTACAATTTTATAAATTTATTTCGTACATAGCTTTTAAAACATCTTTATTTTGATATACACTATGGAATGAACAACAACTACATATAGATTTGATGGTAGTAAACATTATTTGGAGGCGGGCATTTTCTGGAGCTACATTACTATAATTTATACAATTTGTTAGTTAAAAGATTTTGAGCTAATGATCTTACCATATTTAATGCCCAACCTGATAGGAAACCATTTACAATACAATGATGTCTAGCTAGCTGCACAAAATTTGAATATAATAAGTTTTGATTTTACTTTTACTTGGTTACAATTATACAACAATGATCCTGAACAAAGGCCATGTACATATTTGTGGCATTAATATCTCATCCTTTTATAAGTATTTAATGTATATGTAGGTATATGTACTTGTATATATGTTCGTTTTTGGGTTTTTAAAACCAGGAATATGTGTGTAAACGTCACTTTACATGGTACGTTAATCAATACATCAATAGTTTCACTTACGCCTTGTATGTGTATAAATAATTTCTATCAAAAACAGTGTATAATTTTTATCGCGTCCAGCACATATATACATACAATGTATACATGTCTGTAAAGTCCTTGGTATGTATGTATGGTTGCAAAAGAGACCTGCACGAATGGAGCTAAGGCAGTCCATTTTAGAAAGTGCTTCAATTACTTCATTTTCAAAATGATTTCTGTCAGTTAATGCGTTAAAACTAGATATTGTTATCAACTCGACTCGGTTTATAATCTAACTATTATTCGGATTGAAATCGTGTTGGCTCCGAACAGGGTTAATTTTTCGTATGGATCCAAGTCGTTCAGAACTAAAGCCGGAATTAAAGTGGTTATCGGAATCGTCTAGTTCTGTTTAAACGAAGTTCACTACTTCAAACCAGCAAATCAATGCTGTTTGGCGTTTATTTTCCGAATATTTCATTCAAAGTATTCTACAAAGAAGGATTTTAATGATTTGGAATCGAAGTAGTTTAGAGCTTAATTCGGAGTTCGTCATCCAGTTTAAAAATCGTAAAGATCTGACCAAGTCGTTATTTTCCGACCAGTATCGCCGTCATGTTTGTCGTCATAAGTCGGCCATAGTAACACGGAATTTTGGAACATTGGAATCCTTTTATCTCTTCGTCCACCCTTACAGGGCTCTCGTACGATGTGTGTAAATGTATAGGGATATATGTGTTTCAGTGTAGGTCATTAATATATAAAAGGAAAACAAAATCAACAACGTACATATTGGGTATGTAAACTTAAAATGTAACGCCTATGCAAATGGTCCACAGTGCAGTGCTTTAAATGAAACGCGATAAACGCGGCCGCGCAAATCTATAGACAACAAAGCAACCCATGCCCATTAGTCCATATTTGATGGTATTTTTGAATATGCGCTGACCCAGACTGGCTTGAGGTATCTCCAATATAGATGGTATCTTAGCCGGATCAACTTGACCCCACATCTTGGCTATGCCATTGGCATGACCAATACCAACAACGCCTACTACACGCACAGGACGCACTTGATTTGATCCATGCATTGCCTGCGGCAACGCAGCCATTTGCAATGAGTGGCACAAAAAGAGATCTCGTTCGCGCACGAACACATCGGAAAAGGCTGGAAATTCACCGGCCATCTCTTGCATTAATTTCTCTAATAAATCACTCTGTTTGCACTCCTCTACCTCCTCAATACTAATGGGGTCAGTAAAAGTTAAGCGATATACCAATTTCATGGTTTGCCATAAAGAAAGAGCACGCAGCGCACGATAAAGCGTAATGCGTATGGGTCTATCACCGAGATGTAATATACAACCGGGCAGCTTGTGTATCTCCTCAAAGGCGCGTCGAAATTCGCCACCTGGTGCCATGCCCAGATCCTTGGCAATTTGTGCGCTCATCTGCAGCAGCAGTATAAAGAATATGCCATTTACATAGCCATGGGTTTCCAGTATGCCGCGTATTTTGGGTAAATTAATGCTTTTGGCTTCCTCCAGCAAAGTTTCTTCATCGAGCTTGAGTATGTGTATGCGTGATGGACATAGCTCAACCATGACCACATCTGGACGGACATTGCGAATGACCTGAAAGCAGCAGGAAGAAGTCAGTTAGTTAGTTAAGTAAAACAAATTTCGGGCCAACGAAAAGCTTTACTTACAAAAGAAACGTCATCCTGGGACTCCTCACTAAAGTGTGCCGTGCCCACAAGATAGACCTTGCTGCCAAACGGCGTATTCAACAGTCTCACCGTCGGAGGCAAATTCTTTTCAAACTCCTCAAGTGTATCATAGATTTCGATCTGGCGCTTTGTCTGTGGTTGACCACTGACTGAATTAGCCGGCTCTGCCAACTGTACTGATTGGCCATTATCTGCGTCAGCGGCAGCCGATGCCTCTGCTATGGATATGTCCAGCTTTTGTTTGCTTGTTTGTAGCAGAGACTCGGTTTTGCGGCGCCTTTTGTCAGCTAAATTGCTATCATTTGAAGGCGTTGAAGAAGCGGCAGCAGCAGCACCTTTGCTGGGCGACTTCTTTAGAATGTTTTTCACCTTTTCTGCCGTTTCCTTATCTACTGCAGCTGGATCTATTAAAAAGACGACTTCCTTTTCTGGTTCCTTAATGGAATTGTCATTTATCTCTACAATTGATAAGTTCGGATTATCTGTTTTGAATATTGTCTTGTTTGCCAGCTGCGACTTGGGATCGACTTCTTCCTGCGAGGTATTTGTATCTGTACTTTCGGATTGTATTAAAAGCATGCTTGCGTTGAGTGCTGGATTTGTGTGTATGCTGCCACCTTGGGAATTTGACGCAGAAGTTGAATTTAACAAAATTGCATCATTGCCATTAACCGTGGCGTTAGCCAACTCAACACTGGACATGTTTTCTGTATGTGTTAAGTTTAGCGATTTGGGATTTATATTGTTCACACTATCTGTAAATAGAAAAACAAAACCAAGTTGTAGTATTTTCGTTTTACTCAATGTTGTTTACAAAATATATGGTTTTACATAAAATTTTATAAGAATGTATTAAAAATTTTGTATCTCTTGTTCATATAACATTTTTATTTCTTCTAAATACTTTTGATCTTTGCTGCAGCAAAGTTTGACTAGAAAGTTCTGCAACAGTTCAAAGGATTTGTGTTTCATGGCCAATAGAACATCGCGTTCATCTTGCTCCTGTATATACAGTTTACCCTTACATTTATCGATCATTTTTACCCTTCTTCTAATCATTTTTTCATTCACGCAATTTTTTATTGCAACTTGTTGCACCTCAGCGGCATTTGCGCTTAGTTCTTGCAATAATATTTTAAGTTCCACATCCATATCCTTGAATTTCGCCATTAACTTGGCATCTTCGGAAAATATAGCAAATATTTGCGTTAGAAATTCTTGTGGCAAACATTCTGCAGTCTGCTCAGAGAGAATACGCTCGGCCGCTTCTATAAGATAAGTCTTAATATTATCACTGATGCCCGATTTTTGCTTTGTTTGTTGTCCCAATTTTTGAACCTCCTTTTCCAGATAGTTGGTATCAATGTTCAGCGCAGCTATTTTAAATTTAAGTTCATTAATTTCTGCCTTTAGATTTCTCCCTTCTGCCTTTAATTCGTGATAATTGTACATGGCCATAGAGTCATTACTATATAATTCATCAGTTATGCTAGAGCTCTGGTTGTTTATGGAATTCAAGCACTCTTCTTCAGCGAAAACTTGCTCAGTTTTGCTTGTGTAGGAACCGATTAGGGAACTTTCGGGTTGGTGAGGGTATATTCTTGCTTCTTTGGTTTCCGTGCATTTCTCGACCCATTCCAAACAATCCGACTCATTTTTCAAAGAGGTCTCGCTTCGACTCAATGTGGACATTGCTGAAACTTCATAAGGAATTTTTGTGTTTAAAATTCGTTCCATGTTGTCAAGCGTTCACAATTTTAGACTTAAAAATTTTAAATCAACGACAACAATTTCGTTAAACTAACGATTGAAATCTAAACTTTATAGCTTTGTATGCCAATAAATTTATTTTTGTGGAACTACTAGATTTTAGCTTTTTATTAGAAGCCCCTTATTACTTTGTTTATTAATGATGGTAGCTCTGGAGTTTTAAAATTTTTGGTAGTAAATAAATTGGCTTGTATACATTGAGTTTACTTCGTACATTAATAAATGTTTTTCGAACTGATATAATTTTCACTGATTTCAGTTTACCAAAGTATATTATCATTAAGATGAAACACATTTTCTTAATTTCGTGGATCATATCTAACTAATAGAACTATAAAAAATATGCGTCACCCCGAATCTGTTTACCTTACTTGGAGCTTAGTTTTTCTGTTTTCGCTATTAATTATGAATAGATCAAATGTACTCTTGGATTCAACGGCATTTTTAATCCGAGCTGCTCACATGTTGCAATACTACCCGGGTGTGTGGAACCCTCACTACATTGCACACCAAATATGGATACTAAACCATTTCTGACAATTTACTGGGATTAAGCGGGGACAAAGCTGCCGAATTCGCAAATTTCTACACCGATGACTTAATTAAATTAACAGAATATTGCCACTTTTTTAGGTAATAAAATTTTGTTGTCGATTGTAAAGCACCATCCATTACATGGTCCTAAACATACTGAACATCTAGATTACTCACCAGTAAATGATTTGTAATGCGTTGTGGACAATGGGCTATCCAGTGCACTACCATACAAAGTATTATCATCTATATATGAGCTGTTGTGCAAGCTGTCACTCTTTTTAGGCGTTGGACTATTGGATTCAAAAGATGTTGAAGCCGTTGTATCCATAATCGTAGTTTGAATACAGCTTGTTTGTTTTCTTGTGACGCAGTTTGTATATACAGTTGGTTTACGGTTTTGGAAGAATTGGTTTCAAGCTAAAATTCGGTTTGAGTTCTTGTGAGCGAGCGAGCGCGCACCTCTGCTTAAGTGCTGTAGTATAATAGGAGACGACGTCCACGTTTGTACCCCGACCTAGGTTTGCAGCAATTGTGTCGTCTATATGCGTTATATGTATATACTGCAAATGACAGGAATTCAGTTTAAAAACACCTCAAAAATATGTAAAATTATTACCTATTGCTATAAATTAACTGAAAGTTATATGTTACGATTTTTGCTTACGTGTAATTCTGAATTCTAAATATATAAATGTTGATTTAAAAATCACGACTAATTTGCTCTGATAGTTTATCTGTAGATTCGTTGCTTTATCACATAAGTAGATGTTCACATTGTGAAATGGGTTTTGTTTTAAATGGCAAAGTGGAAATTTTCGAGCAGCTTACCTGGTTTTTTTTTTTTTTGATTACAAGTGGGAGGCGCACAATATACAATTGTTGGCATGAACAAAAGCAGGTCGTTTAATTGACACTTAATTATTATTGTTGCTCGGCTTGTTAGTGCTTAAAATTTTGGCTGTGCTTATTAATGTTTGTAATGAAAACCCAAAAAACTAAAGAATGAAATTGTGATTGTGGCAAATTTTAGTGTTCTGCTTCTTGCTGGTGAGGACCAGTGTTAGACAATGACAAAACTGATTCAAGTACATACTTGGCTAATAGAAATGAGTACATTTGATGATAATTTAACTTAGATTTTATTTAGAAAAACAGCCAATTTAAAGAAAATGATACAAAATAAAATTGTTGCATCTTTTGAGTTATTTTATTTTAAAAACGGGTATGCATATTTTGAATGAGTCGTATCCATAAGCAGGATATTTTTTATTTTTGTGATAGAACAACACTGTTGAAAACAGCTGTTTCAAGCATTGTTTGTTGCCGTACAGCTAAATGCTTTGCGGTTTATAATAAATAATTAAACAAAAACATTATGACGGACGAACCTGAGGATCCCAGCAAGGTAAAAAGTATTCTAAGTTTAAATAAAAATATTTCGAAAGCATTTTGTCGTTGCAGAGCTTAGTCATATTTGGGCGCGACGTATCGCAGATTCCCTGCTTTCGTAACAGTTTTCTCTATGGCATCGGTGGAGGCATTGGCATTGGTCTGCTAACATTTTTGGGCACCTCCCGAACGATGTTCTCTACTCACGTGGGTTTTAGTTCCTTTATATGTGGCACCATAGGATACTGGGCGGTGTGTAGGTGAGTTTTTATCTTTAAGATTATTGCTGTCGTCGTTGATTTTTCATGTATTGAGTTTACAGATATCAATGGTCAGCTCGTCGGTTCGAGCAGCAACAACTACGCGAGGCTATGCGCCGTGCCGCCATGTATGAAGGCACTGAGAAAGAACGCAATCTAGATCTTAAGTCTGCCTAACATTGTTTTAGTTAGTTATTAGGACTTTAATTGGGTGCTGTTTGAACATATTGCTAAATACTTGTTTAGATAAAGCCCTGCTCGGGTTTTCACTTTTATAATATCATTTATTATTTGACTAAAGTTAGCACAATAAATTATGTACATACTATTTATTTACCAAAATGTAATACGCCGAAAGCCCGCCGATACCTTAACTAAGAAGCTTTTATCTGTTTCCCTCTTAAACCACACATATTTGTTTAATAATGTTTATGCTATATTTTGTGTTAATCAAATACTGTCAAACTTTGCGGTTAATGTATTCTCGATTTTTTAAATGAAAACCACGTCTGGTATTATGCTACTTAGTTTATTTCAGTGCATCATGGGGAGTTATCTTTTTTATATACAACATGTATTTTATTTCCACAATAATTCAGTTTTTGTTGTCAACATATAAACAATGTTAACTTTGTATATCATAACTAAATTTGTTTGTTTAAAAATTTGGCAAATTTTTTTTTCTAAAGCCAAAGCTTAAGTAGCAGTTATCTACATTTTTACCATAACAAAGATCACGCTTTATCTTTGGTATGACAATAATGTCAAATAAAGGATTAAGCTTCAAGTCTGCTCAAATTTTAGAATATTTTGATATGGCCTGATAAGACATTTCCATCTATTTGTCTCCATCTTAAAAAAAAAAAAGTTGGTTGTTTGCTTTTTTACTGACTTCTTGAGAACTTCGCTTTCTAGATATTTTTTAACTCGTAGAATAAAATTTTTCTTCTGTTTAAGCGCGTTGATTGTGTTGATGGGATTTCTTCCGAATTGCAGTTATTTTTTGTGTTCTTTTATAGAAATTGGATTATTACAAACAACTTTCATAAGCAAATCGTCGTTTGAGGTAAATCTTTTCGTGTTACAGAGCTCCGTGCTTAGTTCAAGATATTGATCTTGAAAAGAAAATGACATTCAAAACATTCAGATTTTTTCAACTACTCAGAAAAGTTATTGCTTTACGTGCTGCTTCTGGGTCATGTTGCTTCTTTTCTAGACAACTTCATCAAAGCATCGTGTACTTTACCAATTTGAAAACGGATTTAGGCCACAAATTTCACTAGGACGCTTTAACACTCCGGACTAGATAACAAATTTCATCTCAAATTAAGGCCTGGGTCAAAACTTTTAAGGAGATTTCGAATCCGGCACGATATTCGAATTATTGCATATTAAAATTCGATATTAATCGGGAAGCTTTCTTCCGATCGAATTGTAACTTTAGTTTAAAGTAATCAAATGACGGTGCACTGCCCCTCACACAATTTAAAAGCGTTGAGGAAATCTTGCAACTTGTTTTCAACGCGCTCTGAAGGAAAATTCTATAATGCAGTTTTTCTTTGTAAGTCTGATGCAAAAGCAATAAAGATGTTCCAACTTTGGTTACTGATCAATTGAACGTTATGAACACCGCTTGAACTGGGCAATAGCCTTAAGCCGTGGTTAAACTTTTAGCTTTTATATATTAGAAGATCACTTTCAATAATCTTTTTTTCTTTCATGTATAACAAATGCTAGTTCAAATGATAAGCAGTGGCTATCTAATATATTTCCTTTTAAGTATGTAAATGTAATCAGAACTTATAATAACTACAATTATTGGGTCATTCCCTCTTAATTCGAAGCAGATGCTCTTAAAATTGGCAAAAGAGCATTTTTGCACGTGCTTGTTTTGAAAGCATCACACGCCTTCAGTTTGTTTACTTGTAAATACTATACTGATAATAAAAAATATCTCCCGCGTCGTCATAACGCCTCTATCTATCCTGCTTCGCGTGCTCCGACAAGTTCTACGCTGCTCAGAACGTTTTTACATACGGCTCGAGCAGGTTGTGTTTCGCGCTTTCGTTTTTCTAAGGCCAATATTCGAAAACGTGTTTTGTTTTTGCATTCATAAAAATCTATCAAAATTTAAACATATATATATATATATATATATGTGTATATATATACACATTACGCTGCAATTGATCTTTTCACTACCAATTAATATACAGACTTTTGTCGTGTCGCGATGTCAACATCACTTTTGGTGTTTTTTGTCAATGGCAAAAAGGTAACGGGTTTTTTTTTGCGAATTTAGAAAATAAAGTCGGTTCATTGGTGATTACAATATTCAAATTAGTTTTAAACTGGTTATCTCAAGAGAACTGCGAAAATAGCTATTTCAAACATCTTTATCTTGATTTTCTGTGTTTTGTGTGTGAGAAGAAATGCCATTGCCTTTAATTGTTCAGGTTATCAACATTATTGGACCTTCTCTATGTCTTTAATTTGTTGTTTTGTCTTGTGCTCATGGTTGTTATTGTTTTCTACCGCGTCAATTGCTTCTAACTGCCGTATCAATAACAGAAGAAAAATATTGAACCTAAATTTGGCGTAACAAAGTTAATATACCCTAACATACAAACGAATCAGCCTCATTTAATTCTATACAAACATTCAAATCCGCAATTTTTCAAAATGGTTTGCGCCTTAAAAGCCACTTGTTTAAGGTTGTGCTCAAATTTGGAAATATTGCTGCAATCACTATTTTCGCAAAAGATTGCTATAAGCTACTCTTTTATATCGTACACAGTGTTTTAAAATTTTGTTACAAAACATAAATTTACCAAAGGTATTTGTGGACTGAAAACTATTTTAGTGGTATGTCAGTTATTTTAATGTTTAAATTTCTATTTTCCAAGAGAACTTTGAGCTTTGAACTTTCACTTTTTTTTAATAAAAAATATTTTTTAAATATAGTTATAGAAGAAAACCAAAGCTCATTTTTCATGAATAGTTTTCAACTTATTTATAAAATGCATAATTGTTTAAAATTGTAAGGAACAATCTTGTTATTACAAATTGTAGATCAACCCTGTTTACATTGGTCGAAATAAATCATTTAGCTACAGATAAGTAAATTTTTTAAATGTCTCTATCGAGTTTATCGCCGTTTTGCTTTTTGTTGTAAAAGTAATAGAATCCTTGTCCGTTTTATTGAGTCGACTTGTTGAAAAGTGACCATTTCTCAATTTTGCCGACGAGTGAGTCGGTTTAACAGACACAGCAACATAAACAGCCCAAAGAGCGTGCTGGAAATCTCTGGACCGTTTTCCCTAAAGATTTATTTGAATATTCTTGACAAATCCGTCTATTATAAGCGTTCTTGAAGGATTTCCCACGCTCTTTCTGAAAATCGGCTTAAAATCATATCTGGCATACCAACAAATTGCAATTATGTTAAAAGTCGGTTGTAAGAGATTTCACCCGTGTGGTGAGCGGGTTAGAGAATACCACCTCAGCAGGTCAAAGCTTGTCGTATGAGGCGACTAACAATGACACTGGGTTCTTTCGAAACCAGTATGCCTTGTGCGTAGGGTTTGGAACCTACCACGTAAAACCACAATTCCAATGAAAGAATGTATTTACATCAGGCCGTTACCCGATAACGGGTTGTTATGGCCAGTTAAGAAGAAGAAGAAGATATTTCTGGCTTACCTCTGATTAAGTCGGCTTGCTGAAAAGCACCAATTTACATGTTTTTTTTTCACTTTCTGTTTCTCAATTTTGCCTACAAGTGAGTCGGTCTAAGAGAGACAACAACACACGCAGCCTCACACTGTGGTGTCTTTAAAATGGTCGCTTTTCAGCAAATATCAGGAATTTTTTAACGGTCCAGGATTCCGTTCGCTTACTTGCATTCTCTTTGAACCAGCCTCCCACGTACACTATCTTGTAAATAGCCGATTTTCAGTAAACATTTGGAATTTTTTACCGATGCAGGATTCCACTCTATTACTGCTCTTTGACTATATTCTTACAACTACTAAGGGTTAAACACAACATATGTTATAAGTCGTCTTCTAAAAATAAATTCCACGCAAAAATGTATTGTTTAATTATAAAAATGCGGTTATTTAAAGTTAAATGTGTGTTTTTGACCTGCTTTTAAGTGTTTTAGTAAAAAATCGTTGTGAAAGATTATATATGCGATAGTGGCTTGTGGGTGCAACAGTTTAAACTTTAATGGAGAGTAACTTGTTCAGTTCAATAGTTTTTCTGTTTGCTATAATTGTTAATTGTGTATATAAAAAACCTAGAATTAATTGGTTGTTTATGCAAGGCTTCTCTTTTAAGAACTTCTTAGGTTTTGTGAGACTACATAAGTCAGCTCTTGGAGAGTAATAATTTGCACGAGTTACGATCCGGATAATTATTCTATTATTCTACATTCAAAATAAAAGAATATTGTCGAAACTTTAAGCTATCTGTATATGTCACTATATAGCTAACGTACTCTCTTTTAGTGTACTCTAAAAATTGTGACTATCGCTCAATCAACTAAGTGTGCTCAAGGCGATTTTTAACATTACATACAAACATGCATTTATTGATATGTATGTATGTAAATCGCGTGTTTAGAACTGATAAAAATTGACCCACTCGAAATGCTCTGGTCGTTATGTGAATTTATTGATGGACAATGACCAACTAGAGTATTATCATCGTAAGTAGTTTTTTTGATGATAAAGATTTTTGTGGGCCAATTTAATAGAGATTAAATTTACTAAAAGCAGTTGGGATTTGAGTTTGTTGCTAATGCAGTTACTTATCAATTAATATTGTGTATACGCACTGTTTACGTATTTGCTAGCTAAACGTTTCAGATATCACGCTCAGCAGCTTACTAAAAACTCATATTTAAATCCGCTGCACCATTGGGAGTGTCTATATTGTACTCAAATTCTGATAATTCGACGTGCCTAGCATTTTGCACTATCGTATTTGATAGATTGAGTTGTGTTATTAATGAAATCCAGCTAGTAATAGAAAATGTTTGCAGGCAAACTTGTTTCAATGCAATTGAAATTTATGCAAAATTGACTTTGGTTTTGAAAATCTAGGCAAGAATTTTAAGCTAGACTGATTCATGGCTGAGCTAGCTATTGGAATTCAGTGGGATACGGTGGGATACCCTCTACTTTTTTCCATGACGTAAAAACGGTAACTGTACTACGGGGTTAGGGGGAATAATTCGGAAAAAGGTCAACATTGTTTAGTTTATAAGCCTAACATGAGTCTAAATAAAAATAAATTTTTGGTTCTAGCTTAAATATTAACATTTTTATAAAAAGTTCCATTTTGTTGCAGTTTGTTGGAAGTAAGCCCCTCTTTTGACTGATTGGAACTTTATTACCTATATCTCTTAAAGCTTCTATCCGATCTTAATAGTTTTTACGCAACATATGCACAATAACAGTGAGTACAACTGTTCCAAGTTTGAATCGGATAGCTTTTATGCTGTGGCTGCAAACCGGGAAATTCTGTCTCGGGGGAACGTTGTGAAATATCGGCATGATTTGATAAACTTGCTAAAAATTTTTTGCTCATTTAGTCTCGAACAGACGGACACGCAGATATGGCTATATCGACTTGACTATTGCTTCTTCTTAACTGGTCATAACAACCCATTACCGGGTTACGGCAATCTGAGAGCCCAACCGCTGTGTCTCCTTATTCAAAGAAAGCATATACTTCGTCTTGTTCTCATTTACAGCCAGACCCAACCTGACAGATTCTCTTTCAATAGCTGCAAAAGCTCCGGTAACCACTCAATTAGTACTACCGACGATTTCTGCATATGCAAGCAATTGGAAACCCTTTTAGAATACAGTCCAGTTCCGATGTACTTCGGCCGTTCGCAACACATTCTCCATCAAAAAGTTGAAGAGGTTGTAGGAGAGGGCATCGCCATGTCTGAAGCCTCGCTTGGTATCAAAAGGCTCGGAGAAGTTCTTTCCTACCTAGACGGAGCTGCGTGTGTCGTACCAACTTTGCAGGGATTCCAAACTCAGACAGTGCGGTATGTTCGCGATCCCTCAACGAGCTATCAAATGCTGCTTTATAGTCAACAAAGGTGGGTGTTGACTTGGTGTTCGTGGGTCTTTTCCAGGATTTTGAGTAGTGTGAATATCTGGTCAATGGTGGACTTACCACACTGATAAGTGTCCCATCAGTTCTTTCGCAAACGGCTTTAGTCTTTCACAAAATACGTTCGATAGAACCTTATATGCAATAGAAAGAAGGCTGATACCACGTCAGTTAGCGCATACAGTGGGGTTATCCTTCTTGAGGACAGGGTAGAGGACACGAAGGTTCCAATCATCGGGCATGCTCTAATCTGCCACGCCTTCTGCCTGTTACATACATTGCACAAATTTATAATACCGTTTTACACTTTGTGTATAGGGATACGACTAAGAATTCGTACTATAAAAGAAACCGTCACAGAAAATATAACCTACATAAATTCCGGTTTGATCGTACTGGATACACATCCGAAATAACGTTGACTTAATCATTGTAAAATCAAATGTTACCCTCTTAATTTAAACCAAAATTAAGCCATTGACAACCTTCCACTACAAAAAAAATGGTCTCGCTTACAGGTAACCGATGCCAACCCGGACCCGGAATGTACGCTGCTTAGCTATCTGCGCGAAAAGCTGCTACTCTGTGGCACCAAGCTGGGCTGCGGTGAGGGCGGTTGTGGCGCTTGTACCGTTATGATATCCCGAATCGATCGCATTAGTAACAAAATCAAACATTTGGCGGTCAATGCTTGCCTCACACCAGTATGTGCAATGCATGGCTGTGCTGTTACCACGGTGGAAGGAATTGGCAGCACACGCACACGTCTACATCCGGCCCAGGAGCGTTTGGCAAAGGCGCACGGCTCGCAATGTGGCTTCTGCACACCAGGCATTGTTATGTCTATGTATGCTTTACTGCGCAATGCAGCGCAGCCTTCGATGAGGGACCTGGAGGTGGCTTTTCAAGGCAATCTGTGTCGCTGCACGGGATACAGACCAATACTGGAGGGTTATAAGACTTTTACTAAGGAGTTTGCTTGTGGCATGGGCAAAAATTGTTGTCGCGTCAATGGCAATGGCTGCGGCAATGGCGATGCTAAGGCTACGGATGATAAACTGTTTGAGAAAAGCGAGTTTCGCCCATTTGATCCCAGTCAGGAGCCCATATTTCCGCCGGAACTGCAGCTGAATGCAGCGTATGATAGTGAAAGTTTAATCTTTCGCTCGGAACGCGTTACCTGGTTTAGGCCCAGCTCCTTAGAAGAGCTGCTGCATTTGAAGACTGAGCATCCCACGGCGAAGCTGGTTGTGGGCAATACCGAGGTGGGCGTAGAGGTAAAATTCAAGCATTTTCTGTATCCCGTGCTTATAAATCCAATCAAAGTGCCAGAACTGCTGGAGGTGCGCGAAACCGAACAGAGCATATACTTTGGCGCTGCCGTCAGCCTTATGGATATAGACCATTTGTTAAGAAAACGCATTGAAGAGCTGCCGGAGTACCAAACGCGCTTCTTTCAGTGCGCTGTGGACATGTTGCACTACTTTGCCGGCAAACAGATTCGTAATGTAGCTTGTTTGGGTGGTAATATCATGACTGGCAGTCCTATATCCGACATGAATCCAGTACTTACCGCCGGATGTGCTGAGCTATTGGTTGGTAGTCTGGTTGATGGACGTGTTGAACAGCGCACCGTACACATGGGTGAGGGATTCTTCACCGGCTATCGTCGTAATGTTATTCAAGCTCATGAAGTGCTTTTGGGCATACATTTTCAAAAAACTCATCGGGATCAGCATGTCGTTGCTTTGAAGCAGGCGCGTCGCCGTGATGATGACATAGCCATAGTTAATGCTGCCATCAATGTGCACTTTGAACCCAATTCCAATGTTGTATCGCGCATCTACATGGCCTTTGGTGGCATGGCTCCTACTACTGTGATGGCACCACGATCGTCCGAGCTAATGGCCAAGCAGCCTTGGAATCAGGCCTTGGTGGAACGTGTGGCGGAGAGCTTGTGTGCGGAACTACCCTTAGCTGCCTCGGCGCCTGGCGGCATGATTGCCTATCGTCGTTCTCTTGTCGTTAGTCTCTTCTTTAAGGCCTATTTGGCTATAAGTCAGAAGCTTAGCAGTTCCGGTGTAATACCTAAAGATGCCATACCAGCAACGGAGCGCAGCGGCGCCGAAACCTTTCACACACCGATGCTCCAGAGTGCTCAACTCTTTGAGCGCGTCTGCAGCGAGCAGCCCATATGCGATCCCATTGGCAGGCCTAAGGTGCATGCATCAGCACTCAAACAGGCCACAGGTGAAGCCATCTATACGGATGACATACCACGCATGGATGGTGAGCTCTATTTAGCCCTCGTTGTCAGCAGCAAAGCGCATGCTAAGATTACTAAGCTAGATGCCAGCGAAGCCTTGGCAGTACCAGGTGTCGAGGCCTTCTTTAGCGCACAAGACTTAACCGAGCATGAGAATGAAGTGGGACCAGTATTCCATGATGAGTTTGTGTTCGCCAATGGTGAGGTGCATTGCGTAGGCCAAGTCATAGGCGCTATAGTAGCCGATAATCAAGCCGTGGCACAGCGCGCTGCGCGGCTCGTGCGCATTGAATACGAGGATCTGCAGCCCGTAATTATAACCATTGAACAGGCGATTGAGCACAAGTCATACTATCCGGATTATCCCCAGTATATCACGAAAGGCAATGTACAACAGGCATTTTCCGAAGCAGATCATGTTTTTGAGGGCAGCTGTCGCATGGCTGGCCAGGAGCATTTCTATCTGGAAACACACGCTGCTGTGGCTCTGCCCAGAGATTGCGACGAGCTGGAACTCTTCTGCTCCACACAGCATCCCTCAGAGGTACAAAAATTGGTATCACATGTAACTGGCCTGCCGTGCCATCGCATTGTTTGCCGTGCCAAACGTTTGGGCGGCGGCTTTGGTGGCAAGGAGTCACGCGGCATGGCAGTGGCTCTTCCTGTATCCTTGGCAGCAAATAGGCTTAAGCGGCCCGTGCGCTGCATGCTGGATCGTGATGAGGATATGTTAATCACTGGAACGCGTCATCCATTTTTGTTCAAGTATAAGGTGGGCTTTACTAAGGAGGGTCTAATCACAGCATGTGATATTGAGTGCTATAATAACGCCGGCTGGTCTATGGATCTTTCATTTTCGGTAAGTTGAGGAAAATAGTTATAATGGATCAACTAGACCAGCCTCTGACATTTGCTCTCCCTTAGAACCTGATTATTTATTTATTTATCTTAAAATTTAAACATTGACCCGTCAGACTCCAGTTCCATATAATTGCAACATTCGTTTAGCTTATGACCTGATCTCTGAATCAAAGGTACGAAATATCATCGAGTTCTTCATGTAGATTGAAATTCTTTTAGTCAAATGAAAATAATTGCAAAGTTAAAGGTCTTGAAAAGTTGATCTCTGCTGTTATGAAACGCAATGTATCAATTACTTATTTAACTTTTTCTCAGGTTTTGGATCGTGCTATGAATCACTTCGAGAATTGCTACCGTATTCCTAATGTGCGTGTCGGTGGCTGGGTATGCAAGACGAATCTGCCCTCTAATACAGCTTTCCGTGGCTTCGGCGGTCCTCAGGGTATGTATGCCGGCGAGCATATTATACGCGATGTGGCGCGTATTGTCGGTCGGGATGTGCTGGAAGTTATGCAGCTGAACTTCTATAAGACGGGTGACTTGACACACTATAATCAGGCGCTGGAGCATTTTCCTATAATGCGCTGCTTCAATGACTGCCTGGAGCAATCGCATTATCAAGAGCAACGCGCCGAAATCGCGCGTTTCAACAAAGAGCATCGTTGGCGTAAGCGAGGAATTGCATTGGTGCCCACCAAGTATGGCATTGCTTTCGGTGTAATGCATCTGAATCAGGCCGGTGCCTTGATCAACATCTATTCCGATGGTTCCATTTTGTTATCGCATGGTGGCGTAGAAATTGGCCAGGGTCTAAATACAAAGATGATACAATGTGCCGCACGTGCTTTAAGCGTGCCTCTCGAGCTGATACACATATCGGAGACATCTACGGATAAAGTGCCCAATACCTCGGCCACGGCGGCCAGTGTGGGCTCCGACATCAATGGCATGGCTGTGCTTAATGCCTGCGAAAAGCTGAACAAACGGTTGGCGCCTATTAAAGAGGCGCTACCCAAGGGCACTTGGCAGGAATGGATCAGCAAAGCGTACTTTGACAGAGTTAGCCTGTCGTCTACGGGGTTTTATGCTATGCCCGATATAGGCTATCATCCGGAAACCAATCCCAATGCACGCACTTATAGCTACTATACCAATGGAGTGGGCATAAGCGTGGTGGAAATCGATTGCTTGACGGGCGATCATCAAGTGCTTAGCACGGACATAGTCATGGATATTGGCTCCAGTATAAATCCAGCTATAGACATAGGTCAGATTGAAGGTGCATTTATGCAGGGTTATGGCCTATTTACGCTTGAGGAACTAATGTACTCGCCACAAGGCATGTTGTACTCTCGTGGACCGGGCATGTACAAGCTGCCTGGATTTGCAGACATACCCGGCAAGTTTAATGTCAGTTTGTTAACTGGCGCACCCAATCCTCGTGCTGTATACTCTTCCAAGGTGGGCGAACTTTTGCTTATAACCTTTTTGCATTATATTTTATTTAAAATGATCAACAGGCTGTTGGTGAACCTCCGCTATTCATTGGATCTTCAGTTTTCTTTGCTATTAAAGAAGCCATTGCAGCCGCCCGTTTCGAGCAAGGCCTGAGCGCAGATTTTGAGCTGCATTCACCAGCAACATCTGCACGCATACGCATGGCTTGCCAGGATAAATTTACCAAATTGGTTAGCAGTTTTTATTTAACCTCCTTATATATGGAATTCTGAACCTGTTTGTTAAATTTTTTACAGATTGAGCTTCCAGAGACGGGTACCTACACACCCTGGAATATTGTACCCTAAAGCTTAGCATATCATAATACTCTTTGTATATAGGACAAGATTTTGAATAAACCGTTTTATCAATAAGATGGTTTCTGTTTCATTTATATCCACCATGACGGGAATATCTCAGAAAAGAAGTGAAAAATGTATACCCGGGATTTACATTCTAAAGTTGTTGCATTGCGTGAATTTCCACAGTATTACCAATATACCCGTCTACAAATTTTAATCCCACTTAACATTCTTATAAGCTGGAAAGACATTGTCTAACTTTGCGACTAACAAAATCTAGCACACATTTTCATTAACAGGTGAAATTGCTGCTAACTCACCTGTTGTTGATTGTTTTGCGAGTTGAAACCCTGAATCTCAGATCTTACAATAGTCCATAAACTCATTGGCAGGGAACTACTGCACCAATTCAGCTTCTAGCAGGACGTTGTATGCCTTTCCAGAACTGCAGTATCGCTGTAGACGCTTGGATTGCAGGTCACTTAAAACCTTGTTACTGCCCGATTTGTCCTTGTTTGTTGTCCGCATGTCGGTTATGAGTTACCTAGAACTGAGCTAGGTAAGCTATAGTTAATAGATTTAGATTGTTTCACTAACCTGTTATACTTGAAGACTGTCGGGAAATGTATTTCCCAGAAATAAACAAAAAAAGACACCTAAGTAATGAAAATGAAACTGAAGTTGTGGAAGAGCCCATAGTTAAACTTAGCCGTTTTATGACTAGTGTGGTCGGTGGGAAAAGAGCTCAACGCGATGAACATTCATACATGGTAGGTTAATTCCAAACACACACGGTTAATATTTCAATGTAACAACAAATTGGTTTACAGTGCTGGCTTACTGCTTTAGGGTACGGTCAGACGAAGTTTGGTAAGCTTAAAATCAAGGCTGCTAATTACTCTAGGCTCTCACCTAATTGTTGTACCGATTATAGGGTGACTCAGGTGGTCCGTTGCTCTTGAAACAACAAAACAGAGGATTTCGCATACCCTACGTTATCGGTCTGATAAGCGCCACAGGCGCGCCAAGTATTTATAATCGCATCAGCACATTGATTGGCCTAGTTTGGTAGTCTTATCAACGGGTGTTTTATTTAAGTCTATGTATAAAAGCTATCTAATGCTGCTTAAATGCAATCTTCTCAATCCAATCTAAGTATGTGTAAATCTTTGTGTAGACACCAGGCGCATTTGGCGCAGCACAGAACTTCCCAAATGATGTAATGCCCACCACAAAGGCAACGCAATTGTATTCTGGTAAAACAGCATGTAGTGGTCCGCCAGAGTCTCCCTGGCAAGTATCCTTGCCACCTGGTAAGTAGCCCGCACAAAACTGTGCGTCGATAATGCCACGAGGCAAACGACGTTCCTTGCGATAAAGTTGCTTGCATAGCTTCTGCGGCACCATATCCAAATCCACATGGCGTAGTGTATGTGACTTGGAACCTAGAAATTCGGTGCGTCCCCATCCAGTGGCCACAACAGTTTTAATATTCAATTCGGATAGCTGCCAAAGACAAGCTGGACGTACCAAATCTGTTAACTGTGCGCGCTTGGTCAGCTTGAGTAGGGCTATATCGTGGTAGTAAGAGGATGAACGATATTTTGGATGCAAAATTATGATTAAAATCTTTATATCCTGGTGTCCATCGCTGCTGGTATTTAGCTGCTGTGCACCCAAGCGCACCATATCCGGCGGTTTGCTATAATGATAGAGTTTGAAGAAGTTGGGACTGAGTTTTATAAGTTTCAAACTTACCTTCCCGAGGTGGCACAGTGTGCTGCGGTAAGCACATAGAGCTCGCTGACCAGCGTGCCACCACAACCCCATTTAATGTCGCCGGTGATCTGCGTCCAACCCAGAGCCACCTAAATAGAGTATAGATTATGTTTTAGGTTTGTAAAACCTATTCCTACTTACTCACCATATGTGGATAGAGTCCGTGACGCGTGGCTGTGCCGCCCACTATAAGCGGCACGCTAGAAACACACTGTTTGCCGGAGAAATTCCGCTCGGAATCGCCCAGCTTTAGACGCCTTGCAGCAGTGTTATATTCCTGACACTCTAAGAGAAAATAAAAAGTTTCATAACAAACGTAGATACCCATATATGTCTATTTCTTACTCGTAGCACTTATACGCTGCTCTACTACATGTTTATCCGCCAAAGGACAACATATCACTGGCACATTATTTCGATGGGTGCATATATCAATGCGTGTGCCATGTACACGGTATTCCCTTATAACATGGAGACACTGATAAGCTAATATACAATAACCGCTACGACCGTCAAAGCTGCGTCGACAAAAGGCGCCCTCCTGCAGCAACGCAGGTGGTTTTGGATGTTCTGTATCCTCGTCGAATTTAAAATAACTTTCTTCCACTTCGGTTTCCTGGCTGATGTCGCTGTCAATTACGGATAATGGTTCCAGAGAGGGTTTCTCAGTCCAAGGCACCGAAAATGTGTACTTTGTGGTTTGATAGTTGATAAAACCAATGGGTTCTAGTGCTGTAAGGACAAAGAAGTTGCTTAATATATTTTTGGGAATCATAAAGAAGCAATCAAACCCTGAATGTGTAGGACATAAAGCCAGCTGACGATGATAGATAGTTTACTAGCACAGTTTAATAGCATTACTCCGGTTATTCTGTTTTAATTATTAATTCGGGTATTGAACTGCAAAGCACAAAATGTAAACAACGTTTTTTTTAGGTATTAGGTAGCACAATATTTTTGCCACGACTGTGACCAAAACAAACTTTTTGTTACTTTTGCGAGATATTTTTTATTTTTTTTAATTAATTCGTGGCGTTCAATTAAAATTTCAGCCGATTGCGAATATCAATAAAAACTGTCTATAGACAGCGCTAAAGATCCCCGGTGGCAAAGTAGCTCCAAAACAAGCGGTTTCAACAGTTTTAGACATTCGGTCAAGCGCGAAAGACAGACAATGTGTTTGGACAAATTTATGTTACTATGCTTTTGCATGTATTTAACGACTGCCGAAGCACAGTATTGGAACAATGAGTACCAGTCCAAGGACGATAGAATTGTATTCCCAGATCAGTTGCCAGATCGAAGGCAACAGCCACCGCGAAACAGGTGGGATAACGTTTACAATCAGAGGCCGCGACCTGATGTTAGACCATATAATAGAGCACCCTGCGATCCACCACCGCCTGGGCCACCCCCACAGGGTCCACCACCACCTGGTTGCAGACCGTCACACTACCACGGAAGCTCACATGCGCCACGTCCGCCACGTCATAATCACTATCACGACTTTGGTATCATTTATCATGACATGGAACGCGCCGCTGATGCCGACAGCTATAACAAAACTGCTGAGATTGAAGATTTAAACGACGATTTTAATGGAAGATCGATTGTTGCGCCCGGACAGTATCCGCACATGGTACGTAAAAAAGCAAAGAGCAAAAAGGCAACAAAAAAAAGAAACTAAACCGGAATTTTTATGAACGTTGCAGACAACAAATAAGTAAACAAAAATAAACAACAACCATCGCTAAACGGCATAATAGTGGTGTAAAAAATAAATCGATGTATCGAAAACATCGATGGTTAGCCTGTCATTTTCCGATGTGCTCGAACATATGATGCATCGGCAAAACATCGATGTTTTTAAAACCATCGAAATTTGACCTACTATTATTCAAGATCATGACAAAGTATGTAACTTATTATCAGTTTTACAAATAGTGTTTGCAGAATTGAGAGTGACATCTCAAAGTTTATTCAAAAGCCAAACTCTCAGCGAAATAGACTACTAAGGGTACGGTTATCATAACTTTTATGTTGCCATAATTTAGTCGTAGATCTGTTGGTCTTATATAGTATCTAGAAATCTTCTTATGTTAAGATAACTTTAGTTTCACATATCTCATAGTATATAACGAAGTTTCTTCTATAATAAAAAGCGAAATTTGTAAATATAACACATCGGAAAACGGTCGTTGCATCAATGTTTTTAGTCCAATGCATCGACCTACATCGATGTTTTTAGTCCGATGCATCGACCTACATCGATGTCCATTGTCGAGGGGCTCTGCGGTGGTAAACATCGATGTTTTGGTCTGGACTTACATCACTAAGTAATAACGGTTACTCTCACCCATAATAGAAACGTCATTGCTCTCTCACTTAGTCCCATTCTCTTGTTATTTGTTTTGTTTTGGTAGGCTGCTTTGGGCTATCGGAGCGCCAGCACTGATAGAATCGAGTACAAATGTGGCGGCAGTTTAATAAGCGAGTACTTTGTATTGACGGCGGCGCACTGTCTAATTACTCATGGGTATGTAAAATATTTCATAATAAAAAAAAATAAACACGAACGTTAACTTAACATTTAAAAGTGATATATATATTACGAAAACTAATTCCCCAATTGCATTTTAAGTTTACAGATCATACTGGCTATCAATAAAATAATATTTTTTGGCTCTTTAAATAAAACATTTTTTCTGCAATGACCAAATTGTCCTGAGCAAAAAAGAAATAAGTTTTTTGTATTTAGTTTCATACATTTTTTAATGTGTTAACTTCACTTCGGGAATTTCTCTATGTAGACATGTTAGTTTCTAGCCTAATTCTTCAAATCTTCCCTATTTTGTTAAAGTTTTAGAATAGAGGAAAATTTAAAACCGGTAGTAACATTTTTTATTGTGTTCACTGCGTAATAACAAATAAATTAAAATACTATTTAAGAGAAATAAATTTTTTTAAATGTTCTATTTTTATATTAATGAAAATTCAGTAAGTAAAGAAAGATAATACCTTCCAACAGATACCTGCTCATTAATACATATGTCATGGGTGTTACAAAAGTTAAAAAGACTCAAAACTTGTTTTTTTCATGAGTTTTATGAATTTATATGCTCCTCAAGAATGATTCATTCAAAATGGCAAACCAACTTAAACACTTAAAATTATCTCTTTCGAATTTGATCATGTTGTGTTCATTTTAAAAAGATAATTTCTATAATTGAAAATATAAGCTTATAGTAAACTAATAACAATGATTATTTTTACAGAACTGCACCCGATGTTGTTAAAATTGGCGATATAAAATTAAAGGAATGGGAAGATAATGTATCTCCGCAGCGACGACGTGTTTCGCAGGTTCATCTGCATCCTTTGTACAACAGCAGTTATTACTATCATGATATTGGGCTCGTGCAGCTGGATGGTGCCATAGAGTACACCTGGTTTGTGCGGCCTATACGTCTCTGGGTGCGCAATGAAATTCCTTACGAAAAACTGCATTCCATGGGCTATGGCGCGACAGGATTTGCGCAAGCTCCCACAAATGTGTTGACCGAGCTGGAGTTAACAGAGGTACCGCAGATGCAATGCAACAGCACACTTCCTTTCGATGAAAGCGCACCTAAGGGCATTGTGGATAGTCAAATTTGCGCGCATGACTATGAAAAAAATCGGGATACCTGTCAGGTAGGGCAGGCAACTCAATTTAGAGTACTCCTTAAATATTTGCTTTTTTCAGGGTGATTCGGGTGGCCCATTGCAGCTTAATCTAGAACGTCGACGACGGCGTCATCGTCATAAGCGACGTTATCGCTATTACCTAGTAGGTATTACCTCCTATGGCACCTTTTGCCGCAGCGAACATCCGGGTGTCTACACACGCGTTTCCTCCTATGTGGATTGGATTACGTCAATAGTGTGGCCAGACTATTACAGCGAATTTAGCAAAACAAAATAACTTACCGCCAAGTATTAAAAGTAAAACTGTTGCCAAGCGTCAAAACAAATTATTAAATCGATAGTTAAGTAAGAATTTATATTTATTATTGTAATGGGCAGCAAAAAGAAAGGTAAACGCAATAGCAAAGATTCAACGTCCAGCAATGCTGGAAGCGGTGAAGGTGAGGATAAGAAAAAGAAGGAGGGTGGCGGCAAGAAAAAAGGTGGCGTGGGCAAGTCCATAGGTTGTGATATATTCAATGATGCGGCCATGGAGAATGCCTACTATGTGTGCCATAATGTGCAGGTAGGTGAGGCGTTGAGCTATTCCATTCAAATACAAATACTTGTATATAAATATTCCTGACAGGACGTGCTAAAGAGTCGTGGCTTTGCATGGCCCGATGGCCAAAAGAAGAAGAAGAAGGGCAAACGTTAAGCTAGTTTAAAATTAACTTTAAATTACAATTATATGTGAAGTATTGTCTATGCCTGCAACGTCCCCTTCTATGCGCTACAAATATTGCAACAAAATAAATATATCCTGCTATGCTGTAAAACAGTTTTATATGGTTGACTTTAATTTTATATGGCAGGAGGCTCTGCAGTCTCGTTTTGGCTGCGGCTCCTCAAACTTGAACGTCATACTTTCAGGTTGGTGGTCTTGGTCGTGGTCTTTCATATGTGATGACCCCAGGTAAACTTGGCGTCGAGTTGAATTCCAAGGTGGGGATGCGCGGTTTAATTGGGATAATATTCCTATTTAGTGATAATGGGGGGCATGTGTTTCTCCACAGCGTGAACGGTGCAACGATTTTTCACCGTTTAGCTGAATTTTCCATCGATTGGCCCATTTTCCTACTTCTTTCAATTCCTGCTGCAAGTCATCCGCGGCTAAGGATAGTATAGCAGCGCCGTCAACTGTGACTAGTGTATATAGACATGGTGAAAGAGCGCCTCTTTGAGGGAGTCTGGCTTTTGTTTGGAGAGGTCCTCCTTTATAGAGACCTTGAAGAGGCGGTTTCCTTGTTTGGACGTCACGTGTCTTTTGCGGAATCCGAATTGGTGAATCGGGAGGAATGTCGGCGCATTTTCATTTCCCACCTCTTTTTCCTTAATATTTAAAATATTCCTTAGTTGTGTAAATATTGTATCCTATTGGAGTTATAATAGTAATTAAGTGAATAGAATTTAAATTTAACAATCTCTAATAGAAAACTTGCCATAGACCACACTAATAAAAATGTAGTGTGTAGCGATTAAGGAAATGTACATACACACATATTGGATTATAGCCTTAGTTTTAGCAGACTGATTGCAATTAATAATAAAAAATAAAAAAACACATTTTTTAATGTTATCGGTTTTTTGCTCATATTTTTTTTTTGCTTTTTTTTTCTTCTGAAAAATTGGCAGCTCTGCAGGGATGTAAAGTAATTTCAATTTTTGGTAGCAATAAATACTCAGTTATTCACAATAGTCAAAATTACTATCATTGCAGACTTAAACGTAAATGTAACGTTTTGTTGATGTTTAATTGTCGCCCACGCCCACGCCCACATAAATAAAATTGCCGGTGCATCTATTTTTATAAAACAAAACAAAAAGGCATCATCATCCAAAAACAAAACATATAACTAACAGATCTCAGGCAACACAGCGTCAAACGTCAGGGGCATATTGCAAAGCAACACTTTCTAGAACACTTGTCGCGTCAGAATCTCCAAAAAAGAATTCCGAACGATTCAAAATTCGTAGCAGTCGGCGTGTGAAAAACAGAATTCGTCTGTTTTCGTACGGCCATCTTTTGTAGAAATTTGCGAAATAATTTTCGCAAGGCAGCAAGCCGTGCATAAACTGCATATAAAAATCAGCACAACAAACAAACATTTTCAGTTGAGTTGAAGCAGTCGCCGCGTTCGCAACGGCAAAAAGGAAAACAATTTATTTATAATCAACAGTACGAGAAAAAGTCAGTAAAATGGTTAAAGCACCAGCAATTGGAATTGATTTGGGCACCACTTACTCCTGCGTAGGCGTTTGGCAGAACAACAAAGTCGAGATTATAGCCAACGACCAGGGCAATCGCACTACACCCAGCTATGTCGCATTTAATGATACGGAGCGTATAATTGGCGATGCTGCCAAAAACCAGGTGAGTCATATTAACACTGGGTACTGGGGCGTTGCATTGCCAGCAAATGCTGTCCAAATGCCGCTTGAACATGACACCAAATGAGGCAAAATTTATGAAACCAATAAAATGGCCAAATATGAGCATGAACCTATATGGTCAACTGTAATGAACAAATACGCCTTAAACTAATTTCGTGACACCACAGTTCGAATACTCTTCACATAGCGCTACGTATAATTAATCTGTCCGGCGTTATCTGTGCTTATCAACTTATGTTTTCCATTGAAATGGAAACCCTGCAAGACGGCTCCTTCTTCTTCTTAACTGGCTATAACAACCCGTTATGTGGTTACGGCCTAATGTTTATACATTCCCAAACACTACGCACAACCCTTTTAAGGCTTACTGGTTTCGAAAGAACCCAGTGTCATTGTTAGTCGCCTCATACGACAAGCTTGGCCTGCTGCGGTGGTATTCTCTAACCCGCTCAGCACACGGGGGGCTCCTTCAGCAACTTGTATATAAATTAGCTTCAAATTTCAATTAAATATATTCGGCAAAAATAGCAATGGGGTGGGAGCATTGTCCAGCTGTTCCAAGCTAAAAATAACACAATACGCAACATACTACATGTACATACATTTTCACTTACTAAATCCATTTGCAGGTTGCCATGAATGCCAAGAATACAGTATTCGATGCAAAACGTTTGATTGGACGCAAATATGATGATCAGAAAATACAAGAAGATTTGAAGCATTGGCCTTTCTCAGTCATTAATGATTGTGGCAAGCCCAAAATTGAGGTTGAGTTCAAGGGCGAACGCAAGCGTTTTGCACCCGAGGAGATTAGCTCTATGGTCTTGACGAAGATGCGTGAAACTGCAGAGGTTTATCTCGGCGCTAAGGTCGTGGATGCCGTTATTACAGTGCCAGCTTACTTCAATGATAGCCAGCGTCAGGCCACAAAGGATGCCGGCACTATTGCCGGTCTGAATGTTTTGCGTATTATCAATGAGCCGACGGCAGCTGCTTTGGCTTATGGTCTAGACAAGGACCTAAAGGGCGAACGTAATGTCTTGATTTTTGACTTGGGCGGCGGCACATTCGATGTCTCCATTTTAACCATTGATGAGGGCTCACTGTTTGAGGTCAAGGCCACTGCTGGTGATACACACTTAGGCGGCGAGGATTTTGACAATCGTCTGGTCAATCACTTTGTAGAGGAGTTCAATCGCAAGCACAAACAGGATTTGAAGGGAAATGTGCGCGCCTTGCGTCGTCTGCGCACGGCTTGTGAGCGTGCCAAGCGCACCTTGTCCTCCAGTACTGAGGCTACTGTGGAAATTGATGCATTGCATGAGGGCATTGATTTTTATTCCAAAATATCGCGTGCTCGCTTTGAGGAACTCAATATGGATTTGTTCCGTTCGACGCTGCAGCCTGTGGAGCGTGCTTTGAATGATGCCAAGATGGACAAAAATGCCATACACGATGTGGTGCTTGTTGGTGGCTCCACTCGCATACCAAAGATAAAGCGTTTGTTGCACGACTTCTTTGGTGGCAAAAGTCTGAATCTTTCTATTAATCCCGATGAAGCCGTGGCCTATGGTGCTGCAGTGCAGGCTGCTATACTAACAGGCGTGAATAGCTCCAAGATTCAAGATGTGCTGCTTGTGGATGTTACCCCTCTCTCGCTAGGCATAGAAACGGCCGGTGGCATCATGACAAAGCTGGTGGAGCGTAACGCTCGCATTCCTTGCAAGCAGCAGCAAACTTTTACCACATATTCCGATAATCAGAATGCGGTTACTATACAGGTCTATGAAGGTGAACGTGCCATGACCAAGGACAACAATTTACTGGGCACGTTCAATTTAACAGGCATTCCGCCGGCACCTCGTGGTGTGCCCAAAATCGATGTTACATTTGATCTAAACGCCGATGGCATTTTGAATGTTAGCGCCAAGGAAAACAGCACTGGCAAGTCCGAGAAGATAACAATAACCAATGACAAGGGACGCCTATCCAAGGCCGAGATTGACCTCATGTTGTCGAATGCAGAGAAGTACAAGGATGAGGATGATAAGCAGCGTGAGCGCGTGCAAGCACGCAACACTCTCGAAGCCTATATCTATGGCTGCAAGCAGGCTATTGAAGACGCTCCTGCCGGTGCGCTGACCGACGCTGATCGTTCAAAGGTGCGTGACAAGTGCGCAGCAGAAACCTCTTGGCTGGACAGCAACTCTCTAGCTAAAAAGGAGGAATACGAGAATCACATGAAGGAGTGTCAGAATGTGTGCAGTCCCATTATGGCCAAGTTGCACGGCGCTGGACAGAAAGGCAAAACCCAGGCTGGCAATGGTGGCACTGGTCCCACTGTGGAAGAAGTTGACTAAATTAAAATTTCCGTGTTCAATTATTCTGCAATTGTATTATTGACTATGCATTAATTAATAAAATTAACAGCTAATTTAAAAAAAAATAAAAAACCAAACGACGAAAATGGAAAACAAAAGCAACTTGTACTCGTTAGTTCATTCCACCTTTTAGTTGTTTTTTGGGCGTCACACTGAGAACCCATTTGTGTGTAATGGTCGCGTTGAGCAAATTTTTTGTCGAGCACATTAGCTGGCGCAACTGTAATGAGCTACTGCATCCGCACAGCTGTCGCCGTTCGGCTTTGATTAACATCAGACGATTTACTTGGTCCAATACTAAGTATTATCTACCAGTTGCATTACTGCACCTCCTCAAGGGCATGCTGCGCGGGTTGACAGTAGAATTACTGCTGGATTCGCTTTTATACTATGCGCAGTTAATAGTTGGTGGACTGGTCAATGCGTTCCTTATAAGCACATCAATGTGCGCTTTGCGGTCTGTAAATAGAAACCAAATTCATTATATCACTTTCACTTGCTATACCCTGTTCCCAAAAAATGAGTAAAACATACTAAGTGCCAGGTGAAAACTGTAATCAGTTGTAAAGTTGCTTATATACAAAGAGCCGAACATTAACTAAATAGGTGATCCATCGCAGCTTCTGAGTAAATTTATATTATACAAAATTTCAAAAAGTGCTCAAAAATTGGGTTCAGAGTATCGATCATCGATTGTACGGTTTCGAATTGTCTCAAACTTGGACTTTAACCAAATTTCACAGGCATTTATTTGGAAAATTCCATTTCTATACCTTGCTCGCGGTGCCAGCTGCACTGGGCAGTGTTTTTACAGCCTGCCTGACCCCGCGGGTTAAGCAGCTGCAACACACGGCCATCTTTCAATGTGTGAGTAGAACAATAAATTGAATTGACAATGTTATTCCAATTTTTTAGTTTATAGAAAGTCTGCTACAGCAACAGGGGAATCTCCTAACGAAAGCTTTGGTTGCCTCGAAAACTCTGCAAACATTGCTGTTCATGTGCTGCAGTGGTCTGATATTGCATGGCAAGCAACGATATTTCCATAAAGGTTTTTGGTTCTTGGTTCCTGATGCGTTAACGACGACTTCAGGAGATTCAGAGTATTCTACCTGTAGTCATAGCGACATTAATTGTGGGTTATATATAGCACGCAGCGTGCGAAACTATTTCTTGATTGGCCTCGCATTGGATTGCTTTAAATACTTGATGGGTTGCATGAAAAGTGGTCCCACGCAGCTGCGGCTGGAGTCAACGGCTTGGTTTAGTTGCTATGTTGGCATTTACAGGGTAAGTACATTGGATTCATTAATTAGTAAGACAGTGAGTAAATAATGCTTAGTAGATATGTCAGCTTTCCTACATTATAACATATTAGTTATGGCAGATCTTTTGTGCATTTAAGTTATTAGGTTGAAATAATTTGATTTGCTTTTCTTTTAGCTTAAAGTCAACCTAGTCGCACGTTAGATAAATCTTACTAGTCTTACAAGCCCTTTCATAAGGGAAACTAAGATATAATTCATTAAGATTTCTGTCACTTTTCTCTAAAACAAACTATAGGCTTCACATTGCTACCTCAGACGAAACTGCACTTCCGGAACTGATTCAGACAAACATATTTTGGCTAGCATTTTGGGCGGTCTTAGCTATATGTGCTATCCCAAGTTGAATATATTAAGCTATGCTCTCTTGGAAGCATTTCGCACGCTTCAGACGATCCAAAGAACTAGAAAATCAAAAAAGAAGCAACATTATGGATTTGGCGATGTTATGTTTCCTCTGGCTTTGGCCTATCTCATACATACCTATGTATTTTATCCCGGCAAAGTAACCACGTTAGCTGGCATCATTATAGACAGCACAACCGCAAATTAGTAAGTATTATCACTTCTACTAAGTATTCACTGACTGATCTCACTATTCTACAGCGCGGTAAATATAAACAAACGTTTCCAGTTGTTGACAACTGCATCGAGTTTGATTTGAGTATATTTGTGTGAACAGGCCTGTTCCCGTTTTCATTTGCATTTCGCTTAAATTAATTTTCCGTACCGCTTCCGACATTGAACTTGTAAATTTAATACGCATACGTAAATCCTAAAATAAAATATAATACATTTTTCAAAAGTAAGTATCATAACTACATATGTATGTTTTTCTTACACCATAACCTAAGCAAATGGTTAGACAAGTTGGAAAATTGTTATAAAAAAATAATTTGTTGTACATTTTTCGATTTGCACTTAATGCAGTTAGAGAAAGAAAACAATATTTTCCTTTAAATATGAAGCAATGTTGAAATTGTGTTATATTTAAAAGTTAATTAAACTTACAAACTCTGTTTAGTCTTTTTTAGCACTGGCACTTTGATTAGTTTTGGTTGTAAACAATACTGACAAAAAAAAACACAACTTTGAAGTGAAATTGACTTAAAGATAATTATTCATATTTATAGGCGTAAATTGATCCAGAAGAGATATTCATCATCTTCACGGTGAATTACAGAAAAAATAAATGTTTTCTTCAAATGCCCACCTTTTTTATTTAATTGTTGGTGGAAAAAAAGTGAGAATGGGAACAGGCCTATATGCCAATATGTCTATTCAAACATATACTTAAAACTGCAAATTGAAATTGTTTTGCATATTAACCCTAACATAGACGTCACTGCGTTTGTTATAGACAGCGCGGCAACTAATTACTTAAAATACTGACAGTTTGCAATATACCTTCTTTGTGAAATGGTCGCAGCAAGTAAAATTTTCGAGTGGCCTTTGAACCGTGAGCATTGCTCGCACGTTATCCACAGTTTGCCGGGTCAAACCTGTACACAGGCTTTTATATGGAATCTATATCGTAATCATGTGTCCAGCGCCCAGTATTACTCGCCTCTTTTGCTGCTACCGCTTCTATTTCAGTGGCGTCAATTAAGCTGGGATAAGCTATTAAGTGCACTAAAACATTATGGATTAACCACAAGTTATGAATCATTCTTAAATGCGCTTACATTTTACTTTATGTGCATTTCTCGACGCATTCACGGACGTTATTTATGGGGTCATGTTCCCTTTTTGTCTTGCTGGCTAGGCTCTCAGATTAGCTGGTTTATGCCAACACGTGTGCTACAATTTTATTCCACAGGCATTACGCATGCAGTAAGTATAGGATAAAGTTCAAATTCAGTTTACGTGTACTTCAAACCCTTTAATAGGCGCTGGAGGGCTTGCTGCGTCAGTGGAATGTTGGTTTGGTGCATTCCTCAACACAGCAAACACTGATATTTATGCTCTGTTCCGTGGCAGTGCTGCGGGAGCAACAGGCGCAACGCTATAAAGGATTTTGGTTTATTAAACCAGCAGCATTGCCTGCGAATTATGAGAAATTATCGTTAACAAAGCGTTTAAAGCTGATTTTAATCGAATTACGTACTTACCTGGCCATTGGTTTGGCTTTAGATAGCTTCAATAGTTTGCTGCAATTTCAAATGAAACGTTTTCGCTTAAAGTCTACCAGCTTTATTTGCAGCTATTTTACTATCTATAAGGTAAGTATTAAATCTTCTGCATGAAAATTAAATCGGTTTTACTTACAAGCATTACAGTTGACCCAGTGTTTCTTGACTGGTCATCTAGAGTTAAGTCATGTGAATTTACTGGCCGCTTTCCTAGGTGGCACTTCTTATAGTTTGTTGAAACGCTTAACCTTTACGACATTTGCTCTGGTCATAGCTAGCCAAGTGCTATGGCAGCAATTTTGTAAGAGATATGCCGCTAAAAGCAAGTCCATTGCTTTCCTGCAAGCGATACCATTTGCCCAACTGTTGCTACCCTGTAACTTAGCATATCTGGTGCATAGTTTGTTTTTTCAGCAACATGTGGTAAATAACTTGGCCAAGAGTTTTATAGATCGGACCTGTGATGGAAAGTGAGTAATTTTACACCATTTATAAACCTTCTTTTACAAGTTTTTAACCTAAATTGCAGTGCCACTCGTTTGAAGAACATTTTAGTGACACCTGTGATGGAAGATCTCCTTAAAAAGATACAAACCGGGCCAGAAATGCCGTTTATCTAAAACTAGTCATTCAATGTATCTATGAACTATCAATCTATTAAATCTTCTTCTTCTTGACTAGCCAGTTACCTGGGTTACGGCCTGATGTAGAGCGCCTCCTCCAGCGCCTCACAGCATCTTACATTGGAAGGGTTTATACGTGGTGGATCCCAAGTCTTTAATTTACAACAAATTGTGATCTAGTTAAATGTAGTGACAAATACATATCACGCTAATTACGCTTTTATTTTAATGCTTATTCTTTATTTCACTTTACTCTACTCTTACATATGTTTTATACCGTTAGATTGATAAGTCCCAAAATATACCACAAAGCGTCAAAGCATGTGACCCTTAGTCTGGCAACCTTAATACCCGTCATCTGGCAACACCTGGTTTTGCGGTAAGTCAGCTGTTTTGCGGCCTTTATTATTTGTGTGTTTCTGTTACGTTTACAAAATGCGTTTAATAGCGCATTCAATTTTTACTCAACATATACGGAGGGCCTCTGTACAGACGTCACGGCGACGTGTTGTAGTCACCGGTAGCGGCGCTGTCACACCATTGGCAAATAATGCACGTGAATCCTGGCAGCGTATTGTGGCTGGCGAGTCGGCAATATGCCGCCTCGGCGCAGAGTTCAAGGGCTTGCCCTGCCAAGTGGCTGCGCAGATACCACGTGATAGCCTGGAGCTGGACAAACACTTTAGCAAATCTGATATAAAAATCATGAGCCCGGCCACCCAGTTAGCCGTACTAGCAGCCGAAGAAGCACTAACCACAGCAAAGCTTAAACCTAGTGAGATGAGTCCGGAGCAGCGTGAACGCTTTGGTGTGTGCGTGGGCATGGGCATGTTCGATCTAGCAGAGGTATATGGCTCTTGGCAGCAGCTTCAGCGTGGCTACAACCGTGTCAGTCCCTATTTTGTGCCTCGGTTGTTGCCTAGCATGGCTTGTGGTCATATAAGCATGCGTCATGGCTTACGAGGACCAAACCATTCCGTATCAACAGCTTGCGCCACAGGAGCACATGCAATAGGTGATGCTCTTCGCTTTATACGTAACGGCGATGCGGATATAATGCTTGCTGGCAGCGGAGAAGCGTGTATTGATCCGCTCTCTATAGCTGGCTTTTGCCGATTACGCGCGCTGAGCACATCGTTCAATGATAACCCGGCAGTGGCCTCGCGACCTTTTGACAAATCTCGAGATGGTTTTGTCATGGGCGAGGGAGCTGCTGTATTGCTTCTCGAGGAACTAGAGCATGCTCGTGCTCGAGACGCTCCCATACTAGCTGAAGTTTTAGGCTATGGCCTTTCTGGCGATGCCTATCACATAACTTCGCCCAGTGAGGATGGCACGGGCGCCACCTTGGCCATGCAGCGTGCCATTAAAGATGCTGGGGTATCGACTGAAGACATAAGCTATATTAATGCACATGCCACATCGACGCCCACGGGCGATCGCATTGAATCCCATGCTATTGGACGCGTTTTTGGTGCACATACGCCGCAAGTGCGCGTTTCATCTACCAAAGGTTCTCATGGCCATTTACTGGGTTCATCGGGCAATTTGGAAGCGCTATTTGTTGTGCATGCGTGTGCCGAGAATATGCTGCCGCCTTCAATAAACATTGACGAGTTGGATGCAAGCATTCAAATGAATGTGGTCAGGCAGAGTTGCGACTGGACGGAAGGACGCCGTATTGCACTGAAGAATTCCTTTGGATTTGGTGGTACAAATGCCTCCCTATGCATTTCCAGCTATGTGGAATAATTGTTTACATTTTTGTTTATTTGCTTTAAGTTTAGAAAGAAATTAATATGTAATTCGATAAGTGTTATACTGTTGTACGAGAATAAAAACTGTTAGATTTGGATTCGAAGTTACTTACCGTTGTAAAGCAATTCATCAAAACTGAAAGCTGTTATACCAAAAGTAGATAACTTTTTTGGGTATTGGTAAATGGAAGTTTATTTTGGAATCTAATCCGATTTTTTTTCTATTCGTCTTTGGGCACGAAAAAGCTGTTGTATGCAAATAAAACCCTTGTTTTTTTTTTTAGGAAAAATGTTTAGTTTTAAAACTTTATTTGGAAAACTTGTTTTTTCGGTTTCTTGACTCCCCTAAGTCTGTTTTTCGTTCGTCTGTTTCTTTTGCTCTGTAAAAATGTATATATGGAACTGCATATATACAAATTGTATTATGCAAAGTATGGTAATTACGGTATATAATATATATATTATATATTGTTGTATATAATTATGTATATAGCTCTGTTTGATTTGCTTCTGTTGCTTTTTCTCTAACGGTCTTTCATTACTTTTACGTTTAGCCATTGTTTCTCTTGCTTTTTCAAATAAAACGAAGTCTATGTAGTTTTAAAATAAAAACAACTGAAAACTTGCGTTAGTTTAATTTACGCTATAAAGTATTAGCTTATATAGCTCTGTGGTCGTTTTTGCTTCTGCGACTGTGTTCGACATAAGTTGTTTTTTGTTTTTGTTTTACTTAACTAAGCCTTTGCTTTGATTTCAATTTGAATTATTTTTATTTTACAAAATTGCTTAAAGTGTAAATTTAAAAGTATATTGGCTTATAATTAGAATTTGTTTATAATAGGTTTGTTTTTTTTTTTTTTAATGGTTTCGGGTTTTTGTTGTTGGTTTTTCTTGCTTTCTATATTATTATTTTTGTTATGGTTGCGGCTTGTTGTTCTTTTCCAAAACTTGTTTATATTATTAATACATTTTTAAATGTACGCTTTATGTGTTTGAGTTGCTTATACATACATTTATACGCGTAATAAGTAGGCTAAATATTTGCATATATTTATATATATGTATGTGTGTCTGTAAGTGTGGTTGGTGTAAATTATGTTGCGGGTTTTAATGTATTTAACTTGATTTTGTATTTGTTTTATCATAAATTATGAAAATAATTTTATTCGAAATTTATCTCTTTATATTTTGTTTACTGTACAAATTTGTTACTTTTAATTACAGCGTAAAATTATAAATGTTTTTTTTTTTTAAATAAATGTGCACGTCACGTTTAAGTTTTAACAATTTTAATTTGCTTTTCTTCGAATATATATTTTAAAGCATTTAAAAGTGATTTTTTAATATTTTGCCGCTATCGTGTGGACAAACATTTTAAAATTTTTAGGCCTTTCAATTACAAATTTACGTATCTGGGTTTAGTTGGCGTGCAAAATATCGTTAAAAATAAAACAATTTTTTTTATCATGCTTTTTAAAGAATGGGACGTCACAAAAGACATTAAAATTCACATACAACAAAAAAATTGTATTGAAAATGCACCACATATATAAAAGAATAGCCAACAAAGCTAAATAAAATAAAAAAAGTCGAAACAAGTTTCATTATGCGTTGTTGCTGTAGTTGGTTTGTGTTGCGTTATTTTGAGATTGAAAATTTAAAAAATATAAAATATTTATAAATATTTTTTTGTTTTTTTTTTGTTTTTGCTTTTGCGATTGATCTTAACACTTTCTATATTACTATTTTGTTTTATAAAGACATCTATTTAAGCGCTAGTAAAGTGTGTTTGTTGTTATGGTTTTGTTGTTTTTGCTGTTGTTGCTGAATACCAATGTCATACAGTGATGCTGTAACTCTTGCCTATATACTAGAGATGGTGTGTAAGTGTATGTTGTTTGTGGAAGTGAGTGTGTGCGGGGTGTATGTACATGGCAAGCCACTTAACAACAGAGCACAGATTTATTCTTAATTTAGTTAAGCAAAGCATCCATGGTATATGGAAATGGTGGATGTTGCTTACAGTGTTGTTGGTGTTGGTGTTGTTGATGTTGCTGCTGCTGCTGAAATGTGTTTGCTGAATTTGACAACAACTTGACTGCATTTGCTGGTGTTGTTGTGGTTGTTGTTGTTGTTGCTGCTGCTACTATTGGCATTGAGGTTAGTGCTTTTGCTTTAGTATCTGCTGCCGCCGCCGGTCAGTCCAGTATAACAATTTGTGATTCAATTGGCCTGCTGCTCGGCTCGGCTACTATTGGTTTAATGGGCAAATTGCGCCAAGGTTTACGCGCCGCACGACGCAGATCCACGGCCGTGAGTATCTTTCGCGTTTTTCTGTAAAGCAAATAAAACCAATTTAAGTGATTTGCTGTTCTTACATATATTAAAAAGTCACTGACTTGTGTATATCCGTTGCCCTAAAGTAAACATCATCCGGTGCATCCATCCAACTGATAACCTGTTTGCGCCCATTGCCGCCACGCGCCATTTGTGCTATCTTTTGCTTGCCATTTAACTATAAAAACAAAAAAAATTGTTAAGTAAATGTGTAAGGAAAACTTCGAGTCTCTAAAGTTGGCCGTATTTTAAACATATCTTTTAAAGCTTAAAAACTCTGCATGGGACACTAAGGAAAGAGTACACAAGGCTATGTTTGGAACCAAGTTTTCTTAAATCCCATACAAAACAGATAATCCGTGTATTTTCTATAGTTTACATGCTTTTTTCTTTCGTTTTGATGATCCCTGGCTGTACAGTATATGTAGAATTTTAAGCGCAGATCTACTTACGTGATGCCTAGACAGTGGTTGACCCGATGCCGCCATCATGGCAGCAAATTGTTCGGGGCTGGGACAGTGCGATGGCATGGGATCCTTGTTGGGACGCTTAGGCGGTGGACCTGTGGGTACAATTGTCATTGGAAATGTGAAATTACTGCATATTTTTATAAGATTTGCATTTAAATTACCTTCAGAGCCATTCAATTGCTGCTCGTCGTGTGCGCGCTTGCGTAACGTGGACGTTGCCTGCGCTGGAATTATGCTGATTTCTTTATCTGGGAGCACTTCGGGCGTTTTATTCGGCACACGCTCGTAGAGTAAGCTGCCGTCGGGTGCTTTAGGCGGCTTGGGGAATGAGACAACAACGGGCTGAGGCATTTTATCCTTGGGCGTCAAAACGAGCCATTCATGCGGACCACTGCCGGGTGCACCCAATCGATTTGCGATCTTTGTTACGCTGCCACGATCCTTGGGCTTGAGCAGGATCATCTTTTTAACTTCTGCCACCGATTTGCCATTAGTACGATTCGAAACTAAAAGCAAAAAAAAGGTAATATTTTATTTCCTGTTAAATATTCGGATTATAAATGTTTGTAACTTACATTCCTGCTTGACAAGCTGCGCGTTAATGGCGTACGCGCTCTGTCGTGACGCTTTCTTCGGTTTGACAATGTTGCGGCAAATAACGCGCGCCAGACGCGTCATGGCATTTGTGTGCAAGTAGAAGGCAGTGCGCGTCTTCATAATTGGCCTCGGCGAGCCCGAACTGATGGCAATGTTATGCGCTTGCGCATAGTGGCGAGCCAGGTGGGTTTTCAGCTTGAACTCTTTGCCGCAGTTGACAATGGAACACCTGAGAAAACGAAAAAACACATAATACGCATTTAAAGAGAGTCAAAGATAATAAGCGATCAACACGTTGAATTTTTCTCGATAATTGCTGAGTTGGGTTGCGGGTTTTTGGATATAAGAAAAGTTATGCAGAAAATTGTATTTCCTTGAACTTTTATACTCTCAAATATTCAATTGATAATTTATACATTTTATTGAGATATTGGTTTCAATATGCATTCGATTTCAATTTGATACAAAACATATAACATTGAAAATAGGTATAATTTCTTTATATACTGCTTTCAATTTCCTCTTGATATAAAAGCTTTTGGAACTTGTTATTTCTTTATATACTGCTTTCAATTTCGTCTTGATATAAAAGGTTTTCGAACTTGTTATCTCTAGGTTTAAATTACCTATGCAATTGACGATTAGTTAGATCACTGACTTTCTCGTCGTCGTTGATATCTACGACGGTGGTGGGTGCCGCGGCGGCTGCAGTCACTGTGGGCGTGGCAATTGCCTTCTTCTTGGACTCGGCATCAGATGCATCGCCTTTGTGCGCCGATTTCAGACTACCGTACTTTTTCCAATAGTCCCAACAGCTCTGACATAGGCGACATGCTATGTGACCACTGCTGAATGAGTTCCACTGTTAAGAAGAGAAATCGCATTTAGTACATAATTGCGTCAAGTTTTTAATATTTGTAGGGCTAATGTTTGAGTCGAATTTTATTATATGTATCAATCTATTGATGTTTCTATCGTATTTTAGATTATTTAGACTATTTCGTAAAAAAAAAACTTGTTCGCGTTTAATGAATTCATTATTGAACCAATTTATAATATAATGAACAAATCCCATATAGGATGTGTGCCAACCATCTTTAGACGGTTTTGATTCAATTATCATATGAAATAAAGTAAGCTTTTAAAAACATTTATAGAAAATCGGCGGATTGAATTTGGGTTGACGTTCAGTTAGAATGGATATTTGAAACAACTGAATAAGGCCGAAATGGGATAAATTCCTGCCTATAAGAATATAGGGAACGTCTGCTGTGGGATTATAACTTTTTTAAACCGTTCTTGTACATCGTTTAGTTCTTTGCCTTAAATAATACGAATATCAAAAAAGAATTTTAATTTGCACTACAATATTTCTTAGTTCAATGACCAGCACTAGTACAAACCTGTGATGATTTAGTTGTGCCGCAAGACTCGCACGGCTTTCCGTTGTTGGACAGATCGGCGCCACCATTGGTAGTGCCATTGTACATGTTGCCGCTGCCAGCATTACCAGCTTTGACATTGGAGCCACCCTTGGCATTGTTGTTGTATTGCGGTATATACACCTGCTTCAGTTTGAGCTCCGCTTCGACGGCCTTAACGCGTTTCTGTTGCACATAACGATCGGTGGTCTTCCACATATAATAGTACTCAATTATCTGTTTAAGCGTTTTCCAGGGCAGCTGTGGATAACATACGTTTGACAAGAGATTCTTTTTATTATATAGTTAACATTTATCTTACGAAATCATGTCGTATATCATTAAAGTCTTTGCCATATTTGTCCAGCGCCTCCTCAAAAAGATTAGCCTCCGATGCGCTCCAATCTTCGATTTCATCGCGACAGAGCACCGGTCCAGTGGAAGGAACTAGCGAGGACATGGACTCCTCAATTGAATAGTTATGCTTGTGCAGAATGTTCATAGCATGAAACTGCAAGGTAATACAAAACATATTAGTAAACCAAGTATACAAAGTTTTATCCTTAAAATACTCACCAGCGTAATGTCTCGACTTGCAGCTGCGGCGGACATATGCAGCGAAGGTTGCTTTACCGAACTGCTGCAGTCCAGCGCACGAGCAAATGTGCCAATTGAACGTGAAACCACAAGAAACTGATCTATTTTGCGATCGGTCAAACTGTGCTCCGGTGTCCACACCAATGACTCCAGCTCTTCCAGCTTACGCTCATCCGTGGCGGTGTCTTTTAGCTTCGCGGGTATATCACACTGATAGCGACTGCCAACGCGTATCTCGCCCTTATCGGCAAGCAACGTTTTTTGATTGGGATCAAAGACCAAACAATAGAAGAATGTGTCCTAAAAATTAGAACGTGATTAGTAATTGTTCTTATATAGAAAGTGTGTTTTTCGACGTATAGAACTTGCAATATATGGTTTACTTCTATTGTTTGACAAACAGAACTTAGTTTGTGTCGTTAATATCTTAAGGATAGTTCTATTATTCATAAAACAACACTGAATTTGAGCATTAAAGCTTATAGCTAGTTGTACGACAAGACACTAAGCAAGGCTCGTCGAAATTTACGACTCGGACTCACGTCTTTATTGAGATAACTTTGCAGCGACTCCGTTTCATTGAGCAGTGTCACCGAACATTTGCCTCGTATCTGTGTGGCGGGTATCGATTCGACTTGGCGCGACAAAAAGAGTTCGCGGTGTTTGATTTGATAGCGTTGTTTGCTGGTTAGGGACTCGTTTTTCTCAGAATCTCCGCCACTGCCGTTGCCACTGCCTGAGCTGCCATTGTTATTGTTGTTAGCATTAGCCGTGCTGGTGCTTCCGCTGCCCGCAGTTTGCGCCGGACTTGTGCGTCCCTCGTCGAGTGCAGCTGTAAGCAGAGATACCAAATTTATTAGAGACTTACAAAGTCAGGTTGTGGTTAATAGATTGTAAGTGAGAGAGCATCGCACTAGTGACTAAAATTGAAACCAATTAACCAATCAATTTGTTTTCACAACTACTTTTGCACTACAGAATAAGTGCATACTAGTTAAAAACGAAAAGTAATAAAAATCATAATCATCATTATACAGTAAACGCTCCATTAGGTAAACTTTCTTTTAGTGCACAAAATGTGAAACCTTTGCCTAAGACTTTGTTACTTAAAGCACAAAATCTCCGGGCTACTACACTAATCGGTTCTAGAAGAATCCTAAAAAAAAGACTACTTAAGCCGGAGATAGTACATATCGAAGATCTTAAAAAATATATAAAAAATTTGTAAACCATATTCATAATACTTTACATCCTTTCGAAATCTATATAAAAGTATAACCCATTTTTAAAATATGCCGCAAATTTTCAGATTAAAGTTAAATTTTTTGGTAAAACCCACTCAACTGTATAAATATTTAGAAACTCCTTTCAAATATCGTCAAGAAATCGGAAATCGGTTGATAGTTACAGATTTATGAATGCCCTTAATTTAGAAATGTTACGATTACTGTACAACCTTAAAAGATCACTGCAAAAGTTCCGAATCACTGTTGCACCAAGTTCTACAAATTATATATAAAAAGATTGACAAAAAACTAAAAGTTGAAGATTTTTTATAATTATTTAATGAGAATCGTTTATGTCAAAAGTTTATCTCATAGAAATTCAACTTAAATTAAAGATCTGCAGCGAATGCGCTCAATTTTTAAGAACCAATCTACTTACTTATTTTCGTGAATAAAATATACGAACTGAAAACATCCTTATGTTCATAGTGATTAAATTTGTTAAACTCAAAACTTAAAAGTAAATAAATATGAGATGACAGATAGAAGAACTGTACGCATCGAAACATAACTTTCATCTTTCTACTGATTCATTGACTCTTCATTCAACTCAATACTTAGTCTCAACAAATAAAATAATTGAAATCAGCGCAGAAATATATTTAAAAAATCCGTCAGTAATTTCATTATATAAATTAATTCTTCCCGTTCCTCTTCATTCTTTTTCTCTCTCTCTCTTGTTCATACTAAGTCGGATATAGGTACCAATATCTTTATCCTCTACATCTACGTCTCCCTTTTAGCTATATCTCTACCTCTACCTTTACCCTTACCTCTACCTCAATTCAAAAGAATTCTTTACCTAGTCAAAAGTTAATGCTTGCCTACTATATAAGTATAAACACATTTAGTATGTTTTATATGGAGAATTGTTTTTGTCGATATCTTTGGTGTCATCTATTGAAATTCGTCCAAACTTCTCAAAAACCTTCTCCCTAATACTGTCTACAATGAGTACAAATTTGGTTGAAATCGGTCAACGCGTTTTCGAGTTTAGCGAGTACATCACTTTTTTAGGCATAATTTTTATATATATGTATATAGAAAATAAATTTGTACTACTTCATCACATCGAATGTTTTGCATTAACTACATAAGATTAAAAAAAATTGTTATAAAATTAAAAAAAAAGTTCACTAAACAGAGCGTGCATTGTACTACACTACAAATACAAGTGTAAATATCGCTACATAAGAAAGGAAAATAAATATTGCATTCCCAATAGATATACATATACATATTTTTATACAGGTAGTAAAGTAACTAAAAGAATTTGATTTGAGTTTGAGTGTGGTTTGATTTGATTGGAGTTGTTGTACCTATTGAGGGATCGAGCACAGCTTGCGCCGCTTGCTCTTCGCCTACGGGTGTTCTTAGCCAGGTTTTCTTCAGTTTTGTTGCCAGCGGTGAGTCTTCGGCGGTTGCCACTGCATCAAATTGATGTAGGGAAATTGTTTGTTGTAGGTATTTCAATAATATACTTAATAACTAAGCTTAACTTAAACTAATCAAAGCGTTGACCAGGACGCCCAAAATGAGGTTAGGTTTGACACATTAGCCAAAGCAATTCACCTTAGTGAGCTTATGCGTAGGAGCGTATAGATAAAGACCATAACAATGATTACAAGAACTAGAACAGCATGTAGAGGTACAGTTATAAAAGCTGTTCAAGCAGCAAAGAAAGTGCGTGGGAGCAGCACAGCGCACACCAACAAAATACCAAACTTTTTGAATTTATTTTTAATACAAGAGGCATGAAATTTCCCCTTCTTTATGCAGCTTTTGGGTGGGTGGCTGCTGCTGCTGTTGCTATGAAACCAGCCAAATGGTGGCCTAGCAGTTGAGGGGGACAGTCGAAAGCCAGTCAGCTAACCAACCACCCAACCACACACCCCACAACAACACTAGGCTGCGGTGCATTGCTGTCGACTTGGGTGTGTTTGTAGCAATGCCGAAGTTTTACTACACTGCCACGTAACGTGCAAATGAAATAATGCTTAGTTTTCTCATTTATTTAGTAACCTAGACGCCACAGCTAAAAAACCGGTTTTTAATAATCCAACCGGTTAATTTGGGAGCTAAAACAACAGAATTTATTTTTATTCAGTTTAAAGTTGTTTTCATATAAATTCAGAATTTTTAAATCAAAAGAAGCTGCGACCGTATCTTACAAGATATTTCTGAGTGTTAAAGTCCCACTCTATAGAATGATTTATAATTGGAAACAATATCAAAGATCCACTAAGAGTTTTCCAGCACGATCAATTAAAAAATACAGTTTTTAAGTTTTCTAAATAACTTTTGGCGAACTCTTTTCTAGAGTTCAGTTACTCTATATCCTAATACTTTTAATGCTCTTCGTATCAATCCGGCGGTACTTATGGCCAAAGCCTGAACATTTGGCGTGACGAGAAAAACTTATAGAGGTTTTTTTTTTAAAATATGTATGTAGGTTAACTACGTAAAGACAGGAGAACGGAATTAAATCTATTCGTGTTGTTAAAAACTTTTTCATGGTGTTACAAGGTAATGCTCTCTTTTAGTATAAATGATACGAAAAAGTAACTCATTATAAAACCTCACTTTATAACCAATATACTCTTCTTACGTGAAGTGTACAAAGTATAAATGAAGCATGGGGATGGAGTATTCATTTTGGAGTATTTGTGTGTGTGTGTGTGTGCGTTTGGTGGCCATAGATAGGACACACACACAGCCTGAGTGCTGGGTTTATTTGCTGTGCATACGAGCTGAAATGTCTGCCGCCCTCCTTTTTACTTGGCTGAGCTGAGTCGTTCCCAGCGTCGGCGTCGTCGTCGTCCCAGTCGTTATCATCGTAGTCGTCGACGCTGTTGACTTCGTTTTTTGTAAGCAAGTCAACAAGCTGTTTGCGGCACTAACAAATGGGCGAGCATCCTACTATGTATCGGTTTCATAGGTTTATGCGCTAATTTTTTAATGAGCGATTAGCATCATTTTGAGAACCATAAAAAAGCAGCATACGCAATAGATGTTTATTTTTATCAATTGAGGTACACGATAAGTGTTTGACTCTTTGGAGCATATTGAAGTAAACAATAAGCACGTAAATATGTGCTATACTATATAATGAAAGTAGGGCCGTAGAGAGAAACTCCAAGCCCTCCCCCTTTGGGTTATTCTACTGGGCGTTTCATTGAACTCTGAACCAGTGCGGCAAGTATTCGATGTTGGATTTGGTTGTTTCAAGTTTTTTTTTATAAAAACAATTTATTACCGTTAAATTCTCTATATATGTATTCAAACTACATATCTACAAGGTAATTCCTTGTCATTTACTTGTAGCGCTATTTGAAAAGGTTTCCCTTTCATTTTGGTACAAAAAATGTGCCGTTAACAGGCTTTTTAAGGCAAGCCTTTTTAGCATATTTCTCTAATTTATGTTTTCCTTTTCCGGGTCTCAAAAGAAGTATTATTTTCGGGTTTTAAGTTAACTTTTTAAATACATATTTTGATTTGAACCTAGATTTCGTAGATCGTTATAAGTTACATAGTAAATTTTGGACCATTCAATACAAATATAATATCGACAGAAAACTTGACATATACATATATACATATTTTTGTGAAAAAATTGTTTGGCAGCGATTGTATCATATTTTTTAAAAATAGTTTTATGCTTCAGCTACTACTTCAAGATACAGTAATAGACAGAGATTGCAGAAACTGGCTTATATTGGCAGCGCAACTTGCATAGCCTCCCATATGGTCTAGTGGCTAGGATATCTGGCTTTCACCCAGAAGGCCCGGGTTCGATTCCCGGTATGGGAAGTACCAAAATTAATTTTTTTAAGTTTAAAGTAAAATATTATATCAATTTTTGCTGTTATATACGGACAGACGCAATCTCATCTCTCAAATTGTTTTAAAAAAGGGATTTTCTGCTTTAAAGGCCGAAAATCTGACACATTAAATTAAACGTAAATTTTAATATTTTCCAAAATAATTGCTTAATTATGTTTACACGGAATTGGAGAAGAATTGAATTGCAGAATAAAAAAAAGAAACACACCTAATATATTGATTTGCTTGGTAGCTCTCTGGATGAGCCAGGTATTTGTGTTGTGCAATATCCGTTCGTACTTGTTTAATTAACTTCGAACTATAATTTCACCTACTCTAAAGCATCTTTAGCAAGTTGTGAGCATGTATTTGAATAATTTCAAAAAGTATGCGAATTGGTTTGCCAAAAATTGTAAAAGTGCATAATAAGCCCTAGAAAATGTGGCAATAACAAAATGCCTAAAATTGCATAGGTGCATGGTATTGGAATTGTCTAGGGTGTTGCGCGCTGCCTGTCAATGGGCATTTTCGGGGCACATAAAGTTGCATGTGGAACTCACACACCCACTGTGTGGGTTTTTGTGTGTGTGTGTGTGACCGGAAAACGCATTTTCGTTGGGTCACGTATCGAAATCAAGTGGGTGGCCGCCTGCTGACTGTCTGAGTTGGCTGCAGATGTGGGGTTTTCGGTTGGTCTTTGGCATGTTTTTTTGGGGAGGCTACCCGACACCTTCCACTTTCGTATGGTTGCTAGTTTCGTTTGTGTGCACTGTATCTGTGGGATTGTGTGTGTATACATAAATGCAAAGCGCTCCTGCCTGCGTGTGCCGCTGCTCATGGAAATGTAGCTTTACATACACACACACACACACACACACACACACACAGAGAGATACAGCATTAAGCTCACACCCACACACACACACACAGTGAGGTAGACAGAAAGTCTACCTTCTACTATGAGTATCATATTGACGTTGGCGCCGCCTAGCAGCAACCAAAAACAGGAACAACTACGGCTACTACCAACAAGCATAACCACGGGGTACAGTGCAGCTCAACACATTATGTTTATATGAGCTTTACTTGTTGTTGTTGTTACTTTTGTATGTTACGGATGCGGCGGATGCTGGGATTCCGTTTTCTCTTCTCTTCGCTATATGTTTTCCACTTTTGTTGTCATTGCGGTTCTTGTTGCTCTTGATGTCGGCTTTTGTCGGGTGTTGTTATCCCTGGTATATACACCTCATAAAATGGGTAAGCTGGGTATTTTGCGTTTATGCAAATGCATGTTAATGAGCTAAGAAAGCGTGGAAAACCTCTCTCAATCTCGGAGCTCATTAAAGTTAGTGACACCAAATTTGAGTTCGACCTTGAAGACCTTCCAAAAACAAAACATTCCACAAGAGCTGTCCCATACGCACTAATGCTATAAAAATACTATTTAGTTATGGCAATAATATTTCAATAATGCTGTGGTTTATAGCAGGGCACTATTATTTAAAATTCGTATTGACGTCATTTATGAACAGCACCTCTACAGTCTTAACAGTAGTTAAGTCTTAACAATAGTCAGTGCATTTATTAGTCGGTATTTGCTAACAATAAAATACGAATTTGTATTTGTTGCTGTTATAGTTGGTTTAGCTAGCAAGTGGGTTGAATTGGGCTGGTTGGGATTGCTGTTGGTATGTTGACACATTGCACATTGGCTGTATTTCGGGGGCATAGAGTAGGAGTATGGAGTTTAAGGCTACCATTGGTCGGACATGGTGTATTTTGCCCATTTGCTTGAGCACCGCCTTTGGCTTTGGTCTGGTTTTTGTGGTGAAAATGTGCTTAGTGTTTTGTTGACGGCCAACAACTGATGCTGTTGTTGTTGTTGGGTTGATTACCCTCCCACCGGTTTTTGACTTTTGCCAGTTGTTTGAAGGCCGCACCAAACATAACCTCACTTTGGCTGCCCAAAACTTAAGTGTAAGGCAGCACAACTACGCGGCATTTACGTTCTACTACTATCTAGTACTTACGTTGATGCTTGTCCGCCAGCTGAACCAGTGGGTTGGGCAAATCACGACGCCGGTAAAAGCACATGACTTTTGCCTCCACATTTCCCGTTGGATTTTTGTTCAATTCCTCGATGCGCCGTATCAGAAAGGGACTATTCGGCGTTGTCTCAACGTAGACGTAGTCTGTAAAATAGAGCAAGTTAAATTGTTGTACTTGGGAAGAATCGTGGTGGATAATTGCTGGTTTATCATGCAGCAAATCATTCATTAGCGACGCGTAAATGAACTGCACAAAGGCTGAAAAACACACATACGTACTTGTTCTCTCATCAGGTAAATGTACCCCACACACACACACACACACACACACACACACACACATATGCATGCTGTTTAATTACAGCCACAATAGTACCATCAAAAGTATGCGCGTTGCTCAATTAAATACGAATGTGGGCATTCATCCATCCATCCCATCCAACAACAACTTTAAGAGGAGCTACAATAGTCTGCACTGAGGCGCAACGAGAGAGCCGTTTGCTCTGCTCGCTGCATTGGAACCTGTCGCAGAAACCGTTGCTTGGGCTTTGACCACGGCAACAACAGCGGCAGCGAAAACCGATAGAAAAGAAAATTACAAAAAAACGATCTGACAGCAACAGCAGAAGGCAAAAAATAAAAAGAAAATGTCTTTTAATACTCTTTTCTTTACCTAATGAATCACATTATAAGATGGTCAAGAAATTTGTAACGCCTCGAAGGAACCTTTAAAGCGTAAAACAGAATGAAAATTAAAAAAAAGGGGGAACACTAGATTAACTAGTAACTTCTTCTTCTTAACTGGCCATAACAAGCCGTGTTATCGGGTTACGGCCTGATGTAAATACGTTCTTTCATTAGAATTGTGGTTTTACGTGGTGGCTCCCAAACCCTACGCACAACCCTTTTAAGGCCTGGGGTGGCTCTACTGGTCTCGAAAGAACCCAGTGTTATTGTTAGTCGCCTCATACGACAAGCTTTGACCTGCTGAGGTGGTATTCTCTAACCCGCTCACCACACGGAGTGGTGAGCTAGTAACTGGTTTAATGTATTATTATTGTTACGTTATTGAATTTTAAGTCAAGTAATCCCGTGATTAAACAAACTTTGTATTGCTCTGCTTCATTATTTAGATCCAGTAATATAAGCATATATAGTACATACATACTATTATAGGTTAAAATAAATTTTGCTCAAACTCGCTTTTCTCTACAAAACGCATTCTTAATCATTATCTTAATTCATGGGTTTTCCGATACTTATGTTTCAGGCTTAGCCCCCTCTCTATCTCAAAATCTTATAACCAAACAGTGAATTTCAGAAAAATGGGTTACAATTTCCACCCACATTTAAAATTATTTTTGATAATAATCAAAATGCATCAAAATAGAATATAACATAAAGAAAGTTGTAAACATTTGAAGCTAAATCCCTAGTCATTGATTTGTTGCTAACTAAAGAGTATTTAAACTTCGTCGCACTGAAATTGGCCTAACGCTATCTTTCTACCTTTTTTTTGCATTTAACATTTCGTTGAGCTGTTTTTTCTGTTTTTTTTTTTTTGGTTGCAAGGCAGCGATTGCAAAGAGATGAAAAAGAAAGTGTGGCAGCATGAGTTAAAGTATCTTTTTACAGTGAACACCTCTTAATATCAGCAGTTTTTATTTCACATTAGCTACTCGAAAAAGTGAACAAAGTTAATAAGCAACTTATTCAGCGTGTTTTTGATGGCAAAGCATTAATACGCTTAGATCTTATCTTTTATATTTTCGTAAATCCCCTTTTTGCACAAATGTGCATTGTTGGCATAGAAATTATTTATATATGCGTATTCTTGTAGCACAAAATTGTTTACGTTGCTTTTTATCTCATGCGCTGAAATTAATACAAATGTATTCACCAAACTCTTTAAATCAAAAGAAAAGGCACCGATTTGTGACAAGCTTCAAATGAGAACAAGTGTAACTTGCTTGTATCAATTAGAATTTCTTTCAGCCAGGAAAAATAAAACAATGCGATTCTAAACACTGCTTAAAATGCCAAAATGTTTCTTACGATTGTTTATCCGAATGCTAAGAAAGTGGATTAATGCTGAAAGAAAAAGCTAGAAATTGCCTTGCAACAACATATGTTTTGGATAGACATTTTTAAATTGAGTGCTTATTTTAAACAGTTTTAGATTGGAATGAAGATAATTGTTTAAATGGATTGACTGAGTACAAGAAAGTTGGAGGGGAAAGCAACTTAACGTAGCAATTTGCTACTTGTGCAAATGATGCAATCTTTACGGCTGTATTATATTACGCTGAATATGAAGGTATCGTAAATAGATTTATGCGTCTTATGGAAGAAGAAATGAAATTATGACAAATTATGAAGCTTATCACTGGGCTCGAGAATTGTTACAACCTTTGCTGTAGGGCCCCATACCCATTTTATTATGGCGATGACATTGCAAGTGGCAGGGCGCCTGGCGTTTGTGTACGAGTATGATTTTGGGGGCACGTTACACTTATCAAAACGATTTTTATACCCTATACACAAAAGGGTAATTATAGGTTTGTGCAATGTATGCAACAGGCAGAAGGGGGCGTGGCAGACCATATGTTCCCTGGGCAAAAATGATCAGGAGCAATAGTCGAGTCGATATTGACATCGTCAAGGTATCAGACACTATAAAAGGTAGAGGCAGAAAAATTTACCAAAAGATGCGCATTTACACCGAAAAGAAGTTTGAAGAAGTAGGTCGAATCACGTCGATATCTTCCCCTCTTCCCCTGTGACATATTTTTGCCGTTAACAGCCGCTCCGTGTGCGTCGTGTTTATGTGCATCTAAGTTTCAAAAATTATCGAAATCGAATAAATACATCAAAAGTTATAGCAACCCCTCGCCTATAAACTGCTCCAAAATTGCACTGCCTGTAGATATGGATGCATGTGAGCTAGCGTTACAAAATTTGGTGTGGAGACTCTAATCGTTAAAACTGTATCCACCTTTTTTTTAATAGAACCCCACTTCCCCCGCATTCGATTTACCTTAATTAGTGCCACACCCCCCAATATATTTATTTGAAAATTGTCACTGAGATTTATAAATGTAATTTTGATCTATGTTACAAAATTCAACGACATTGACCCAAGAATACTGGACTGGATAATACCCCACTTCCCAATACGAAAACTTGTCAATTGGAACTTCCCAATAGGAAAATGCTTACAGTCATATTAAACTTGTAAAAAGAGACATAAGAAAAAATACTTTCTTTCCCATTTTACCGTATGCTAGATTTAGTGCTTATGGGGAAATAAAGGGTACAGGGTATTCCACTATCGTGCACCGTCCCGACTGTTGTTCTCAACTGTTGTCTCATAAATACAATTAATTTTTTTCTTAAGTTTTTTATTCGAACACTTGATTTTAATAAGTTCACGCTATCGAGATTGCACTGTACATTTCTATGTATGCATGTGTGTGTGGTCATTAAAAAACGGCAAGCAAAAGTACCAATGGAGACGAAAATTCTGAGAGTCACAGAAATTCGCCAAGACGCAAAATATTCGCGTTAAAGAGTTAAAAAAAAATACAATCAAATACATTTACAATTTATGCTCACATTAATTTTATATTTTGATTGTATTAATTAGCCATTGGCGGGTTCATTTGCATTTGGCAAGAATACAGCCGCTCACACACACACACACACGCACACACACACATACGATGAGAGGCGTCGCACAGGCTAAGTGGGCAGGTGAAGACAACAATAACGTCATCATGATGGCCTTCTGTGCAAGAGTGAGTGAGTGAGCAATAAGCAAAATGCGTACGGATGACGACAAATACGTTGACGAAAATGGGAAACTCACTCGAAAGTGTGTGTGTGTGTGTGTGTGTGTGTGTGTGTAAGATGCTGTGTGTGTCAAACGTGGAGCAAAGTCATTAGCATAAGAAAACACGACTGCACTAAAGTGAAATAAAACAAATAAATAAAAGAATTACACTTTCAATTGCACACACACACACACACCAACTCTCACACACTGTTAATGCAATTTCATCAGCATATTACACGTCGGTATCTCTTATCGCAAACCTAGTAGATATTAAACAACAAAAAAAAATAAACACTTGCTGCAGCGGCGACAATTTGTTTTTTTATTTATTTCAGCTGCCACTTCACCATTAAACGGCATAAAGTAATACGGCTACTCCGGCCGACCGTCGGCCGGACGAATGCCTCGGCTGCGGCATTCATGAGCTGGTCAAGCAGCCAAAAAAAAAAAGTTAACTTTTGTTAGCCGCAAATAATTTCCATGCGTAGAGTAGCACATATGATTGATAACAATATTGAAACATTTGTTATAATTAGCAATGCTTATGCCTTATTAATGCACTTTTTATTCGTTTATTATTTTGCTGGAGTCTCAGACACCAACACACACACACTTGTGTATTACATACGCACAAAACGACGGGCAGGCTAAAAACCGTGAGACGGCGGCGCCGATAACGAAAGATGATAGAAAAGCGAGTATGGAAAAAAATTTTCTCACCTCCGACTCGATACATATTTGTGGCCATTTTCACTACACTTTCGCTTCAACTTTCACATGTAAATTATTCTACACTTGTTCAGCTTTGTTTTTCAATTGTTTTATTTCAAATTAGCGCACATTTATTAGCATAAAATTTAATTTGTTATGATTGCATTCACATAAGACGCGTTTTTTTCGTCGCCATCTTAGAAACAACTCAAAAAATACACACACACTCTGACACGACGAGTAAACAGCTGCATCAGGGTTGCACGCGCTAACAGGCCTGCCAACGTGTTTTACACAATATACAAATTTAATAAGTTAATAGCAAAGAGGTCTGCATTTCAAATAATGCACATTTAATTATTATTTTTTACTTCGCAAAAATTACATTAAATTCATAGATATTTCATTTAAATCAATTTTTGTTTTTGCGGCTTTAGCAAACGTGTCAAAAGCTGTTTGCTCTTAAACCAGCTGTCAAATCCGTGACGTGGCTAGGCCAAGTGATTTTTCCAATAAGCAGTGCTCAGTCGAAAACTCTGTTAATTCAACAATTTTGCTGAAAATTAACAAAATTTAAGCGTTGTGAAGTGTTAAATAAGGTTCACGAAGCGATGACCACCTACGAGGAGTTCATCCAGCAGAACGAGGATCGCGACGGCGTGCGGCTGACGTGGAATGTCTGGCCATCAAGTCGTATTGATGCCAGTCGTTTGGTTGTGCCGCTTGCGTGTCTTTATCAGCCTCTGAAGGAACGCCCCGATCTGCCACCCATACAATATGAGCCTGTGCTGTGCACACGCAGCAATTGTCGTGCTATACTCAATCCCTTGTGTCAGGTGGACTATCGTGCCAAATTATGGGTGTGCAACTTCTGTTTCCAGCGCAATCCAGTAAGTAGCACACAAATCATGAACTTTGACTTTGCTGACGCATTTGCTTACATTGTTGCCGCACACAGTTTCCGCCGCAATATGCTGCCATCTCAGAGCAACATCAACCTGCAGAGCTTATACCTGGTTTTAGCACTATTGAGTACACTATTACCAGAGCTCCAACAATGCCACCTGTCTTTATATTCCTGGTGGATACCTGCATGGATGAGGAAGAGCTAGATGCACTTAAAGACTCGCTGCAAATGTCTTTAAGCTTGTTGCCACCCAATGCTCTAGTGGGACTCATAACCTTTGGCAAAATGATACAAGTGCACGAACTAGGCGCTGAAGGCTGCTCCAAAAGCTATGTTTTTCGCGGCACCAAAGATTTAACAGCCAAGCAAGTACAGGACATGCTGGGCATTGGGCGTGGTGGTCCAACGCCACATCAACCTGGACAACCCATGCCTGGTGGCGGCATGCCCGGACAACAACGTCCAAATAATGCTGGAGGTCCGCCTGTGCCACCAGCTCATCGCTTTTTGCAGCCGATCAGTCAATGTGATACCGCATTGGGTGATCTGCTCAGTGAGTTACAGCGCGATCCTTGGCCGGTGCCGCAGGGCAAGCGCTACCTGCGCTCCACGGGCGCTGCTCTTTCGATTGCAGTTGGCCTACTGGAGTGCACCTACCCTAATACGGGTGGTCGCATTATGTCATTTGTTGGTGGTCCTTGCTCCCAGGGCCCCGGCCAAGTGGTCGACGATGAGCTGAAGCATCCCATTCGTTCGCATCACGACATACACAAGGATAATGTGAAGTTTATGAAAAAAGCTATTAAGCACTATGATGCATTGGCTTTACGTGCCGCCACCAATGGCCATAGCGTTGACATATACTCTTGTGCACTGGATCAGACAGGTTTACTGGAAATGAAGCAGCTTTGTAACTCTACGGGCGGCCATATGGTTATGGGTGATTCGTTCAATTCGTCATTGTTCAAACAAACATTCCAGCGCGTTTTTGCGCGTGATAGCCGCAATGATCTGAAAATGGCTTTCAATGCCACACTCGAGGTGAAGTGCTCGCGCGAGCTAAAAATTTCTGGCGGCATTGGCTCGTGTGTGTCGCTGAATGTGAAGGGCCCGTCGGTGTCGGATGTGGAGATCGGCATGGGCAATACGGTGCAGTGGAAATTGTGCACTCTGAATCCCAGCTCCACTGTTGCCTACTTCTTTGAGGTCGTCAATCAGCATACGGCGCCTGTTCCGCAAGGCGGACGCGGTTGTATTCAGTTCATTACACAGTATCAGCATCCAAGCGGACAGCGGCGCATACGTGTCACCACGCTAGCGAGAAAGTAAGTTAGGGTTAATTTTCCTTGTAAGAAAGTAATTAACATTTGATTTGTATTTTTAAGCTGGGCCGATGCTACCTCTAATGTGCATCATATAAGCGCTGGATTCGATCAGGAGGCCGCCGCAGTGCTCATGGCGCGCATGGTCGTCTATCGTGCTGAAACGGATGAGGGCCCAGATATTCTACGCTGGGTCGATCGTCAGCTGATTCGCTTGGTGAGCATAAAATACACTCGACTAAGTTATTCATCAATGTGTGAAGTCATCTAAGATCCAAACGTGTGTCACAGGGTGCCAGAATGTCCCATTAGTTTTATTATTACTTTTCACTTTTCCAATGTTTTTAAACCAAAAATGGCTTTATTAAGCAATACTAATACCGTTCTTTCGTACCCTCCACAGTGCCAGAAGTTCGGCGAGTACTCTAAGGACGATCCCAACAGTTTCCGCCTATCGCAAAATTTCAGTTTGTTCCCGCAATTCATGTACCACTTGCGCCGTTCGCAGTTCTTGCAGGTCTTCAACAATTCACCCGACGAGACCACATTCTATCGACACATGCTAATGCGCGAGGACCTCACCCAGTCCCTTATCATGATACAGCCCATACTCTACAGCTATTCGTTCAATGGGCCGCCAGAGCCGGTGCTGCTTGACACAGCCTCCATACAAGCCGATCGCATACTGTTGATGGATACCTTCTTCCAGATACTTATCTATCATGGCGAGACTATTGCTCAGTGGCGTGCACTGAAGTATCAAGATATGCCCGAGTATGAGAATTTCAAGCAGCTATTACAGGCACCTGTAGATGATGCTCAGGAAATACTGCAAACACGTTTCCCCATGCCACGTTATATTGATACAGAGCATGGCGGTTCCCAGGCGCGTTTCCTTCTCTCTAAGGTTAATCCCTCGCAGACGCACAACAACATGTATGCATATGGACAGGTAAGTTGTCATTTCAAGGCAAACAATTTTATTATATCTACATCTTTTTACTTTTGAGCTAAATTATTGTTTCATTTTGTTTTCTCTCATATCGTGTACCACCACTTGTACTCGTTCTCAATGTTGTTCTTGTTGTTCATACACATGCGCAGCCGTCCATTGGCCAGGCAACGGTAGTTATCTTTTTGTTAGCTCCTTATTGTGATTTTTTTTGTATGGCTAGAACTATGTTGGTGACGGTTATGATTTTTTCTTCTGGTGTCGGCTCCGCTCATAATCCTTTTCGCTTTTCCAAGCTACCACTCCCAGCTTCTCATAAACATATTTTCTTTCCCTATGCTGTTCCCGCAGGATGGCGGCGCTCCCGTGCTTACTGATGACGTCTCGCTGCAATTGTTCATGGAACATCTCAAGAAATTGGCAGTCTCATCGACCACCTGAAGCGGTAATCTGTTGACTCACTGCTGCCGTTATTTGAAAAGAGCCTATCAACTTTTTAAAAAATTGTTCCAAACGATTATATTAGCGCTTAAAAACGATAAACAACTTGGCAATGCAACTAAATACCGTTAAAGCCCACACAGCATGCAACATACTTATAAAATATATAATTACTTTGAACGTGCGATTTTGTTAGCGAAAAATACGATAATGGAATTATAATAAATGTATCAACATATTTTAAACTATTTATACTAATTGATGTTTTTTTTTTAAGAAGCAAAAACTAATAAACAAATATATTTTATTTGACTTGCATCGATAGCGTAGTTCGATACATTGATTAATGTGATCTAGACAACTATCGATACATCTGACAAAAGTTGATATCATGATAATCGTTGAGTATCAAAGTTAAAATGACTGAAGTTAAAGTTTTTTTTGCTGCATACAATATCAGCAATAAAAACAGAATCTTATTTAACTAGGTTAAATTTCGTAGGCTCAAGAGAAGGGATGGATGCCTCAAAACTCCTTTATACACTGACATTAACAGTGTGTATTACACACATATGGTACATATACACTTTGTTATATTCTTCTGTTACAAATGTCGGAATAAACTTTATTTCGACGAAAAAAATATACTTTATCGGCCACAAACTAATGTTGAATAAACTGCAATAAAACTGAAGCAACAAAAATGTATATTTTAAAATAAACGTATTACAATATGTATTTAATTTTAATGTATACTCTGGCATATACAAATTGGAACTTTACGTTAAGCGGAATGAAAGCTGGCGATCGTTTAACAAATAGAAAAAATATTAACTTTATATAAGTATCTGTAAGTGCATGTTAGCATAAAAGCAGCGAACAAAAAATTTGCGTCCTGTTAATACTAATAGAATATAATGCTTGCCTCTTTCTATTTTACGATCTCACCAAATTCCTAAAATCAGCCTAAACTATTTGGTACACACTTTTGACTAAAATGCTCTCTCTACTTGCTAGAACCGACCCAAAACCAACTCAGTTGAGAAACCGTATGGACATCTTTGTATCCACATCTGTGCGATCCAATGCCTTGCAAAAGTCCTCAAACGAAATCTTGCCCTGGCAGCCGAGATCAGCTTCCAATATAGTTCGCTCTGCAATGCTGATCAACTGATCCTGACTAATATTCGCACCAACCATCATGTGTAGTATGGACAACAGCTCATCGCGGCTAATCACACCATCATCATCCAAATCGTACATTTTAAAGGCAAACTTAAGCTTCTCTTCCCGGCTATTTAGTTTGTTCTCCTTGTTGTCACGCAGCGGTCGGAAATGAGCCAAAACATTCATGAACTGGCGAAAATTGACGCGATCATCGGTGCTCTCAGCAAAGAACGAATGCACAATGCGCTCACAGAGAGGATTAATGGCTAGCTCGGGTATGCGCATCAAATCCTCACGCGAGAGTGTGCCACAGTCGTTGCGATCCAACGAGGTGAAGCGAGAGTAGAGGCGCTCGATTTGATTGGGTGTAACTGCAAAGAAGAGAAATAGAGTTCAACATTATGCCAATATTAAGGTTTCAATTTCCATATTTTAAATTGACTGTTTTAGGAGGAAGTAAACATTTGTGAAGTCTACTTTTATTCGGATTACTTTTTTATATGATTCCTTGCTATTTCAAAGTTTTGAAAGTTTCGATAAAAACCGAAATATGCAGCCTTAATCCTATCTGTTTTCAGCTTGAAAACCAAAAGATTTAGATAAGTCGTCAAACGATGATTTAATTAAATTTTAAATTAAATGTATATACAGTTCTCTCGTCGCCATGACAGAGAGATTCCATCGTGCTCAAGAAATGTTGCTTTGTACTTGAACGCATCATCTGCTTCAACAGCAAAAATAGATTAGAAGATGTCTATATAAACACTTGAATTTCTTTGCGTGCGAGACTTATTGAGACTTATTTGATTAAAATGAAGAGAGGAGAAACAAGGCGCCAAATATGCTTGAGCCGGCACTGACTGTCCAAGTGGGCTTATCTAAAACAACAGGTGATAATTTGCGCCACAATTGATATTATTAAGTCTAACAGCGCTGGATACATATGTATACCAAAGGCTTTTATCAATTGTACAACAGTTTTGTTGGCTTATCACACAAATTACAGACATTTGGATGCTAGATAATATGCATTCCATATAATATTCGTATGGACTTTAAACGCATGGGGCCGACAATTTTCGTGCTGACGTCACGTGACAGTGAGACTGCAATGTCTATGACTGGAAAGTGCATTTGTGCGCTCGTTTTGTGTAATTAAGAGCGTGCATTTGCATAAACAATGCAAAATTCAACTATTTGCTTCCATGATCGCTGCTTTTTCGAATACTTAAACAGCAGTTACAAGCGCGGTTGAGTTTAATGGAATTCAAGTTCTTTGTTATAAAGAGTTAATACTTTTCAATACCAAATAAGTAAACCAATCAACATGCAAACATTCATAGCTTTTAGCATAGCAATGCGATGTGCATAGTTTATACTATACATAGTATATGTATTTATGGAAATTCTCTTATTTGTTTTGACATGTACGTGATTGCTCTGCTGTATTGCGCATCAAGGTTAACCTTGTGGTTTGTGGTACTTACATCCTGTTTCATCCTGAATTTGCGCAATTTCTTCAGACCGCAGAAACAGTGACGATTTATTGCCCATTGCGGGTAAGTTTTTACTTAATAATTTTAACAAATTAACGTTTTCTCCACAAAACAGTCAGCATTGATGTGAAGCAATAGCAAATCGACAACTACAGCTGGTTGGCTGTAGCGATAGTGCACAAGTTATTGATACTAATTTTATCGATTGCTAAACGATGATTACATTTAGTTCGTTCAGCAGAACTGTGCTTAAAAATCACATACGTATTAACGTCTAAACAAAAGAAACATTTATAAGATAGATCACGATAGTCAATAATTTTTGCATTTTTATTTAAATCTATACTTTTTAAATATTGACGTGAAATTCCTTAGCAAAAGAATGCTGCACTCCATTCATCGATGATATGTGAATGTGCTTGAAGCACAGTTCTGCCGAACGTGCCTACAGATACACTTATCGATTTCCAAATTATGATAACATTTGCTAGCAACGCCGCCGTCAGTCGTATTTGTAAACTAAAAATTAGCTTGCCTTTGTAAATGTTTAATTTTGCATATAATTTGTAAGCTCAATGGATAAATTAAATGCTACATTATCTGCCGTCAAGAATTTGCGTTCCAATGTCCGTCAGTGCTTTGAGCACTTGGCCGATGGCACAGACGGTGAGACCTCCGACGAAAGCCGCAATAAATTTGTGCATGAATTTCAGGAGAAATTCGCTGCAATTAATTCGAATTTGCGGTAAGGCTTACCAAAACACATCTATCTATATTCTTCCGCCGAGCACCAACTGTCATCCCTTGCTCCACCATCTACTGCACCGGTTTGCTTGTTCCTTGTCGAGAGTTGCTGCAATAGCTGTTTCCACAAAGGTTGTGGACGTCGCTCCGCAGATGCTCCAATTTTATAAAAATTTTCCTCTTGTACGATCTGCCAGTCGTTGATTCATCGAGGAAAAACCTTTCACAACATGCGTCAAATCTTTCTCGCTTGCGGAGGCATTGCGCTTTTTTCCTTAACATTAAAGTGGCCACGATCATGTAGTCATTATTACTGCATGTTTAAAACTTTTTCCATCTACATAGATGCATCGGAGACAGCTCAGTTTTCTGTTTGGAAGGTATTTTAATATCTTATGCTTTATAACTTGCAGCGATGTGGAGCAACAGATAAATGGCCTGCAAGTGCCACCAACCGCATATCACTTGGGCAACACTACATATTTGGCTCAAGAAACCTCTGCTGATCGTCAGGCGCTCTATCCTCAATTGGTCAACAGCTATAAATGGATTGACAAAGTGCACGATCACAGCTTTCTGGCCTTTAACAATCTCAATCAAAATACGCTGCGTCGTTCCTATAATTATTGCTCACAAAAGCGGCAGCGTTTACCGGTTTCTTCATTTAACAACGATCCAGAGTAAGTAACGCAGCACTATTCTGCCATTGACCTACTTAACGCGTGCCGTTTTTTATTAGTCACATAGATAAACTACTCAGCGAAATAAACCACCCGTCGCTCATCACCTACAAGGTATTTCGACCATTTGGCTCGAATGCCGTAGCAATAGTCACTATAAGCAACGTACTCAAAGCAGCTATAGTCTTCAAGGGTGTGCTTATAGAGTGGGTGACTGTAAAGGGTTATGACGAACCGCTGGAACATGATGATCTGTGGGCAGAATCGCGCTACGAGGTCTTTCGCAAAGTTCAGGAGCACGCACATTCGGCCATGTTGCACTTTTTCTCACCCACATTGCCCGATCTGGCCGTGAAGAGCTATGTTACCTGGTTAAATAGTCATATCAAGCTGTTCCTTGAACCATGTAAGCGTTGCAGCAAGTATATTGCCAATGGTCTGCCACCCACGTGGAGGGATCTGCGCACACTTGAGCCATTCCACGAAGAATGCCGCAATTGCTAGGGTAATAAACAAATTAACAAATACATTTAATTTAACTTGTATACTTCATTTATTTCAAAAACAAAAAATATATGTATTTTGAATGTATGCGCGCAGATTTTAAGAAATCACGTCGCTCGACTGAATAACTACAACGGTTTCTAATGCAATTTAATGGCCATTGGAGGCAGTATTGCTCTTAGTAGTGGCGGCTGTGTGCACGCCGTGTTGCAGGCACAAGCGTTCAAAGTTCTTGCGCAGTGTTGCACGTAGTTTTTCACGCTGTTGCTGTACCTGCTTGTGCTGGTATTGATAGGCAAGTACCACCTCTTGAGGAATGTAATAGATTTCATCGTCTTTATCGTAGCTGTCGAAGTCGTCCTGGAACGAGTGAAGGATATGAATTAGCATCGGAATAAATAAAACTAGTAACTGGCCTGCACGGGTGAAGCTAGAATGGTAAAGAAGTTTTTACTCTTTGCAATTCACAGTTCTAACTATTCGGGGTCAAAAGAGTTCAGAGAAACCCCTACCACTAAAAAATTGTCTGAATATTTTACTAATACACTCACAATTCAAAGCTTTTAGAATCTAAGTCATCAATGCATTACTGACATCCCTAGTTATTCGGAATAAATTAAGCAACGCAACAAATAAAAATCCTAATGACAACTTGCATTTGTGAACTTAGTTAACCTTACAACCAAAATCTTTACCATGATCCTTCAAGACTATTGGTAGCCACTCCGATTCAAAGCTTACGTTGAGAGTCCATGATCCACGTATTTTGTCTAACGAATCGGGCATAAACAAATTCGTTTGGAAGCTTTACTTTGATCCCTGGCGTACAGTAGGGAAATGAATTTTCAACTATTTAGAACCTAAGATATTAAACCTTGGTTAAACTAATTTAGCTTGATTTCTGTGTAGGTCTCTCTAAATTACTGGTTTATTATAGTTTAAAATCTTTACTGAACAAAATTTAAAAAGTTTGTGTGTCCAAATGACCCCTCCCTTCTCTTGCCTCTTTCAAACACCTAACCTTATCAGTAATACTGCCCTTTGGTACTTACCCACATTTGAAGCAATGAAAACTGGTTGTCCAACTGCGTTTGTTGACCACCCCATGGCCAATCAGACTCGTATCTATGGTTGCCCACCACTACATCTGCACTAGTTTGATCCTCATCCAGCAGACCATCATGATGATTACACAGCCCATCCGAGCACGAGACCTCTGAGCCCTCGGGCGTAGAGACCACACTTGATGTGCGCGAATTGGCATGAGACGGGGGCTCACTACCATAGCCTGAATCCCGTACATCATGCTCACAGGGACAGTCCGGCATGGGTGACAAACAATCATTACATTTGCCAACAACACACTGCGACGATGATAATAGATTTGCAGCATTTGAGGAAATACAGCTGGATATATCCAAATGCTCGTCATCTAGTAACGGCAATGGCTTTTCGAGCTGCTTTTTGACCTTTTTAGCAGCGGACTTCTGCTTCTTTTTCTTAGACTGCTTCTTCGATTTCGATTTCGTTGATTTGAGTTGTACTTCGTTATTGGGAGTTTCAGATGGCATTGGGACAGCCTCATTCTCATCCAATATCAATGTTGGTGAATCATCCGGCCGTAAAACTTCTTCATCGACGCACACAATGCCATCGTCAACTGCATCACTAAGCTCCTCTTCCTCGTCCTCGTCATCCGTTTCAGCGCCCGCATCTACTCGATCCTCACATAAACGATGCAGATTCTTTTTCTCACTCTTCTTCTTCTTCTTTTTCAGCTTCTTTTGCTCACGCTTTAGCTCCTTGGCCTTCTCCGCACGACTAATCTCTTGATACAACAGCTCTAAGTTGCTAATACCTTGCTTTTGCTCAACAAACGTATCAAAGCTGCGACAGAGTGCGTGTACGCCCACGGCAGCCAGCACTTGGCAGGCGCGCTCCTCTTCGCGCAAACTAACATAAATGCGACGCAGTCGTTCGTACATTATCATGCCCACGCATGTAAGCACTTCTTCCTGCGCAATTTCCAACGTTTTGGCATGACGCTCGCGCAGCTTTGAATAGCTGCCATTGACCTCCGGCTCGGCACGTTTAATCAAGGCGTCCAGGAATTCGATTTTATTGGTGCTAACGTGTATATGCTGGTCAGGCACACACTTCCGTATTTGCGAGTAAAGTTGTGCCGCGTAGCCCTTCTCCTTGGTTGAGACCTCGCCGATGAGTATTTTGTAGGCGCGCTCAATCTGCGCGGAAAAAAAATGATATTAGTAAAAGCCACAGATGAGTTTATAATATTATTTACCTTTGTGCGGCAGCCGGCACAGAACTTGTGCTTCTTTAAATAGCTTTCTAATACATCGTGCAGCTCCTTGGTCTCAATAATCGTCAGCTCGTTGCGGCAATTGTTCTTCATGGCCGACCAAACGCCCTCGCGCCAAGTCTCCGAAAAGGGTTTGGCACGAAAGGCATCCAGCGAGTGCAGCACACATCGTGTCTTGTTACGTAATTGCTTGTTATCCAGCAGATTGTTGAGCACTTCGTGATGCCGATAGAGCAGCGTTCCGAGCGCCTGGGGCGTTTTAAGCTTCTCTTCCGTTATGCCCAGTGTGCAGTTTGGCCGCAGCTCTAGCGGATCCAGCGTCCGATGTCCTGATTCCGTGAGCTGATAAAACAAACGTTCCACACGGCGTCGACAACCCACACACTGTACGCATTGATTTAGCACCGATATAAACTCGACACTATGGATCTCTAGGGATTGCCGACGTTCAGACTCTGTTAGCAAATTAAATTTACGCGAGAATTCCTCCAATTCGCGGCCGCGTATCTGTGGGCTGTCAATGACAAGTCCTTTGCTGTTTAAGTCCATTAGCATCTGCAAAAAATATTGATGTATTTACTAAATTATTATTATTTACAATAAAGGAAAAATAGAAAAATACTGTCAAAAAAGAAAAATAGACAATACTGGGTATTAAGATAGTAAGGAGTACTGTCTCAAGCAAAAGCTGATAACGAAACTATGACCGATCCGATGCCGCAACATTTTAGTAGCTGGACGTAAAATACTAAACACGGTCCCTAACCTCGGCCGGGTAAGGCGGATTTTATTTACCAAGGCACTAATTAGTCAAAAGAAATTCTAGGAGAGCAAGCTTTATGGTAGAAAAAGAAAGATTGGATTAGATTAGATGGTGTAGGTGGTTGAAAGATTGCTCGTGCATCTAAAGGAAAGTGGAACGAGTTTTAAGTAACTTGCAAAGTATATATTTTCTTCAAGTAGAGAGGTTAGAATCTTATATTGATCTGTGAAAACTATACTTTCAATATATTCAAGCAGTTCGTCCAAATTGGCACCACCGTCACAACGATGTCATCGAGAAGATTAAGTGAAGGTTCACTCTTGCCCATTGAGTAATAGAGATCACTCTACCCAGACGAAGATCTCCAAGAAGATGCCCTTGGAATGTCTGAGAGGTAATTACACCGTAAGAGCTTTGGTCCATTATACGTAGGTGACCGACGCCCTACATTGAACTATAACCCGTAACTAGGATGTTATTAACAGTCTAGAAGCAGAAGAAGAAGAAGGAAAAAGTGCAAACAAAGCATAATAGATTATTATTATTATCGAAATGCAAAGCTGTGCAGCGCTTTAATTAAACCTGTTTTCTGCAGTTTGACAATATGGCGGAAAATATCTTTGCTAGAAGGTGCGAGACGTAGTATGCCGTAGGTATTTCGCAGGTGTAAAGATAAGAGGGCACATGCCAGTTAGCAGCTCAAAAATCTTTGCAGGCGTTTTATGTGCATAGCGATTCAAGACTCAGTCCAATTCAAAAATACTTATACAAAAACAAGCACAAAAACCTTAACTCAAGTTTAATTAAACGCACAATTACATTTATGGGCGCAGCTGACGACGTCAGGAAGGGGTCTAGCGTTGGGGCGTACAGCTAGCTGTATATATGTATATATATATATGCACGTACCAAATTATGAGGCGCTATACAAACATACGCATATACACTGTGTTATGAAAGTTTGACAGTGTTTGTGTGGGTGCTGCGCTGCTGCTGTATTAAATTTTACGACTTTCAACCTTTTACAAGTGCATATTGTATGCGATAGATGTACATGGAATGCATATGCATATATAAATATATATACAATTTAAACTTACCATTAATTTTTCGCCTGCTATCAAAGGCAAATGTCTACGGCCTACAGTATCATCAGTATTATACACTTTTGTGAGCCTCGCCATGTTCTTTGAAAGCCAACGACGGCAACTTCAGTCACTTTTACGATACACTTTATTGGCAAAATAATAGAGCACGTTATTTAGTTGTGTACTTGTTTGTTTAAATGGGAAATTGAAATGTGTTTCACTTCTTAAATCAACTAGAAAAATGATTTTACTACGAAATTGTCTAAACACGTATGAAGTTCAGCAAGTCCGGTCGCCATTAAAAAATTGGTGCTGTATAGCGCCGACAGCTGTTTCGATGACTAATAGACCTTGAAATTAGGCAACACTATTTTTGTTTGCCAGTCACAGCCTACAATGGCAGCGATTAATTTTATCATGCTATTTCGATAACAGCTATCCTACGCCAGTCATCCCGTAGAGAACTTTTTAAGCGCGTTGTTGGCGAGTTATAAGCTTTTGGGCATAATATTTAGTAACTTGCCTTGCGTTGTAATTGTTGCGTGCTCGTTTGACTTGTACAACATATGCAAACGGCTACAATATGTCACATCATTACGTGGTCACGGCTCAAAAGCCAACTGCAGTTGTTGCCTGCTTGACCGGTAAGTACCAATGCAGCGGCAACAATCCGCATGTTGTATAAAAAAAAACATGTTTTTCAATTGCAGGCAACTTTACATCACCAACAGACTTGAACCTTATAATTGCAAGGAACAACCAAGTAGAAATCGACTTGGTTACACCCGAAGGCTTACGTCCACTCAAAGAAATAAATATAAATGGCGCCATTGCGGTAATGCGTCATTTTCGTCCGCCGGATAGCAATAAGGATTTGCTTTTCATTTTAACTCGGCGTTATAATGTTATGATACTTGAATGCCGGATGGTAAATGATGCTATTACGGTCGTTACCAAAGCAAATGGCAATGTTAGCGACCCGGTGGGCATACCCTCAGAGGGTGGTGTTATTGCGGCCATTGATCCGAAAGCCCGTGTTATTGGTATGTGTCTATATCAAGGCCTATTTACCATCATACCCATGGACAAAGATGCCACCGAACTAAAGGCAACCAATTTGCGGTAGGTGTAGAAATTCGTTTGTTTAAAGTGCAATATACTCTTTATCTACTAAAGTCTTCTGCTTGTCTGACCATACCAACTTGGTAGCAGGTTACGACCAATGTAGCGCGATCCTCCAGGCGTCTCTGCTTCGCTTACACCTTCTTCAATCTGTCATATCATATCATAACTAGTATGCCCTCTTAACTGTTCCTTTCAACGGAGGCACTGCTGTACGCTTGTACATCTTCCGTCATCAGCGTTCTCCCTGGAGATTCTTCTTTTATAAGCATGATGGATGTTAATCCACTATTTCAATCATGGAGGATGAGCTTGAGTGTTTATCTACTCAATTAAAAATTTATCCATAGTTTTGTCTGAGTTTTGTTATGTGCTGCTCTGCGGAGTAGTTACCTCTTTCCGATAACATTCTATTATTTGTTAAGAAACTGATCCGACCTTTGGAATTCCGCATTATTTAAATTTAGCGACCAGAAGTAAGCAATTCGTCGAGCTGATAGAATAACTTTTTTATAATTTGTATTTTTTTATTTTTCTTAGAATGGATGAGCTTACTGTTTACGATGTAGAGTTCTTACATGGCTGTATCAACCCTACAGTCATTGTCATTCACAAGGACAACGATGGACGTCATGTTAAATCCCATGAGATCAACTTGCGGGACAAGGAGTTCATGAAAATTGCTTGGAAACAGGATAATGTGGAAACTGAAGCCACTATGCTTATACCTGTACCCTCGCCCATTGGTGGTGTAATAGTCATAGGACGTGAGTCAATAGTTTATCATGATGGCAGCAATTACCATGCCGTTGCGCCGCTTACATTTAGACAGAGCACCATTAACTGCTATGCACGAGTCGATAGCAAAGGATTGCGTTATCTTCTTGGCAATATGGATGGGCAGTTGTACATGCTGTTCCTAGGTACAGCCGAATCCGGCAAGGGTTCAGTTATTGTCAAGGATATTAAGGTCGAGCAGCTTGGTGAGATTTCTATACCAGAGTGTATTACGTACTTGGACAATGGATTTTTGTACATTGGCGCACGCCACGGTGATTCGCAGCTGGTGCGTTTAAGCTCGGAAGTTATTGATGGGTCCTACGTTATACCAGTGGAGAACTTTACAAATTTAGCGCCTATCTTAGATATTGCCGTGGTGGATTTGGATCGTCAGGGTCAGGGACAGATTATAACCTGCTCGGGTAGCTTCAAGGATGGATCGCTGCGCATCATACGTATTGGCATAGGCATACAGGAACATGCTTGCATTGATTTGCCGGGTATTAAAGGCATGTGGTCGCTTAAGGTGGGCATTGATGATAGTCCATACGAGAATACACTGGTGCTGGCATTTGTGGGACATACGCGTATATTAACACTTTCAGGCGAGGAAGTGGAAGAGACTGAGATACCAGGCTTTGCCAGCGACTTACAGACTTTACTCTGCGCTAACGTGGATTACGATCAGGTAATCATTAAGGGTTTTTTTATTTTGTTTTATTAAACACTATTTTTCATTTCACTTTAGCTCATTCAAGTAACTTCTGATAGCGTGCGTTTGGTTAAGAGCGCCACCAAAACACTCGTGGCTGAGTGGCAGCTCGAAGGAGATCGTAATATTGGCGTAGTCTCTTGCAACAACACGCAAATTGTTGTTGCTTCAGCCCGCGACATTTTCTATATTGTCATTGAGGATGGCAAGTTGGAGGAAAAATGTCGTAAGACTTTGGCTTATGAGGTAGCCTGTTTGGATGTGACGCCCTTGGATGATAAACAGACCAAATCTGATCTTGTTGCCGTAGGTTTATGGACAGATATATCAGCGGTTATTTTGTCATTGCCCGAATTGGAGACTATATATACGGAGAAGCTGAGCGGAGGTTAGTTTATTAAGAAGTTAGGAAGGCTAAGTTAGTCGACTCAATCTCTAGTATAAAAATTTTTTAAAACATACTAACAGAAATTTTACTCTTCCCTCAGAAATCATACCACGTTCGATACTCATGACAACCTTTGAGGGTATACACTATCTACTCTGCGCTCTAGGCGATGGCTCTATGTACTATTTCATCTTGGACAAAACTACTGGTCAGTTGACTGATAAAAAAAAGGTCACTCTGGGTACACAGCCCACTACTCTGCGAACCTTCCGATCATTTTCTACAACAAATGTTTTTGCCTGCTCCGATCGACCTACAGTCATATATTCGTCCAATCATAAGCTTGTATTCTCCAATGTGAATTTAAAGGAGGTTAATCACATGTGCTCCCTAAATGCTCAAGCCTACCCGGACAGCTTAGCTTTGGCTACCAAATCTTCTGTTATACTTGGCACCATTGATGAGATACAGAAGCTGCACATACGCACTGTACCCTTGGGCGAGGGACCGCGTCGTATCGCATACCAGGAAGCCTCTCAGACTTTTGCTGTGTCCACCCTGCGCATCGATGTGCATGGACGAGGCGGCGCCAAGCCATTGCGTAATAGTGCCTCAACACAAGCACAGAATATTACATGTTCCTCGAACATTTCCCCCAAACCAGGCGGCGGCAACTCGACGGCTGCGAATGCAGAGGTGGGACAAGAAATTGATGTGCATAATCTATTGGTTATCGATCAGAATACATTTGAGGTGTTATATGCCCATCAGTTTGTGCCGCCAGAGACAATCTCGGCACTTATGTCTGCCAAATTGGGGGATGATCCAAATACATATTTTGTGGTTGCAACTTCGCTTGTTTTTCCTGATGAACCGGAACCCAAAGTTGGACGTATTATCATCTTTCATTATCATGACAACAAGTTGACGCAGGTGGCCGAGACTAAAGTGGACGGCACTTGCTATGCTCTGGTTGAGTTTAATGGCAAAGTATTGGCTGGCATTGGCAGTTTTGTGCGTCTCTATGAGTGGACCAATGAGAAAGAGCTACGCATGGAGTGTAATATACAGAATATGATAGCAGCTTTGTATTTAAAGGCCAAGGGTGACTTTATATTGGTCGGAGATTTGATGCGCTCTATTACGCTGTTGCAGCATAAGCAAATGGAGGGAATTTTTGTAGAAATAGCGCGGGATTGTGAACCTAAATGGATGCGAGCAGTGGAGATACTCGATGACGACACTTTTTTGGGCTCCGAGACAAATGGTAATTTGTTTGTGTGCCAAAAGGACAGGTAAAGTAATCTTTAGCATCGTTTGCTCAATAATGTTAATATTTCTATGATTTGTTGCAGCGCTGCTACTACCGATGAAGAGAGACAACTGCTACCTGAGCTAGCACGTTTCCATCTGGGCGACACTGTTAACGTTTTCCGTCATGGCTCCCTGGTTATGCAGAATGTGGGTGAACGCACGACGCCGATCAGTGGCTGTGTGCTATATGGAACTATTAACGGAGCCATTGGTATAGTAACACAAATACCGCAGGACTTTTACGATTTTCTACATGGCCTTGAGGAGCGCCTGAAGAAGATAATCAAATCAGTGGGAAAAATAGAGCATACCTATTATCGTAATTTTCAAATCAATACCAAAGTGGAACCCAGCGAGGGATTCATTGATGGCGATTTAATTGAGAGCTTTTTGGACTTGACCCGCGATAAGATGCGTGATGCAGTGTCGGGCTTAGAGGTAGGATCTTGTCTTTGTTTTTCTTTTACTACACTTAATATATACTTTACGCTTATCATATTAAATTCTTTTCTTCCAGCTCACACTGAATGGTGAACGTAAATGCGCGGACGTGGAGGATGTTATTAAGATTGTGGAGGATTTGACGCGAATGCATTAAAGTTATGATTTATTCAAAAAAGAATTTTATTCTAATAAAAGTTATGATTTCGCTATATGCAACATTGATACCATGTATCCTGCCTCGCTTAACACCTATAGCTCCTTATAGATGTGCGTATTCGTATTCGCATTCCGTGTCTCCTTGGAACTCCTTGCATTGACAGTTGTGACTTCTCAAATAGGTCCCTTGTTGCACCTGATTTAATTATATAGCAAAATCCACCACGCACGTCCGACGTTTCAATAAAATGGATAGTAATTACATTTAAATCTGTGTTTTAATTTAACTGTTTGGATTGCACTTTTCGAGGCTGCAGACCATATCGCAATCTCGACCGCTCCTGTTGTTTTGAACAATCCGATTTGTAAACAAATTGGCTGTGGTCAAAAACGGATATCCGTTTTTATTATATTTTTACGTATTTATATAAATATTTTTAGCTCGAATAGGAAATTTTTCTTGCCTTAAAAATAATGTAATAAAAAATCAGTTTTTGACAAAAATTTTTATAGAAACGCGTTTAAAGGAAATTGTATTCCGCACGCTCCGCTCTTCAATCACCATAAAGATTAACTTGAGTTATTTTGTTTTTCAAATAAAGCTACGTAACGTCTAGATTTCACGAGGTGAGTTATATGAATATCGTCTACTTTCTGCGGAAAAAATGAACATCTATATGTAAATGATAAAATCTATATGTATGTATGCTGAAATTTTGATAGTAACGTTACTAACTCATTGACCAACTCACTCCGTGAGACTTTGGTCTTTGTAACAATCAATCTGCGTTTTAAAGATGTTCTTGTGCATAATACATCATTCTTGGAGACATTTCGAGCACAATACGAAGCCATGTTGGAAATGTTCAATGCCCCATATTTTGTGATTTTTAACACTTAGGTACGTTCTCAAAATCAATTCAAAACTGTCGAGGTTACTTATTTGGAATAAGGAATATATTGTGTGCCAAAAATGTAGACTAAGATAAAGAATATCCTTCTTCTTAACTGGCCATAACAACCCGTTATCGTGTTACGGCCTGATGTAAATACATTCTTTCATTGGAATTGTGGTTTTACGTGGTGGGTCCCAAACCCTACGCACAACCCTTTTAAGGAAAGAACCCAGTGTCATTGTTAGCCGCCTCATACGACAAGCTTTGACCTGCTGAGGCGGTATTCTCTAACGCGCTCACCACACGGGGTGCTGATATATTCTAAAGAATATCCGATAACTGGAATTTAAAACTTTCAAAGTATAACTTCATCCAACAAAATATCAAATTTCAATAATACGTTGGCATACTAAAATAAACGATGATTAGAATATAGTCGTTTTGTTTTTGTACTTTATTAAATGTAAATCGAAAGACAAAAAACGAATTGACATTGAATCCGCATCTCAGACATGACTAAGTTTGATGAGCTGAACAATATAATAGCACAAGAGTCAGAGTCCTGTCAGTTGAAGGTACAGCTATAGAGTGTCTTTGTATCCGCACCCATTAGCGCTCTCGATTTCTTTTATCTTTAAAATCGACAAAAATATGCTCAGCCCCAAAACAAATATCAGTGGGACATATTATCCTACTATTTTGTACTTTTCCGCAAAAAAGCATTGCGATTGGCCAAAAAACTAAAATCTCTTTTTTTATGTTATTCGACGATTTAAGCACTCTGACAACTTTTCCGGCGATTTGGCGATGTTTGTGTTATTCAAATAACTTTCGTAATATCGGCTTTAGCAAGGGTATTACAGATTGGTGCAATGTATGTAACAGGCAGAAGAAGGCGTGGCAGACCATATGTTCCATGGGCAAAAATGGTCAGGGGCTATAGTCGAGCCGATATAGCCATGTCCGCGTGTCCGTCCGTCCGTTTGTCCGTGTTGTAACGTGTTTCTCAGTGACTTTAAGAGTTAGAGCAAAAAAATGTTACCAAAAGATGCGCATTTTCCCGGAATAGTGCAAGTTTATCTATTCATGTCGATATCTCACCCCTTCCCTCGTGACAGACTTTCGCGGTTTACAGCTTTGTCTATCAACTCGACATCCGACAGAGGTTTGCGTCGTGTTTATGTGCATCTATGTTATAACAATTATTGATCTCGGATAAATAGATCAAAAGTTATTGTCAAAAATACTTTGACTTCGACCCTCTTCGCCTATAAACTTCTCCAAAATTCAAATATCAGTATGTATGGATACATTTGAGCTAAATTTGTGAGCCAAATTATTGAAACTGTATTAACATTTTTTCAACAGAATCCCCCCTTCCCCCGAAATCGATTTACCTTAATTACTAGCGCACCCCGCAACATATTGATTTCAAAATTGACACATTTAGTTTTAAACGTGTTTTTGATATATGTTTCAAAATTCAACGTTATTGGCCCCAGAATACTGGAGTTATGAGCATAAAAGTAATTTTTGCCCCAATAATAGCTAACTTACCAATAGGAAAACTTGTCAATTGGAACTTAACAGTAGGAAAATGTTTACAGGCATATCGATCTTATGAAACTAGATATAAAAGTGGATACTTCCGTTACCATTTTACCGTATTTAGTGTTTATAAAGAAAAAGGGAACAGGGTATTCCACTGTCGGGCACCGTCCCGACTCTGGTCATGTCTGGGCATGTCTTCAAAGAGTTTCCTATTGAATTTGAGCACTCTAGTCGCTATAGTTGGGTTGCCTGAGGAACAATAAGAGTAAATATTTTCGAAAATTTTTTGTATTTCATTTTTTTTTTTTTTTAATTTCGGTTGTTTTGATAAACGTGCGGAAAAGCCTGAGTTGGTAACCAACCCTTTATTTATTATTTGCTAGTGAATTACCTGATGTGAAATCCAAAAATTTCAATTTATAATAACAGTAATTTGACGAGCTTGAAAGTTGGTAGGATATAATGTCCCAGTAGGTTTAGTTCAGTTGAAGGTACAGCTATAGAGTGTCTATGATCCCGCACCCTTGAGCTCTCTCGACTTCTTTTATCTTTCAAATCGACAAAAATATGCTCTGCCCCAAAACAAATATCAGTGGGACATATTATCCCACATGAATTCCAAAAATTTGAATTTGTAACAGTAATTTGACGAGCTTGAAAGTTGGTAGGATACAATGTTTCAGTACGCTTAGATCAGTTGAAGGTACAGGTATAGAGTGCCTTTGATTCCGAACCGTTGAGCTTTCTCGACTTCTTTTATCTTTCAAATCGACAAAAATATGCTCTGCCCCAAAACAAATATCAGTGGGACATATTATCCCACATGAATTCCAAAAATTTGTATTTGTAATAATAGTAATTTGACGAGCTTGAAAGTTGGTAGGATATAATGTCCCAGTACGCTTAGATCAGTTGAAGGTACAGGTATAGGGTGCCTTTGATTCCGAGCCGTTGAGCTTTCTCGACTTCTTTTATCTTTCAAATCGACAAAAATATGCTCTGCCCCGAAACAAATATCAGTGGGACATATTATCCCACATGAATTCCAAAAATTTGAATTTGTAACAGTAATTTGACGAGCTTGAAAGTTGGTAGGATACAATGTTTCAGTACGCTTAGATCAGTTGAAGGTACAGGTATAGAGTGCCTTTGATTCCGAACCGTTGAGCTCTCTCGACTTCTTTTATCTTTCAAATCGACAAAAATATGCTCTGCCCCGAAACAAATATCAGTGGGACATATTATCCCACATGAATTCCAAAAATTTGTATTTGTAATAATAGTAATTTGACGAGCTTGAAAGTTGGTAGGATATAATGTCCCAGTACGCTTAGATCAGTTGAAGGTACAGGTATAGGGTGCCTTTGATTCCGAACCGTTGAGCTTTCTCGACTTCTTTTATCTTTCAAATCGACAAAAATATGCTCTGCCCCAAAACAAATATCAGTGGGACATATTATCCCACATGAATTCCAAAAATTTGAATTTGTAACAGTAATTTGACGAGCTTGAAAGTTGGTAGGATACAATGTTTCAGTACGCTTAGATCAGTTGAAGGTACAGGTATAGAGTGCCTTTGATTCCGAACCGTTGAGCTCTCTCGACTTCTTTTATCTTTCAAATCGACAAAAATATGCTCTGCCCCGAAACAAATATCAGTGGGACATATTATCCCACATGAATTCCAAAAATTTGTATTTGTAATAATAGTAATTTGACGAGCTTGAAAGTTGGTAGGATACAATGTTCCAGTACGCTTAGTTCAGTTGAGGGTACAGGTATAGAGTGCCTTTTATTCCGAACCGTTGAGCTCTCTCGACTTCTTTTATGTTTCAAATCGACAAAAATATGCTCTGCCCCAAAACAAATATCAGTGGGACATATTATCCCACATGAATTCCAAAAATTTGAATTTGTAACAGTAATTTGACGAGCTTGAAAGTTGGTAGGATACAATGTTTCAGTACGCTTAGATCAGTTGAAGGTACAGGTATAGAGTGCCTTTGATTCCGAACCGTTGAGCTCTCTCGACTTCTTTTATCTTTCAAATCGACAAAAATATGCTCTGCCCCGAAACAAATATCAGTGGGACATATTATCCCACATGAATTCCAAAAATTTGAATTTGTAATAATAGTAATTTGACGAGCTTGAAAGTTGGTAGGATATAATGTCCCAGTACGCTTAGTTCATTTGAAGGTACAGGTATAGAGTGCCTTTGATTCCGAACCGTTGAGCTCTCTCGACTTCTTTTATCTTTAAAATCGACAAAAATATGCTCTGCCCCAAAACAAATATCAGTGGGACATATTATCCCACATGAATTCCAAAAATTTGAATTTGTAACAGTAATTTGACGAGCTTGAAAGTTGGTAGGATACAATGTTTCAGTAGGTTTAGTTCAGTTAAAGGTACAGCTATAGAGTGTGTATGATCCCGCACCCTTGAGCTCTCTCGACTTCTTTTATCTTTCAAATCGACAAATATATGCTCTGCCCCAAAACAAATATCAGTGGGACATATTATCCCACATGAATTCCAAAAATTCGAATTTGTAATAATAGTTATTTGACGAGCTTGAAAGTTGGTAGGATATAATGTCCCAATACGCTTAGTTCATTTGAAGGTACTGGTATAGGGTGCCTTTGATTCCGAACCGTTGAGCTCTCTCGACTTCTTTTATCTTTCAAATCGACAAAAATATGCTCTGCCCCAAAACAAATATCAGTGGGACATATTATCCCACATGAATTCCAAAAATTTGAATTTGTAACAGTAATTTGACGAGCTTGAAAGTTGGTAGGATATAATGTCCCAGTACGCTTAGTTCATTTGAAGGTACAGGTATAGAGTGCCTTTGATTCCGAACCGTTGAGCTCTCTCGACTTCTTTTATCTTTAAAATCGACAAAAATATGGTCTGCCCCAAAACAAATATCAGTGGGACATATTATCCCACATGAATTCCAAAAATTTGAATTTGTAACAGTAATTTGACGAGCTTGAAAGTTGGTAGGATACAATGTTTCAGTAGGTTTAGTTCAGTTAAAGGTACAGCTATAGAGTGTGTATGATCCCGCACCCTTGAGCTCTCTCGACTTCTTTTATCTTTCAAATCGACAAAAATATGCTCTCCCCCGAAACAAATATCAGTGGGACATATTATCCCACATGAATTCCAAAAATTTGTATTTGTAATAATAGTAATTTGACGAGCTTGAAAGTTGGTAGGATATAATGTCCCAGTACGCTTAGATCAGTTGAAGGTACAGGTATAGGGTGCCTTTGATTCCGAACCGTTGAGCTCTCTCGACTTCTTTTATCTTTTAAATCGACAAAAATATGCTCTGCCCCGAAACAAATATCAGTGGGACATATTATCCCACATGAATTCCAAAAATTTGAATTTGTAACAGTAATTTGACGAGCTTGAAAGTTGGTAGGATACAATGTTCCAGTAGGTTTACTTCAAGTTAGTTCCCAAATAAGTACAACTGTTGAGCATGCGCAGCGAGTTTCTCTTTCCCATACGCAAAGTGCTCCTTGCTTTGCTACGTACGCACTTCCAATCAAAACACAGCATCTCGCTTTTAATGTACGATTGTGTGTTTGCAAACACACAGCCAACGACGGCGCAGCAGCAGCAAGGCAGCGGCAGAGGCAGCGGCAGTCACAGTCACGGCACGTAGGTCACAGCCAGGGGCCGGCGACGCGATGATCGCGCGTGCTCACGTGCGGCAGGCGCAAACAAAAACAAAAGCAAACGTGAGTGATAAGTGGCGGAGTGGCGGGCTGCTACGCAGGCGGTTCATTCATTAATACACTGGAATACGCTGCACTATGTAAAGGCGACGCCACTTTCCAGCCGCAGCAAAACGGTATTTTTACATAACTCGCTTGTGTGTGTGTGTGTGTGTGCGTTTGCGCACTCGTCGCGCCTCCACCACACTTGGCATTGCCTGCTGCTGCGCTGCCACTGCGACTGGTGCTGCTGCTGCTGCTGCGACTGCCCCCAGTTACTGCAGCTCGGTCCATTTGAGTAGTCACTCATTCGTTCATACGCTTGCCGCCTGCTCGCTGGTTCAGCTGCGCTCAAGCGCCGTTCGTCGTTGTCTCTGTGTGTCCGCATCCCAGACGCTACGTTTGCTCGTCAACGCCAACGCCGCCGTCGCAGTCGTTGTCGTTCATTATCCAATCGCACACTGTGTTCATTCCTTTGCACTTAACAAGAGACATTTTGTGTGAAAATGAATATGTTAAAAGGAATGAATTTGAAAAAACGTTAAACTAAACAAATTGGCGGCAATTCGCGCTGCAATAAAACTCGTTCGTCTGTAACGCGTTAAAAATTATTTGCACCGCTAATAACCCAATAACAAAAAAATTTATTTAGAAATATAACAATATATATTTATGTAAAATTAATTGCAAAAATGTGTTAACAACAATTAACATTCTTTAGCCGTAATTTCAAAATTTGTTTGTGACTCAAATAATAGGCAAATATTGCTCGCTTCTTTGAGCTTTTGTTTTTGGGATTATTCTCGGCGGCCATTTTGTAAAATATACCAGCGGCAAAACGGATAGCTGCCAAAGGTGAGTGAAAGTTTCGTTGCAATGCCGTCGGCAGAGCAAGGCATGAATCATTGCTTATAAGTCTGGAACCCTTTAATCCCTAACACTTGTAAGTAGAAAAAAAAAAACAATAACGAAAACGAAAAAAAAAAAAACTAAATGCAAGTGAAATTCAATGCGAAAAGTTGTAGGCGAACCATAATTGAAAAACATTTGTATGCCAAACAAAGAGTACTCTGTACCCGGGGGCAATACTGAGGCCGAGGTTCTTGTAATACGATTCCTACTGCGTTGGCGGTGACGTTGCTGCTGTCGATGATCATCATGTTGACGACAGGGCGACGCTTGTTTTGCGCCGTAAAAGATGAAGAATCAGAAATTATTGTTTAGCCACAACAATAAAAAGCATAGCGGCACAATAACCCCGAAAAAAAATGTCATAAACAAGAACAACACCAACAAAAACTGCAACGCCCGACTGCCAAATGCATACATATATTAAAAACTGAACATTGCCCATTTTAATAATAATGAAAAGGGAAAAGCACCAAATCGAATTGCAGTCCAAGAATCCTATACATACATCATCAACATAGCCGGCTGCTCCGGTCATTCAACAGATTTTCTACAGAAACATAAAAAGAATACGTCAACGACACTTTGACTTAATTATATACAGAAACTGTGTAGGGTACAGAGTAAGGAACACGTGCAGCAATTAAAATGTGTAAGTTTTTTGTAGAGGAGGTGCCATAGTAGCCAGTTCAGTCATTATTTACTTCTCGATTTCCTCCAAAAACTAAGCCCAAAGTCTTTTACATAAGAAATATTCAAGTCGAGAAAAAAAGGTGAACCGGGTTTATTCTTATGAGTTTCAATTCACTCGAAGCTTTTTGGCTGCTTGAGTTCGGATCGAACTTAAACGGACCTCCAAACTGACGATTTGTTTCGAATTGAATGAGTGCTAGGACCCTTATTTACCCGTGACAAAAGCTGAAAATATTTTTAAAATATTTTTTTTTTCGTAGACGTGGGTTACATGTTCATTATATTAAAAAATTTATATTTTTTTTTCGTTTCGTAAATTTCAGAATATAAAAAAAAAAATAGGTTCATCGGTTAACGTGGGACCCCTTAAAAAATAATGATATTCGCGAAATTCTGAATAGGGTACCCGGAAAAAACTAAATGCAGTAGTATATTGAGGGAATGTAGTTTAGATATGATAACCAATCATTAATCAGTACTCTTGATTTCAAGGAAGCTAAAACCAAAACGTAGGCTACAATCGGGGTAAATAGATTACAATTCTGTATTTATTGTTTGTACTTGATTTGAAGCCTGTTTCAACATTCTAAACATATCATATATGTTTACCGACCTGTTGCGTGGGCTAGTGGGCTTACTAGTGTCTACTTGAAAGCACAAAATTTGATCCGTATTTTGAATTTTATGAATCAATAAAGCAAAATTGGTCCATGCTATTGTTTATATGGATTCTAGATCTTCGAGGCTGCAAAACAGGGATTGGCAACGATAGTATGCTCAACATATTGACAACTTTTCGCTGTTGACACGCAGAAACTATTGCTGCGACTCACTTCACTGCTTTAGTAGCCTATCCTAGCCTATCAAACTTTTGCAGGAGCTGCGCATCTCTAATATAACTTCACAACTTACTTTATCTGATACCATTTCCAAAATGTCTGAAGTGACTGTCTTCATTTCTCGGTACCTCTCCCAACAATAACTCAACACCCAAACTTTGTTTCACTCATTCATCTTATGTGTATAGTATGTATTGTGTGTGTCTGTGTGTGTGTTTTGCAGTTGTTATTTGGAATATGCAAATTGCGCATAGCTAATTTACATTTATGACAAAAAGCAAGAAATAATAACTAATAATCTGGCATTGTGCGAGCGAGGACTGCAAACAGCGACAACAACGCAAAACGACACTTGATGATATGCGAGAAATTTACTATAATACTTCCAGGAAGGCAAAAAGAGAGCCGCCGAGGCTTTAAGCACACAACACAAACATAAATACACACACACACAAACTTTGGTAAATCTATAGGAGAGGTATATCAGGGCAACAAGTCATCAACTTTTGACGCGTTGTCCAGTTTGTGCATGCCAACTGACCATGACGTGTGCTCTTAACGTGGACCACGGTGACGATGTCAGACTCAAAGGCGATAATAGTACACTGAAAAAAACAAATTAAGTACTTCGTGTTTGATGTTGTATCTTTTTTTTTTTGTAAGTCTTGCGTGTTCGTTTTAACATTAGAGGTTATAATGCTAGTCCCGTTTTTAGCAATTTACAAAGCTTACTTCTAAATTAGTGGTTCCGAGTAGTGTTGTCAAAACGCAAAAGATTGTGGAAATGGGAAAATGGTTTTATATATACGGTTGAACTGTTTAAACCGTCACCCTTAACCGATAGCGAATTATAAACTTGTTTTCGAACTGAAACTTTTACTTATATTTTATTGACGATCACCTATAAACGTAAACGAGAACGTAATCGATTCCGATTTGGAGTATATGTGAATGCTGTAAATTGTTGAAATACGAATGGGATTCTGCCTTTTATTGATTTAAGAATGTACCGAAGAAAGTGATTTTGACATTGATTTCGATTTTTCGAAATGACAGCAGAGTTCATGCCTATGAACTGCTTAAGTTTTGCGTTTATGTTGAAGATTCGATTTTCATTCTATTTTCAAGACATTTCACTTTAAATGCCGATATCACTTAGTTAAGTGCTTTAAGCATAATTCTAAACTTTATTTTCTGCTTACATTTTTTTAATTGCGAATAAGCTTTTGAAACTTACGATAAAACCAGAGCTGCACGTTTAAGTAATTTCTTATGAGGTTTGGTTCACGGATATAAAAGTCTTGTGTAATCACGGATACTAGGTGGGACTTAGCTTCACAATTCAGATTGTAAAAAATCTCTTAGCCACGAACTAAAAAATTTGGTGTAGACTGTCGGGCCGGTGCCGGTGGGATACCCTGTACCCATTTTGAAAATCATATGTACAAATTTTTGTATCGACGCGTTGAAGGGTAAGTTTAAATGTACTACGTGGGTAGTACAAAGGGTAACACGAGTTTACTTTCCAAATTTGGTGGCTCAAACATAAATGTTAACTTTAAAACGCGAAATTCTGGCGCGGGGCAAGATACGGATTGAGATATCGATATGGATCGATAAACTTGCTCTTTTCCGGGCCAATGATTATCTTTTTGTAAAATTTTAGTGAATCTAACCAACACGGACAGGCATACAGATGGACATGGCTATATCGACTAGACTATTGCTCCTGATCATTTTTGCCCATGGAGCATATGATCTGCCACGTCTCCTTCTACATGTTACATACATCGTTCAACTAAAAATCTATATCAGTAAATCTTTTGACTAAATCTTAGGAGAGGAATTTTATTGAGACCCTAACAAAACACTGCAAAAGTCTAGCATGCTCAGCATAAACCGATTTTGTATAGTTTATTATCCCTTCTATATGCTTTTTTGTAAAAAGTTCGAATTTATAGTATATATATTAAATTTGAACTTTTGAACAGAACCTCTATTGCCAAGAAATTGTTCTGCAAAGTTTTCCAGTTTAATTATTTGTTTCTAAAACTAAGATTAAAATCTAAATATGAAAATATTTAAAGTTTAAGAACAAAAACCTGTTAGGCGACAGCTTCTATTATTGTCGCAAGATTAGTTAAAGAGGAGCATTTTCAGGAGTTGATTAAAGATGTGCCTTCTAATTTTAGGAATTTGTAGGCTTTATTTGAAATCCGAAACTCTTGCATCACCACACTTTCATGTACCAGAAGCAAAAAATTCCAGTCCGACCCTAATTATGATTGTACCAGTGTATTTTTCTCAGTGTAATTGTCTCAAGCTGTCGCATTTCGCGCACGCCAAAGAAAATTAGCGGGTGTGTCTAATTCGGCAACAAGGAACACAAGTCTGGCAACACGACATAGTAGTACTCCGTTTGATACCTCTCCTGTTTTCTCTTCTTGGTTCTTGGTGTCGTGGTTGTCACGTGAAATCAAATCAGGCATTACAATTTCACGCTCAATCGACAATGTAATTGAGCCGCACAGCCGTCTGGCAACTGCCGCCAGCGGGTCTGCCACAAAATCCAATTGGATCATAATAGAGCAGGGTTCTAGGGTTTTCCTGTGGCAGCTTCCGTGTAAGCTGAGTCAAGCGTTGCAGTTTCCTTAAGACAGGCAATGGTGCATAGAGAGCAGCCGGCGGAGGCACAATTAACGCAACAGTTGCTCAAAATTTAATGTGCAATAAACAAATGCTATTCGTATAGAAGACCTTTTATTGTATATAAGGTTATATTTTTACAACTATTTATTTATGACTTAATTTATGCGTGAACACGACACTTTTTGCTTTGGCACACATTTCTAAGAGCCAAAAGCAAATACGAGAGAGTAACAATAAAAATAATAATAGCAACTTGGCATAAGTAAAAACTCAAAACTCAAAACTCACAAACAGCTTTGAAAAGTCCTTGGCCCCTGCCTGAATAAGCTAGTGTCCTATGCTGTCCTGTCATCGTCATGCACTTGGCCATTGTTCGGATCACGTCCCTTCGAACTGATATCGAATTTGTTCGATCTTTCAACTCTCACAACACGACAGTGTTCCAAGCGGCAGCAACTTTGTTTCCAAAAGAGCAGCTAAAAGAAAGAAAAATAATAAAATTGCGTATGAGTTTGCTACTGGTTAAGTGTGTCCTGTATGTCCTTTGCGTGGTTGTGGTTGTTATTCCGCTATCGGATAACAGAGCCCGCATGCGCGTTTTAAATTTGCCGTCGCTTTGGTATCTGTATCTTTTGCTCCTCCTAGAACTTGTGAGTTTTTTGTTAAAGGGTTCAAGATTTTTGTGTGAAAAGTATGAGAATATCTAGGTACATATGATGAAATTATGATGATGTGTGTGATCAAACGTCTTTAGATAGATATCTTATGGTTTGACATGCAGTCAGATATTTCATGGGAAAGCTGTCTCATGTGTGAGTGTTGCACTAGGAAATTAAGAGGGTTTTATAGTGACTGTATATTAGCATAGTATATTATGCGTTTCTTTGCAAATGAGAACGTTTAAAAACTGTAAATGAAGGAAACGGCTTATTTAAGCACTTTTATTTGAAACTGTGATCGAAATTATTCAATTTCTGCAAATAGGTCTTGCAACTTTTTAAACAGCTTAGGAATTGAGCAATTAGTAGTTATTAAAATAACTTTTCCTGGAAGTATATTTCATGCAAATCTTTCCTTTAATCTAGCAGGTATCCTTGCTTTACGATTACACCTGAGTTGACTCTGCTTTTGAAAAAGTCACTACTCAAAATGTGCCTATCTAAAATTTCTAGAGCATTTTAATAGAAATGGCTCAAAATTACCTGTAACTATTAGCATTTCCAATACATAAAACTTAATTGGATTTCCGAAAATACTAAATACTTCATATATGTACAAATATATTTTGGGTGCTTCTAATATCCAATATATTGTAATTATATTTTATTTTAATATTGTAAAAAGTAATCGTAAAATGTTAAATTTAATTTCTGGTTACTCTGGATTTGCTTTCCGAACAGGTAGTTTTTTAATTTTCGGGGGTACAGAGAGTTTCTTGTGGCACTAGAACGTAGTTTTCGCGATGTTGTTGTTAACTTTATTCTGGGTTTCTTGAGGCTGGTGCTAAAAACTGTTTCAGATTGGTATGGGGCTGTTCATAAATGACGTTACCAAAAATTTTGAAGATTTTTATGTTAATAAAGATTTAGCTGATTTTATTAACATTTGATTGTGACGTCACATTTTCGGAACACCACCTTCCGCCATCGTCACAAAAGGTCACAATTTGATGGTCCCCACCCACACGGCTGTCAGACAGCTGAGATGCTAACACACAGAGAGCTAAACATCTACCGTTTACTCCTCTTCTTCGCCCTTGCAGTTACTGCAAAAATCATTCAAAAAGCGTAGCTGAATGGACACCAACTAACCAGCGTCCAGTAATGGCACGTACAAAAGCAGAGCATCTCTTCCGGTTCAATGATAATAGCTCCTCTGGTCGTTTTTTCTTTCTGTTTGGCAGTATGATGTTTTGCCATTTTTGGTTGACTTTGTGGCCGAAAAACTCCATGCGTATAGCAGGTCAAAGCTTGTCGTATGAGGCGACTAACAATGACACTGGTTTCTTTCAAGACCAGTAGAGCCACCGCAGGCCTTAAAAGGGTTGTGCGTAGGGTTTGGGACCCACCACGTAAAACCACAATTCCAATGAAAGAATGTATTTACATCAGGCCGTTACCCGATAACGGATTGTTATAGCCAGTTAAGAAAAAGATCCATCTCATGATTTGTGGGGGTTTGTTAGAGCGATATGCTTGTGCTCTGCATGGAACACACTACAGTGATTCGCAAGCTGAAGTCTTGCTCTCAAAAGTAAAGTTTTGGAATTTCTGGCCATTACATTGAGTCGACTTGTTGAAAAGCGACCATTCCCAAGACAGTACCTACATGTGCTTTTTTTTTGGTCTTTCTCAATTTTGCCTACGAGTAAGACGGTTTAACAGAGACAAGCAACACAAGCAAAAGTCGCTTTTCAGCAAAAATGTTGATTGTTTTAACGGTCCAAGATTCCATTCTATTACTTTCATGCTCTTCGGCTTTATTGTTAAATTTTCTATGCTAAACGTTTTAAATGTGATTGAAGTCTTACTAAAAAACCGGACAAGCTATCAAGCTATCGGGCAGCACAAATACACTATTGCTCTTAAGCGCCATGCCATGAGTCAGCCATATTGATGGCATATCTTTGGAATATTTCAAATATTTGCACGTTGCACTATGATAAGTGCAACAAAAATATATAAAGAACAACAACTGCATCAGCAACATTTTGCTGCGCGTGCAAGACGAATGACAAAGTTGAAACAAGCAGCATCGACGCAGAGTGGAGCCAATTGACTTCTTTTTCGGCAAAAATCATACTCTTGAGGCAGAAAATATATATTCAAAATTGACAATGCATGTAACAGGGAATTTCTTAAGCTTATGCGATACACTGCGATAAGTATGCTGTGAATAGAGGGAAATTCAAAAAACGCTAGTAAAGTGCGATATTATATACATCAAACGTCTTATCCTTGCACCTATAAAATGAAAAAAAATTGAAAATCTGTTGGCAAGACGTTTGGTGTCTACTGTAATCCTAACGTACACACATACGCCATATAGAAAAACTTTCGACGAGGACGATTTATTAAAAAATAAACACAATTTAGAACATGGAATTTCTCCATGACATGCAGGGGTAAGACATGTCAGTATTAATATTGAACTTTACTACCGTTTTTCGAAGCTCGCTCTATACACAGCTTATTTGTCGTAGTGTATCGCAGAAGCTTAAGGACTTCTCTGTTCTATACATTTTAAATTTTGAAAATATCTACTCCCTTAAAAGTTATGATATTTGTCGAAAAAGAAGTCAGCTGGATCCACTGTGCGACGTCGACGTCAGCGTAGGAGTCAGCGTCATAAAATAAAGCTATCGAAAACCAAAGCAAATAAATGACACAAAATGCGATTAGCTCATCGACTCCAAAAAGAATAACAACTAACACAGTGAAGACGATGACCAAAAGCGAGCCAAAACAATGTAAGCACCTTCATCGCCAGCAACAACAACAAGCACCACATCAACATAAAATCGCCAACGTCAGCAATGGCAACACCAGCAACAGCAACAACGACAACCCTAAAAGCAGCTGCGAATGCGACAACAAATGTAACGGCAGCACGTGCCAATGCTTTCTTCCCAACTGACAAGTGCACAAAATACAGTCAAACCTGCAAAGTTGGCCACCTCCTTAAGTTGGACACTTTTCAGGGAAATCAAAATATATTAGCACAAAAATTCAATTTTTACCTGCCTAACTTGCATCTGCATATCTTGTAAGTTGGCCACATTTTGAGCGAGTTTGGAATTTTGTCAATGGAATTGAACCTGAAAAAGCCACCTTAAAACCACAGCAATGTTATGTATGAAAATACGAAGGCTGCATTTTCGAATCATACAAATAATCCAAATCAATGTCAAAATTTACAACTGAAATTGGTTGCAGTAAACTCGTTGCTTATAGAAATTTGAATGAAATCCTTCCAGATGGCACAATTCTTTTGTTGGAAATCAAAAGCTTATAAATAATCAAATTTGAAAGATTCTCTTAAGTTACATTCGAATTTAAAACAATTTACAGTATTCTGGAATCAAACTTTGACTATTTTATATGTTTATTTTGTTATTATGTGGAGTTAATGGGCATAATTCATTTTTATGTTAAAAACAGCATTATAAAAAGTTGAAAAAATTAGAGAAACAGCATTAAATCAATAGGAAACTGCTACCCCCTCATAAGTTGGCCACCTGCATAAGTTGGCCAAAAATTCTTGAACCGTGAGTGGCCAACTTAAGCAGGTTTGACTGTATAACAAAACGAAAGAAAGAAAGAAACAAAATACAGCACAATGTATGTATGTATGTATGTATGTACATATGTATGCATGTATGTAAGTTTGTATGTAAGTTTGTATGTATGTTTGTATGTAAGTTTGTAGGTATATTTGTATGTCAGTTTGTATGTATCTTATGTATGTTTGTATGTATGTTTGTATGTAAGTTTGTATGTATATTTGTATGTAAGTTTGTATGTATCTTATGTATGTTTGTATGTATGCTTGTATGTATGTTTGTATGTATCTTTGTATGTATGTTTGTATGTATGTTTGTATGTTTGTATGTATGTTTGTATGTATGTTTGTATGTATGTTTGTATGTATGTTTGTATGTATGTTTGTATGTATGTTTGTACTATCAAAATATGAAATGGCAAAAGATAACTAACTACGCGTGATCGGCCATAAGTCGATCAATGAATGAATGAATGAATCGCGTAAACGAGTCCAAAGTGTGCCTGCAACAACAACAACCGCTAAAGCTCTAATAACAATAAAAACAATTTTAACGAAGACGATGACCATATAACAATTAAAGCGAATTTTAAACAAAGGCTGCAAAAATATGCTTAGAACAGCAATTGTGATATGTAATTATAATAAAGACTTCTTTTTGCATGCACAAGGTCATGGTTGAACATTAGACCCATTTGTGGAAGTTAGCTAATGAGCATAATAAGAGTATATGGCAAGAAGCCTATTATAATAAGCTTCTTCTTCTGTGTCACATGCCATAGCTATATGTAACTGTTAATGATATTTGCTAACTTCATTTAGGAACTAATTTTAAACTTAATTACGAAGGCAACGCGCCAAAAGCTCATTCTGACTTGTTGTAGGCTTAAGGTTCAATCATAAATTTTGGTACAGTAAATAAAACACCTAACACAATTTGCTGTCTATCAATTCAATTGTCTTTGGGTTTAACTTGATTTAACCTAACTTAAGCTAAGTATATTGGCAGAGGGTCACATTGAGTTTTCGAGTCCCTAAACATGGATGGTCCAAAGTTGACGACCCTCCGCTAACGTGTAAAAAACTATGATCTGAGCTTATGCACCTAAACCGCACCCCCAGTTCACTCCAGTGATCAAGGATGCGTTCTACGGTAGACTGGAGTGTGTCTATGACCGCTGCCCAGCCCATTATATTAAAAATGTGTTATGCGATTTAAATGGAAAGGTGGGAAGAGAACGCATCTTTGGTCCTACAGTCGGACAATTAAGCTTGAACCACGGCCTCAGGAAGATGAAACACGGATGGTTATTTTTCACATTTAGAAAGCAACTTTGTAACATTTTGCAAATACGATCACTACAAGAAGCGCTTCAAGCCTGTATCTAATTGACCATTCGTGTCGTGTCATAATATTAACAGTTCTCATTCGGTTTAAGCACTTATTGAAGTGTCGAGGTTTATGTGTCAAGTTTCTACGTTGAACATTTTGGTTGTGCAAATCTGTTACGTTGGGCTATCCTAACAGTTTATCTTTAGAGCTTATCTATCAGGTAGTATGAATAAAATGGGCTTCCCTCGTCTATTTCGCCATACACTTTCGGCAAGAATTGGTAGCTATTAACTTTTAAAACATTGAAATTTCTAAGCTAATCTTTATATATAAAATAGTTGGTGCGGGTACGTGTTTCTAAAATCGAGAACTACCGACTTCATATTTGGACCATATATTCATTTGATGTGCAGGACGGTTTCTCTAGATAGACATGATCGAACCCGATATAAATTACAGTGCGCATATGAAAATTGCTATTGGTGACATGGACAAAGAATGCATTCATTGCATCCGTGCTTTAAAATTCAAGAATGAAACGGCAGGAATATGTTGTGCTTCAGGAAAAGTTATATTGCTTCCATTAAACCAACCACCAGAGCCACTAAAAACTTTAATGGATGACAACACCGCTGAGACCAAATTATGTTTGAACAAAATAAGAAGATTCAACAGCATTACTTATACCGGATGAATTCAACGCATGTCTCAAGTGATCATATTTGTTTAGATACGTCGAAACCATTGTATTGTATATGAATACGCGAGTGTTCCTGCAACAGGTTATATTCGCAGAAGTTTTCTCCAAAGAACTGCTGAGGATCGGAAATGGACAAATTCCGGTATATACTTCCAGTGGGGTAATATCGATTGCACATGCCATTTTACAATTCACTTCAACTAATGATGGACTCATCATTAATGTAAAACTATATCCGAACATTGGACAACATTTTAGTAACTACGATTGGTTGAGCGCACGCGTAATTTTAGCAGCGTAAAATAATGTCAATGAATGGTGTTAGACAATTCAAAACCAAATTCCAGGAGAATTGCGTTTTTACAAATCGATCATGCGATCGACGAAGTCGTCGATTATTCAGTGGAATTCCTAAGCTCTTTGGATGGCGATGACCATAAACAAGTCACAAGGGCAGTAGCTGGAAGTGTGCGACATAAATCTGGAAATGTAATACTTTCCCCACGGCCAGCTAAATATGGCGTGTTCCCGAGTTGGGACAACATACTCATTCGTCATACGAAACGTCTTTAAATCTACATTAAACCAAACCATTGATTCGCACCAATTACCAAAATCTATTTATATTTATCACTGCAAGCAAATGTGTACCTTGTATGCATAAATAAATGCATGGGTCAATTGGAAGACTACGCTTATATAACTTTAAGTATTGCCTTCCGAAAAAAGTGTCGAGCTCAGCGTCAGAAGAAAGTCATAAAGAAAGTCTGAGCCAGCAAAACAAATTCAAGTGAAATGCAACGAGTCGCTTTCTTAAACTCTTCAACCTCTCTCTCGCCCATCAACTATTTTGCAAGCTGCGCAAAAGTCATGGACGCAGCGCTTGATTATTTACAGTTAGCCAAACAAACCCAAGCCATGTGACATTGTCCGCTCTGAAGGCGACATTGGAGCTTCAACTCGAAGTCAAGCCGAGCGCAATAAGCCAATCAAAAGCAGAGCAGCGCGGCGCACTTAGCGCTACTGCGATAATCGCTACTGCGCGAGCGTTTTAGTTGCAGCTCGCAGCTGAAGCGTCGTGACGGGCAGCGCAAAACGGTAGCTGTAACGGCAACTGCAACAAACGGCAGTCTACTGCTACGGTTCAACTAAAACCAAGTCACGCCATACACCCAGTGACCAGTGCTGCAGCAAGTGTGCTCGCTTGCGTCGCGTCCGCTTCCTCTTTGCGCGTTTTTTGATCGTTTTTCGCGTTTTATGTAGCATAATTTACGATTTGTCGCAAATTTTCAAAAACTTTATTGAACTGCACGGATATTTTTTTTGTGTTCTTTGTTATTACTTTTTTTTTTGTTGGCTGAAAACAAACTGAAGCCGCGTTCAAGCTAACGCTTGGATTAAATCGTCTTGGTGTTTCGGCAAGCGATGCCTTGCGCTGACGGCAACAACTGCGGCGCAACTTGCTTATGAGATGGATCCAAAAAGTAAATCATAATGTTCACTTAATATGTACAGTGAACGCTCAAAATAGTGAACATATTGCAAGAATAATAATGAATTCAAACGTTGAAATCAGAACAATGTGGTTTTTCAGAGCTGATCGCAAAGAATGCCTAAATTATATAAAACTTGAGATATGATTCATCAAACAAATTGTGAAAACAATTTAATTCAGTGTTTTAATCGCTCTAACCTTAATCTTAGAATATTTATATTAAAGCAAATTTGTAGTGTATGCGGACGTCTTCAGCAAAAAGGGACTAAAGCTAAGAACTTTATCTTTTTTGAAAATCAACATCTTTGAGAGAAAGAGAAGGTTTTCTAAAGAGAACTTTAAGGCAAAACCGTCTAGAGATTTCTGGCACAGGGTTGATTGCCTTTGGGTTGCCTGGCACCACGTAACATTGACAAAGAAATGTAAGCTTAGCTTCATAAAAATCGGACTAAACGTGCTGTGTTAGCAGCGGTCATAGGAGAGCGAGAAGGTTGCATGTCTGGCTTTAGGTGTTGTGTTAGTAGTAAGTGTGACAAGAAGAGCATATAAGCTTATGTCAAAGGTTTTTGCGCCGGCTTGATATCGCCACATTGTGCGAAGTTGTAGAAAACTCACATCTAAATGCACAAGTTGAAGAATCGGCCAAGGCGAGCGCATCCACTCCTTAATTATCATTTACATCGTAGGTACAGAAAATAAATCAAATCCTTTTATACTATATCTTAAGTAAAATCGATTTTTTCGCTCCAAAAAGCGTATTGCTCCTAGTTTACACTGTACTAACATACCAAAGTACGGCAAGCATACATGTCCAAAGGACTGTTTGTTTTTACAATGCTCGAGGTACTGCTCGTGGTTCTCTTCTTTGTCGTTGTTGTTGTTGTTTTTTATGTCTGTGCGCTTTTTGTTTGCATACGGTAGCCCCCAAAATGATTTGTTTTGTCTGAACTGGCGACAGGCAGCAGACGTGGCAGTCACGAGGCAGTCGCAGTTTCAGCCACAGCCTTTGGACATGCGCCAAACTAGTTGTTGCAGTTTTGGTTTTTTTTTTTCGTCATTAAATGAAATATCGAATTACACAAATTTTGTAGCATTTGCTGCAGTAATATTTTTCAAAATATATACAAAGTGTATTGAAATTAAGCTATAATTCCGAAGAACAATAAGCAAATTAAAAGGAAAAGCTTCAAAAATTGCAGCTTTTCTCAAACAGTATTCAAAAATTCGAATAAATTTTGCGCTTTATGCGCATACAATTAGTTTATGAACACTTAAAACTTGAAAAACGAATTTAATTTAAGTTCTGCGCTTTTTATGAGCTCATAAAAACCTTAAAGGGTTTAAATTTAAAATTAAAATAACATTTTTATGAGCCGTTAAAGATTTGTTTGTACATATTCGTTGAGCATTCAAAAATGGCGGCCATGTAAATAAGAGTGAAGGAAAACACACATACACTCAAACTGACATTGAATTTTGACAAGTCAGCGCCGGGAAGCGGGAAGTTTTGGAAGCAAAATCAAAGGCAACGACAGGAAGGCCTGACGCTGCCAAAAGGGCTGAAAGAGAAAGCTAAAATTCCGAATGCGAGCAATGCGCGCTAATGGAGTGTAAAAGGCACACACACACATGCACACACACACACACACACACACACACACACACACACACACACACACACACACACACACACACACACACGCACACAGTCTCAACAAAATGAAACTCAAATAACAATTATTAAGGCGTTGCCAGACGTGCACACAACAATTGTGTGTGTTCCGATGTCGTGACAGCGAGACGAAACGTACGGGGCGATACAAAAGCGCGCGCGCGAGACACGACGCGCCGCATTTCCAGTTTCACGTTCCAGGCCGCAGCGTTGTATTTGTGTATTTGTGTGCGCATTAAGCGCGCTGAGACAGCCAATGAGATGTTGTTGCCTGCATACTCTCCCGCTCTGGCTCACTGTACCTTGTCTGTGTGTGTGTGTGTGTACAGTTGGAAACCAGTTTTTTTCTTCTTGTTACACGCACACTGTGGCATATACATGCATACACATGTCGGTGAATGAACCGTAATATCTTTCTAATGTTACCTGGTTGAGACACCATTTTCTATTTCTCTTCTTCTTCTTCTTCTTTTTTTTTTTTTTGCTTTTGTCATCTGCTGTTATTCTTGTTGTGTTTTGTTTCCTGTGCTCTTGTCGTTGATTATTGTTGTCATTTTGCTTGACTGTCAGGATGATTTTATGCTTTTAAATTCTTTTGTCTCGTAAATTTGATGTACGATGCTGAGATTTCCTACGTTGGGGTGTCTGCAACTCTCTGTATGTACTACATATATACACATCTACATATTTGACTTGACTTCTGTTGAGGAAATCCGCTTAATGCTGTAATTTTGTTCATAGCCATACAACTTTGATAGTGTGTCAATTTATTGCTTTTGGGACAGTGTTGGATTTACATAATGAGCTGCATACAAAAAAAACGAAATGATAACCAAAAATACATTTTTTTTGTAGAAGATCTTAAGGTGGCAATTAGTGGAATGTAGAAAAAATTAAAAAGCTGAAGTGGATCGTGGATCTTATGATTTGCCCCGTATAATTTGAGCAAATTATGATTAAGTTAACTCAGACTCGCAGAACTAGACATAGGTTTCCATAAAATCTATCTTTAAGTATCACCGTTAAAAAATAAAAACCTGCATGTGGAAAATTATTTAATTTGGTTAAACTTGCGAATCGTAAATAGTTTCCTATTCTATGTGCCAATTGGCATGATCGAGATTTGTCTCGATTATAGTTCGGGTTGTCTAAGTTGCGACTCTCTATCTGTTTGTAGCTTTCGTTATTAAAGAACTTATAGGTTCATAATCGCTAAGGTATCGTTTCCTTAACTCTTAAAACTAGTACATATGCCTCAACAAATCGCAGAATTTTATGAAACCCGTCAAATCAACTTATAACTTATTTATTCGCTGCAATTTTAAAAACGTGAACAAACCTTTACTGGTTATATGTATAACCTATCAATCTTTCAATTGAGTGGAAAACATTTGTAATAATCTCTGCTCTAAAGAGCCAAATTTTTAGCTTTAGGTTAATTTGGCATCGAAATATTACAATTTAAGAGACTTAAATATGTAAGGAAAGAGAAATATTAAAAACTAAGAAATCACAAGGTTGAAGCAGCAACATTTTCTCTAACAATTTGACTTAAACTTATGCAGTACAACATATGCATAGAGTTATTTACTAGAAGACTGTCATAACTCAAAAAATGCGATTTGACAGAAAACGCGTTTAAAGCCTTTAATTTGCTGCCAACTAGTAGAAAATTATTCACATATTCTCAGAGTATGCAAGATATTAACATTAAATTTTTACACAACATGAAGCAGGATATAACAAAAAATTCTGCATCATTAACTCAACAATCAAGTTTTTGGAGCTATGACATAATTATAGTTAATGAGCGATGTGTATTATTATCCTAGAAATTCTGGTGAAACATGTATTGAACATTATTTATTAATGTTAACAATAAATTATAGGAAATCCCTATATAATTAATAGCGATTTCGTTGTTTTTCAAAAGAACTTTGGATAGAACTTTGGATAAAACAACTATTTTTCGCTACATTTGGGGTAGCCGATTTCAAATCCAGCAATTCTTGTGCATTTTTTGGCACGGTTGTCGAATTATCGCTATTTACAAAAATTCGTTATTTCACTAGATTCGAAATTAGCGCATATTACTCGAGAAGCTTATTGTCGATTGCGATGTATGTTAACTCAAATTAAAGTTTCCTATATATCGGTTCAATGGCCCTTGAACAGCTTGTGTCTACCTTGACTCGATTGTGAAGGACAGGAGTGACCTTAATTACTTTTATTTTCCAAATTCGAAAATTCATCTTCAGAAAGAAGATGATCATTCTTTTCACTTTGGATGGAGGAACAATATTTGTACGACTTAATGACTCCTAAAAACCACACTATTACCAAAATTCAAATCAACTTTATCGAGATGAGATATTTCACATAAAAAGATGTGAATTAAAAGGGATCATATGAGAACAAATATGATGAAATGTATAATATAAATATACATAGATAGGTAAAAGCCCTTCGAGCTCAAAGAAAATAATAAACACTTTAACTTAGAAATAGCATCTTGAATTCTTACGTATACCAAATACTTTTCTGTCGAAACTATAACTATAGCCTTGTTCTGAAGATCTTAAGACGACATTTTATTGTTGCAAGAACAAGTTGTAATTCAATTAAGAAACTTTCTTTAAGATCACTTGAAACTTTTGTGTTTAAAGTACGCATAACTTCAAACTCCAAAAGTTTGTCTGTGCGTAATTTTTCTCACCGTAAAACCTAATTTGAGTGTTTTACACAACGTAATCTGAAGTTTAAACGCAAGAGTCTTAAGATTGTCAACACCATTTATGGGCAACCAACAAATGGCCTGGACTTAAAACTACTTAAGTCACATAATTAAAACAAGCTAAAGGGGAGACACATATGTATGTACATACAAACGTATAACTCATTTAAGACCCAAAATTTACACTACATTTTGGATGCTATTTATAGAGTTAGTTAACCCAACGAAAGTCAACCTTGATATTAAAGTGAAAACTGTCATAAATTTCAAGGTGAGCTCAGAATACTGAGAAGAAACTACGCTATAAATTTAACTATGTCTTATGGGTAGGTATATGTAAGTGTATAAACTGAAAATAGAGCCGTTAAATATGTACAGCACTTTCGTTGAAATTCAAAATGCATTTCAATGTCGAGTTTATTATAGTTTTTCGCTTACATAAAAATGGAATTATAGCAACAATGGAATTTCAATGTGTGTTTGTATATAGTTCATATATAAGGTATATAGCTGCATATAGTATATATAGTGTAGGTATCTAATGAAACGTGATTTTCTCTAAAACGTGACTTTGTATTGATTTTTGCTCAGCCTTACTTTGTTTCATTCTACACTTGGTTGCAACACTAACAGCAACAGCAACAAAAGCAACAACTACAGCAACAACAACAACAACAACAGCGGCGACATTGCAGTTGCTGTTATGTCTTCTTGATCTCTTGCGGCGTCGACGCTGACGGCGACGTCAACAGTCGGTTGTTTCCGATATCGTAAAACGGGTGTCAAATTGCTAAAGACAATCGGAAATTCATAGGTTTTATCTTAAATTTTTGCCAACACGTGTCTATAGAGTATATATTGGTCATATTCATTTGGGAGTTAAGTTAAATTGCGAGTTTCTTACTTCTTCTTAACTGGCCATAACAACCCGTGTTATCGGGTTACGGCCTGATGTAAATACATTCTTTCATTGTAATTGTGGTTTTACGTGGTGGGTCGCAAACCCTACGCACAACCCTTTCAAGGCCTGGGGTGGCTCTAATGGTCTCGAAAGAACCCAGTGTCATTGTTAGTCGCTTCATACGACAAGCTTTGACCTGCTGAGGTGGTATACTCTAATCCGCTCACCACACGGGGGAAATTGCGAGTTTACCTTTTCAAAAATTGAAAATCTTTGATAACTGCCTGGAACAATTGGTTTTCATATTTGAAACCATTTTTAAAGCTTGGTTTCAATGTTTGTAAATTTGGTGTACAGATGTTCACACTCGGCAGTGTCAATATAAAATCTGGAAAAATTACTGCATGAAATCGAAAAATAAATGATCCTGGAAAAGTTTTTGGTCACTCGATTCTAAGCTACAGGAAGAAACTGGAATTCCTGAATTATGTGCAAAAATGGATGGAAGCAGTTTGAACATTTCATATATCAATTATCTGCAGTCTACTTCATTTAGAGTTGTAATTTTTGGTGGAAACATCTAAAATTAGACAGAATTCCATAGAGCTTAAGAAAACGGTATCGAATTCAGGCAGATTGAATAGTCAATTTTGGTTCGAAATTGAACATCAGTCTTGACATTACAACAACGAGCTTGACGTAAAGTTTGTGGCAGTTTCTTCATGGCAGACTTGTCTCTTCTTTTCATAAATTCTTATCTTTTGGACATTATGTTCTTGTGTAGTACCAGAAGTTAATCTGATTTCATGGTCTTTTTTAGGGTTAGTTATATGCTGATTTTTTGGTTGCGGGGAGTTTCGTGGTGCTTTTGGCTTAGACTTAAAAGCGTGAAGTGCCTTTATGCGGAGTGGCGTTGGTCTTAAACAATCGGGTGCTGGGACCAAAAGAACGGCAGCGGATTTGGCCAAACCCAGTTAGGTTGTCCAACTCTACTCCTTCTATTGGTACTTATGGAAATTGGAAATTCATATTGTATTTATATATTATGCTAGAGGGCTCCGACCAACCGAGCAATTACTGGAGCTATTGCGGCTAGTGAAAGCGAATCTGCCAGGGTGGGTTTGGTTGTTAATGAGAGCAAGACAAAATATATGTTTTCTTCGAGTTGAGAGACACAGCGGTTGGATTCGCAGATTGATGTTGAGAACTATACTTTTGATGTTGCCAAGGACTTCGTCTACCTTGGCACCACCGTTACTGTTACTTTGGTATCAGTGAGCAAATGAGTAGTAAAGACCTCTTGGAAAGTACTCCGTAAGGTTTTTGGCCCTACACTACCGCATACGATGGAACGATTAACTCTATGAGCTCTACGACGACACTGACATAGTCAGGCGAATTAAGATCCAGCGGCTGCGCTGGCCAAATCATGTTGTGCTTTTGGATGAATAAGCTCCTGCGAGAATGGTCTACAATGCGACGGTCAAAGAGAGGCGACGCAACGACAGACCATGCCTCCGCTAGAAGCTACCCTAGCTACCTTTCTTATCACCAATTGGAACAGGCTCGCACAAAGCAGAGACGCCTGAAGGAGGTATTTGCATCAGGCGGTAACCCTGTAACGGGTTACCGAAATTTGATGAAGGATTGGATGGAAGTTTGGTTCGCTTTAAGGACTAATCCGTTTAAGCTTGTTGCATTGCAAATTGTTTGCATTTACTTCTGCACTATGTACTTATTGTACCTGTATTTATGTATACAATATGTACAATATGTATCACTTTACAATTTCAGTTGTTGTTGCTGTTTTCCAACACTATTTACCTAAAGTCCGCCATTGACGTGGTGTTTGTTGTTGTTGTAGTTGCAGTGTGTGTGTGTGTATTCCGTTTTAGCTGCCGTTTTAGAGCAAATTCAAAATCAAATTCAAATTTATAGTGAACATCACGTACAGAGTTAAACAACAATAAAAAGAACAATTCCAACAATCGTTCCACAATGCATATTATTTGCTCTCTGATGTTGTTGTTCTGGTTCTGGTTCTGGTTGTTGTTGTTGCTGCTGCTGTACTAAGTGATAATGGAGGTGTTTGGGTATTTACGCATGGCTCATATGCGTAGGTTAGGTCGCTCCCTGGTCGGTGAATCTTGTCTGTCCGTTCGACGCTCGGTCATTTGGTGGCTGGGAGTACATATGTTTGCTGCTACCAATAAAGCAGCAGCGGAATGGCCTATGCACACAACATCGCACACATCATCACACACTCGCACACTATAAAGTAATGGCTATCGATTTGACCCTCTGTACTTGACCCTCTGTACCGCACCGCGCGCGCTCTGCTCCCACACTTCCTCACACAGTTCCTCCATCTCACTCTCGGTGACGTTTGACTTGTTTGATTTGCTTTGTTCGAGCCCCCTTCTCCCCTCCCCTGAAGTAGTACAGTAACTTGGTACCGTTCTGGCTGTACCTCTGCCTCTGCCTCTATCCGGTAGTATTTCCAACCATTTGGTTGCAAGTTTGTATTGTTGATCGATTTTACGTGATATTTTCGAGATTTTCCGTATTTATAGCTAGCTGCCTGTTGTACACATTTTTCTGGCTGGCCAACAATGTTGTGCTCGTTGTTGTTGTTGTTGCTACCGATTGTTGTATTCGTTGCTGTTGTTGTTGTTGTTTTTTATTTCATTCGAAAGTTTACTTTTCCATTTATTTGTCGGAACCGAGTGAACGCTTTAACGCCTCAGCGCTTATTTACTGTGGGGCTTTATGTTTATTTAACAAATACAAATAAAATACATGCATAATTATTTTGGAAAATATTGTAATGAAAATAATGATTATGATGTTGGTGATTATTATAACGATTATGGTTTGAGTTTTGGTTCAGTTCAGTTCAGTTTCAGTTCGGTTTGGTTTGTTTTAGATTTGCTTTTTTGTTTGATTAATATTTGTACTATTCAATTGGCCCACTATTTAATCTTCCATTATTTGCATTTGGCTTCGAGTTGTGCATAGTTTTGGTATATAGTATTTCACGTTAGAAAATATACTATACATGCATACTTACATACTTTTCGCTATATAGACAGTGTTTATATTTGCACATGGAATATTGCATGCCAATATTACTATTTGCCAGTATTTAAGGCATTAGGAAATGGATATTAAGTTGGCATTAATTGCTTTGATGTTTGATAGTATGAAAGCAATTTATTATTGATATAAGTTTTGAAGGATATTTTGCTGGAATGAAGCAAAAAAAAAACCTCTGTGTAAAGCATACTTTTGGGTCGCTAATTTTGAACCTGGCACGAGCTTTCTTCTTTCTTTTACTACGAAATATTACAGATTTTGCGACTCGCGAAACCTTAGTTACCACATTATTGACCACGGCATTTTTCGATCATTCTTAATAATTACGTCGTTTCTACCGATTTTGCCTAAATTATTGTCGAAATGTTCGAGAAAAAACCAATTTATTGAACTTTGAACATGAGATAAACAATTTCTTACTTCGCATTACCGAATTACCTAAGAAAATTTGTTTTCGAAATTTAAGCTCAAATTCCTATAGTAAATTTATGCAAATCAGTCTTCTTTCTATCGAAAGAACTGATCGGATCTTATCGTTGTGGATTCAGGCCTGGTAAGTCCAGCATTGACCTGAAATTTACACTACGCCAATTCGTGGAAAAGATACACGAATACCAAATCGACACTCATCATCTCTTTGTCGATTGCAAAGCAGCATTTGATCGCGTATATGCCGCACTGTCTGCGTGCGGAATCCCTGCAAAGTTGGTGCGACCCTACAGAATGACGTTGAGTCTCCGAAACTTTTGATACCGAGAGAGGCTTCAGACAAGGTGATGCCCTCTCCTGCAATCACTTAAACTTTGTGATGGCGAATGTGTTTCGACAGGCCGAAGTACATTGGAGCGGAACAAATTAATAAGAGTGTACAGCTGCTCGCATACGCAGATGATATTGATTTCATTGGTCTTACCAAGCAATGAAAATTAAAAAGAATCCGCCAGGATCTGCTTAAAAATGTGTGCAAGACGAAGTATACGTTTTCTTCTAGTAGAAAGACGCAGCGGTTGGACTCTCCGATTGAAGTTGAAAACTACACTTTTGATGTTGTCAACGATTTCGTCTACCTTGAACCACCGTCATAATCAAGAACGATGCCAGCATGGAGATGAAGCTGGGAATCATTTTTGCTAATGGATGTTACTTTGGTCTCAGTAAGCAAATGAGTAGTAGAAACAACTCGAGCCAGACGGAACTAACACTCTATAAGATTCTCATCCTTCCCGTTTTAGTTATGGGGTTTAAGTAAGGGCGCTTCATTTTAACTGGCCATAACAACCTCTTACCGGGTTACGGCCTGATTTAAAGCAATCCTCCAAGCGCATCTGATTTGCGCGCGCTTCTCCAATTGGTGATACTAAGGGTAGCTAATGTGCTCTCTACCTGGTCTTTCCAAACGCACAACCAGCGGAGCCGCTGAATGTTAATTTAGCCGAATTAAAAGATCGGTTGAGATTACAATCTAATAGTTGCTGGAATTTGTTAAAAAATGTATAAGACTAACTTGTAAATGAGACTTCTTCAACTCGTTTGTGCAACACGTTAAAGTAAAAATTTAAATTTTCGTAAACGTTATCCAAAACAACCGATTGCATTTTGAAACCGTAACCGTTTATCTTTTTTGGAAATAACCGAATTGAAACCGATATATTTATACCGGTATGGTTTCGGTTTTTTTCTTTGCAAGCATACAAATTTTTTCATGTTGTGTTTTACAATATGTTTCTCGCGCCCACTTCCTTTTTTTTAGTTCGTTTTTGGCACTGATTTTGTCAAAGAGCAAGAAAGTAATAGGGGATTTTTTTTGCTCTTTCTCATTCTCAACTTTGGCTACGAGTCGGTTTAACAGAGACAGCATCACAAGCAGCATCACACGTCTTCGTTTTTCAGCAAAAATTTTTAATTCCAGGATTCCACTCTCATGCTCTTTGGTTTTTATATAGGAACCGGTATAGCTGATAAACCGAAACAAATATCAGTGGATCAAAACGAAACCGATATATGTGAAAAAGAAAATCGAAACAAAACCGTTTATCGGTACTAACGTATTCGTCACCCTGTCCGTAATAAGTTTCGGTTTGAATCGCAGCATTAAAGTTAATTGCCGTGAAGGAGAATAGAGCTTCCGATGAAACTTTCCCACCCAACACGAAAAAGTTATCTACGCCGCTGCTAATTTGTATCGTATAGTATGTACTTAGGAATGTTCCCATTATGCTAATCAATAGGCAGTTCTTTGCATACATTAAGGCGCTATGACACAAACTAAATGAAAATCCAACAACTGGGCGCAATTAGCGGATTTGGCCAACATTTTATATGGCTTGTTGTTGTTGTTTTTGCTACTGTTGTTATTGTTATTGCTGTTTCCGCCGTTTCTTGTTATTGCAGGCAATTAAAACGCACGCTCCATTTACTACCCCAAGTTTTGTTTGATAATGTTAAAGTGTCGCGCAAACAAATCAAAAAGCATATTGAAATTGGGTTAATGTGCGCAACCGCGCGATGCCCCCGCCGCCCCTTGAAAACGCCTTTCACCAAACAACGACTGGAAAAGGCTAAGGACTAAGGACATTATGGGCAATGTAATGTGCGCGTCAGTGTTTATTTTACGGGTTATAATCCGAAAATTAAGCGCGGCCTGAGCATTAAAATTTGCGCCCAGGGTTGCCACTGACTGTTTCTGTTGTTTCAAGATAAAAACAAAGCCATGTGCGTTGCGCTGCAACAACGAAAACAACAAAAAAGCACAAAAGTATGACGGAAATGAGAAGGGGTGGCGGATAAGGGAGGTAGCGAGTGAGAGAGAGGGTGTCCATGGGGCGGCAGTTGGCTGGCAATGTCTTATCGCGACATGGCATATCGGCGCATATCCCGACAACACTTGGCTTCCTGGGCATCCATATGTTATGCACATTGAAAACGTATGCTGAATTTTCCGTACAGCTTCCAAGCTGATAAGGTCTCGGCAGCAGCACACTGACTGTGTGGGAATTTGTTCGATCATACCTGACGCTCCTTACCCACAGCTCAACGATGACACCTTCAGCACTGAGTTTCTCACACTTTGCACGCTTCGAATTGGCTGTAAAACCCGAATGAGCCTCAGCTCCTGGTTCTGCTACACATGCTTGGTACTTTCCCGCTTCCTTATCGATTGGCACATTGGAAAAATCCCGCTTGAAAAGCGTGAGAACGCCGTTAGCGTCAGCGTAAACGTCATGTTTTTAGCGTTTTTAGCATATCCTTGGTCGGCGCACCATAGTGTCCTACCTGCTGCGTCTTACAATGACAGCACTACACCCACATTAGTAGCTTCGGCCAATGTGCCGTTAATTGACCTGTGTGTGCGCATGTATGTATGTGTGGTGCGTGGGAATACGCTCAACTAACTGTGTTGTTAGTTTTTTATACCCTGTACACAAAGTGTAGAAGGGTATTATAGATTTGTGCAATGTATGTAACAGGCAGAAGGTGGCGTGGCACACCATAAGTTCCAAGGGCAACAAGTTTTATCATTGACTCGGGTAGCGATTGGACCATGTCCGTCTGTCCGTATGAGGGGATAGATCTCCGAGACCATAAGAGCTAGAGACATAAAATTTTACCAAAAGATGCTCGTAATCCAAGGAAATATGAAGTTTGTCGAATCAAGTCGATATCTTACCCCCTTCCCCCGTGACAGATTTGCGCGGTTTACAACCGCTCCATTGAGTCTATCAATTCGAAACTTCTCAGAGATGTGCGTCGTGTTAATGTGCATCTATGTTCTAAAAATGATTGAGATCGGATAAATACATCAAAAGTTATAGTCAAAAATATGCTAGTTTTACATGGATACATGTGAGCTAGAGAAATTTGGTGCGGAGACTCGTGTGACCCTAATTAAAACTATATCCCCCTTTTTTGAATGGAAAAGACAATGGAAAAGGCATCCCTTGCAATTGATTTTCCTTAATTACTGCCACACCCCCCATATATTGATTTGAAAATTGCCACAGACATTTATAAAGGTATTTTTGATCTATATTACAAAATTCAACGATATTGACCTAAGAATACTGGACTTATGGGCATAAAAGTAATTTTTGCCCCCATAATAGCCAACTTCCCAATAGGAAAACCTGTCAATTGGAACTTCCCAATAGGAAAATGTATCCAGGCATATCGATCTTCCGTTACCATTTTACCGTATTTAGTGTTTATACCTCGGTACCTGTCAATGCTCTTAGCTTTGCAACTCTTTCGCTCTTAAGCTGTTGCTTTTTCTTTCTGTTTAAAGTTCCGTGTGCGCAATTTTGCTGGTCATATTTTAAAATGTCTAATATTTTTTATTTATTTGATTTTGCTGTTTGGCTTTAACAAGATTAAGGTCAAGCTTTAGAACAAACTAGCATTGTCATGGACATTAAAGAGTTTTTCGTTTTGGCTTTGATTTTTATTCAAATATTTAATGGATTTGGGCTTAAGTTTTGACTTGATGATTTCTTCAAAAGAGATGCTGTTTGAGTAAGGACAGTTAAATAATATTCTCTGGCCTAAAGCCATTTCCCAATAAATCGAGATGCCTAAAAATAAATCGAAAAAATGTGAAAGTGTAAAATTTTGTTGAGATTTTTGCAGGTAACTCGAAAAGTTTCATTCTATTTCGGGTCACTTTCAAACATAGGTGAAAAATGTGCAGTCAATCGCATGTGCGTTTTGAAATTAGAGGCACGAACTCGTATATTAAGGAATAGATTTTGTAAAATTTGAATGAAATTTTCGGATATTGAGCTTGAATTTGTTTTTGGCCATGTGTTACAATCGCTTCATTTAAAATCGTCATACAAATAAAAGTTAGGTGGCTTAAAGTTTTATAATCTACGAGATCCACACGGGCATAGCCCTTGACATCTTGTCAAGCTGATCTGTAACTTTGAGAGTCTGCCATCTGTATGCTATACAAATTATCACAATGCTAACCTTGCACCCTTTGCGTACATCCAGTTAAGCTTTAAATATAATATACATCGATTTCTTCTATGAGATTCTAGAATGCAGTTCCTAAGCTTTATTGCGGTTCTAAAACTAAGTTCTTGTTTCTTTATATCTGTAGTCCATATGGAAGAGTAGTTAAAGTCAAGACTTCTGTAAAGCTCTAGAGCGCAATAACTCAACATTTCCCTATGTCGACTTAAGCGACATAAATCAAAAAACCTCAAAATCCTGAAGTATTGGGTTAATTACACTATGCAACAAATTAACCTCAATGAAAGACCTATGTCTAAAACATACCATTTCCGGTAAATTTGTGGTCGCTGATTTCGAATCCGAAAACTGTTTTGGATTTTGTAGCTCCGTTTTCGAATTAAATAGCCATAATTTAAATAATAAATAATAAAATATTTACAAAATTCGATATTTCTAGAGGTGCGAAGTTAGCAAAACTCTCAAGTTGCTCTATGATCTTACTACCGATCGAGATGAATTAAAACTCGAATTGAAGGTAATGAAATATTTGTTTAATATATTTCGGCTGATTTTGGCGTACCTTGATTAGATTGCGAGTTACAAGGCAATGCAGTCAAACAGAAATGACCAGCGACTTTCCAACAACTGACTTGAAACCATTATTTGCATATATAATTGGTTTCCTATTAGTATAGGTTTCCTCGAAGTATAAGAAAATTGGAATGAAAGCTCTTGACGCCAAGACCGATGGATAGATTAGCTTATTTGTTGAAGTGCTGCATGAAGGTCTCATACTGGCTCGCATCTTTGTAACAAACATATTCGGCATCACTAAGAACCACTTTGGACTATATATATTTATTGAACTTTTGTGTTTATTTTTATTGACGGATTTTATTTGACATTGATAAAAAATCGAATTTGAAACGATAATTTAAAATTTAGAAAAAGGCTTAAAGATGTAGAAAGGGAACAATAAGTAGGAGATGGTATAGATAAGCTCAATTTCCGAGTTCGATTACAAATTTCCATTTGCATAATACACCTGCTTTTTTTTTAAGTATCTCCAAAAAAAATGAACACTTTCGATTTCAGTGTTTCCGAGTAATTTTCAAAAGTTTTGCAGCTTTTTATCTTCTTAACTGGCCATAACAGCCCGTTATCGGGTTACGGCCTGGATATGAATTCGCTTGATTATGTCAATGTCGTCGGAGAGCTCATAGAGCTGCTCATGTGCAGCTTATAACCGAGTGTTATTGTATTGTAAGACCACATTTTCTTCTCTTTGCCTTTTACGCTCTTTTCAAACTTATCAATTTTGGGATATGAATATGTTCCGTCATATTGTAACACCTTATACAGTGCCAAACTGGTCCCACCAACTACGGTTAATAATAATGGAATTAGAGTTATACTGCTTTTCATTTAACCTTTGAGATAACATTTCACATTTGGCACATTAGCCTTAAGATGTATCTGGGCTTCAGCTGCACACAATTTGCTGGCTCTTGAAACATACGTACGGCGGAGTCGTGTGGAAATGGCTTGTTGAGTCACTTCCAATGACCCTGCACATTATATGTACCTATAGTTTTGCATCTTCAAACGCTTTCAGTCTCAAAAATTTATATAGGTATTGTAAGTAAATGATTTGAAACATTTCTAGTAGCGCATAAATATGGTATTTATAAGCGTTTGATTAAAGAAACAATGTGCTTAAGTTTAATGCCGTTTTTACAATCTCATATGCAATATTTAGTTGATTTTCTATAAGAAAGCCTCTTAAAAACATAAATAAATAGCAATACACACTGAGAGTTCTGACCCACTTTGCGGACGCACAAGCCATACCCACAACTCAAGTCCCATTTCAAACACCGCCGGCAAGTTCTAGGAACACGCGACCAAGGCCTGCATCTGCCCGCGACCCTACCAACATTAACCAGCATATTGTTTAGGTTTTTTTCTATGTATACTCCGACGAATGGAAACGCGAACGATGAACGACCTCGGCGGCACTTCAGACGCGCATGTTGTCACATTTGAGTTGCGGATTAGTTGTGACGCTCTTTAGGATTATGATCATTTAGCAAATCTGTTGCACAGGAGCAACTGTAGAGGAGTGTGTACCACCTCGCGCACAGGGCGGATGTGTTTGCCACGACAGTTGAGCCACTTTTGACAAATGTTGCACATATTTTGCGGCATTGCCATTTAGCCAATCTGTTAAAGTTACTTATGTTTTTTTTTTCTATCCTATGTGCCATAAATTAGCTATAAATCGTTGTATTTATTAGTGGCACAATGTGGGGTGAGCGGTTTTTATGTGGCATACATTATTTTGGTATGTTTTTTTTTGGGCTTGACTTTAAAATTAAGCATTAAATAATTTCAACTAGTACGTGACCTATGTCAATAAAGTTGTAATTACGTGCGAATCCTGATGTGCACATAGTTTATGTATAGGGAATTCCACAAAATTCAAGCATTAGCCAAACAGCAGGAGACAGAAATTAAAGGCCCGTGAGACTCGGCAGCATAAATTTTGCAAACTGCGCCAAAATCACGTTCGAAACTATTTTATCAATGAAAAGATGACGTCGACAACGACAAGATGACATACATACTTCATGCTTAGGTGGGTCAGCTACAGTAGACACCGGATATAGATACAGATACAGTTTCTAGAGCTGACTTCCCATTGTATCTATGGCTAAGCGTGTGTGTGTGTGTGCGTGTGTGTGTGAGAGCGTGCGTGCGATTGGCACAAAGGTCGCCCGAGTCAGGCTGTGTGTGTGTATCTGTGTGTTTGTGTGTCTATTATATATTAAAGCCAAACTCCTGCGGTTAGCAGCGGCAACCTGTTGCATACTGAATTTGTCACACACACACACACACACACACGCACACACACACACACGCCCAAAGTCAATGGCTGAGGATCAATTGCAATTACTCTATTGTCTGCGCTTGCAAAAAGTCAATTGGCTTGCGCACAGGTACTGGCTTTTCCGCTTTTCATTGAGCAAAATGTCGGAAAAACCTGTCTAGCAACGGCCAATAGCAAAGTGTAGAGCACAGGTAGGGATTTCCCTTAGTTTCCTTCTTTTCTTTTTGGCCTGCGACTAATAAAACTGACTGTCAACAGTGCAGCATAGTTCAGTTGTAGACAGGTGATCGTCAGGACATGAGCACAAGCGCTGGGCTGTTCGAAAAACGAATATTCTAAAAAAATCAACTAAACTAGTTTTTTCTGTGTTATTAATTTATAAGTGATCAATATGACTAATCATCGCAAAATGCGCAAGGATGGATATGAGAGCAGATTTCATGGTTTGTGTGATAGTTTATAAGATGGAGTTAACTAGAAAGAGAGGAATAGAGAGTTCCTTAGCGTAATGAGTAACGCTTAACCTTACGCTTACGTTCATTATCAATAGTTATATTTCGGTTGCGGTATTGAAATATGTTTAATATCTAGGTTTCAAGTTATTATCAAGTATTAAAGGCTTACTCTCGTTTAACGGTTGTGGCTCGATTTCTTGCTTAATATAATCACAAACGATGCTTATCGTGGGTTTACCAGCGAAAGCGCATACAAGTCGCTGAACTGAATAAGATAAACAAAGTGGAAATCATTTTCATTCATTTTTTTATCGAACATTTTGTTGTTTTGAATGTCCATTCAATCTAGTTGCGAGATTTCGGTATAAAAAACGGTTTTGAAGTTTTGCCTTTACAAAAAAAAAAACTTGTTCTGTTTACTGTCCGATTTTGTATAAGAGTCATCAGAAATATGATAACTCAAGTGTACTGGAATTGAAAAGCAGAAATGAGATTCTCTTCAGAATCCTCGTGGTAAAGTTTATATAAAACCAATATTGTTTATAAATGTGTTTCTATTACTAGTTTCTATTACTCTAAGAAAACACGAAATAACAACTATTGGGTAATGTATTTTGTTGATGTTTTTTTCTAAGCTATTCACGTACTTTTTTTTTTTTTTACTTCAAATCAAGTTTTACCTGACTAAAATGCAACGCATGCAGGTGAAACTTAAATTCTGCAAATCTCAAGCATTTTATCCTTCGAATTGTATAGGTTTCACCTGAAAATGTTGAGTTATCGCGAAGTGATCGGTACCACACTGAATTTATGCTTAGCGTATTTATTAAAAGATGTGGGTATTTACATAGATACAAATTATTTTAATCTCTAAGAAACCTTCCTTTTGGAAATATCACAACACGGCAATTTAAAAAGTTAAAGGAAAAAATGCACCAATAGGTGGCGCCACCAGGAGTGGCCATTTGTCCTGTTTACTGTGAAGCAGACCTTGTACGAGGAATTTAAAGAGGAAGGGATAAAATGCTTATACAATGAATCTCAAAAACACAATTTCTTATGCGAAATTCTTACCAGATATACAAATATTCTATACTTTCACTCTATTTTTCGATGTCTACCAATCGAATCCTCTGGAGCTTTGTAGATTGTCTTCTAGCGCAAAGTGCAAAGAGATAACTTCACATCTCTTGGCTTTAACATTTCAGTTCAAATCCATGCATTTGTGCTTAATTGCTCGTTTCGACCAGTCGTACTGTTATATAGTAATCCGATGCCTTATTATATGAGAAAGCCTCGAACAAACTAATACATATAGTTTGTTTTCCAAATAAATCTTACCAATGAAGTATAAATTTATTTATAAATTCCAAATTTTCTTTGCCCGCCTTTACAGATTTAGCGAAAACGTGTGCCATGAAGGAGAAAAGCAAAAATGCGGCACGCACTCGACGTGAAAAGGAAAATACTGAGTTTTGTGAGCTGGCTAAACTTTTACCGTTACCAAGTGCAATTACATCACAACTGGATAAAGCATCGGTCATACGCCTGACCACATCCTATTTGAAAATGCGTCAGGTCTTTCCCGATGGTAAGTTAAGCCAGGAAGCAACAACTATAACATTTGTGCATTGGATAGATGTATAACGACTTGTAGATGCTCTTACTCATATGCGGAGGTGTATAACTTAAAAACTAAGTAAATACTAACTAATACAGATTTTAAAATGAGATGCTTAGAGACAATAGGGCGAAGCTAAAAGTCTTTATTGAAACGCAAAACGGATTCTCTCCACGATATTCTATAAAGTCGGTGCCAGTTTCTGTTAGAATTTGGGAATATCATTTATATATCTCCTAAATATCTTGGGAAACTGAGCTTTAATATACTAACTTTTGATTGAGTGAGTTTAGTCTAAAATTGAAGGTTTTTGCTCTTCCAGTCTCGAAGATCTAAGATTCCTTCATACTAAGACTTTCACATTTTTGATTTACAACAACGGATCAGATTTGGTATCACAAACCTATTACACCTTTCCGAATAGAGTATAATAGCAAAAGCTCTTTCCGTTCATTTTGTAAATGCAACTTCCGTTTTGGGGGGTCATTTACCGTTTCGGCTGTAAGGTTGGCCCAAAACTAAACCAATTAATCGCCGCTCAATTTGGCGCACATGCTGGGCTTTGGCTTTTCATCTTGCAATTATAAGAGTACATACAGGACTCTATCGTACTCAGTTGTGTGAATTACTTGCGGCTATGTCAAATGATGCGGAATGTTGACACTGCCACGCGGCGGCTCTCATTATGCTGCGTACGTGGGTTGCGCTCTATGCGCTGGTTCACACAAAACGCGCAGCAGGACATCAACAAGGACGATGCACGGCTTTGTTATTTCTATTTGACACTTGCGCCAGTCGATGAGGAGAATGATGATGGAACAACACGGCAATTTTCAAGTTTAAAGGCGAAGCTCGTTTTAGAGCATATGTTTTGGCTTATGGACAGCCGGTGATATACCGCCGGAAAAACACTCAACACAATGGCCAGACATAAACAGTTAGGGAGCGCTATACAAACGAGTGGGCTGAAAAACACAATGGCGGCATTGTGCCGTTGTAGCGCTCCATACAAACGAACGAGTGACGAGACAGCAGCTTGGCGAGCGAGAGTTTGGGCGAAGCAGAGTGCGCAGGGGGTGGCTCTCTAGGTAGACTGGAAGTGGGCCGTGTGTGTGTGTGGGTGGGAGTGCGCAGGCCTGATTTTCTGCTGAGTTGACGACGAGGGTTGGACGAGCTCTCAGGGCGGTCGGTTGTTGTTGTTGTTGCTTGCTTTTGTGTGCTGCTTTTTGTGCTTTTCTTTTCTTGCTTTATTGAAATAATTATTTTAATAATAGGCAACAAACAACGAAGCAAGGAAGCACACACACACACACACACACACACACACACACACACACACACACACACACACACACACACACACACACACACACACACACACACACACACACACACACACAAACACACACACACTTTGATATATGAGAAGCACTTTGTGTATGTGAAAGTGTGTGGGTTGACTTGGTGTGGTGCAGCTTTCGGCTGTCAATGGGCCACCTACGGCGCTGATGACTTTAATTGGGAATAATATTTAGACGTCAAACGAGGGCGGATTAAGTTTAGCATTGCTTGACAGCGAAAACAAAAATATAATCACTCATAATAAGCAAATGAGTTCATGGGAACTTGATGAGCAGGCATCACGTGATGATTGAAAACAATCATTTGTTAAACAGATTCCCACAACAACTTGAACATCTATCAAATTCGGTTATACAATAAAATTTGTATATCACACTTTTGTTTTTAGGCGCTTTTTAGATAGTAGCGATTTTTAGTCGTTTTTTATGTTGATCTAACTCTTGCACTTGTTCAGTGGGTTCGATCCTCTTCCGAAGATTTAAAACACTGTCTCTTTCAATTGAATTTGATTACAGAAGCAATTCTTTGATCAGTCTGAAATACCTTGAGTTAATAGCTGGAAATCCAATGGAAGATAGTATAATGCACCTGGAGGAGTCTCTACATTGGGCCGCAACCCGGCAACGGGTTGTTATGGCCAGTCAAAAAGAAGAGTAGTTGGAGAACTTTCATATATGATTTTGAGCAAAAGATTTGTTAACACTTTCCAAAGGCAATACTGTATAGTGATTTCTGACACAGCAATTATGGTGGTCCATTTCGATGCAACTAATCTTGACTCTATTAAAATTCGTTTTTTGTTTAGATTCCCAATGAAAGAGAGTAAATCGCGGTTATTGCAACATTCCGGTTTTCCGGTTCGAGTCTTACATATTCTGAAATTATTTTATAGACTTTTGCGCGTACCATTACTCAGAATCATTTGAAGGTATCGATTTTTAACATTAATAAAAAAGTTGCTTAGGTAACTAGGGAGCTTTAGACCCTGCTCACTCCGCACGCGCACCCCATATGCAACTCCCGAGGTAGATTGTATGCCTCGTCCTTTTCCTCTAAATGATTCTGATTATATGTATATTTTGAAACTTGCTGTATATTTATGTATTTATATAACCTTTTCAGGACTTGGCGAGGCTTGGGGCTCCTCACCGGCCATGCAACGTGGCGTTACCATCAAGGAATTGGGCTCACATTTGCTTCAGACTTTGGATGGCTTTATTTTTGTAGTAGCCCCCGATGGCAAAATTATGTACATCTCAGAGACCGCATCCGTTCACTTGGGCCTGAGTCAGGTAAGAAATCTCACTCCCTTCCTCTTTCACTCACTTACTCCCTGGTCTTTCTTGCCGTGTCTCTCTTGGCACATGCTCGAATTGATTTATGCGCATAAATTTCCAACGCCTTTTGCCTGGCCTGGTTGGCCACTTGTGCCAGATTTGCAAGTCAAACAACGCGTCAAAAGGCGCATGGCCAGAAAGAAATTTGCATTTCTTTAACCAGATTGCCAGCTCACTAATTGGCACTTGTCTTGGTTGCTGTTCCTGTTATGGCTGTTATTTATCATGGCTTTTGTTTTGCTTTCAGGTGGAGCTGACGGGTAACTCAATATTCGAGTATATACACAGCTACGATCAGGACGAGATGAACGCCATATTGTCGCTGCATCCGCATATGCATCAGCATCCCGTAAGTGAAAAGCGCTCAAACTATTTTCAAACTCTATGACGAGATCTCTTTCTCTCTCTGTCTTTCTTTGTTTCTATTTTGCCTATACTTATGCCACAGGCTGCCTTTTTCAACTCCCTACAGCTCGCTCAGACGCACACGCCTATTGGCAGTCCAAATGGCGTGCAACATCCGGCTGCTGCATCATATGGGCATGATCGTGGTTCACATACCATTGAAATTGAGAAGACCTTCTTCCTGCGCATGAAATGTGTTTTGGCCAAGCGCAATGCGGGCCTTACCACATCGGGTTTTAAGGTGAGTTGTTTGGGATTAACGCTTCGAAATTATTTGCTGATGATTTTCCTATGTTTTAGGTGATACACTGTTCGGGCTATTTGAAAGCACGCATTTATCCCGATTGCGGCGATGGCCAAGGCAGTTTGATACAAAATCTTGGCCTTGTGGCCGTCGGACACTCGCTGCCTTCATCTGCCATTACAGAAATCAAGCTGCATCAGAATATGTTCATGTTTCGTGCCAAGCTGGATATGAAGTTGATCTTCTTCGATGCACGGTAAGTTCTTGGCAACATAGAATAGAAACGATTCACAGGTTGCCGAGCTCACTCAAATGTTAAGATCAGGTCCAATGAGAGGGGGGTCATCGTTTGATTCTTGGCCAGGGCCCCGAGCTCTCATGGGTTCATGCAAGAGAGACTTAGACAGAGACAGTATCAATGAAATACCCCCAAAGGGATAATAGAAAACCTGTATAAGTTGCGTCTGGGCCCGGAATTTCTGTCTATGAAGTAAGTTATATAGTAAGAAGGGGTTAGACCAGGTAGACTGAATATATTGAATCCACGATGACTCTTACATTGTTATACTTGATAAGATAAATGAGGAATTAAGCAGCATAGTTCCAGCTAGATGTTGAAGGCTCGGTAAGATGTCTCTCGAAAAAAGTACCAGATATAACACCTTTTACGATCTCTAGTTTAAAGAACTTTGATAAGTGGTCCTATTTCGAAGAATTCATATTATTGTTCCTCCAAAGAATATATTTTGATTGCTTTTGATAACTGTCCGCAGATTTGAAAGGATAGATAGTTAGGACTGATAGACAGACTGTGTCGATAATACTATCGCTCTACTTGGAAAACTTCGATGACATAACTATTGAAAGTCCCAACTCTACTTCTTGGGTTCTCATTCGGGTCTTAAAAACGTGGAAAAAGCCTCCTTTTGTAATTTGATAACTTAACACTGGGCAAATATTTAAATGGGACTTACAAAAAATAGCAGAAGCGACAATAGCTTTCCACATACTCTCACCCACTACAAAAAAGAGAAAAGAAAAGAAATGTTAGCGGTACAAGACGAGCTGACAAAAAGGAAAACAAATCATTTCCCTCTTGAGCTTGATTTTGCTTTGTATGCCATAATAATAAAAGGCGACCCGAAGCGGGTGAGCCTTGTTGGGCAGGGGCAGCTCCGTACCCGTAAGTGCCTGCCTACGCAGCTATCTGGCACTGTCAACCCCCCCCTTGTACCAGCTCTCCGGCCCTAAAACACTTTGTCTGACATTATTGTCACTCAATTACCCTCATGATGTTGCCATGACGCGCAGCTACTATGCCCATCTCTGTCTGACCCAAAGCAACCCCAAAGTGGTAACAAAAAACGGAACGAAACCAGCCCTTTTTTGTTGCTGTGTTTTTTCTGCATAATTGAATTGAAGTTGACAAAAGTAAACGGGAATGTAAACCAGCAAAAATAATATAACACCCAATGCCCATTTATTATTGTTGAAATAAGCGAAGAACCCAGAACTTGACGACTGTGTACATAACCTCAACTTGTTTTTATTTGTCTTGCAGCGTATCACAGTTAACCGGCTATGAGCCGCAGGACCTCATCGAGAAGACACTTTATCAGTATATACACGCTGCGGATATTATGGCCATGCGTTGCTCCCATCAAATCTGTAAGTTGAGCCCTGGCGTTGGGCGTTAAGAAAACAAAAACAATTGTTAAGCTCTGCTAATGTTATGCCATCTCTTTTGCAGTACTGTACAAAGGACAAGTTACCACCAAATATTATCGCTTTCTGACCAAAGGCGGCGGCTGGGTCTGGGTGCAATCCTATGCCACTTTGGTGCACAATTCACGCTCTTCACGCGAGGTTTTCATTGTCAGCGTTAACTATGTGCTGAGCGAAAAAGAGGTCAAAGACTTGGTGCTAAACGAGATACAAACGGGCGTCATTAAACGCGAGCCCATCTCACCGGCTGCTCAGGCGGCTGCCGTGGCTGCTGCTGTCGCCTCCGTGACCACGCCTAGTGCGGCATGTGCGACACAGTCAGCGCCTCCGCCGGGCCTCGTTGTGTCCGCCGCACCTAGCACTCCGGGCAGCATGGGCGCGCTAAGCGCAAGTCCCAAGCTGGATCCTTACTTTGAGCCAGAGCTGCCGGTTGTCGTGTCCGTGCCGCCGCCACCAAACGCAGTTACACCCGTGCTGACTAATGGCAACAACAACAACAATGGCGCCTGGCATACGCAGCATCAGCAGCACCACCAGTTGCAGCAGCATGCTCCCAGTCTGGATCATGACGGCCTTAGCTATACGCAGCTCTATCCACCGCTGAATGATCTTGTGGTCAGCTCAAGCAGCAGCGCGGGCGGTGGCACTACCTCAAGTGCGGGCGGCGGCTCCAGTGCCTCAGCCTCTTCGTCGGGCGTTTACTCCACGGAGATGCAGTATCCTGACACAACAACGGGCACTTTGTATTATAATAACAACAATAACCACTTCTACTATGATTATGATGCAACTGTGGATGTGGCGACGTCCATGATGCGTCCTTTCTCTGCCAACTCCAACAGCTGTTCGAGCAGCTCCGAAAGCGAGCGGCAGCTTTCCACGGGCAATGCGTCCATTGTGAATGGCACATCGCCTTCGCAGACAACTTACAGCGATCTGAGTCACAATTTCGAGCTGAGCTACTTTTCCGATAACAGCTCGCAGCATCAGCAGCATCAGCAGCAGCAACAACAACAACACATGCTGGATCAGCAGCATATGCAGCAGCGACTGCAGACGCAGCAACCGCAATACCAGCAGCAGCAATACGGCATGGCGCAACAACAACAACAACAACAACCGCAGCAGCAGCAGCAACAACAACGCGTGGTCAGTGACTTTGCAGAAACCTTCAAGAACGTCAACGCCGTAGCTGCCACGCCCCATTATACCAGCGTCATTGTGGAGCCTCAGCATTATATACCCAACGATTTTGTGCATTAGCAGCGAGCTTTGGTCTTGCTGCGGTCCATTAGCTGTTTTTAAAACACACCAACAAGTTGTTGCAATGTTATCGATCTATCGATGTGTTGACTTATTAGCATCCCTAAAGCTCTCCCTCCCACTAACTCTGCTTTCCTGCTTTGAGTTGTACTTGTAATATGTGGCTGAGCCACAACAAACAAAAACAAATGTGCGTTTCAGTTCGTTTGCCTCACTTATTTATTAATGTATTGTATTTAAATACCTTTTTATTTGCTGTTTTAAGGCGCATGTTTATGAAAAATTAATAACAAAAAAGATACAAAAAAAAAAATCATTGTTAAAAATGCATACAAATTCTATGGGCAAATTTTTAGTTTTAAGTTAGTTGTACAATGCGCCAAAAGTAGGCATTGTATTTGTTCAAACAAATTAAATTTAATGTAATGCACATATACATTTAGGTTCTTTATATACAAACAAGCATATATATACATAAATACATAGTTTATTTATATATAGTATGCGATACGGTGTAAATAATGTGGTCGTTGACAAAACGATCGACCTCTCTATCTCTATACTATATATTATATATACATATATACAAAGTCAAGCGAATATTGATCTTCATAAGTCAAATAAAAAATAAATGAATAATTGTAAATGTAAAATTAATTGTAATTGTAATTTTTTCTAATTTGAATAAACAAAAATTATTATGTGGGTGAACAATAAACATAGTAAAGCTGTTTCAATAACCCAAAAATGAATGAACATCGAAATTGAGCTACTTAGAAGTATTAAAATGCAACAGATTTATAATAGCATTTGAGTGAATATTAAATGAATGGATTTGAAAATCCTCAACATTGTTTCGATCATTAGGCTCACACAAATATTCACACTTTATTTATTTTTTATATTAATATGCAGTGAATTTTTATAGTAGTTTATAGTCAAGAGGGTAACTTTTATTAAGTTTCAATGGTTGACGGAGTGGCTGAATAATGCGAAATACTGCTAGGTAAAAACGGGTCAGCTATGAACACAATTTGATAAACTTAATTCTGCCAAGAGTACTTTTTGGACTCATCGCGAACTTCTAAATTACATTTTTTTTTTAAAGGCAGATGATGCTTAATCCAACAGTATAGTACATTTCTGTGTCAATCGGTCTCCCACATCCTTATATTTTTGCAGTTCAAAGTTACTTATAGTTTTATAAGTTACTTATAAATTTGGGTTTTTTCAATTCATATAATTTTTCTTAAAAAAACTTGAAATTGGGAGAGAAATTTAAAAAAACACGATTTATTAACCGGTTGTAGAAACTAATTCCAAGCACCTCTTGTTCAAACGCGCAAACTAAACTCAAATTCACAAGTTTCTGAAATTTTCATCCCTGGTAATGTTGCTTAATTGCAAACCCAACGTGTCTGAAATGAGTCAGCCTCAGCGTGTGGCACATTTTGCACTGAATTTTAGTAAAAGTTTGTTTATTTCACGAGCTCTTATTTTAGTATTTCTTAATCCAACCAAAAATGCTCAAAACTTGGTATAAACCTTATTATAAATGCTGCTTGGCACTAAAAATACGTTCTTACAAGCCTTTGCGCTATATTTCATAAGAAAATGCTTCGTATCTACTGTAACGAGGAAGCCGCCAAACTGTTAACATTTAGCCTCTCATACAGACATTTTATATATCTTTCATCTTCAAAGTCCTCTTCGTGTTGGTTTTTATGCTTATTTAATAAATATATATAATAACAATGCAAGGCACATATTTGAATGTGAATTGCAGCTTTTTCAGTGTTGCAAAGAACTTTAAAAAAGCGTTACTTTTGCTGGCATTTTCAAATTCTGAAAGCCCTTATAAATATTGCTGTCTGCCAAAGGCTAGCAGTCATATAACAAAAGTTGCACTCCACTAGCGGTAGATGGCGCAAGCGTGCAAAGCTTTGCCTGTAAGCGGCTATATTTGAAAAATCGTTGACAAGTGTCTTACTTAAAATAGAAGGCAGCGCAAAAAGTTGTAGTCTTTGTAATATATTAATATAAAATATACATATGTCTTAATATATATTGCACACAGTTTGTAATTCGTTGATTAGTTAAGAAAAATATACACACACTAACTTTTAATGGTTTCCATTTTGCACTCTTCAAGGAACATAGAGACCTTTTCTAGTTAACATATTACAAAATTTGAATTATGCTTAACAATGTAGTTTCCGGTAACCTTGCACACATAACAATGATGCGGCTTACACCTATATTATAATAGCCATTAGTGTGAAAATTATCGTATCGAATGAAAACTTCAAAAGATGCTTCACTCCTTCAAAAGTGCTTTCGACAGAACAAGTGTTTCGTCATCAAAATCGATTAAAAATGTGTACTTAGCATACTTTTAGCTGCTTTTAGTAAATGCCTAAAATAGGTCAACATCAGCGATATGTCTGTGTGTTGGTCATTGATATATGAGCTGTAATGACCAGTAGACATTTGCTAATTGTCTCGTTAAATCCATTTAACCCTTCAGTGTGCTGCACTAATATGCCCTCCTTTGCAGCATATAATGCAACTTGCCACTGATAGTGGCACTCTGCATTTAGTATTTTCTCAGGCACTCAAAACTTTTACGCCTTTGCCTACATTTGGACCGCAAATTATTTAATTGCCATTTTAATATGGCCATAAAAAATGTAGGCACAAAAAATACAACTACTTAGTAGAGAAAAGCAAGAACAAGAAAGATAGGACTAAGGATGCTGCAGCTGCAAACTCAAGAACCTGAACTTAATGCAATAATTTAAGTGCAACCAAACCGCAACTGCCTGCCAGACTCCGAGCCAGGGCGGCAAAAGGCGGCAGAACCAGAAAAGTCATATTAAAAATGAACAAAAGCGAATGCTTTGAGAGAGAAAGGGTTGCGAATTTCAGGGGTGCGGGTGAAGTTTGCAGAGTGCTTTGTGGCTTTTGGCCTTGCGGCTTGCAGCTGGCGCAGAGTTGAAAAAGTTAAAGAAACCGAAACTGAAGCTGATATGCGCTTTAATAATGAAAGTTATGCAATATTTTGTTGAAATATTTTACTCGTTTCGTGCGAAATTCAATTTCGGTTTAAAAACGCATGTAGAAAGTATTTTAATTTAGAAATCGTGTGGCATTTACGTGCCAGCTGTTTTGGTCAACCAAGCAGAGACAGAGAGAGAGAGACACACACGAGATACACTTGGACCATATTTTATGCATTTAAGTGGACTATAGAGCGAGATAGGGCGTCAGAGAGCAAGACGCCCCAAAATGTATGCTACACTAAAATTAAATGAAATGAAACACTTCTCCGGATGTGGATGAGCACTTGGTCAGTGGCCTGTGTCAAAGGCTTAGCTGCTTCAAGACTCATTGCGGTTGCTGCACCAAAATTGTAACTACAACTTCCTTAAATTTTTAATATATGTACATATATGTGCGTGTCCTGCTCTTATTGCAGGTGCAGGCATTGCCTACACTTTGGGGCTGGGATTTGGACCTCCTGTTCTGGCTAACATTTCATTGTAGTGGCACACATTTGTGCCATTTTTGTGGCTTACAAATGGAAATTTCCAAGCCTATTACATAAATGTTTAAATGAGAACGATAGTTGGCACACACAAAGAGGCACTTTTATGTGGATATGTACTTATGTCCGTATTTTGTGTAGCATACCGCAAGGCGCAAGTGGACAATGTCATTGCAAGCAGCTCAACACGCACACATTTATAGGTACAGTAGATGCTCAAATTGTAATAGTCTTCATAGAAAATGCAAATTTTTACATAGCATTACTATGAGATTATTAATATGTTCACTTGAATTTTAAATTTTCAGTAAACTTACAGCCTATATTCAAGATTACGATTTCAGACTCTTCAGAAAAGTGTTAGTTGCGTCTGGCGAGAGTGTTATCTACTACTCATTTGCGTACTGAGATCAAAGGAACAAAGATTGACAAGAGTATGCTTGATCTCATGATCTCAAGGTAGAGGAAATCCTTGACCACATTATTTCAAAAGGATACTTAAAAAATTATTTACCTAGATTAGAAGGATTAGATTTGAAGTAGGTGAGATGGTTCATCGAAGAAAGTTGCTCCATCCAGCTCGTGAAAACCGCGTAGATGTAGAGCTTAGACCTCATTTAGGTAAAAAGTATCACTTCCCTAAATGCGCATTCGTGTCCTTGTAACGACATAAGTGCTCCGTCGTATCGATCTCTTCAAGACAGTTGGGTCGTAAAATTAGCAAAATGCGGGTCAAATGATCAACCCAACTAGGGCTCGTAGATTTTTCCTCATCTAACGAAGAATGTATCCGTAGGCCTTTGTGCTGCGTTTTCTGGTTGTCTGTATTGATCCTACCAATTTTTATAGAAATGATCAGCACAAGACTTACTGGCTGTGAAGCCAATCCTTTGTTTACCAGTCCACCTGCCATTTTACTATCCTTTATACTTCGTTCTCCAGAGTTGTATAGACTAACTCTGTAATGACATCATAGCATGTTTAGTCTGGTCTTAGACTCGAAGTTGTGCGAGGATTCTCTAGTGCCTTAAGGGCAGATGGACTGTCACTACAGATCTCTACACCACACAGCTTTCTCTTAAGATCCAGCTCTCGGCAAATAGAATTGCTAGGATTTTCGTTTCGGAAACCATCGGCACTTGAAAAGATCGAATTTTTATCAGCACCAGCCCGATTCTTCATTTTGGAACCGTCTGTATACGAGACAAGAGTGTTCCTCTTCAGTACGAGTACTGGATCGCAGTGGCTCTCTAATGGGGGAAACACGACGTTGTATTGGCGATCGATTCTTACATTGGGCACAACAGTTTTAGCAGACATTGACTACAGTTGTCACTCTTCCATCAGCTTTAAGTGTGAGACCAAACCATAGCTTGTTCATCCTTTCTTACTTACTTAACTGGCCATAACAACCCGTTATCGGGATCTTCCGGGCGTCTCTGCTTTGCGCGTGCTTTCTCCAATTGGCTCGTTCATCTAGACTCCCTTATTACTGAGTCTGGTGACTGCTTTATCCATTAACGGACTTTCAAAGGTTGCTTCATAATCGCCGATGTGATGGTGGGTATCAGTAGGGTGAATAGTCAAGGGCGGACTTACCGGACCTAAAGTCTCGACCAATAATGAGGACCAATGGTTTCTTTTATTTATATTGCACCGTATCTTTATTCTGCAAGCTACCTCTTAGCTAAGGAGTTTTATAATTTAGGTTCACTCGTTTGGGACATTCATGCCGTATCTTGAATAGGGTTATCCCACAAAAAATGGTCGAGTAAGGTCGAATCGTATGGCAGGTTGAGACATTCTGGAAAATGGAATCTTATGTTGCGTTTCGGATAACCATGTGACTTTAGTTTCTAGAATAATTGGACCCTTTAAGTTTGCAAACCCAGATCTTTCGTCCAAAGTTGACGGAGAAGGTCCAAATCAGTTCACAGGGCGACTCGAAAGTCCTTGGTCCCACTTACGCCATTCGCAGCAACAGTTTAAGCTGTTGTTGCCGTTGAACATTGTTTAGCGCACCTTAAATTGAGCAAATTATGTTTTCTTTGTGTTTATTTTTTTCTTAACTGTCCATAAAAACCCGTTATCGGGTTACGGCCTGATGTAAATACATTTCATTGGAATTGTGGTTTTACGTGATGGGTCTCAAACCCTACGCACAACCGTTTTAGGGCCTACTGGTCTCGAAAGAACCCAGTGTCACTGTTAGTCGCCTTATACGACAAGCTTTGACCTGCTGAGGTGGTATTCTCTAGCCCGCTTTATATAAATCATAAATCGACAACATTCTAATTCTAAGTTTGTTCATATACCAAGGCGTGTAATGAAATTTTTCCATAGAGTTAGCTAGTTCCGTTAAGCGTACTCTCTTGACCACTAACGAAACCTGCATCTCACCTATACAGCTTGTGGAGCACAAGCATGGACTAGAGAGCGTGAAAATCCGCCATCTAAAATTGAGTTTAAATAACTAATAAAAACTCTTAAGCACAAGCTGGTCTCAAAATACTTGAAATGCGTACAATTTGCACTTCATTTCAAACGTTGAAATGCTTTGAAAACAACATTCGAAAGTTTTAAATTTCTTTAAGAGATTGTTAAATCAGGAAATTAGCTATAGATAAGTGCAAGTTTCACTGTACCACAACTGTTTGAGTACAGTTCTGTGTGTGTCTTGTAAATGTGTGTGTTTTTTTTGCTCTCTACGCAGCTGTACACACATTGTACTCAAGGGACTTTTGGGGGCAACCCTTGCAAATCTAACGGTAACTTTAAAGCATGCTGAACTTTGGGGTCCAACTCGAAAAACAAAATGGGGCCAGTTGAAAAGTGCAATTGGCAAGAAATTGGCGAATAGTTGAGGCAAGAAAAGCCAAAAAAACAAAAGAAAGAACAGAAAGTAGAAAGGCCAAGCAAAGCCATAGAAGAAGACAAGTCTGGTAATTTGTTCTGCGGCTTTTGTTTTGTGCGCCATTTTCTTTAGACGCTGATTGGGCAATATGTATGTGTGTGTGTGTGTGTGTGTGTGTGTGTGTGTGTGGGAGCATATATCTTGTGTGCGTTGTACAAAAGGCGCTTAGCAGGAGCCTTTTCTTGAGCTTTCGCTTTTCAATTGACCTTCTCTCGAACATTTTGCGCAATGTTTGCAAATTTATCACTTAATAAATTTGTTTTCTTCGGTTTTGCTAGCATTATTCTAAGCTTCCAATTCATACACTAGGCCAACGGTAATTGGAATTGCTTTTGGCTTGTGACTACGAAAAAAAAAAAACCAAAAAGTTGCAAACTTTTAACATAGTTGACAAGTAGTTGAAGGCTATTTTTAGGTACTGCCACTCGTAGCCTAGCTTATTTACTGCTAAATTCTATTTGATTTTATTTACGATTATGCCCAGAAATCCCAATCCCAATTTAAATCAACAAATCCCTGCAGATTTATCGCGCATGCATAAAAACCCTATATAAGTGCATATCAATAAATTTAAATATTTTCTTGTTCTTGCTTTCTACATAAATATCGTTGTATCTCTTAGAGCTGTTTTTGGCTTTTTGCTAAATTGTTGCCCGTAAATGTCATAAGTGCGCATAAAAAAGGATTCCAATGCGTATTAACTTTTTTTACGCACTTTACTTTCAGTCAGTCAGCCAGTCACTCAGTCACTTAGTCTTCAGTCAGTCAGTCAGTCAGTCAGTCAGCTGCAAAGTGTTTTAAAAGCAGCTCTACGTTGTTACTCCCACTACCCAATTTAGCGTCCTCCCACCACTTGACTTTGCTGGCAAGGCTAACAAGCGCTGCCAGTGCCAAATCCTTTCATGCTATGGGCAGACATAAACGGTTTACGCTTTACTTGAGCATGGTTATACCCTTGCAGCGGGTTCATTCCTTTTGACATTTATGACATATTGAAAATGGCGTGGGAAAACCTATAATAGCTGCATCGAGATAGTCATCTCTGTCTGTCTGGGCGTGTGTTTCTATGAAAACGCAACAATTTTTAGTTTTATGAATGGAATTCGAAGGAAAAGGTGTTCCATTTTGAAAGCTTTGACCTATAACTTATAACACTGTTGTACAAAAGTAAAATTTTTTCACAATTCAAGAACTCTGATGGTGCAACTGCACTCAGTTTTTGCGGTACCCTCAAGTCTAGGAATATCGTTATTTTCAAGGAGGTGCCACGCCCTTCGGCATAACTCTAATGCCAAATGCATGATTTTCTGAACCAAAGCTTAAGAATGTGACTACAATTCATTCACCATTTCTGGATTCGTTCTTAAAGTTGTTTGCCATCTCTATCTCTTTTCATATAGCAACTCTGTATCTTAATATCGTATTTATCTCAGATATGCAACCAACTGAATTCCAACAAAATTTTTGGCCCTTTGTAAGATTTTCTTGAACTGAACTAAGCTGCAGGAGCCGAGAAACTGTTCGGCCTATCGGAAACATGAATCACACATCCAGTTTGTGTTTCGCCTCAATTCTCCCTCATCTCTTAGTAGTTGCTTTACAGTGTGTATTCCGATGCCACAGAATGAATCTGGCCTGGTATAGGTAGGTTTTGTGAGCTTGGGGTCGTATAAGAAGTAATATTTATGTACCTCTTAGGCCCACCAGTTGGAACTATTCCATTCTTCTTTTTAACTGGCCATAACAAACCGTTACCGTTGCCTTCTCCGATCAGTGATACCAATGGTAACTGGTGTATTCTCTACCTGGTCCATCATAGTCATCTTTGTATGTCGTCATAGAGCTCATAGATTTCGTCATTCCATCGGATGCGGTAGTCATTGAAGCTGTTTGAAGGTTGCCGTATAGCACATAGAGTTCGGCGCTTCATCGGATGCGTAGAGGGCCAAACATCTTACGGAGTACTTTTCGCTTAAACACTCCAAGGGTATTTTAATTTTAAAAGCAAAACGGGATGATGAGCGTCTTATAGAGTGTTAGTTTCGTCTGGCGAGAGTTGTCTATACTACTTATATGCCTACTCGGATCAAAGTAGCATCTATTGGCAAGCCAGACGTAGACGAAACCACTGGAAGTGATTATTCTGCAACGTCAGCCATCGAAGTTTTATTCTTGTGTTGGTACTGTTTTGACGCCTAATCAAGGTTTGATTCCATTTTCAATGGAGCTAACGTCTTACCCTTCACCGACTTAGTACTAAGCTCGTGAATTAATCTTTCCGAAAACAGACTAAAATTTTGGAATTGTATGACAATTGTGGGCAGTAGAGAATAAAACAAAGGTTAAATCAGTCAAACAAAAGGAGAAACAAACATGATAAAGGAGAGTTTCTTGTAAAACAATACCTAACAGCTATTATTATCTTGCCATAAAACATATAGAGGGCATCTCTAAGTCTGCACACTATAGTCAGCTACCCTTTCCCACTTCTTGTATTCAGCTAGAATTTATGTAAAAGACTCACGCATAAAATTGCGCGTCATTGAAGTTCAAATGCGCGGATTCCGATTTTTGTGGTTGGGGCGACAGTCGCCAAGGACGATGGAAACGTGGTAACGGATGAGAACGACATCATCAATACACTTCAGCCATTAAGTGTGGTAGTCAAAGCTAAGCCGAAGCCGAAGCCGAAGCTGTTGCTGCTAAATTGTTCAGCTCAATCGATGTAAATAGACAGTGAAACAGACTGCAGCGATGTTGCGCATACGCCATGTGGGACGAAAAAAAAAAAACTTAAGCGCGGCTATTACAGTAAATTGAATAATTTTGTCAGTGTGTGAGTGTAAGAGCGTCTTTTTTATGACAATGTTTGTTACACAGATTTCCAACTAACACTTCTGTGACTCTTTCCGTTTGTTGTTGTTGTTTAGCTGATTGCTTTTTATCAGCGCACGCACAGACTTGTTCAGTTTTCCTCTCTAAGCGCACTCTGCGCGCTCTCATCACTTAAAAATTATGCGCTGCAAAGTTGCTTAAATCTCAGCAATTTATTTTATATCATTATTGCCGCCTTTGTCAGCGCTTCACCTCCCTGTAGCCACCAGTCAAAGTCAGTCCTAACATCAGCCGCTTCTTGTTTGTGTTGTTTTGCGCGTGATTTTATGACTTACCTTGCCCCCGGGCAATGCCATCGATTTGAGATTTCGCTGACGCTTTTTTTCTGCCTTTGCATACCCTTCACTTTTCCTCTCTTAAACACCCTTCAATTTCCATTGAAATGAAAATCGTTCTTCGAGATTTTATATGTGCGTCTGTCTTACATGTGCTGCATTGGCCCAGACTCTACTGCCCCCTCTACCACGCCTCCTTCCACTTACCTTTGCCGTTGCGACACTTTTAGCATCATTATCTCACTATATTGAAAGCTCAAGCACTTTGAGTTATGCGCCTCGCACACGCTTGCAAAAACATAAAATTTCAAATAAATGGCAAGAGAAATCGAAACGCACTGACACACATACCCTTTACACATATGGCGCTGGGGGAGCATCCATTCACGCACACAGAAAGACACAGACACACATTTAGGTACAAATATATAATCAGTTTCTAAGTTGACTTGAAGTGCGTTTTATAATACGCTTCGATTGAGCTTGTTTACTTTGTTACGAAGTTTGAAACGCTTTAAGCGGAGATATCTTCAATGTATTTACTCATTGCTTCCCACGGTTTTAAGCTGAACATAATCTTAGTTTGTTGAGAGTAAGTTGAAAGCCCGTAGACGGGTTTTCAATCGAAGGCTATTGGTAGCCATTCTTGCTTTGGTTGTTGTTTTTCCCAGCTGAGTTCATGCAGATTCTTGAAAATACATAGGCGAAATGAAAGGTTGCTGTAACTTTTCTCAACTTTGTTTGGGAATGCTGGTTAAAACTATTTTCGAATGAAAGTTCAATTCTTCTCCATTAACTTGGCAGCTAAAAACACGTCAAAAACTTTCTGATTCTCTAAAACAGTGTCTGGGTAACCTCTCCTGAAGTGTGCTTTGCATAGTTTCTGTGCGACAAGCGTGGAATATTATTTTCAGTATTTAGGAACATTTAAAAACAGCAGCGAAACTTGATCTCGGCGCTCATTGACCTAAAACTTAAAATTACCTTGTGGATTGCCAAGATACAGGAGTTATCTAATAAACTCAATCCACCGAAGCATCAATCCAGCGTTACATACTCCACTACTCAATCCGTTGACGAATTTCCGAAATTTTAATCAGACATTAAGAAATTAGCGCTAAGAAAACAAATATTTCACTTCGTAAGCGAATGCATATATACTCTCTCCAACTGAAACTAGTTAGTTCTTGCAGCTCAGTTGTTTTCTTGTCTACTTTCTGTTTGCCTTTGCGTGTTGCCGACATTGCCTTCATCTTCATTCCAGCACAAAGAACTCAAATATTTGAATCTTTTCTTGGCATTTGGTGTGCATTGTTGTTATGGTAGCTGGTCACACTGGCACTGCGCTGCCATGTAATTTGTTTAAGTGCAAGTGCAAGCAAGTTAAAGGACGAGGGGTCTTGGGCGTGGCAGGGATAGAGCGAGATAGCGTGATTGAGTGTGCACCAGAGCGATGTGAGCTATATATATTCGCACGCACTAAATCGACACCTTTGGCTGGTCCTGTTCAAGGCTTCTTAGTTTGGGTTATTTTTATGGCGCAATGTTATTGCATGCAGCGCACATAAACAGCTGCGTGTGTATGTGTGTGTGTGTGTGAATGTCTGTGGGTGTGCTTAACACATCATTGAACTGTTACGCAACACTCACAGAGGACCCCAACATATGTCCAAACATGTCCAATCTGGACTAGTGTCTGAGTGTGTGTGTGTACGTCAGTTCGCGTGTGCGTGTGTGTGTTGCGTGGGGTTGTGTGTGTGCGTGTGTTTGAGCTAGCAGACAAATCCCATTTGATGTTCATTCAGCAGAAAGGCAACGCCAATGAAGCATGCAAAAGGTATTTCTCTCTGTTGCGCCTTGTCGAGATTTTGGCTTTGTAACTCAAAATCAGCAACAACAATCAGAAAAAGAACAACAACAACAGCCAGAACAACTGTTAGCAGCGAATGTGCAAACATCATGAAAAACCTAAAAGAGAGATAGAGTGAACGGAAAAGAGGAGCACTAAAAGGTTGTCTCTGACGAATCGAAGTTTATATGCCCTACTTTTCTTTATTTTTAGGTAGTTTGACGGGTTTCAAAAACTGGTATGTCCAAAAAGAGAACATTTAAAAGTGTGAATATGTTAGTGAGCGAAATTTCTCTTAGAAGCACTGGGTCAAGCGGTGGGCTAGCACTTCGGCAGTATAGCTGTGAGAGACTCTTCCGAAAAATGTGCAAGCAAAACTTTATCATATATCGGTTATTTAAGATTTGATTTTAAATGGTTTTGCAAAAATATGTTTCCATTTGGTTAATATGGATTTTGATTTAAGATGGACATTTCCATTTATTTCGGCATATGGAGTGGTATCGAATTAAATGATAACACATTCCATATAGAGAGTAGACCGTCTTTTTGTTTTCTTAAGTCTTATCTGCCTTTCACCTATTGCTAATAAGACGTCCATCAACCATCGTGTAACGTCGATGTCGTGATGTATAGATCAATGTCTAGATTATTCCGACTCATCTTAACAGAATCATAGATAGAATCATTCTCCGACGAGGGCATTCCGCCGTGTATAGATCAGTGAAGAAATCTTGTCTATATCTTGTAGAAAACTCCTCTAAGCCGCATTTGATACGAACCTCTTCTGTGTGCATAAAGATTCCTTCTGCTAGGGAACAGAATTTCAGGCACTTTAGCTCTTACAGAAAGTCTTCGTGCCATAAACTGAAAAAAATGATAGGATAAATGTATAGTTAGCTAGTGGCATTATGCAGCACCATTATCAGCAGTAAGAGAACAAAGAGACAAAATTTCTTATAACAAGGACTAAAATCAATTGTTAAGGCTATAATTACACCTTAAGCTCGAATCATTGTGTTCTGTAAGTACGACGAACTGTTCCACTCGAAAAAGACAATGCATCGAGAGAGCATTTTTTTTTAGCAGTACAGCAATTTTATTAAGACAGTCCTTACACCGGGCCCCGGTGGAATCTCACCCTTTCCCCTGAATATAATAGTATTGCAGGCAATTAATCGCTGGAAATGGCTCTTCTGTACATATAGATCCAAAAAGCTGTTGCAATATTAGCATGATATCATCTTAAATTCATCTTCTTAAGTGGACAAATCAACCCGTTAACGGGTAACGACCTGATGTAGAGCAATACTCCAGGCGCCTCTGCTTTGGGCGCCTGGAGTGTCTTCGCTGCACACATTAGCTCACTAACCTAATACTGGGTGGCAAATAGGGCTTTTAACTAGGGGACGCCACTTGAAGGTTGGGCGTCAACTTGGTTTGGATAGATCAGCGATCAGAAGCTTTTGCGTTGCTCCACCGGAACCCAAGCACTCCATCATCTTAAATTACCGATCAGTGGAACCACTTCACTGGTCCAATAGTCTAGGGCTCCGTTTTGGTCGCTGTGACTCACTACTATCCATTTTTCTCACCTCGGAGAGTCATATGCTGAATGCGGTTTTGATAATTTATGTCACTCACTATGGGAATTGGAGCCATACAATACATAACTAAGCCGCTGCTCCTAGTGGACAGCATTGGAATTTCCATATACAGATTCAAACCCCGTAAACCCCTGTCTCTTAGGCGGTAAATGCGCACTCACCGATTGATACACAGGAGCCAATGTTGCTTTCGTTACTGTTACTTCTAATATGTAACTTCCAAGGTTTTCTTATAAGCTGGCTTCGTTATAAGCCTGATATGGGTACCAAGACATCGGGATATCGAGGGTAACTGCATAGCTGACGAGCTTGCCAGACAGGGTACTACCGCTCTGTCTCCCCTAGAAGGAGACGGCACGAGTTATGGCCACATGTAAGCTTCATATTAGAAATTGCTTCGATCATATATCCATGGAAAAGTGGATTAATGTGACTAATTGCCGGGTAGCCAAACAAACTTGGCCTAAAATAAATAAAAAACGTACAGTGGAACTCTGCTCTCTGAACAGGGAGAGGTGTTCTATGGTTGTATGTGCCATCACGGGACACTGGCTGATCGGCGCTCAAGCAGCCCGGCTCCGGGTCCCTTTTAATGATTTCTGCAGGAGCTGCTGGGACGAAGAAGAGGTTGAAACGGTGGAGCATTTCTTCTGCTCTTGTCCGGCTCTGTGCAGGCGTAGATATGAACATTTAGGTAGTTACTTTCTAGTTAGTATTGCAAATCTGTCCGAAATAAGACCCAAAAAGATTGCAGACTTTATTGCTGCATCGGGGTGGTCTAACTTCTGATTCTGTTTTTGGATCTGAGGTTCAACGGTGAAGGAGTGTAAATGAGATCCTACGGTAGCACAACGGCTGTTAGCCTGGCAGCCGTTCTAACCTATCCTAACCTAAGTAAACCTGAGCAAATAGCATATATGCTTGTTATAAGGGCATAAAAACCCAACAAAATGTAGAAGAAACAAAGACTAAAGCCGTGCATGGCCAGATAAAAGGCGCTTACAAGCCGCAGCGCCCGGCGCACGGGGGCAAGGCCAAGAAGCAGCAAGAAGAAGAGCTCCCTTAGCAGCATCAAGAAAACTTTGTGGTGATTTTTTTTTGTTTTTCGTCTTTTATTGAACTTTAATTCAACTGGCCAAAAGCAAACTGGCTAGCAAAAATGTGCAGAATAAATTGTTTTATTTAAGTTGTACTTTGTGCAAATGCTGCAAGAAGTGGGCGTTTGCTCAGGGGGGGTAAAGTAGGCGTGGCTCTAGTGCAGTTGGCTTTTATATTGTAAATAAACGGTGGAAGCAGCATCAACGCGGTAACGGTAAGTGGACGATCCATTGGGTCATAAAACGGCTTCCGGTTATGCTTCAAGTGAGATTAACTTGTCGTTTGCAATTTCTCTTTGATTTGTTTCATGCAATAAGCGGGAAAAAGAGAGAGTGTGGTTTTGGGGTCTGGAGCTTGTTAGCAGTACGGTTATATATAGGTTTTCCTACTCGACTAGACGCAACTTTCGCTTTCATCTTGTAAAACGTAGCGCCTTTGTTGTCGCTTATTTAAAATTTAAGCTAAGAGTACGAGAGTCATGGAAAGATTGTGCCATTTTTTCGGCAATTTGTACAACTTGAAAAAATGCTAAAGTAATTGTTGCCGTTGTTGTTGTTATAGCTATTGTTGGGGTTTTTGAACAAATTGATTTACAACAATTCATTTCGGTTTACACGTTTCAATGCAGCTGAGTTGCCAAGGGCTGCAGGGTGCTAAGGCGCCGGGTCCGTGAGAGAGAGTGCTGCTGACCGCTGGGAGTGCTTGGGGTCAAAGTGAGACCCAGGTGTGAGTTTTATTTGTTTTGAAATTGGTTTTGTTTTTCATTTCTGTTTTTGCCCTAGGAAACCTTATGCAGTGTCTAGCTTTGTGCAAATGTGTGTGTGCTTTTCGACTCTCTTTTCGTAGACCTTGTTGTTACCTTTAGCATATGTCCATACAAATGCGTTGAGGCTTTCACTTTTTAACTGCCATTGTCTACCTTTAGGCGCAGCTGTTGTTTGGCTGGCCACAAAAAAAAACCGCCCAAACGACCGGTTTTGGCAGCAGTTAGTACGCTGTGTGCAATTAAGCCACACAATCAGAATGCAAGATGAAGGCCTAGTGCTAACAGTTGCGGCAAGCCGCCAACGCACAGTGGCTGGAATAGCAAATCTGGCCAAAATAATTAATAGCTTAAAAAATAGAACCGCAAATTTTAGTTAGCTATTTTTTGTTGATAGTTGATAGATATTGGAAATTTGCAATATGTTTTTGATAAATCTTTCCCAAATTTCAAAGCATTACAAATATCCAAAATGTATTCCAAGGCTTTATCCGGTAGAGATTTTTAAGTGTACCTTGCAACTTAGACAGATAAAACAAAGCAATAGGAATTCCAGTCTCAGCATGATCATTATCTGTACGGCACCATTCACCATTGTGTCGAAGATGCTGCCTCTTAATACATTTAGTCCACCGCCAAAGAGAAAACACTGCATCATTACAAACATAAGTATTACCTAATAGATGATTTGAACCAAAGACGAGAAGCAGCAGCACTCCATTCAGTTCTTGCATCAGGATGCTGCGATCGCTTCGTAGCTTTTCTCTCATCTCTAAGATGTTTTTTAACATCAGAATTTAACTTATATGTTTCCTTTTAGAATGTAGCAGCAAAAGCTCTATTATAAATTAGCACGATTAAGTACTTCAAGAGCAACATCCCCTGCTGAGCTAATCAACGGAGCCTCATCCTAATCAGTAGTAACTCTCCTCTGGAATTCATAAATATTGGTATTATTCCCAACAAGCCGCAGAACAACTGGATGCCTGTAATAGACAAGTCAAAAGCACCAATAAGGTTTAGATAATAAGACAATAGAAAGATGCCAATGCGAAAAACCACGATAAACACCAAAATCCAGATAGGCCTTACTCTGCGGATGACATCTTAGAGAAATCTAGTGAGGCCTCCCGTAGCCACAACACTTAAATTGATATCATCAATAGAGTCTCCTAGAGTAGTACCGCTATTATCTCTGCTATGCAACCCCAACGTTTATGCATAGCATTCCAATCTAACGTACGTAGGAACGACGTATCCGTATCTTGGAAGATACTATCAAAATCATCCTTGTTCCATGCATGATTAAAAGGGCAATATATTGGTTCAACCTCGACCAAACCAAAAAATCAATCAAAATACATAAATAGCTCACTCCTTCCCCGTTACCCAATAGATACAAGAATTAGAAAATATCTACAGATTATAGATACATATTTATTTTGCTCAATATATTTCCTGAGTTCTTTAGGCACATAAGTAACCTATTTAGTTCTGCCTAGTTTTGAGTGGGAGAAGAAGAATGAGCAAAACTGGATTTTTCCAACAGTTTTAGTCTCTTAAGCGTTTTGCGGGCAATAAAGCAGTTTCCTTGCCCGCGAGATTCACTGGTGAATAGCGTCAAGGGCAGAAATTCGCGTGGTATGAGTCGCACATCTAATGCAAAGTTCCGCAACTCGTTTTATCTTCTTAAGTTCCTTATTAGTAGTTTGTGTTATTACTGCCGTCTAAAGCCGCCGAACTATTTTAGGAGACATGCTCCATTTTAGGCCTATAATATTATTGAAGGAATGTGCAATCAGTACCTTTTTTTTGCGCTCAAGGGTATTGAGATTCCTTCATTGATCCAAGCTTGATCTAACTAGAAAAATTGCGGATCTTTAGGTTTTCGGAATTCAAAATTTTACTTTAACGATGGATCTCGCCCATTGTGCGACGCGACTAACATTGTCAGGCCTCAAGCAGCACAAAGCTCCCTTTAGCCACTTTTAGTGCTAAGAGTGCCACCGCCAATGCAAAATGGCCGCCACCAGCTACAAAAACAAACAAACAAACACGTAACGGCTGCACTTTGTCGTACTGTTTGCTAGCTAGCGAAATATCGGGTGCACCGACTAAGGGTTAAGCGGAGCTAAATTCAGCATTTCAGGCATGCTGCCATGCTCTAATTGCAATTTTCACAACAGATGTAAGTTTTAACTGATATATACTTACATAAATTTATTGAATATTGAAAGTATTGGTTCGGTGTCCTAAAGAGCGGGTAACGCTATGCATGGCGCTTTCAAATTACTGGGTAAGTAGTTAGACATGTAAAAAGGACCATATCGAATTTTCAGCGTTGTTATTATCGTCCAACCTACACTCAGAAACACTCATATTTAACATAGTACTATGAACATATTTGAAAGGAGCTTTCATGTAAGTCAAATTTTTCGCTTATAAATTGGAAACACTAAGGTGGACCTTATTGTGATGTCTTACTTAGGCTAGCGAAAGTCAAAGGAAACAGTATGCAAGATATTTGTTTTGGGAATAGTTCAACCATTTTAAAAAAGATTGCGATTTTCTGTGCTGTTTGGAATTACCAAGTAGTTATACCCTGTACACAAAGTGGAAAAGGGTAGATTTGTGCAAAGTATGTAACAGACAGAAAGAGGTGTGACTGGCCATGTGTTCCATGGATAAAAATGATGAGGATCAATAGACGATTCCATATAGCCATGTCCGCCTGTCTGTCTGTTCGTGTAGTAACGTGTTTCTTAGAGACTATAAGGAAGCAATGAAATTTTACCATAAGATGCACATTTTTCCGAAAAAGGGCAAGTTTATCGATTCATGTCGATATGCTGCTCCGTTTCCAATTAAAACTTGACACAGTTATGCACACTATTGCTGTGCGTGTGTGTGTCGTGAAAATCATTGAGACAGAAATAGAAACTTTAAAAGATATAGCTAATAATATGCATATTTTAAACTCCTTCCATAAACTGTAACAGAATTTTGCTTTTTCATAGTTATAGAAATGTTAAGGTTAACATTTATGCTAACCAAATGTGGTATGCACAAATATTAGGCTTATAAACCAAACAATGTTTACCTATTTCCGAATCATCCCCCCGTACTACAGTTACCTTTAACCCTCAACGCATCGATACACAAATTTGCTTAGAACTTTGATTTTCATGGGAAAAATGGGTACAGGGTATTCCAATGTCGGGCATCGTCCTGACTGTCAGCACACATTTTTTTTGCTCTATCATTGATTGATCGGTTTCCGTGAACGTTAAAGCTAATTGAAAGATTGAATAAGGGTTCTACTGATGACAAAAATAATAATAGTTAATCAATTTATAATAGTAATAAATTAATAATAGTTAATCAATTCATCCCGTTGTATTTCTTTATGACAAATAATACTTTCTTTATAATTTAATAACAATATCTATATATTTTTCAAAACATACCAAAGAATTGGTTCGCACAGCAATGTTTAGAATTTAGTTTTTCTGAATGCTCTAGTTTAGTTAGCATCATTTATGTCCAGGCTCATGTATAACACAGACATTATAATCAACAGAATCAAATAGCGAGCGATAAGTGATGGTTGCATGAAAACTCGCTTCAACGAGCGTTTAGGAATAAGACGTTGCAGTTGCATTGGCAGCGGCTTATTGCGTGGCAGCGAACCCGGAGTATACTCCAAATAAGCATAAATAAACATGCTCGCATGAGGTATATCAGTTCCTTCCAAAATGCAGCCATTGCAACTCAATAAGGACTGGCGTTGTGAATCAATTGATCTGCAACTCGGAAACGGCGCAAACTGGTTCCAACGGCAGTTGAGCGTGATCAATGTGTTCTCGCCGATACACGACTGGCAATAAGGGCACTTGGCAGCCCCTCTCTTAGTCTTGATCCAAAAATTAATGCACGAGCCGCAAAAATGATGACCGCAGAAACTTATACGTGCAAAACGCGCTGTAGATTTGCATATCATGCACATATAAGGAATAGTTGTTGTTCCAAATGCTGATATTTCGCCATCGCTACTGTCCTCATTTATGTTGGCCCTTGGGGTATTCAACTGAAAAGCGTTTGGAAAAGCCATTAAATTGAATTTACTATAACTTTGATACTTTAACTTTTGTCACATCACTATCACAATTTTAACAATGTGTATTTACTAGTTCCAAGGCCTGCTAGAGTTTGGTGAAAATGGCTGTCCAGATACATCCAGGGTCCATACAGGGCTACATCGTATGACTGTCCTTAAGGGGTTACTGGTCAATATGGCCAACAGATAAGTCTGAATATATGGTCAGGCTCACCCGTGTTGTGAGCGGGTTAGAGAATACCACCTCAGCAGGCCAAAGCTTGTCGTATGAGGTGACTAACAATTACACTGGGTTCTTTCGAGACCAGTAGGCCTTAAAAGGGTTGTCCGTAGGGCTTGCGACCCTCCATGTTAAACCACAATTCCAATGAAAGAATGTATTTACATCAGGCCGTAACCCGATAACGGGTTGTTATGGCCAGTTAAGAAGATCAGCATGTAGACCAGATCCAAATGCAAGTCCATGTGCCAATGACACTTATGATTGTTCAAAACGCGACGCTAATTCCATACAAAGTGCTGTAGGGACATAAATATGTGTTATACTTTGCATTATAATTAATTTTTTTACCTCACCACATCGGGCTTCGCTGGATAACGCTGTCCAAGCGCCATATCTGCCAATAAAACCAACATGCTGAGTACGCACCCCAGAAACAACATAAGAATTAAACACTTTTAATAAATACTTTCGCACTTTTCTTTTAATACAAACTCGAAACAATTTTACACAGTTAGCATAGTTCGCGCCTAAGTTAAGCGAAAACAGCTGATCGCGCGCTGATAATATGAGAGCAACACCTATCGATAACTGCACTTATCGATAATAGCGTTCGATTGAACTGGCAAACAGCTGCTTAAAACTGCTTGTCAACATTGAATTTGAAAAAAAGCATAACAACGCTTTAGTTCTTTAAATGATTTCTCCCATTTCTCTTAACAACCATCAATCAAACCCTAAATGAATAACGCTACAATATAAGTGAAAACGTGGTCACAAGTCTTAAGCTCAGTGTCAAACACCTTTCAACCAAGTTCACAACCCCTTGTGGCCCTTTAACGTTTGTTGAAAACTTTGCACTAGAGCATTAAACACTTTTTTTTGTAGCTTTCTCGCCTTATGAATAACTTTATAGTAATTTTTTTTATATGTGTATTTGCAGCGGTGCTGTTTTGCCTAGGCCAAGAAGTTTCCAAAGGCAGCGTGTTCATTGATGACTTTGACAATCCCCTTGAGGTGACCACAAGTCCAACAACTCGGTTGCCCGGACCCTTGCAAGTGCGCACGGTTGGACGCACACGGCAGTCAGTTTATATGAGGGCTCCCATTAGAGGAGCAAACGAATCGATGCATGAAGACCCACTGCTAGATAACTATTGTTGTTTTTGGATTTATCAGCCGCATCCCGCTATACCGCAGTTATGGGAACATCGCAAGGACTATAACTTTGACTTTCTGTTTAATGGCAAATTTATCAAGAATCGTCGTGATTATATGGAGAATTAGAATCATTTATATTTAAAACATGGAAAGCTTGCCAATGAAATTTCGTTTTCTATAAAATGTATCTTTTATATTTAATCACTCAGCGGAACCCAATGTATGCATATTCAAATTATATCCAACTGCAAAAAAAATTAAAACTTATTGAGGATCTTTAAAGAAGCCCTCTACAAACTGAAATCGTAAAGTCTAATATTTTCATTAATCTAAACCGAAATATGCAATTCGAATCGTCAAAGTCAAAGACGTTTTTGATTATTCACAAACTGAAATAGTTACAAATTTCAACATCCAAATAACAAAGTTATGCAATCTTGCTTTTATTTTTGCTATCAAAGCAGCGACCCTTTACTTTATTACTACTATTTATAATAAGAACTAACAATCTTAAACTAAATTTTAAGAAAATTATGTCCAGGGTTTTTCTTTCTTAGAACTTTGCCATATTCATATGTGGAAGTGCAAGTATGTAAAGTACCTTTTAATTGAGCCTAAAGCACGTAGCTTTGATTCAACATGAAATTATAATTAACTTTGCCTGCCAACTAACTGTTGTATGTCCAAGTCCGGCGACTGCTGCTCCCTCCGCGTTCAAGAGCTTCTGGGCTGACAGCCCATAATGGATTTGACACATTATAATCAGGTTTGCATAGCGCGCTGTAGGAGTTCCAGTCAGTCCCAGCAGGCACATTGGATTTCGAAGTTGTTGACAATCCGCAACAAAGTTACACTGAAAAAAAAAACTTAAAACCGTCTTAAAGTTAGAGTAAGTGCGGAACTATTTAGTTTTATTTGATGAAGAAGAAATTATTCAAGATATATTTAACAATTTGCATTCAATTGGAGTGCACTTTCAATCGCTAGGAAGAAATAATTTATTTAATTTTACATAAGTGGCAAATGTGGACACGGAAATATTAGTGAACGCCGAGATTCTAAAAAAAATATTCTACAGGCCGAACGTTGTGGATTTCGACTCCGAGCAAACTTACTCGTTTTCAAACTATCGATTAGTAAGTAGCCGTTAATAATATAAACACTTAATAACTTATGTAGGTTTGATGGACTAAGCTTAAACAGCATGAAAGTAGTAGAGTAGAGTCAATAACTGTTGAAAAATGTAAAAGAGTTTCTAAAAAGCGACCATTTTCAAAACAGTGTATGTGTGAGGCTGTTTGTGTTGCTGTCTCTGATAGACCGACTCCCTCGTACACAAAATTGAAAAATAGAGAGAGCAAAAAAGGCACACGTATGCACTGTCTTGTAAATGGTCGCTTTTCAGCAAGTCGACTGAATGTATGTGCCAAGGATTCCAATGATGGTCTTTGGTCTAATCTATTGAAGTAATGAAATGTAGAAGGGCACCATTTCGTTTGAAAATGTCCCATAAACGCTGTTTTATAATGGACCCGCAATGCGTCTATACTCTTTGATGATCTCGCGCTCATCCAGACGGACGGATTACACGGTCTGGTATTTAAAACTCCGGTTTTTTTTTTTTAATTTTCAATGCCAATATATAAAAATGAACAATTACAATTTTTTACTTTTTCTTAAGTTTTAGTTAAATTTTTATTTTCAAATTTTGTATTTTTATCATTCGACTCTTTGGACAAGTGATTTGTCTTGGATTTTTGTATATACATATGTAACATATCTCTGAAGAATTGCAAGAAGTTATACACATCGCTGTAATGTGAATCGAAGAGTGACAAAGTTTCCACAAAAAGAGATTGTAAGTATGTATTCGAAAAGGAAAATTCTTAAAAATAACGACCGATTGCGATTTGTTTTCGAAAACCATTCTTGTAACGTCAAAAAAGGAAATACGGGTATTTTAAAAATGACCAAAGAATTGTTTCCAAATTTTATTTTGTATATTACAAAGGAATTACTATTTGGTATTAAAAACCAAAACAAAAAATTACAAGATAATAAAAGTAAAGAACGAATTTATTTTTCGAAAAAATTGCAAATACAGTGTTACATACATTAGCATCTATTAAATATACATTTTCCGTTTTGGCAATCACAAAAAATCATTCAAACATTAATATAAAGTTAATCGACTAAAGGTTGTTGCTTGCTTACAATACAAACTAGAGCGTTAGTTTTGCTCAGTGTAGCCTTAGTGCTTGAAAAAGATGCAGACATCAAACTGGAGGGGGAACTTCCCCCTATTGCTTTTCACAACTAATATGTACTTTAAGGCACTTTGACGTGCCTTGCTTATTTGGTCAATGCCAGCAGCTGCTTCCTCTTCTGCTGCTTCTGGTTCGGATTCAAGATTCATCATCAACGCTGACTACTTTGCTTCAGTAGTAGCTGCTGTTGTTGGAGCTCCTGCTGACGAAGTTGATAAGAAGCATTGGCTCATGTCTGGGCATTTACTTAGTTAATTAAATTCAACTTCTTCGGGGAATGACAAGAGCACGCCCAAGAGCAAGAGCAAAACCAAGCGACCAAGTTTAATGTTGTAGGGAGCCTCAAGCTTGCGAGCTGTTGTTGTTGTTATCCTTACCAGCCTTAATACTAGTGTGTAGGTCACTTTTAGCCGTATGTGTGTCTCCGGCAAAAGTTTACCCACTGTGCCACAAGTATTTGTCTATCACATAGGTAAATAACTGGAAAAGTGGGAGTGAGCTGGAGAGGAGCAGGCAGTGAGAGGCCCAGCACTGTTGGCCAATGTACGTGCACAATTTACACGTCGCTATTTGCTTTTAATTTTGCAATTTTCTTGCTTTTTGAATGCAACTTTTGTGGCACTAAAAATGATCATAATCAAGATGATTATTATGACGCTGTTGGCGATATTGATAATGATGAAGCGAGTGCATTTGCAAAAGGCAATAGCTTGCATATTATGGAAGAGTATTTACATAAGCTACATGGTAAATTTGAACAATTTACTGCTTCAATGCTTAATGAAAATGCTAAAAAGATTTAACTTAACGCTCCCAAATACTCTGTGTCGTGCAAGGATTCACACACAAAGTTGCATATGTATTGAATGGGCGCAGCAGGGTTCTACGAGAGGGAGCATCGGATAGCTATTCATGGGTCACGGGGGATTCAAGGTCTTCCGCAGTAGAGACTGTGTAAGTGATTGCTTACCTCTCTCTACTTTTATCAAAAAAAGTTGGAGTATTACTTTAGTTTAACTTTACACACCAAATCTTTTGTTCTAATAAAACAACTTTTTTTTCGCATATTTATCGGTTGTTTGTTAAATGTCTTCAAAGCTATAATGTCCACATGTCTAAAATTTAATTATAAATGTTCTAAAATTTTTTGGTTATTATAAAAAGGATTAAGCTCGTTGTTCCAACGTCTTTCGGGAACTCGGCAGCGGGCGAACTAGCTTTTTCCGGGCTATAAAATAGCTGCCCCTGCTATTCCTGCCCAAACTACGACCATGTTTTAAGCTGCAAATAAGCTGAACTGCATGTTGTAGCAGCTTAAAACGACAGAACTACCTTTGAGATTTGGGTCGCAACAAACCAAAGGCAAACTGTTCGAATTCTGTGTGACGCACTCATAAGCAAGCAAATAATTTCAAATTAAATCGATTTCTCAAGAGTCGAAAAATGTTGAAGTCAGTCAAAATTAAAGTTTTAAGCTAAATTGTTCGTATTGGAAGTACCATTTACCTACGTAGCTAAAATTAAGCAAAACGCACAGAAATAGTTTTGAAATTGAACAAGTTTTGCAGTAGCTTTACCAAGGGCAGGCCGTTGCTTAGTTCGTGTAACAAGAAAAGATTTAGTTTGTTGCGTGAAAATTATTGAATGTATTCTTTAATTAAAAAAAAATTAAGTGAAGTATTTATTTTAAAATTTAACTGCTGCTAAACTACAGTTACAGTAGCGCCCTCTATCGTTTAAATTTTGTGTACTGCTTCAAATGAAATTTTATGACTTTTCGCACTGCTTGTGCATAAGCAGTTCATATATCACTGTGGATCGAGCAGCTGTTTGTCTTTGCTAGCGCCTTCTATTGTTCAGTTTTGCTGCACAGCTGTCTAACTACAAACATCGATAAGCGTTGCTGTCGTATTGCCATCGCGCGATCAGCTGTTTTCACTTAGTTTTAGGCGCGAATTGTGTAAAGTCGTTCGGTGTGTTTATTAAAATAAAACTGCTAAAGTATTTTATAAAACGTATTAAATTCGTTTATTGCTTATTGCGTATTTATTCAGCATGTCGGTTTTATTGGCAGACATTGATGCCACATGCGCTGCGCTTGGCTACAGCGATGGTCAGCGTTATCAAGCGGAGCCCGACGCGGCAGAGGGTTTGAAGGTAGCTGCTAATATTATTTATATTAAAGTAAAATACAACATATATTTGTGTTCCTACAGCACTTAATATGGATTTTGCGTCGCGATTTGGACAATCACGAGTATCGTCGTCATTTGGGCCGCGCCAAGGTGCTGCAAACAGATTTGGTCTACATGCTGCCCGATTATATAGATCAAGAGGAGTATGCAGACTTGCTTATACGTCTGCTGGTCATATTGACCAATCCGACGCTGCTGCTCTTCCGTGATGGTCCGCCTAAGGACAATCATGGACGCAAAGTCTTTTTGGAACTCATTGACATTCTGCAGGGTTACAAGGCAGCCTTTGCTAAAGACAAAATCTGGACAGCATTGTTTAACAAACTGAAGCAGGCTTTGGAAGTAGTAAGTTGAGAACATACAAGTTTAAGCAGATTTAAACATTTTGGCGGATTATATCGGCCTCCTAAAACGGGCTTGGGAACACTACGGCAGGTTATGACCTCAACGTACTGCCTCTTCGTCTTGCGCCTGAAAACATACTTTCATATGACAAGTGGCAATAAAAGCAGTTAGGACATTCCTAAATAGAGAAGTGGTATTTGTCTACACAATAAAAGCTATAGAGCTGGTAACTGTGTCCCTGTGATCAATGTTAACTAACTAAATCGTGCCAACTGTAATCCCATCCAAATGTAAAATTTTACATTTTAAATCCTCCGCATGCGATATGATGCTATTAAAGACTCATAATGCGATGGAATACATATGTTTCCTACACATAGCTTAGAAACGAGGTCTGAAACAGTTTACCGACAGTTTTCGGGACAGCTGGATTCAAGAAAAAAGTGTTACAGAGCGATTATATGGATGTGCAAAGAAAGTCAGCTGACTAAAGACCCTTGAAAATATTAGTTAAAATCCCTGTTAAAACGTCATTTCACGGTAAAGTACAGCCAGTTTATGACTGGTTTCACGAAAATCTCTCAAATGAGAAGTCTATTGGAATACTGCCAACACACTGGTCATAGTAGACTGAAAGGACACTGGAGTCAGATAGGCATTATCTGCTTGAATACCTGTTGGCCTTGTGAACTCGAGTTAGAATCATCGCAACACATACACACTGAATGTAATGCGAAAGTAAAAAGGAATGTGCCTCTCAGGCGAATGCATAATCCGTGACTGGGAATATTGCAGAGATAGACTAACAAGAGAGCTTTAGTATTAGGTTGCAATATAAGCAAATAGTAGCAATGCAGTAAATCTAAATAAAATTATTATTATTATTATTTATGATAAAAAACTTCTCAAATTTTTTCTGCGTTTTATGCCAACACTAAGGACTCGCCAGTTTAGCATTGGCTCCAAACCCATTAGACGCTATCTCTTTGCTCTTTGGCTGCATGCTGTTTCTTGTCCTCTGCGTTCCATTTCTGGCCAATTATTAAAGCCATTTCAAGATTATTTGGTCGGCATTTGTGCAACTATTTTGTAATCTTTATGAAAGTCACCAATGCCGCTTGGTAAAAGTTTTAATGGCTGCTGCAGCTGCCAGCAGTCAACTTGTAAAATGCTTTTACATTTTTTTTATACCATTTATTTTGTTGTTGTTTATACCCTGTAGCCAAAGGGTAAGGGGCATATTTAATTAGTGCAAAATTACTAAAAAGTGTATCAGCTAGAAGGAAACGTTTAAGACGCTATAAAGTTTATGTCAAAATGATTAGCACTACAAAAGAAATATCTAACTCTGTTATGTTCGGCAGTCCGTTCGTCCGAGGCGTCTGTTTTCTGAAGACCCGAAATATTAAGAATACGTAGTTATCTAAGTAGGTGCGTCTAATGCTCTAGTTTTTCAATTGCATTTGGTTGTTGGATATTAGACCATCGCTTTTTTCAAGTTAAACCTGTGTTCTATGCTAAAATTTCCTAATACACGATCAGCCTCGTAGTCATTGCTTTATTGCAGAAATATCGTCTTCATTGGTTTTATCCAAGCCACGAATAATTTCGTCATCTTGATGGTTATTCTGAACAGTACAAGTCGGTTCGATATTCCATTATATGATCTTTGTTGCTTAAACCAAGGCATTCTCCAAAAAATCATATCCGGACAAAAATCATGGCGCACCAAACGAAATTCTAACACAAGAAGCAAGCAACTTTCTTTCTCTTATTGACTGGCCATAAAAACCCGTTACCAGGTTACGGCTTATACCATCTTCCATTGGGATGCCCTACGCACAACCCTCCTCAAGTGCCGAGCAGACTTCGCTGCTCACATAAGCACACTGTCCTAACATCTTGCGGTGATTAGAGCAGCTAACCAGGGGGCGCCAAGTGGAGGTTGTGCGTCAACTTGGTAAAGATAGAGACAGGGATCAGGGGAGCTTCCCCTGTCCTACTGGAACCCAGGCCGACCTAGAATATGTTTCCTCTGCGCCTATAATTCAAATTGGGTCGCTGAATCCCAGACCGACCACAAATAATCGAATGGTGTACAATTCAGATTCGCATCAAAATTGGCTCTGAAACTGTGAGCATTGAATACAGTTGAGTGCCACCGCCAAAAGAGTATATTTAAGTCGGTGCTGTAGTTAGCTAGTTTTGCTTTTTGGTTTGGTTGACCATTTGATTAAGCTCTTCATGTGCTTTGTAGGTTTCATAACTAATTTGAACTTTATTTAGTATCTCGCTGGGTTATCTTCTTGGTTTGGTGCGACTATCTGTGAGTTACGCACAGTTTTTAACTTTGAAGTTTACCAAGCGTTAAATTTACGAAAAAAGTTTTGTGTTCCAGCGTAAAAAAAACCACTTTGATTATAAGTTCCTTTTTCAAGGCTCTTCATTTACTCTTTCCTGTGCTGAGCACAGGGCCAGATTTACTAATTTTGCGCCCCTAGGCGAGTTCAGAAATTGCAACCAGAGCAAATCCATAGGATACGATGCTTTGGTATCTTAATCTAGATATTTATCAATTTTGAGATTTGCCATTTTATTTTTCATACAAAAAACGCTTGGAGAACTTTACTACTACTACTACTGTATTTATTTTGAAATTTTCACAACAAGCAAATTTCATTTGTCCATCACTATATTCTAGGTAGTGAGCGTTTTAAATTGTTTGCTCACGCAAATTTCAGGTATATATTGCTACTACTGGCAAGTTAAAGAGTTTTCGACAAAATTGGCACAGCACAATTCGCGCCTCCCTAGGCAGGTGCTCACCTTGCCTGTATGATAAATCCGGGCCTGACTAAACGTCTAGGTGTAAGTGTGTGTGCGTACGTGTGTAATGAAATACTTGTCACAAAACGTGTCAAAAATACCAACACTAGGAATTTAATTTAGAAAAATCACGCGATATCAAATCGACACCGCAAAGTTTTCAACCACAAGCAAAACCGCAAAAAAACGACACAATAACAACAACAAGTCGATTTAATAAACACCAACGGAAAATGCAACAAAAAAAAAAAGGGAGAAAAGAGAGACTGAAGAAAAAAATTGGCCACAAGGCAACTTCAAATGGAACATGGTTGGCTTTTGGTCTCTGGTACTATGGGACACTTGGACAACTATTGCTGGAGACGATTGGATGCGTCAACCAGCATGCCAAAAATTGAGAGCAGCGGAGAGGACAAGGGAAGACGTGGTAGCAAAGCATGAAGGGCACAATCAAAACCACAACAACAATGGAAACAATTTGTTGATGATGGCAACAATAGTCAGACCAATGTGTGGCTTGACCAATCCTCAAACCAACCCGCAGCCGCACATAGGAGCATTTTTCGCTTTAAAAACAATTTTATTTGTTAGCTGTATGAATTTGAGGAAAAGTAATGACTAAGCACACAGAAGGGAAATGGAAAAGCTCGCATTTGTCGTAGGCTCTAAACAGTAAGGTTCCTAGAACAAAAGGAAACCCATGCGAAATTCTTTATTTTTATAGAGCGGCTATAATTCTGTTCCTTTTTTCTGTTTATTTCTTAGCTTATTTTTTTTTGTTTTTACTTATTACAGGCATATGTGGGTGCATTGTATTTATAGCTCTATTCAGAGAGAGGGAGTGTAAATTCTTGAATAAGTTTAAGAAAACAATTAGGAGGAGATTGTTTTTTTTTTGTAGAAAAATCATTATTTATATGGATTACTAGCTGTAAGCACAAATATCGCCTTCTACAAACTCATTTTATCTTTTAAAGGAAAAACATTTTTGTGGTTCTATACTTTACTGTTTTTTTCAAGTCGTCGGACAAGGCGAATACATACTAGTAAATAGATAGCTGGAAAAGATTGTTTGAGTTCAGATTCAAATATTATTTTGTTATAAGCGGTAGAGTATAGAATATTTTTTGTTTTTCCATTTGCAAATGTACAAATTTCGTGAATATCCGACTCTTGAGCAAGCTACGTACAGTTACCAATGTGAGAAGCATGGATTCTCCAAGTTCCATCCGGCGATCCGAAGCGATTGTCCTTGCGACAGTGCGGTGCCAGTCGCACCGGGAATTGAAGTCGCTTGAAATCGAATGACAGATCATTTAAGATCGTGTTCGGAAATCGTGAAATCAGCATATCACTTCTACTTTGTTTTTGCTGCTTATGATGGTCGGCTCAATTACGTTTGCACTTACTTTTTTAACAGCAAGTCTGGTGCCATTGCATAATTATGGCGGATCTAAGTTGCGGAGTAGCATGATTGGAGCGTCAACTTTGAATCTAAAGATGTGTGATAGCATTCCTGAAGGCTCCAAAGAATTCAAAAACTCAGATGGGTAGTTAACAACTTCATACTTCTTTACGACTGTATCGATTGAGTAGTATTTCACAGCTTCACCGATCAGTTTCGATTGAAATTTGGTGCTAAGATCGCTAATCATGGTTTCGACAGTTGTTCGCAGTTTTTGGAAAAACACGACGTCTTCGATGGAGCTGTGTATTTGACAAAATTTAGTTGGAAGCGAAAATTCATTTGTGCTGTGATCAATGGGAATTTTTTCGTTGCCCATGTTCAGAAGTGGCATAGTGAATGTTTATCTTTTTTCAAGATATCGATGTCAATTTTCTCTCGAGCACCTTTTTTTTAGAATCTTATGAGCACTACTTCTGATTGGAAATGCATTCATATATAAGTTAAGTTCAAAGTCCGTCAACTACTCGTTGGGGCTTGAGGGTCCGCGTATAAACAACCAAGCAATTCACCTTTTAATGCAAAACTTCAAATCAGGTTTTCGCTTGATAAAAGGTTAAAATAAAAAATCTATCGATTTCTGCCAAGATAATCGAGAAACGAAAAACTATGGAAATCGATATTATCAAATTGTGACGATTTGTGACTATGGTGCAGGGGGGTGCTCGGGATAAGTCACGTTACAATTAGGTTGTCAAAAAACTGCAATTGATTATTGGTTTAAGTGTTGTTAATTTAGTTATTTGTGACGTCACAGTAGCGGGGAGTTCATCAAATTGTGACTGGGGAGGAAGGAGAGCGCTTACGCTTCGTTGTTCTTTTTGAGATATTCAGATCAGTTATCAGTTTATTATTAATAAGAAATTAGGTTTTCTTTGCTTGAGAGGAACATGTAAAATTCAGCATCCCTTTTTAAGACATGCCAGTTGTGTAAAATTTCCCAGTTAAGTTAAGATTCTTTTGTTTCATTCATTCTATTACAAATCCATATGTAGGTGTATATTAAAAAAAAAATGCAGAGCATAAAATTGCGCCACGAATTGCAATGCTGTTTAGCTCTTATCCTAAACTTCAATACTGCTCGTAACTGTAATACACACGACGCACACACACAACAACACACATACGAAGCGAAATAAATTCATTTAAAGCCGATTGAATCGACATTCATAACACTCCGGGGAGCAATTCCAAAGGATTTTCATGGCATCGTAACGCACTCGCGGGATTTCTTTACATTTTTATTTTTTGTATATAGTATCTTTTTATATATTTTTTAAGCGCTCTTTTTTTTAGGTTAAATGTTAGCGAATTTCTAGCAACATCTGCATGATGTTGTCTATGAATATTTGTTGTTCTACAACCTTGTTGTTATACCCTGTAACCTAAGGCTGGAGGGTATTATAGATTTATAGCAGACCATAACTTCCTTTTGCAAAAATGATCAGCATCAAGAGTCTCAAAACTCGCAGAACTCAGGAACGAGTTAGAAACACCAAAGAGAGGAAGAAGGGTATCAGGAATGGAACCGTGAGAAGAATTTGATCTACCTCGAGTGGGGCGTGGAGGTTGGCAAGCAGAGCGAGCAGGGGGTGGACCCCCTATTAATTATATGATGATGAAAAATTGTATGACTTGAAAATTAATCAATGATTATTAGTTTTCTAAATAATTTGTGATCTTGGATTCGGTCGCTCACCTCCTTGCCTCTACGACGTACTCAGCTCATTCTCCTCCTCCTATTTATATATCGCTATATCTGCAAGTCCCCATATAGCAGGGGGTGGACCCCCTATTAATTACATGATGATGAAAAATTGTATGACTTGAAAATTAATCAATGATTATTACTTTTCTAAATAATTTGTGATCTTGAATTCGGTCGCTCACCTCCTTGCCCCCAAGACGTACTCAGCTCATTCTCCTCCTCCTATTTATATATCGCTATATCTGCAAGTTCCCATATATTCATGTCTCCATATATCCATATATTCCCATATCCATATTTTGATGTCTTTTTATCCATATATAAGACATATACATACATATAAGCTTCAGTACTTTCCGTATTGTTCCACCCTATTATCGAAATGAACGGAACAAAAAAAGAATCAAAAAGTGTTGAGCTATTCTGCAGTTAGCGATCTTCGTTGTTTCCCAAATTTCACTTTTTATTAAATCAAATTCGTGCATTCGCGATTTCACCCGAAATTAGTTCCATTAAGAAGGAACCATTTGAAATGAAATACTATATTACAATCAAAAGGCATCAAAAAACAATACAAATGCCTGAATTTTCCAGCAAAATTTTCCAATTGTTAAAAAAAATCATATCGGAGGATGCGTTCTCGTGTTATGTGCGGTTATTAAAAACAGATTGCTAACATTCAAATTTTTCAGAAATTCCAGCGCTTGTAGCTATATTATAACCTGAAGCCAGCATATTTGGCATGTGAGGCTAATAAACAAAACAATGTTGATCTTTTTCCAAAACAAACCTTTCACCACCTGCAATCCGTTACCTTGCTTACTTGGCAGAGAAATTTCCTACACTTCTTCGCAAAGAAAGAATACAGGGTATCCCACTGTCCCACACAGCTTCGGCTCTCTGCAACATATCTTTGTGAGTATTGTGCTTGTTGGTAATGAATGTGAACGCGCGGATTTGGCCGCTGGTGTTGCCTGACTTTTTATGCTTTACTTCGATGTTGACGTTGTTGCTGCCGTCGCAGTTGACGCCGCTGCCGAGACTTAAACGCTTTGATGTATGCGCACTGAGGCAAGCAAGTGGACGTAAGCCAGCGGGTGACGGACGTATGCTCCGCCGTTGCTGGCGAGGCACAACAACTTTCGCTTTTAAATGAGGCGGAGACGGAGACGACGCTGGCTACCCGCCGCTAGCTTTAGGTTGCTTTTATTATTGTTGTTGCTGCTGTGTAGGGAAACCAAAAACGGAAGTCATTATTAACTTTGCCTTTGAATCGCAGTAGCAGTCGTCGGCAGCGGCAGCGACAGCGGCGCTCGTCCTTGGTTGCCATGCATGTGGGTGCTGGCATCGGTAACTGCTACTACTCCTTACAGCTTGTTGTAGGAGTCACAGCTGGCTTGTAGGCACAAAAGCCGCATTAGTTGTATTTATTTTTAAGCTCACAGCAGTAACTGTAATGCCAGCCAGTTCCTATGCCACAAGGGCACCACCCTCCCCTCCACGTCACCCGACCCCAATTCTATGGAGGACGCACAACACAAATTGATTTCAACTTGACTTTGTTGTGGGCTGTTGGCATGTGTCCTTCCTGGCTGAGCTTCCGTTTTACAGTCGAGCTACATAAATTTGCAATTTAATTTAATTTCATTTCATTTGATTATTTTAAGTTGACTCGCGGGATTTGCTGCTTAGATTTTTACACTGGGATTTGCCGCGATGTTTTATTATTTTGACTTTTAATGCGACACTCTTCTTATCATGATTGCATTTTTATGTAATTTTTGTATAATATTTCTTTTAAGGGCTACAGATGGGCTTCAGCAGTTGGACTTCAAAAAACCGCTCTGTTTTTAGAATATGAAAGTAGTCTGTTTCATTATTTGCCGCTCAGACGGAGCGACAAAGCAATACCTTTTCGCTCAATCGACAGTTTTAAAAGGCGTTTCACTTACACCAAAGTTTTGTTTTTGTCATCTGATTGTTGATCGTCCTCAACTTGCTCTCTTCATTCGCGAAGCAACTTGTGTCTCCTGAAAACCACGGGGCACGGGGTTGGCGAGTGGAATGAGCAGGGGCTGGAACCCCCTAGTTTTACATAGAAGGAAGCTCCAACTCGTCCCCAATTTCTATATCATGGGTTGAGTAGCTATCCAAGATCACATATTGGTGGCCCCCTCGTGAGAGTTTTGTGCTGGCTGTGATTCATTCCCTAACCGCAGGTAAGATTTGGAGTAGCCTTTCTCCTGTGATGTTTGCCCGTCTGCATGTATTTTTATTTGTGCCAATTTATGGATATCTCGTAAAGCGCTTTTGTTCCAGATTTATAGTGGTGTACGTACTTACAAGAGCACCGTGGCTTTAAACCCTCAGAAAGAGATCTGATTTACAGTTTCTTAGTTTCCTAAGGAATAGATTATTCAGCTGGTTGTCTTTTCCCACTGGACTCTGTCACTGGCAGGCCTTTCTTTTTTGGCTTACTTTGTGGCCAACAGGATTCTATAATAATAAAAAAATCAATAAAATGTAATTATTTGTATCAAAATGCAAATGTAATTAAGGTTACTCGATATTTTATTGAAATAAATATTTTAATTTAGTTTTATTATGTTGGTTTCTATTAGAGTTTTAAATCAATTACTAAGTTTAGTTGCCCTTTTTCACTCCTAAACTAAATTAGTCATTTTATTGAATCATTCAATTACTGCTGTTAGTTTGTTCATTCATTGAATATTTACATATACAAGTATATTCGCATTGTACTCGTTTATTGAGTCATAAAAGTTATGCATGATTAGTTGGCCTTTTATTAAAAAAATTCAAAATTTATAAACCGAGCTCAATGTTAAACAAAACTTTTTTAGCTAAACACATTTTGATTGAAAAGGCAAATAGTATAAATAAAGAAATTATGTTAAACCAATGTTTTGGTTCACTTTATTATACAATCAGGGTCCGTCCGCAGAGAAGTTGAACTGAAATTTAAGGAAGTTTACGTTTTTGTGCGGGTAAAACTGTACAGACTGAAATCTAACCATCAACGATGGCTTGGTATACCGAAAAATATGCGAATCCTGTACAAATGAGAATCTTAGCTATTGCTATACTCTTCCTCTTCACTTTCTACTTTTGTTTTCCAAACTTCAAAAGCAAACACTTGTATTTTGCTTACTTCTTTTATTTACTATTCCAACAGTGTAGCTTTCCCTTTCGTTCTTAGGCAAAAAACTTTTTTTCGCTCTGTCTTTCGCTATCAACCAAAGTATTTACATGGTATAAATCCGAATAAAAACTCGGACAAATTCGATTATAAGGTGGACCACAGCATTGTTTATAAAGTTCAAGCATATAATTTTTAAATCTTTTCTACCCTTTCCTTCTTCATTCATTTTTCAGGCCTTTGCCATACGCAGCGAGGAGCAAAATTTGCTGATTGAACGAATTCTGGTGTTAGTACGCAATGTTCTTCAAGTGCCGGCTAATCCGGAGGCCGAGTGCCGTGCCGATAACGATGCTAGCCTGCATGACCAGGTCATTTGGGCGTTGCATCAAACCGGCATGCTTGACCTGGTGCTCTTTGTCATCTCCTCACCCGATGAGCAGCAGTTTCATTTGCACGGCCTCGAGATACTCTGTCTGCTTTATCGTGAACAGGTAAGTCAATCTGTGCGAGAGTTTTAATTACAGCACGCTCTTAAATTACCACTGCTAATTGCTGCATTTGACAGAGTGCCGAGTCCTTGGCCGATGCCTCGCTGCAGCGTAGTCTTAGCGAAAAGCAACGTGACCAGCAGGAGCTATTGGCCGCACGTCGTCGTGAGCGTGCACGGCGCCAGGCGCGTCCACCGCCAGGTCGTCATTCGCGCTTTGGTGGCACGTATGTCATACGCAATATGAAGTCGGTATCGGATCGTGATGTCATTTGTCATCAGCCGCTGGAACGTGTTTCATCCATTGATTTTGATCGGGAGAAGCAGCAACAAAAACGCTCCCATAGGCATGTACAGGAGCAGGCGCTGGTGACGCGACGCAGCGCATTTACCGTAAGGTAAGCTTAATCCACTATTTTTATAACGTTAGTATGTGTTGCGACATCCGGCTCTTTGGCCAGTGTCCATTGTACTGCAGCTGAAGGTGGAGCGCGTGAGTCGTTTTTAAAGCATCGCATGAAAAAGTTGCTATTCCATGAATTTCGAGTAGATAACGAAGAACTTTTAGTTTGGACTTTTCTGTCGACTATAACTTTGTAAGGTGAAGCTGAAAAACGGAACAGGCGAATTGCGCAATCATAGGATTGGGTACCAAAACGAAACAAACAGCTTCAGTGGGTTTAGTCTTGAGAATAGTTTGTGTTTTGCAACTTGCTACCCAGATTCCAATTCCAGAATAAACTATTAAGTTTTACTAATCATGTGCGATCGTATATTTTACGAAATTCCAAAAATACGAGGAATTAACACAACAATATTGAAGAAAAAGTCTACAAAGATAATCCTCTACACAGATCACACCAGAGATCGTTAGTGTTACACTATGAGCTTCAAATACGATAAACGAAAGAGCAATTGGAATACGGCGTTACACCATCACAATTCTTAAAGATGAATGGTATCAAACAAGTCGTTAATCTTGTCACTATTGTCTCAACGAAGTAGAGATCAAGTGGTGGATCTCCATTGCCAATCTGGGCTACTTTGGTATTAGTAGACAACTGTTCTAAGATGCAACTCAAGGGTTGGTGATGACGCAGTGTAAAGCAGATGCCTTTGAAAAGTTTGAGCATAATGAATGACTTAAGATCTTTGGCAACGACTACGGAATTTAAGAATTTAATAGGCCATAGTCATGCTGCTTTTGTGCCTTGGAAGTAATGCCATAAGATAACAGGGTCGCGATAAACCGCACTTCTCGCGTCCATCTCTAGTTGCATTCCAAGGAAGTCGGCCACTGCCATTAGCATCGGAATTGTTATGGCCAAGTTGCAGCAAGAAAAGCAAAGAAAGAATCAGCAGCAGACTAAGGAGTAGCAAGATAGCTGTAAACAGTTGTATATATATCCTGGCATATCCTTGCCATTGATTTTCGATTTTATGCTGCGCTCGGCGAGCGTATAAAATAATATTCAATAATAAATGAAGCCATTTCCTTTAGTCTCTCGCTGCTGCCGCCGCCTTAGAGCTACCTTATTTTATGGAATTACACAAGCGATATTGACTGGGTTGGCTGTCGAGCTGGCTGGATGCTCGACTGGGCGAAACAAAGGCTGAACCAGTTTCCAAGGCGCCGCCGTTACTGCCTTTTACTTCTTAATGGCCACCAGGTGCATGGTATTTTATGATTTCCGGCAAACCAACAAACTACTTAAAGGATGCGGCGTAACGATGCCGCACAGAGATGCCTATTCTGCTGCACCTCGTTGTTGTTGCTGTGATTGGCGCTGTGCTAGCCATAAAAACTGTTGGCCAAGATAAAAGTGCAACCGACTGGCATATTGGCATTTGGCCGGCTCTCTTGGCCGGCCTCATGTGATTTTCAAGCAAAATGTGCGCCCATAACAAGAGTTACTTGGCTGCTGCTTGTCTCTGCAGGATCTTAAATCTGCTGGCAGTTACAAATTGCGTACCCAGGACAAATGTCCATGTCGTTGCCGAGTTGCAAGTTCGACTGTGATTAGACAAAGCGGCCCAATTTGGCTTGCCACTTGGCATGCTCAACGCAAGATTTGACGCGAATTTACACTCCAAACGGGGCACAAAACGCGTGCTAGTCATAAAACACTTTAGCACGGAGTTCAAACTGGAAACTCAAATCCAAAAAGCGAAACCGAACCCCCAACCAAATGCTGAAGTGTAGTGAAAACATGGCTAAAGTTCATCAATGTCACGTGTGTGTCTGCTAAGCTGACTGTGCGGCAACTGATACTCCCACAACAGACAACAATTTGTTGCAGCTACATGATGCAATAACGAAACGATAGCAGAATCAAGCCTCAGAGCTTGTAAAGCCTGCGAGCCTGCATGATGCCGTCATTTAGTCTTGTCTTGTTTTAACAGAGAGAGAGAGAGAGCATAAGGCATACGAACTTTGGAAAACATGTTGTAACAGCATACCCATATCTGCACAGATATCGTTCGAAGTTTTTCCCATTACGAACTCCGATACTCTCGGAAAGAGTTGGTAGCCGCTGGCATCCCAACAACCGAGCTCCGCATCCAGGGAGCGTTAAGTTTATCAACTCTTCATCTATGAATAATGCATAAATTTAAGTTTTAGCGGAAATTGCTTGCTTTTGATGCGTGTCACGCATCCATGGATCATCTGGTTCTCTTCTCTAAGCAACCGTCTCCTTTATACTAAGTCACGTCATTAATTTTGAGATATAGGGGTTTTCCCACCAGGTCACGACATAAACATGTAATCTTGCTTACCCAGTTTACATGTCTATCGATGTTGCCATAGAGTTGGTCTCAGGGCAGGGCGCGAGGTGAATGCCGTGGCTTCTGAGCCTATCACGTCGGTAAACCTCATCTAGATAATGATCGCTAGTATATTAAAGTCAGAGTCAGTTTCGAATTAAGAAGAAGGGACTATTTTTTGTTGGACAAAGATTGCCAAAGTAAGCGTGTGTTCTTGTGCGAGCTTACTCTAAGTATCAGCTATGCGTTGCTATCTTTGACAGCTTTATATTTGTGCAGAGTGTTCATTCGTCTGGAATTATATATCAGTAGCACTTGGTTTTTTGGAATCATGTATACTAAAAGCGAAAAGGTGATCCCTGCTACCTCGGGACCTCCTTTCTCTTACTCTTGGCAGCTTTCAACACGACTGTCGGTGATTTCGGGAGATCCACATCAAAATCTCGTGGATTAGTGCTCACACGTTCCTGTCTTAATCAAAGCATCGCTTGCAGCCTGAGCGTGAAAGAGTATTGAACTTGTGTCCCACATTCAATAGCTTTCCTTTTGAGCGCAGTTTTTTTCTTTCTAGTTGTTGCCTTTGCTCCCCTTTATGTGTCACAGCTATGGTATAAATTAATCTCGGCCTGGCATCGATGCATGGGTTGGATTTGTGTGCTGCTTGCGGTTTGCAGTGATTGCTTGGGTTGTTGGGCTCTCTCTCCGGTCTTCACTGATGCGCTACCAGGAATGCTGTGAAATTATTTTTCGCTCAAATAAATTGGCCAGACAGAATTTATTGCATAAACGCAACGCTGCCAAAATGCGAATGTTACATAAGTTGCCGTTGAAGCTGACTGTTCCTTCGACTTCTTGCCGCTGCTGCTACATCACTTTCAATCAATATTATTGCAACATTTTCATGCATTTTTCATTTATACTCTCCTTTCTTTTCCTATGTTTACAGATTGTGCCTCCGTGAGTATTGCATTGAGGTGCTGCGGTCGGCTTACAACACGCTGGTGCGGCAAGTGCGTCATGTGCTGGAACGGAATGCTGGCTCGTCCAGTCACGACGACTCCTATCTATTGTGGGCCATACGATTTTTCATGGAGTTCAATCGTTTGAGTGGTCTACAATTGCAGTTGGTCAGGTGAGTTCAGATTCATATCCTTTTTCTCTTTGTGTGTTTGTTGCTCTTCATGGTATGTAGGGCAAACATTTTTCCTTTCTCATGCTCTTAGGGAAGCTGCAGGAAAGGATATCCTAGGTTTGTGGAGCACTTTGTTGCGCTTCAAAAGCGTGAACGTATTTAAGTATTTCCAGAACTGATTCGTAGAAAATGATGCGACAAAATCCAATTTCATTACAACTATATTACCTAGGGACTTGATAAAAAGTCATGTATATCAAGGTATTGGCATTGGCCGACTTCTTTCTATAATGAAACAGCCAGCTGACTGTCCAAAAGATAATTAGAACATAGCCAGTTTTCTGAATGAAGGCTTATGGAAGAAGTTTTCCGTTAAAATATAATCATGGAAAGGACAGCTTTCCGAAAAAAGCTCGAAAGTTGATTCTCAAAGAGACTGCTTTCTAGATGAAAGCGTAAGGATTTTGTATGAAATAAAATAATGGAATACCCAGATTTCTGGACGAAACATCATTACACAATAGATGGAACTGACGGAATTTGTAGAAAATTCAACTTGCATTACCCCGTGTGGTGAGCGGGTTAGAGAATACCACCTCAGCAGGTCAAAGCTTGTCATCTGAGGCGACTAGCAATGACACTGGGTTCTTTCAAGACCAGTAGAGCCACTCCAGGCCTTAAAAGGGTTGTGCGTAGGGTTTGGGGCCCACAAACCACAGTTCCAATGAAAGAATATATTTACATCAGGCCTTAACCCGATAACGGGTGGTTATTAAGAAGAAGAAGTTAGTCTTCCGAAGAAACAGATAATGAGAATTCCATTTGATAACGTTTAATAAAAAAGTCGCAAACGTTTTAGGAGCAAATATTGGTCAGCTCTAACTATTGATAGTACTGTTAGAGTATCTGAACGTCGGCTAGCCTTAGTTACTTAACTGTGTTCATTTTTCTTTGGCTTTTGCTTGTCTGAGATTTGCGGCCAGTGGCTTTAAGTGCACAGTTGCAAATTAATTGCCAAGCGGCAAAAGAAAAACCAATATAATGATCGTCTATCTAATGATGAATGAGTTCTTGCATCAATTGCTAATGAAATGCACACTCTTCTAACCATTCAGCAAATATGCAAATCTTTGATTCTGGAACACTTTCTATCTAAGACTGTACAAATGGCTCTGGCTCATCATAGCTTTTAATCAAATTACTTTACTCTAGTTTAACATTTTGCAGCTTTTGTTGTTGTTTACTTGATTTACCCAATACGAACCAAGATGCAAATGGAATGAAATTTGAGAAACTTTCGTTGCCCTTAAGTTAATTTAAGATTTTCATGTGGCGCCCTGATGGAGGAATGGCTGCGGGAAAACCTTTCATCAAAGCCAAAGTGCATGACAAAGAAAAGTGTGGTGAAAATAAACTTTTGTGCCATGACAATTCCCACGCTTGCAGGGCAAACAACAACTACAAGGACAACAATGGCCAAAAGGAAATGCAAAAAAAAAAAACAAAAAAAAAAAAACAGCGTGGCATCATTGGACATGGGCTGAGCAGGGTCTTGAGCGTTGATGGCGTTGCCTGATGATAATGGCGACGACATGGCTGGCACTGCGCGATTCCCGGAGTATGTCAACATGCGCAATTTGTATGTCATTGTCCAGTTATTTGGGCACGCTCGATGCTCTTGCTGCTGCAATTTCATTACATTACCAGGCGGCTGGTATAGCCAAGGAGAGTCATCAAGGGAACGAAGTGACAGACGCTGACTTAACCGACATCAAACACATGCAATACAAATCAAAGTCATGACGCCAATTGTTGACCTATGACACTTTACAACTCCGTTGAGCGTGTGACATATTTTGCGCCACTTTTTCCGACGCTTTACAAAATTTTTCATATAGGGTCCTTTTCTAAGTTAGTTTTAAAAAAAGTTATACAAATTTCCTTCAATTGCATTCTTTTAGGTAATTTCTTCCATTGTCATAGATTGTGCGAGAAGCGTGGACTCACTTGGGTGTTACCTCATTTATTCCCGATTCCATATGTCTCGACCCTTTCGCAAAATTTTGAGAACACTCACGGTCACACGGCAACTATTTTTATCGCTTCAAAGAAGTAAATAGTGATTCATGTTGTCGATCGCCAAATATCTTAATTTTCTAAAAAGGAAGTAGTTGCTCAAAGTTCAAAGACCACAGATAGGTGATCACTTGAAAAAAAGATCGTGACAAAGGTAACACATTGCTTCTAGCGTCTTATTGTTTCCACCTGAAATAATTACAGCGTAGACATCTTTTCCGATCTCATTCATTGATTGTTTGCACACTTTGAACTTATCACAGCCTACCTTTTGGGTCGGTTCTCATCACTAGGAGCATGTGAAACAAAATGGTTGATTCTTATTTGTGATATTTCTAATTTCCACAAAATGGAAACAATGGAAATGTTTATGCACAATACAGACCAAACGATCGCTAGAAATCGAGGTTTTTGACTCTTCAAGTACAGGAATGATAACATTCGCAACCTCATTTAGGATCCTACGAGACATTCTAAATTGAAATATCATCGCAAATCTTTGAAGCTTTTCTATTTTAACTGAAATTGGACTATAACCATACTTTGCTGGGGAGCACACACTTTAGAACTGGTTCTATATGCATGTAACTCTATCGGGAAGGCGATATTTTTGGCTTTTTAACATAGTCTGGGACATCAGCCCCTCCAAAGTTCTTGGTTCCATAAAAATCATTATTCTTGATAGGTTTCTTCAGTTCCGCAACAAAAATGATATGCTTTGGAGAGGTGATTTTCTATTTTTTAGCTCTATATCTTACAAATTGGAACGTACCTTCTGGTATACTAAGGTCAGACAGAACTTAGTAGATCATCGATCTTTTTGGTGTGTAAAAATCGCACTTATCAAAAAGATAATGTGTGCCGATTTGTTTCTCTTCAAATTTTCTTCTGAAACACCAATCATTCTGTGGTGCAATCGCCTGGTCAGAAGCTACACTGATGTGGTTTCCTGCCAAATTTATTCGGAAAACTCAAAATCTCTACAGCTGTGCTCCTAAACAATACAGTAAATATTACAAACAAATACTACCACTATGGGAATTGATGACTTGTTGTACCGAAAAAGGAGCATATCGGTGTGAACAAATGCCTGGTCTAGTGAGAAAATGAGAATGAAATCTAAGTCACTTTTTAAGTTCAGTCTCTTCCTCTTTGTTTTTTAAACTTCAAGAGCATAAGCCTTAAGTTAAGGTAGCACAATCGCTCACTATTCCAACAGTGTCGCTTTACCTTTCGCTCTTGAGCCCAATATTCTTTATGCCTTGGTTAGCGAAAGTCGTTTTAGTATTGTTTGTATATACAATGCGTTTGCTCACGTGCTTATATAACTTGTAAGACGTTTGGCTAATTTTCGTTTCAAATACAAGTAAAGGAAGTATAACATACATATAAAGCATATTTATACATTAACTGTAAAATCCTTGAAAACTTTCGTTTCATATGAAAGTATAGAAAATACAAGGTAAACATAAAGCGTATGTTCACCTAATATGTGAGTCGATTGAAACCTTTTCGTTTCAAATACAAGTATAGTAAGTATAACAGGCTATTTGTATACACGACGTATTTAATATAATCCGAGAGTATAAAAAAAATACCCTATATACGCTTAAAATATATGTACGTATGTACTTTAAATGAGTAATGTCATGCACTGTTGTAAGTGTGAGCGAGATACCGCGTTTCCATTGCTAAGTTAGCCATTTTGTTTGGCCTTGCTTGTTGTTGCTGTTGTTGTTGTTGTGTCCGTGCTGTTGCTCGGCACTTGTTGTACTCGAACTTTATTGTTGTCATTGTCCAGCATGCTGTTAATACAATTTTGTGTTCTTTATGCTGTCATTCTTCTTGTCTGTCTCTGTGTGTGTGTGTGTGTCTGTGTGTGTGTGTGTGTGTGTGTGTGTGTCTGTGTGTGTGTCTGTGTGTGTGTGTGTGTGTGTGTGTGCGATGGTAAATTTCTTTAAAATTGTTTTGGTTACTTTCAAATTAGTTTCTGAATGACAACAATGAAGCTTTGCAAAAATGTTGTCATTCCGTTGGTGCAAAGTTTTTGCTAGCCTCGTTCCAACACCCAACAATGCCCTCTCTCTGTTTCGTTCCCAAAAACTTCACCCATACTATTTTCAACGCCATCTTTTCGGTTAGTTGCTGCTGTTTTTCATTTTTGAAGTCCCTTTGCCTTGCCATCTGATAATTTCGTAGCTCCGACTCGCTCTATCCATCCAGCTCTCTCACTTTGACTCGGCTTGTTACTTGTTTTTTTTATTTTTTTTTTTTAGTGTTTTTTTTCCTTTCTATAAAACTTTCTGTTTATTTCCGCAAATGCAATTTTGTGCCTTGCCTCGCCCGCTTCACAAGTTACTTTATCGTCTGCCATTTTCTACTGATTTCGCACTATATAAAGCATGGCATTGCTTTTGCCTTGCTCTGTAATGTATGTATGGCCACAGACTGTAAGAAACTTTCTCATACATACAAAAAAATGAAGAAAATAGCTACAAAAAGTGAAATTGAGTTTGCCATTTTGTTTATGCTTTGTTGCTGTCCAAGCTGGCATTTCAAAGGCATAAACCATACATCGTGGTAATACTGGAGAAAAACATAGTATATGGAGATAATACAGATGGTCCTGAGCCTGACCAGACCTGAAGCTTCGTATTAAAAAAATTAGTTTGTAATTGTCAAGTGCTTAAAACAGTGCTTTAGGTTAGAGTGCTCGGACTCAAAAGATTAACATTTTAAATTGTGCCAATATATGTGTTTTCAGCGTTAACTAATAACATATAGATCTTATAAGTAACGAAATCTAAAACAAACTTTTTCGGCCTGCTTAGACAGTCCAGCAAAAAACTGCCTTGAGCGGTCGAACTAAGCATGCAAAATGTTCTTCTCTAGCATTCATATAATAATAAGTATCTGACACTGTTACGAATACAATACAAACATTGACCTATCAAATATATATTTAGTTAAACATTCTCTCGATTTCGTTGCTCTAGTGGAGTTCACCAAAAGAGCTCTTTTTAAGGATTCAGTAAAATTAAACCCATGTTCTCATTTCCACTATGGATATCTATTGAGTTGAAAATTCTCGCATTTGCTGCTATAGTTCCTTCAATATTTCTCATTGATGGTAAAAGTTTTTGTTGTTGTTTTAAGTTGCGCTGTGAAAACATTTCTTTTGAAATTTACTCTGTGCAAAAGTTTATTGATTTTATAAATTATTTATTTAAGTTTTCGCTACTTATATTGGCTGTTGTTGTTGTAGTAGCTGTTGCTACTGTTGTTGTTGTTGTCGTCGTTGCCATCGTTGTCGCCGCACAACTGTAATTAATTTGATTTTAATGCCTTTTCAAATGTCTGCACAATTCCACTCCTTTCGACGCCCTCAGTCTCCGACGTTGTCGACGTCATTGAGACAATTTCACAAACTTTAATGGCCAACGCAGCAGTCGTCAGGCTGCTAATTTAGCCAAGTTGCATGCAAAAGCAGCAACAACTTAAACAACATAAGCTGGAAAGCGGCAAACGGCGGCGGCACCAGCTTGTCTTGCCATAAACCAACAAACGTGCGGCCTGTCAGCGCCGCCTACATGCCACGCCCACCCACACCTTGGTTGCACGGTCGCTCGCTTAGCTGCTGCTGCTGCTGCTGCTTCTGGTGCACTAACTCCTTCACGACAGGTTGAGGGTGACGTCTCCACTTGACGCCAACTTAGGCGCTCATTTCCAGCGCTACTTAAAAATTAATTTTGTTAATGAGTTTTTCGCTGTGTGTTGCAGTTCTTTGTTGTTGCTGCAAGTTGCTGCTTACCTGCTTGGCTGCCGACTGCAGTTGGTTGCTGCTCCTCGCAAGCGTTTAGCTCCTTGCAGCTGCACTCACTTAAGCACTAGGATGGCCAACTTCTGAGTCCAGGCAACTTTAATCCCAGCCTGAATGCAGCTTCTAATATGTGTGCTTTATACTCTGCACATATTGAATACATGCACATGAAGTATTATAAGTCTATGCAGAAGTTAGTAGTTTCTTGAAAAGGAGCTGCGCATCCCATTAGCAATACACGTATAAATAATTACTATAAACTTTTATCTATCTATTTGACTTTGCAACTGTTGTTCGCTTCTTGCCGCAAATATTGACTTGTGAAAACAGATTAACTCTTATTTTGATAAATGATCTCCAGCTTAGAGGTAAAGTTTGAAATTTAGAAAGAATTAGCCACGTTTCAATCTCTAGAACATGCGGATCTCATATTCAGCATTCAAGTACTAAGAAGTAGATCACAGTTTTCACTGACATTCATTAGATAAACTTATGGTTGCGCAGCACCTGATCCTCCATACCTTCCATTTCAAAATGTCTTAAATTTATAACATTTTAGATTTCCCATGCTCTCTGGCACATTGAAGAATTCATTTTTTCTTCAAATCCGGTAAAAAAAACTACCTGGTTGAAAGACTTTTCTTGCTCACCCCAGATTACATATTCTTCAAATGTGTCATATTATACTAATTTCTATTTGATACAGACTTAACTGATTTCAGGGTTTGCTCTCAAGCTATTTTTTTTTTCTCTCGAAAAAGAGCAATTAGTGAGCAAAGTCCATGAAATATATTTAATTGTATACTGAAAACCAGAAAAGTGTTATTTATTATGAGTCAAAATAATATTAGAAACAAGACAGAAGAGAAGCGGAAACTGAACAGGTGTTCACAATCGTAAGGGGTGCTAGAATTTGTAGTGTAGTGTAACCGAAAGAAATATTTGGAAAAAAATATATAATACAATTAACAGCAACGAAACCCAAATGGAACCAGATTTAGAACCGTGAATCGATTTCACAGAAACTATTGCCGTATCTAGAGATGCAATTTTAAACTAGTACCGACAACGAAGCATTGAATTGGAGCCAAAACTTCAAACGTAAACGTTTACTGATATGTAGTCGAAATAAGTCGTTATTGTCTATGCCAGAATAGGCTGATGGAAACCGAATTGAAAACCTGATCTACTTGTCGAAAATAGTTGATATTAGGCAGTGAATTAAAGACCAATCGTTAACCGTTAGTTAACGATTGAAATATTGATACTAATCATTGATTTTATATTACAAAAGACAGTATAGAGTGTGCAGCCTTCAATGCTTCGATATTAGCCATCCTGTTTCTTTTTCATTATATCTATACATAAGCGTATAAGCATGTAATATATATACTATATATCCCTCGTTCTATTCTAGTGAATCGCTGAGCGTGCAATGTTTCCACTGGGTGCTGACACGCATGCAACATGACATGGACATGATTGTGAGCGACAAAAAACAGGCGCGACTTTGGGCCAAGCGACTGCATGTGGCTCTGCTGGTAAGTCAGCTTTAGACACACACACACACACACACACACACACATAGCCATGCACATTTATAGTGTGTGTATGTGTGCTGTTGTTGTTTGTTTTGGCATCCTAAGTGCACTTTTGGGTGCACTCTTCGGGCGCTTGGCTTTTGGCTTTGCTTTTGCCCGGGATTACGTTAGCTTAAGCGCTGCCAACTTCACGTGCATGCATAGACTTAAAGTTGGTTGCGGTAAAGCTGCAAAATGCAGCATAGTCTCATAGCTGACAGCTTTTATGTGTCTATCAACTATGAACAATCAAATTGAAATTCTTTTGTATGGCTGCCAATTGACTGACGACTCATCGATCACTGCAAATAAACACAGACTAACTTAAACCCACACACCTACAGATGCACACACGTACACACACGCATGACTTGCCAACTGTTTGTTAGTTAATGCAATCAATTTAATGAGTGAGTGCTGTTCATTACAACGCATCTGGCGTTGGCTCTAAGAATTAGCAATACTCCCAGACATACTCCATACCATGATATAAGAATACAAGGTAAGCTTATTCTGCTGACATCGTATCGTAATTTGTTTTGAGTACCTAAGCGAGCGTGTGTTTATACACACTGACATACAGCCACGCAAATATGTTCATGCGTTCATTGATGTTCGCAGCAGAATGAAAAATAAGATACCATTGCGAGGGACGTCGAATGAATAAGCTTACCTTATTATTCTTATGCTATGCTTCATACCATACTTATATGTATGAATGCTTCTATTATCTTATCTACCAACCTTATGCTTACCAATTTTTTAATTAAAGACATTCCGTGAATTGCTGCAAAGCTTGCTGGCACTGCAAAGGCTAAAGGATGATAACAATGCCAAAGCTCTCTTCGATATGCTATTGAACAATGTGTGCTATGTACTCGAATATCGGGAGACAATACTGCATTTGTTAATGAACTACAATGAGGCCCACAGCACAAAGTGAGTATAATCGCATACATATATAGACATACCATCATATAAAACCACAGTAGCTATTCGCAAATGAGTAACTCTTGAATTCGAAGCTGACTTTGCTATTTGCTGACATGATTTATTATAATGTTAGCTTTAAATGTTTTTGCTTATAGTTGAGTAGTGTTCGCTATGTCATCGACATTCGACGACTTCCATTCCGGTCCGGTATTATACACGCTTATGAGAGCTACTTACGAAGAGGAGCAAAGGAAACACGAAATATCAACGTTTGCGTGTACAATGTATTTTGTTGTGATTTTTTCTGACGTATACAGTAGGTTTCTTACTTTAAATTAATTTTTACCTAGCCAAAACGTCATGTATCCAGGCGGAACTTATATTCTGGAAACCGCAAGCTTTTTATCTTTCGAATGGTATAGGTTTCACCTGAAAACGTTACGTAAATGCGAGGAAATCAGTACCACACTGAATTTTTGCCTACCGTATTTATACATAGATATGTATACTATATTGATTTGAAAAACAGTGAAGCAACACACAACATCCTTTTCAGAGGATCATTGAAGCAACACTTAAGTACCTTTACTTCAAGTTACTGTGCATCTCGATCGGCAGTAAGGCTTCCGGGTAATATGAGATTTGCTGACAGTGAAAGTGACAAACTTTCGAAATCTGTAATTTGAACTTTGAAATAGCAATATTTCGAAAATCGTTCTAGATTACTAGATTAAAACGGATTCGGGATTTGATTTATGACATTTACCGGAAAAGGTATGTTTTACTCGAGGTTTTTGGTATTGTTTTTTTTTTTTTTAAGGAATCGTCTTTTATAGCCTTCGTTTTTGAACGTGGCATTCGCATAATGTAGCAGGTTACTAAACTGCATGTTCACACTCTCAAGTGTCTACTGTACAACTTTAGCCAGCATGCAGGCAGCCCACATATTGAAAATAACTCCTTGAATGCCAACCGGGCTGGCTGCCTGAGTGACTACTTGCATGTGTGATAGATAGTTTCAAGGCAGCTCCAGTAAACTGCTTGATAGCCACAAATAAGCAAGCAAATAGCCAGTCACACAAACACACACACACGCACACACACACTCAGTGTTATACGCTGACTGCCTTTTAATAGGATTACCATTGAGAGTTGGCCTTAAATATGCAACAACCGCAGCGTCTAGGTCTAGATGCTATCGTCATTGCCAAAGTGAACCAAACCCCAAACCCAACCCCAACCCCAACCCCAACCCCAACCCCAACCCTAATCCCGTACCCCCCTTTACCGTCTTCATTCACACATACGCATAGATAGACAACAATCAGGCATTGTTTGTCTTGACGGCATGCCTTTGTCTTAAGACTTCCAAGTGTTTGTTTGTCTATTTGGCCATGTGTGTGTGTATGTGTGTGTGTGTATGTGTGTGTATATGTGTGTGCGTGCATGTGTTTATATGTGTGGGTGCGTGGTTACTTGTACGTTTGGCATGTGCCCCTAAAAGCAGACTCTGCCAAATGAACTAGTTGCGCGCACTTTGCTTGGGATTTGTTGCGCTTCATTTTTGTTTGGTGGTCGCTGAGCTTTCTGTGCACTGCAAAAAAATATTGATTAACTCGTTTAACCCGCTCGCAAGTTTTTTTGTGTCACCTCAATAACTAGAGCAAAAGATTGAAAAAAAAAAAATGTATTGGGTTGTGCCAGGTTTGCAAATATCCGTATGTTTGGTGGAATTTGAAACAGACGACAAACCGAATACTTCTTAGCTTATTCTTAATTAGCTTTCCATTAAAGATTTTAGTATGTCCGATATTAAGACAAACAGTTTAGTGAAATATAAATCGGGCTGTTCCACTTAATAGCTACTGTAATAGGATGAATAGGATTTTTACCAAACAATATTTTGAGTAAAGTTTAATTTTTAACTACAAAAAAAGACACCAATATAGAGAGACTGGAAGGGCAGGGGCGTACGAGAAAGGAAACGGGAAGAAGAATACCATCTACTTCCAGTTGCGCACAGGGTCAGTAAGCGGATCAAGGAGCGTGCGGAGCCCCCTAGTGGCTAATAAATATATAAAATTTGCCTGAAAACTGCATATAAAGATTAAGAAAAATGAAAAATTTATTTATAACACGCTTTTTTGCAGTACAGTTTGTTTTTTTGAAAACATTGTTTGAACTCAAACAATGCATAACTTTAAAAAAATAACTTAAATCTGTTGAGAAATAGCAGGTAACCCATCATTTTCACTAACTCACATATTTTTGCCTAGTGTGATTCATGCACCTTTTAACTCACTAGTGTTCACGGTTTTCACATTCACGTTCATATCAAATAGTTTTGTTTAAAAGTTCCATTCCATATAATTTCATGCTTAGTGTCTTGGGGAAATTTCCGCAACAATCAAGACATCAAAACAATTTTTGTGCGGATGCGGAAACCTTGAGAGAAGAATATATATATATAAGTTTGAGGTTGTTGAATCCGAATCCAGCTAAAGTTGTTATTATCTTTATTTATCAGTTTTTCGAACTTATTTTAACTTCGATGCCGATGTACGAACATCAAAACCATTTTGATATTTGCGGAACGGAATGGAAACGCGCGTACAATGATCACAATGCATGCCACGCTCAAGCCATAATTCCAATTGCTGTAAGTTTAAGGAACTTATTTTTGCCAGTGTAGCAGCGTTAGTATGAGAAAAGTGGGGATGTGCTGCTAAAACTTTAATTGATTTTACAAGCATGTGCTGCACGCGTGCTCTAGCATAAAAATTATACTATTTGGTAACTAACGCTCACGCACACACCCATGCACCCATACACATACACAACTATATACCAATACACCCATTCACTCACACACATGCACTCGCACGTAGTGAATCTTGTTGAAAGTAAGCGCATGTTGTGAAGTGCATTGTGGCCAGCACCTTACCTGCATTTTAATTGCAACGTTAGCTACACGAAAGGGATTCCTCCCTCCAACGGAAGTGGAAATAAAAGTTGTGGCAACTTTAATATGAACATTAAGCTTACAGATTTGCCATTAAATACTTTACATATGTGTGCCACTTAGGCTCATTAATACAGAAGCACTTGTTTAAGTAGCTCAAAAGTTCATTGACTTGCCACAAGTTGCTGCCACTTTTCCGACTGGCTTTTGAGAACTGCATTAAAACACCTTAACCGAAAGTCAAATGAAGCTGCTTATTGCTGCAATTTAGCTAGATAAATTGAAAGCAGCTCTGTATGTATATGTGTGCACTTTACAGAACTTACGAACATTGCCGGAATTACGGGTTAGGCCTTTCAAAAGTTGCAATTCACATGCGCATTTCTGCATTTTCAATTGCCAGCTTGAAAAGTGAGGTTAAGTGAAGTGCTTAGTGAAGGAAAAAAAAACCCCGAAAAGGCTAAGCTGGCAGTATTCATGGTATACGAACTTCGCTCAAGCCGCCATCTCTTTTTCTTGCTCTCTCTATCTATTTTTTTTTATATTCGTATCACTGCGCAATCCATTTAGATAATTGCCATTTTCCAGCACTAGTTTGCAGTTTGTTACATGGATACTACTATAGCGCATAAAAAGTTAAACTCTCTGGAATATTTCCAAATGACTGCTCAAATTTGTCTATCAAACAGAGTCCAGAGTATTTGATAGCTATAAATTTATTGTGGAATTGACGTAATGAGTTTTTGCAGTTATTTTGCCTAAATCGCGAGTAGCCAAAGTCTTGGTTGCAAAATGTTTCAAAAATTTAAAATATTTTTGTTTTGGTTGATTTGGTACAATCATGGTCAATGGCATTGACAAATTAAGTTTGTGTGACAGATGCCACATCCTGTTTCTAGATGTCGCCAACGATCAAGTAAGTCTCTAAACTAAATATCAGAACCATCGCACACAAAATCTGTCTATCGGTTCTTCTTCTTCTCGGAGCATAACAACCCGTTACCGGGTTACCTAGGTTGAGGTAGAGCACTCGTACATTGTTTTTGTATAATTATATCGTTTTTTTGAAGCAAAGAAAAAATATTTGCTGAATTTTGCAATGCTGGAAATAAGCCGTTTGCATATTTAATGAAATTAATTTTAATCATGAACAGTTTTTTGTGGCAAAAGAGTGATATTTGCATACATGTGCATAAAAAAAGCCTATATGCATATGCTTGATTGGGTACTGGAATTAAGATGGTTATTTGAGTATAAACGGTTATTTGCTTATAAACGATTATTTGCATATAAACGGTTATTTGCTTATTACCGGTTATTTGCTTGTAAACGAGTATTTGCATATAAACGGTCATTCGCTTATAAACGGTTATTTGTTTATAAAAACAGTTATCTACTTATAAAAACAGTTATTACAGTTAGTTACAGTTACAACAGTTTGCGTAGAAATAAAAATTGCATATAAACGGTTATTTGCATAAAAGCGGCTGTTTGCATATAAACGTTTATTTGCATACAAAATGTTCTGTGCATATAAAATGTTATTTGCAATTAAACAGTTGGATTAGATTTGTGGTGGCAGCGATGATGGTTAATTAAACAGTTAATTACATATAAACGGTTATTAGCGTAAAAACAATTATTATGAATAAAATTATTATGTGTTATAATATATGATATATATATAAAAATGTTTATTTACGTATAAACAATTATTTGCATATAAACGTTTATTTGCATACAAAAGGATATTTGCATATGTATATATATAAATAGTTATTTGTATATAAATGGATATTTGCATATAGATTTTTATTAGCGAAAAAACAATTGTTTGCATATAAACGGTTATTTTTATAAAAACGGTTATTTGCACATAAACGGCTATTTTCATAAAATGGCTAATTACGTGGATACAAAAAGTTATAAACACGCATTATATTAAAAAATATCGCTCTTCAAATTTTCGTAAATAAGCGGTTTTTGCATACAAGCAATTATTTGCCAAAATTCGAAGAAGGTTATTTTTATCTGTTTTATAGGAAGGTTATATGTACAATTGGAAAAACTGCAAAATATAATGTTTTTTGCAAAAAAACAAGTTATAAAAAAACAATTAATTGCACAAATTTACAGTATATTCCCGGAACATACATATGGGGTTATTGATTGGGTCGAAGCGATGCGCAAAAGTAAAACCTCTTTTTGCACTCTTAAGGTTGTGCAAAAAACCATGCTAGATTACTTGTCCGTTAAAGTCCGACAACTATTCGGATTGACGTGTTCAACCGTGTTCTGTACAATTTAGAATTGCAGGCACAAGTGTTAAAGTGCCTGTATCTCTTAACTAGAGGATATTATTAAAAAAAAAACTTGAAAACAAAAATGTTTTCGTTAGATTTCAAACTAGACTATCCACTAAATTGGAGATAGGGATAGGGCACAAAGCAACAAGATTTAGATTCATATAGTACATACTAGTGAAGTCTTGTGCTTAGAAATAAAGAATCCTTGAAAAATCACTAAATTCCTGCTAGTCATTCAATTGAATTCAAAATAAATTCTTGAAAACTAGTGGCTATATCTTCAAAATTAGGAGGAATCAAGATTGCTATGCAAATTTCTTTAAGAAACTTGAAAGTTGATTAGTTTTGATTTTCAATTCGAAATTTGTTGCTGCGCATAAACACAACACAACAACAGTGACTGATGATGTCACAAACCCACGTCAGGTTCAAATGGGCCTAGTTAGCGGACTTATTTTAGTTGTATATTAACTTTTGCAACCCACTGTATGCAGGTGCTGCACAAGTACTCCCAGTCTATGTTGATTCTGGTTGATGTTGGCAACGCGTGCACCGTCAACGATAAGGGGGCAGTGTATTGGGGCAAGGTATGGAGTCAGCTGGTTGCATTTTCAAAGCTTTGACTAAATTAATTTAGCGCGCAAACATGAAATTGACAGCACAGATACTAGATAGATATAGCACACAAGTTGCAAGCAGATGCAGATACACAGAGGACATATAGTACTACTGTATACTGAGGGTTATGCAGAGTTGGATGCACAGCAAGTTGTTGATGTTGTTGGCTTTGCATGTTTGACATTTACACTGTAAAGAGACGAGAGTGAGAGAGGGAAAGGGAGCAGAGTGAGACAGGTAGACAGAAATGTCACTGAGATTGCTGATGCGGATGCGGGTCATAAAAATAGCAGTTCATTTGCTGCGTCTGTCATAACTGGAGCGTTAATAATGACTCGGGAGCTGTGCACACTCAAAAAAACAACACTTGATTTTTAACAACTTCCCCTCATATAAAGTGCATTAAAAACAAACACTCCCAATAAGTTTTGCCAGAGTTATCTTGCCGTTTTTTTTTTTTTGTATATAAACAAAGTGATTAGAAATTAGCTGGGAATCGGGGAGCTATGGGACAATATCTAAATTATTTATGTGTAATCCGTGCACAAATCATGCACAGCACGGCGATAGCTTTCAATTAATCTCTGCAATTAACAATATTATTCCTTTTGAGCTGCCTTTTGAACTGCAATCACAAACTATGGCCAGCGGGAGCGGAGGCTGCTCTATGCTACGCTTCAAATATTTGCTACTTAAGATTGAAGCCTTTCGGCGTACAAATCGCATGAATAATTTATGAGCAGGCCATTTACAATTTTGACAGAAATAACGGCGCACAGTGGACGAAATTTGCGTAAGGTTTAACAAAAGTTAAATTAGGTGTCATTGGACTATGTGACGTCACTCATCGTTTTATGTTTTTATTGATGTCAGTTGTTCGGTAAGTACCTTCGCCCTTAATGACCTATTGGCCTCAGTGGTCACCATTCCATGTCCAAATGCTTCGATTTAATCGATGCTCGCCTATCACTAATGAGGAAGCCAGCTTTGTTGAATATTCCTACAGATTATTCAAAAATGGATAGCACACAAAGAAATCGTGTAGCACAAGATTTTAGCGGAGCATCCTTTGCTACCGACTGAAAGAAAGAGTTATATTGATTAAACATTAGCTTTGCACTGTTGTTTAATTTACCTTTATTCCAGTATTATAGGGAGTCACTATTATATGGAGAATGTGTGTTTCCAAACTATTGGCGCAATATGTTCGTCCTTGCAATGCTAGCAATGTTTTCTTCTAAAACTGAAACAAGGGTTGCTTTGCATCTCTCACTTTGGTGTCCGCGGCTCTGGAGTCTCAATATTCGTGTCAGGCATTTTCTAGCATCTTTCAGGCTTGGCTTACGTTGATTCGATTTAGGAACACGTCCTAGGGTACAGCTAGGCACCAAATTTGGGCGAAAGACGCCAATAATTTCACAAACTATCAATTGTGAAAGAAAAAACGTCGATAGTGAGACCCAACTAAAAGAACTACACGAAAAAGGTGCCAAGAAATAAGCGTCAAAAAAAAGAAGAAGAAAGCAACCAAATGTTATTGCTGAATATAACCGCCATATCGATGGAGTGGACCCAATATAGTATTACTAGATCTAAATTTTTATTACTATGGAAAAGATGGCAAATGCGCATGTTGCATCACCTAATGGATTTGGCGCTTTCGCGCTGCGAGGAACAAATAATTTGAAATAGTTTGAAAGCTATCAGATAAATGTGGCTAATTTAACTAGGGTTAATCTAGTGGATTTTGAATTCAGAGGTGATGAAACGAAGATTAATTTAGCCGAATTATTCGGCGGGGTTCATATTCGGTCGAAAACACGAGCGAAAGGAGGAGCCTTTATTGACAATAAAGTAAAGTTTTGTTGATTAGGCTCACACGAGTACTTACAACAAATTTTGTAACGTTAGCTGATAAATGGATATATCTAAATCAGCACATGTTTGATCATAACTTTTGATCCTATTTTGATCAGTTTTAGAAAACATGTCAATGCTGCAAATTGTTGCCCATGGAACTTATGGTAGAAGATATACATGCAATTTAACTTTTTTTAAACAATAGAGTTTCTACATTTTTTGTATGTACAAACAGCTGCGCTTGCCACTGTGCTGTGACAGTGGCACCGACGTCGACGTCAACGTCAACGGCGACTGCAATCAGTCATCAGTCATTGTGCGCGATCCATTGTCCAAACCGTTCTTGTTGTTGTTGCGGTTGTGGCTGTCATAATTAATAATATTTTCATTATAAACGTCTTACAATCCACACAACGCCCCCCGAAAGTTACCACCCCACTTTGGGGGCAATTACATTTTATCATTTATTCAACATGCGCTCAGCTATTGCCCCAAGAACTCAACCCAATCAACTCATCAATTGCCCATTTTCAGGATACACCCAAAGTCTTCTAATTAATTCTGTGCCCAGTCTTATGTTGTAGTTGTTGTTGTTATCCATTTAATCAACGTAAACGCGAATATCAAATCAAGCATGGATGGCATGGTCAGGTCAACAGCGGCAGCGGCAGCAGCAGCAGTGACGTCGGCGGCGGCAGAGGAAGCGGCAGCAGCAGCAACAACAATGTGTTAGAAAACCGCGCACATACAAATTAATTATAAATAATTTATTAACGATTTATCTTTGTCCCATTTGGCAGCACATGTGTGTGTATGTGTGTGAGTGTGTGAGGCTATGGGGGGCTGTGGGGGCTGTGGGGGCTGGGTTTCCATGTGGACGTGTGCACCTGTGCATCATTACGTAGTAGCTGCTTTGGGGTTTGCATCGATTTGTATGCCCCCGCTTGTAAAATGGTTTGTGGCATGCAATTTGTTATGCAACCGCCGGCTGCGCTCGACTCTCGACTGCTAGGCATTGTGGTCAGCAAGACAGAGACAACGACTGAGCAGTCGCTGCCAACAGCAGCTGCAGCTGCAACAGCATTTCTACTGCAATTTTTACGCTTGGCTTGGCATTCATTCGTTTTGACTCGACATCATTTATTTGTGGAGTGCGCTTGAATCAGGGACGGATTAAAGAATGGGCCGATAGGGCCGCGGGTCGAGACGCTACAGCTAGGCAGCTACATATGATGGATCACATTGAAACGTGAAGTTGGCACGACGAATATTAGTTTGGTTACTCAAAAACTTGGCATAACGTTTGAAGAAAACCATTTTTTCGCTGTCAATTACTGAGTTCTATATACCGGAAGAAGAGCTCTGATGATTATTCCAACTAACTTTTTATTAGGAAATTGTTTGTTGTTTTCGTATCTCAAAGTTTAGTATCCCAGGCATGATTGTGAGATAACCCTGACTGCTTGTCCTCACTTCCATGGCCAATTTTCTTTGTATGTAATATCATGAATACAAAGTTAATGCAAAAGTACTTTTGAAGGAATGCCTTCGAGATGTGAAACTCACTTTGCCTATCGAACTTCTCCAACTCGAAGTCTTTGCATATCTAGAGCAAATAGTGTAGAAAAATTTATAAACTATTGAATATATTGCGCTGTAAAAGAAGGAAATTTTGTATTCTATGTATGACTTCATTAGACTAAAAGAAGTCAGACTTGATATTCCTGATGAACTGTTGACGTACTGTTTGAAATTGATGTACATAAATGTAAATTTGAAGGAGTCGCATTTAGTCTCCACATTGCACCCGGCCATTCGACATCTATACTTATCTAATCCGGCACTGCTTACAATGACCACAGACATCTTTGCGGCCAGGCGCTGATAACTTGCAAACCACCAAGTCGCCGGTTACCATGACCGCCAGCAGCATACGACCCTATTCCATAGACATCATTCGCTTTGCATTTGAGTTATTATCTGGTCGTAGGTATCATGCTTTGGATAGCTGCAGCGCATTATCAGCCCATGCCACAAAGTCAAGTGACTCCTTTTATCGTCGATTTGTCGTTGGAGCGCTTCGCGTTCCACGTGCAGCCCCCATTGATTACCAGCTGCGGTTTTGTGCATGTAGATGACACCTTTTTGGACAGGGATTAAATATGCTTTCAGATGCTGGTAAATTTCTTAATGAGACATACTACAAGTTATGGAAATTGCTTAAAAAGTCGTTTGGATACTAAAGTAACTCTTTTGGTGTGCATTTTTCGTATGGCATTAAAATTTTGTGACACACAGATAAAATACCGCATTATACCAAAAGTATATAAGACTAAGTGTGGGACACCTGATGCTCTATATCCATTTATTAAGTTTTTTACAATAGTAAAAGTAACACGAATTTTTATAGAGCAAAAGAAGTACGTGTATTTAAAGTGTTTTAGCTCATTTGTGGCTTAAATTTTAACTATTTTGCCTAAGCAAGGCGCGAAATCCTAAATCCGTCCATGTATGAGGAGGCGTCTACCTAGTTGATTAGGATCACATTGGACGCCACCACCCTCAAAGTTAATGATAACATCCTAATTTGAATTATTTTGTCCCATTTTAAAGCGAAAGTTTAAGATAAACGCGATATTTCAGTGAATTCTAACATTAAAGATTGGTTGGAAAAATCATTCCAAAAAATCGCATAAAAGCGATTGACGCAATATATGGACTGCGCTTAACTTAATAAAGTGAGCCTAATGTTAGGCTAGAAAAAATTTTACCCACAGAAATTTGTTTTAACATTAAAGATTGGTTGGAAAAATCATTCCGAAAAATCGCATAAAAGCGATTGACGCAATATATGGACTGCGCTTAACTTAATAAAGTGAGCCTAATGTTCTAGGCTAGAAAAAATTTTACCCACAAAAATTTGTTTCTATATATAATGTCAATTTACCTTTTGAAGTCAACTTTTGTGGTTTTTTTGAAACGGGCTCCAATAAACATTCGTTTTTTGCGGATATTGGCTTTTGCATATCCAGTTTATTGACAAGGTGTACATGGTGCAGCGTACCTAGACATAAAACAAGCCTTCGACAGAGTTTGGCAAACGGTCTTCTCTTCTGGCAAACTCAAGCCTCTGTTGCCGTCTCGACTTCTTCGCATAGTGCGTAGCTTTTTGACGGACTGTTCCTTCTCAGCGGTGCTGGATGGTGTGGAATCAAGCGTTAGGGTCATCAAAGCTGGGGTTCCACAGAGTAGTGTGTTGGGGCCCTCTTTTCACACACGATAGGTCCATTGCCTCCGAAATCGTCTTAGAGAATCCACGGGAACTGCTTATTGCTAATTATGATGACTGGCCAATCCTGGCAATAAACAATTCTGTCTATTGTTCCAAATGTTAAAAAGGAACAGAACACGCAATATATACTGCACCTTCGAAATCACGTAACCCTTTAGCAAGGCGCCTTCGCAAGTGACGCAAAAAAGCAGGACACATATTAAGAAGGAGACTACGAAGGTTACATACGTTCGAACTCACCAATAGATTCATGTACATTTTATGTACTTCTTCTTAACTGGCCATAACAACCCGTTACCGGGTTACGGCCTGATGCAAATATCTCCTCCAGGCGTCTCGGTTTTGGGGGTGCTTGGTCCAATTGGTGATACCAAAGGTAGCTAGTGTGCTCACTACCTGGTCCTTCCAGCGGAGGCATGGTCTGCCCTTTCGTCGCCTCCCGTCGACCGTCGCATTGTAGACCATTCTCGCAGGAGCTTTTTCATCCATACGTACAACATGACCTAGCCAGCGCAGCCGCTGAATCTTAATTCGCCTAACTATGTCAGTGTCGTCGTAGAGCTCATAGAGTTTATCGTTCAATCGTATGCGGTAGTTGTTGTCAATGCTTATAGGGCCAAACATTTTACGGAGTACTTTCCGCCCAAACACTCCAAGTGCATTTTAATCAGACCGCGTCATCACCCTTGCTTCAGCGCCATACAGTAAAACGGGAAGGATGAGCGTCTTGTTGATAATTAGTTTCGTCTGGCGGGAGAGGTCTCTACTACTTAATTGCCTACTGAGACCAAAGTACCATATATTGGCAAGAGTGATTCTCCGCTTGATTTCCATGCTGACATCATTTTTCATCGTGACGGTGCACCACCAAGGTAGACGAAGTCCTTGACAACATGAAAAGTATAGTTTTCAGCATTAATCTGAGAATCCAACCGCTGTGTATCTCTACTCGAAGAAAGGATATACTTCGTCTTGCTCTCATTAAAAACCAAACCCACCCTGGCAGATTCTTTATCAATAGCCGCAAAGGCTCCAGTAACTGCTCGGTTTGTACGACCAACGATATGGATATCATCTGCGTATGCAAGCAACTGGACACTCTTATAGAACATAGTCCCGTGCCTTTCGCAACACATTCTGTACATAGAAGGTTTATTGTCTAAGGAAAGGAAATAGCTGTTCTCCAATAAGTTTACTCTTCGAATTAAGCCTAACGATTCAAATCATAACCAATTTCAGTTGAGATAGGTCGCATATTCGTAAGTCTTTACTTCACTTAGTGTCCCCAAAGAGTGAGTTGCCCTTAAAAGTAGGCTATCCTTTTTTTTTTTTTTAACGCTAAGCATATAGAAATATATATGTCTGTAATATATGTACATGTGTATTTGCCTATATATATATATTCCCAATTGGGACTTGCATCTGCACGCTTGTATGGGTGTGTGTGAGAGTGTGTAGGTGTATGAGTGTGTGTGTGAGAGTGTGTAGGTGTATGTGTATGTGTGTGAGAGTGTGTCTGCGCATGTAGGTGTATGTGTGTGGGAGAGTGTGTCTGTGCATGTGTGCGTTGACAAGCACTTTCATTACAAATTCATTTCCCCAAACGCAACTTGACTGCCTTACCGTTCTATACACAATGCGGCACAATGACCGCATTTGAAAATGTTGCCAATGTCGCTTTACGATCGTTGTTTTTGTAACAGTGTTGCTATTGTTGCTGCCACTGGTGTTGCAACTTCCACAGCAAAGGGGCATTAAAATGCGTGATGAATTTGCATAAATTGTTTGACGCAACCCGCAAAGCATGTGGCGTTAACTAAAGCTCATACGCTCTCTTTCTAACAGCAACTCTTGGCATCTTTTGCTGTTTCGACATTTCGACAAAAATTGAAAGCATTTCGTTTCTGCCGCATTGACGTATTGCTTGTCGAAATTGGCCTGGCCCGGCAATTAGAGGTAACATTGGAATTGCCAAATCATGTTTAAAGCCTTTGCCACGCCCACTTCAATAGCTGGCCCAAAACTGTTGAGTCAGCTCTGTCAGTCAGTCAGTCAGCTAGTCACTTATTTAGTCAAGCGCGCAAATTTATAATTTTTAACTATATGCCATTTACTATATATAAAAAATATTCCTTTTTTTTTGGCAATGTGTTTTGCATTTTCTATTACGTGCGCGCTTTTCATTATTCGGAGAGCAATCAATCATTTTAACAAATTGACGCGCACAATGACGTTTACTTTTTGTTGTAGTGTATTTTTGTGTCTGGCAGTAAAACAAAGCGGAAGTGAATTTTAACGGCGACAGCTGATTTTGGCAGCCATTTTTTTTGCGCTGCGCCATTTTCTTGTTGTGGCTAATTTGCTAATTGGAGGCGTCATCAACAAAGAGAAAGAAAGAGCTGAAGGGAATGACGCTGAAGATGACGCTGGGAACGACCTCGACATCATCAGTCAGCGAGTCCTTTGACTTCCGCTAGTCAAAGGCAGAGCGTCATGTTGAGTCATGCAAAAAGTTGATGGCGAGGTCAAACATCATAGAGAAGTGGGGCTATTTTTTAGAGTTTCCGCCATGATTGTCAATAAATTTGAGACCAGCCTTTTAGGCGGCATGCTGATTTTTTGACTAGTTAATAGTCGAAAGTAGTTGAGGACAAAGTAAGGGTGGACAGTGGTACGGTTTTGCATATTTTTGGAACACATTTGAACGGATGACAGACAAGAAGACAGAATATGCGGAAGTCATGATGCTGCTAATGAAAGCACTTTAGGCCTTTCAATAACTATGCTCTTTCATGAAATCCATTGAAAACAAGTATGGACACCATTATGAAATATTTCGAGCAAACAATTATATTTCAAAATCGACTAAAACCAAACCTAGTCAACTATGTACAAGATTTTCGACATTTATAAGGTTAGTTAGAAGTCTAGAGAACTATTTCTGAACAAGGATCAATATCATTATTCGCGAACAAACTTATTATGTCGTGCTATAGGTATGGGTATTGCAGGTACGAACCCAATTTGGTACCGAAATTTCTCTGCTACATAGTTAGTAGTTTATTTGGAACCAAAATAAACTAGTTTTTCCTAAATCAAGACCTTAAAAGCAACTAGCTCATTACAAACAAGTCGAAAATGAACTAGTTCAAAAACAATTAGCTCAAAAAACTGGCTAAAAACCAATTAAATAGAAATGGCAAAACAGGGTGTTTCTTTTTCAATTTAACGACATTTCCGGTCTATATATATAGTACTTTATTAGGAACTAAAACAAACTAGTTTTTCCTAATCCAAGACCTAAAAAGTAACTAGTTTATTATAAGAAAGTTGAAAAGCAACTAGTTTAACTAGTTTAAGTTGTGCCCGATGTTACGACAAACGGTTTAGTGCAACGTATCGATCCACTTTTTAGCTTTTGGGATGAGGAATGTTGCCGCTAAAGAAAATTTTGAAAAAGGCTTATTTTTGGTGGAGAAAAAAGAGGGGGACTATGAAGATAAGATGAAGAATATAATGCCGCGAGCTAGCAGGGCCGGAGCCCCCTTGTATATAGCTATAATCTACAGTATGTTACTTGAAATGTTCCTAATCTCTAAAACGAATCTTCTCTATATAAAACAGAGAAATTATTATTGTTATGGAAGAATTGCAAGAACAGCTTAACTTGAAAAGAGTCCGATTCACACCGTCTTTATGCATAAATCGAGTGCGTTTTTCTTTCGAAATGCATTTATTTATAAATTAATTGTTATTTCATTAAAAGTACAATGACTAGCCATAAATATTTGTTAATTTGCTGACAACAAATGCAACATGCAACAACAATAATAAGCGCATAAATTGTGGTACACTCACACCGCGCCCTTGGTCATAATTTGTAAAAATTGTTGTCACTTTTAATTGAATTTTATGTTGCACAAGAAGAAATAAAATGCAATTAATTTGTAATATAATAAATAATTAAATTAATTTTCATTTCATTTGTTTGCTCCGGCGGCTAACTCATAAACCAAAAACTACACTTGCCCATTATTCTAGAGTCTACCTACGCGATGTGGTGGAAACTGCCAATGTATTCATTAAAATGATGGAGCGTTTTTGCCAGGATGCAGTTGTGGTGCAGGACAAACGACGTGGCGGCAAACGGAGTGGCAACAAAAAGCAGAAGCAGCAGCTGCAGGCGGAAAAGGCCAAACAAGCCAAAGCCAAGGCACAACCAAGTGAGGTAAGTACCAATGTTGGGCGGGTTTTCGCTGTACTACGGGGCGTATTGAAATTTTAATATCGCATTAAACAACTTTATTTGATCACACGCTGCGTGCGCCATAAAATATGCTCTAAATTGCCAATAAAATTTAAAACAAATAGCCAACAGGCGTTTGGGAAATGGAAAATGGGAAATGCAAAATACAAACTGGATAAAAAACAATTGTCGTCTATGCCATGACCATGCAAGATTTATGCGTTTGATTGTGAAATTTAATTGACTGAAAATATGGCAAAAAACAAAAACCTCAAAAAAGCGAAAACGTTAAATAAAATATAACAAAGTCGAGGTTCTAGTTGCTCTTTTCCTGGTTGCATTCTATTTACAAGTAAAAAAGAGCATTATAATTTTTGAAGGCAGCGCTGGGTTTTAGTGAACATGCGAAAGGCAATTCGGTTTCCCGGAATTCCTTTTGGCTGCCTGACTTTGGTTTCCATATGGTTAAGCTGCTTAACTTTTTCGAGACGTCACTGTTTTTTTTTTCCTTTTAAGAAATATAGCGCATGATATATGAAGTTATGACGTTATACGCTACGCTGTCCTCAGATTTTGAAGAGACTGTGAGTGCAGCTCACAGGGGTGACACTACTCTCCAATCAGCCATTCTGCTCGAACAACTTTGTATTTATCAAGAAAATCGATATGAAAAGTAAAACAAATTTAAGAAAGCAAAGAACGAACAATCTTATTGGGAAGTAGCAGACACTCGAGATCTGCTGTGCACCTAGATTAGATTAGATTACATTTGTGGTGAGTGCGATGGGTCCCGTTCCGAGCCCTCAGGTAGCCTTGCCCATTGTATCATGACTGACAGAGAAAGTTCAAAGAGAGAAAGGGCAATTGAAATAAGAGGACTACGGAAACAGAGTAAGCTTACATAGAGGCTCCCTATTGACACAATCTTTCCGACTCTCGTAGGAATTCGTGAAGACTATGTTAAGAGAGAATATACACCTCACTCCTGTTGAGTGTATCGCTTCCCACAGTAAGCAATAAAACAGAAAGTGCTCCGTGGAGCCGGCTTCTTCAAGACAGGAAGCGCAAGTTGGGTCGTCCAAACAGGACACGCAGTTATTTCCTCTTCTGACGAAGAAGTTATCTGGAGACCTGTGAATTGGCCTCTTTCCTGAAGTGTTTTATTACAGCGTTCATTACAGATTGTGTCTGTACAGCTATCCATCCAACCAATTCCCTTGTGCTGACAGGAATGACTGGCTCAGGTCTGGCTGTAACGCCGAGCTTTTGTTGTGGCCCCACTGAACTTATAAGTGGCTTCCTTGCCAGTCCTATACCTCACAAAAACATAAAATCCCTGGAATGGTTTCAATTGGGGTCTATACCCACCTAAGTGGTACATCCGTCTTCTCGCCAGGACATCACGCTGAGTGAGGATTCCACCTACAGCTCGAGTTAAAGAATATTTTTATACAAGAACTTTCTGTTTCCGTTTGATGTACTTACGTTTTCAAGGACGAGTTTTTTAAAGTTAAGATCGCCAAAAATATTATATATTGGTATTTAACAAATACCCAGCTGAAGTACAGTCATCTTAGCAGCAAACAGAATTGAAAATTCGAATTCATAGCAAACTTAAATAAACTCGTACCCACGTCTGTTATTTCTAACTCGAAAGTTTTTCATGATATTTTTGTTTAGAGGTGTGTTTAAGTTTTATAACTTATGAAAGACATAGTCCAGCGAATTGCCATACAGCGGCTTGGTTACGTTATGACTATGGGTAAAGAAGCTCCTTGTACAAGAGGTCCAATGCCGCTGTTTAAGGAAAGCGACGAAGAGAGCGCACTAACTGCTTTTGGTATCACCGATTGGAAAAGTCACCTGGATTGAAGGGATAAGGCCGTAACCCGGTAACAGATTGTTGTGGCCAGTCAAGAAAAAGAACTTATGAAAAACGCTTAAGGCTTGCATAATCAAGGGAAAAAGGCATACGGTTTTTATGCGATTGGCGAGCTAGCCTCAGTAATTATCCAGTATAAGGATAAGGAGTAGTTAAAAAGCAATTAGGTACAGTTAAGTGTACGGTGTCAAATCGAAAAGTGCATTTTTAATTTAAACTTCCCGCTATTTTCGAATCGATACATTTTTCTTTTCTGTAAGTACTGTTAGTGACGTCTGCGCCAAATTTAACGTCAAAGTATTCATTAGTATTTGAGATAAACTTCGTTTTGTAAGGTACTAAAGGTGAATTCTGCGATTTTTACTATGCCTGTATTTAAAAAAATTAAATTTTTTCTCAGATTTTCTTTGGCGCTTGTGACACGAAGCAAGAATTCAAACCGAGTCCGTGAATATGTATCTCGTACCATTTGTACGCACGGTAATATTGGTCGTCAGCTACGGTCAGACTTGCCGACAATCGGCATTTGACTCGTGCCCAAGGTGCGTCATGTTTTTATTATGATACTTATGCTTTTAACCAGACTTGGTTTGTTAGACAGTGGTTCACAATCAGGAGAAAAAAAATAATCGTCCAGATTTTTCTTTGATTTGTTTTTCAAAAGTCGGTCACATCTGCGAAAAGCATATATCCTTTTAGCCAACAACAAGGCTGCTTCGTTTGGGCAGACGTCGACTTGAGGATTTTCGGGCGGTCAGACATGTTGTAGGCAAATTTGCTCGATTTTTGTGTGTCTGACCGTAGCGTAAGTTGTCTCGCCTGCAAATCTATGATATTGCACTGCTTTATCGAGCGGGATTCGTGTGTAAAGTGTGATATTAATATTTAGTTGTATTTCATAACATTTGTTTGAGTGTTTCAAATGGAAATAAGACGTATTGTAAAACGTGATTATAAGTGGGCTGTCAAATATCTTACTCGCACAGTTTGATGGCAGTCGCTCGTGAGTATATTTCTTCACTTTCTCACTTGAAAAACTCGCTTCGTGCAACAAGATCCTTAGAGCTGGTATTCAGTGTTCTCATTTATTTGCACGGATCCGTATCCGTATGCAATTGCTAGCGAATATTGGTGCCACTCGATATATTCGATAGTTTCAGGAAAAAGATTCGATACTATCGATTGTACGTACAATTGGTTGTTGTCACTTTCTATCTTCCGACCCCAAGCTAAGCAACTAGCGTGTGTTTAAAATATTAATATTGAAAGGAAAAAATGTAATACCTCGATAGTCTTGCAACTCTATAACATTCGTGCATGATACGCTTTTTCTTTATAGTAATCAAGCACCAAATTTGAGGTCCGATTACAACAGCTCGAAACGGGTTCTAAAGAGTGTAATATTTCGCTTAGAAATCTTGTGTTTTTACATCTTCATGCTGTTTCCACCAAGTTGGTTTTAAAGCGACTGTTGCACACAGACTTATCCAAACACACACAGACACACATATATTTATATATATGCATAAATACGCGTCACAGCTGGTCGCCCACACACGTCCGGTTTTTGTTGTTACCGTTTTTCCGCCGCGTTGCCCTTTTTGAAAAGGCTGCAACTTGCAACCCGTAAATATATATATTTTATTTTTTAAATTTAATTTTGTTACACATATGTATATAAATATTTTTTGTTTTGCCTGCCACTTGAAATTTTGCCGTATTTTTGTAGCTCGTCATATTTGTTGTTGTTGCACAACGGAAAGCGTGATTTCCGGCCAACACTTGTGTGCAGCGACGCCATTTTGTAGCCATTCAAGGATTTTGTTTTTTTTTCTTTGTAATTTTTGACATATTTATTTTTTCATTATTTTTGTGTTGGTTTCGTGAATGCCATTGGACACACTGTGCATAGTGTGCACGTCAATTTTTAAACAATTAATTTATAAATATTTGGCATTTGCTTAAGCGCCAAAAACATGACAAACAAATGCACCCACACACTCAGTCTCAGTGTACATACATATATATAAATATTTGCACGCTTTTGTCTGTTTTGTGACTCATTGTTTTGTTTTTTTTTTTATTTTGTACCTTTTTTTTATGAAATGCAAATGAAATGCACGCAAAATTCAATTGGAAATTACACATTATATATTCCGAAAAGGCTATGTACGTGGGTTGCCTTTTATATTTCGGAATTACAGTTTTGTTGGACGAAATATAATAACTGCATCGTGAAGTTTGATGTTTTGCAGCTAAAAAAACTTTGAACTTGGAAGTAATGCTGTACGAAGCAAACTCGAAATGAAGCCCTCAGCGTCGCTCCTTTGGCAAAAGAAAAGTTCGTACACACAGAGAAAATACCGAGTACATTGTACTCAAATTGAGTAGTTCTGGTACCAAAACCGTGTCAGCCAGCATAGGTAATCTCCTCATTCTCATTTTGAGTACATTTTTTGAAGCTTTCAAAAACTCAAAGTTGCAGTAAACCGTTTGTTGTAGCAATCGGCCACATATAGAAATTCGGATTCATTCCAAATGAATTTTTTTTTTATTTTTACGACAAAAATGCTTTTTAACGATAAATGCATGTTTTTGCTGAAAGCTTTTCAAGAAAATGGATGGACGGCAATGTTTCACATTGCGTTCTGTACGTAAAATAGACAAGGAAACTCAGCGCCAACACATCTCACAAAATCGTGATGATGATATTAAAACATTCCCGAAAATAATAATATGAAAGTCATAGAAAATCCGACACAGAGCGTTAGGCCCGCCAATCAAAAATAAGATAACAGAAAACTTCAGATCTATGGATGAGGAAGTTGCTTAAGGGGAAAAATATATAAAACTACTAAAACACTGAAGTATTTATGATCGGGAAGACGTCGAGTCCTTACTCTATCGTAGAGAATGAATGATTTTTTCTTACATCAATGTTATATTTGTATACCCTGTACACAAGGTACATTATAGATTTGTGCAATGTATGTAATAGGCAGGAGGAGGCGTGGCAGATCATAAGTTCCATGGGCAAAAAGTCATATCGTTGACTCGGGTAGCGATTGGACCATGTGCGTCCGTCCGTCTGTCTGTATGAGTTGATAGATCTGCGAGACCATTAAAGCGTACAAAAGAGAGACACAAAATTTTAGCAAAAGATGCGCGTAATCCCATGTAAGATGAAGTTTGTCGAATTGAGTTGGCATATGCCACCGTTTCCCCCGTGCAGACTTTCGCGGCTTACAGCCGCACCATTTAATCTACCGATTTGAAAGTTTGCAGATTTGCGTCGTGATTATGTGCATCTATCATTGAAATCTAGCTTCAAAAGCTATGGCTATAGTTACAAAATTTGTTGTGGAGACTCGTGTGAGCCTAATCATTAAGACTGTGTTCACCTTTTTTTCAATAGAAGCCCCGCTTCTCCCGCAATCGATTTATATTAATTATTGCCACACACCCCCCCCCCCCCCCCCCCCCCAATATATTGATTTGAAAATTGACACGGACAGAACATTCGCCAAAGAATACTGAAGTTATGGGTATAAAAGTAATTTTTACCTTTTGAATAACCAATAGGAAAACTTCTCAATTGGAACATCGAAATAGGATAGTGCTTACAGTCATGTCGAACTTGTGAAGAGAGATATAAAAGAAGATACTTTCGTTCCGATTTTACCGAATGCTGGATTAAGTTTATGGGGGACTAAAGGTAGAGGGTATTCTACTGTCGGGCACTTTTCCGCATAACATTTTTTCGTCTATTTCTTCTTTCTACCCTCTATTCTTTTAATATGAAACAGCAGCACAGGAAAATTCACTTATTTACCTTTACTTTTTTTGTTGTTTAAGGGTAAATTAATCATTTTGGAACAATTTACAAAAAAATAGCTTAAAAAATCCGATTTGTATGGTCCCAAAATATCACAAATTATAATCGAGATATTTCTTCGCACATTTCAGGTATTTAAAGACTACTTACAAATTTTCATTCGTTTTTTGAGTGATCGGAAATTCAACTTCTTTTTTTGTTCATACGGTGCTTTTCTCTTAGTGTGGGCGCGGAACCATTCATGTTTTGGGGCTACTTCAATAGGATTTTAAAAATTTTCGAATATACTCATGATAAGTATTAAGAGAAAATTTTTGAAAACAATAAAGCCTTTTTTACGAAGCTATAAGTTTGTCTTTCCTATCTATTCCCGAAGTATCAAAGGTAACCCTCGAAAAAAATGTAAAGAGGTAAACGTAAATGAAGCGTAAATGGCCGTGTCATTGATTTTACACGGAAACACACACAATACAATTACAACAACAATAATAACACGTGCATAGTTAAAAAAAATATTTTAAAAATATATATAGATTTTTTTTATATATACTAAATTGACAGCAGCGGAAATATGGCAAACTATACTTACTTTTAGAATGTTTTCACAATCGATATAAAAATTGTTAAATGCATTGTTAACGAGGCAAATAGATGTAGATTGCTTGCCGATATAAAAAAATACATATTTAAAAAAAGAACAATTATTAATTTTTTGTTTTTATGTAAATGAGCGTTGATGATATAAATGGAATGCTGTTCAAGATAATTCTATTTTCGAATTATCTTTAAATTTTTAAAGAGGGAGAGCATATAAGCTATTTAATGATGTATAGTAAAATTTGAACAAAGAAAATATATATACAGAAGTTTCTCACAGAACTCAAAAATTTTGTTTTTTGTAAGTTTATATCCCTGTTTTTTTTATCATGTATGTATATCTGTTATTGTCTTAACAAGATGCCAGGATTAGACAGCATCTCAAGACCCGACTGGACATATGCACATACGAAGACTTAAAACAATTGTCTGAATCAAACGTCCCCCAGAAGTTTTTCAGTTTCTCTTGAGCTAATTTAGCAATCTTTATTATCATTCGAGAGAAAGGAGAAACAGTCCTTGACATTTATTTTGTTAAAATGATGTCTTTCCAATGCTGACCGCAACTGCGATAAAGATAGTCCACTCCAAGGGTCCAATTTCGATGACGTCTTCGAGCATTTCGATTGGTAACTGGCGAATGACGTGAGTAATGTTGGTTTCCAATGCCTCACACGTTCAAATGCAACCTGTCGTGATTACTAGTTTTATCACAGAGGTTGGTATGCCATCTGGGCCTGGGGTTTTGCCTTTGTCTGTTACCTTTCCTCACCTTCGCCATCGATGCACCGCATGCGGCTTTGGTATCCGATAAGGATACAGCACAACTGCATGCATCACAGGAAGCTGTAAATTGAGCTACAGGATTCAGGTCTCAGGATACACATCTTGTAACCCTGGTGTTGGGTAGGTTAATAAGACGTGTCTTCAATGCTTTTGGAGTTACGTCACAGTTGAGAAGGTTGTGGACAAGTCAATGATATACGTTAAAAATTGTATGCGATACACGATGACGTCACTTCGGAACAGTCCCAAAGTGATTTGCTTTGCAATGGCCGTCTGTCAAACACATTTTTCAGAGTATTCAAATTTCATTGCGCCCAAAATAGTTTTCCCTCTGGTTATTATTTTTTGCTGCCAGCTATAAAATTGCATATTAAACATAAACTTATAACGGTTGTTGATCTGTTAGCTGTTATTGCTTTTGTCAAGGACTTGCAACAACAACAACAACAACAAAAATTTCAATGTTTATGCACGGCATTTAATGAGTTTTCATAAAATTTTGCATAATTAACATTTGATATTTAATAATGGCAATTTTGTAATTACAGGAAGAGCTGTCCAGCAAGTGGGCCGAGTTGGCAGCCTCGATAAGCACGCTGCTAGCCACTGAGCTACAATTACCAGAGGAGGAGCAGCCCGTGCCCTTTGATGCTGCCGCTGAGAAGCCCATAGATGATCAACGGTATGTAGCAGCTAATACTATAGCAATTTTTACAAGTATCTATGAGATATATATATATATATTTTTTTGCTTGCAGCGAGGATTGCATGATGCGCATAAATAAATTGCTGCGCTCGGAGAAATTGGAACAGGCGATATCCTTGCTGCGCGCCGCCAGGTGAGTGAGTGAATGAGTGCTTAGCACTGTAGCGTAAGTACAGTGGTCTCTGGCCGAAGGGCACTCGACAGCTTGGCCTTGTTTTGTTGTAGCTGTTCTAGCAGCTTCAATTGAGCAGCAGCTTCAACAAAATCCCTTTGAAAATCCTTTTTTAATAACTTGACATTAACTGTTGCTGTTGCCGCTGCCGCTGCTATCGCCTGGTATCCTTGCAGCAAAAAGGGCACAAAAGCAATTCGCATAATAAATTAACTTTCCCACTCCAAAACTCGCCCAACCAAAAGTTACTTAAGGCTTGAAGACGCAGTGCAGCACTGAAAACGGGGCGGGAAATGAAAAGGAAAATGTGAATGCCTTTGTGCAGACAGCCAGCAGCGCCAGCGAATTTTTCTTTCTTTTCGCGACCCTTTTTTTTTTTTTTTTTTTTTTTGTACTTCATCGCATTTTCCATATTTTTTGTTGCTTATTTTTCATATTTTAACTGGTGTAACCCAGTGTGTGAGATAGACCGAGCGAGAGAGAGAGAGAGAGGAACCCCTCTGGCTGCCTTTAAATTAAATAGTTTCTTATTTATTGTTAAGGCGCGGAGCGTTCCGTTGTTCACCTGGCGTAGCATTGCGGTAACTACAGATAATGGTTGCGCGTGCTATTTTCTGCAGCTTCCAGTTCCAACACCGGGGCCATTATCATCATTATCATGGCCAACACAGTTGTCTGGCTGGTTGTCATAATCATCGGCAATATCGTAATCATCGTTTGTAGTAGAAACTGTAAAAACTGCGAACAATAACAGTATAGTCGGCGGGTGGCTTTGACCTCTGGGCTTAACCGTGGACTCAGTTTTGGTTGATATTGTAGTCATGATTGGGGTTTGTAAGGGTGTTTACAAGGAGGTTTTACAAAGCTCAAAACGAACGAGTAGTCTCCTTAAAATAACTGAGATTTCCAAATAATGAAATCTATTGGCGCGCCTTGGGAGTAACACCGACTCATATTTCGTCACTAAAATCGGATGGTTCTAAACTTGTCTGTGCTGTGTTAACAGCGTCTACAGCAGAGCGATAAACTTGCATTGATTTTGGCTACTATGTCAACGGTGAGAGCAAGAAGAAGAGCATGCATGCATACTTTAGGTCGTTGTCGAACTAGCTTATGCGCACGCTAGATGGCGCCACATTGCGCCAAGTTGAATAAAACTTGAAGCGTACGATTTTTTAGATGAATGTTTATCTACATAAATTGAAAGACAATGTGGTACACTGCCCCCTGCTCACTTGGCTCGCCTAATAGCGCAACAGAGACAACGAAAAAGAAGCTCTACTGTTTTTCTCTTCTTCTTACCTACTTTTTTCAGCTCAGTTTCTTTCAAGTTAACCGATTTGCTTAAACTAATTGGCGTACAAACTAGCTCGCTCCGTGTCGTGGCTCTAGCTGTTTGATAGTTGCATCCGATTTTAGTGGTTTCAGAGACGTTCAACATTGCCAATAAAATTCAAGTTACACATTTTTGGCTGATCATAAAAAAAACTTTTTTCATACAGAGTTGAAAACGTTGATTTTTGTGTTAAATAAATTGCATTGACAGTAAGTCTTAGTTTTCTAGTTGATTTTTGAAGAAATGTACATTTGAAGACCATCGGCTTGCTATGGGACTGCCAACATTTTTTGAAGAAAAAAAAAACGACACTAATCCCGGTAATCGCTTCCATCGACCTTAAAATCAACACCAAAACCAAACAATATGGTTCACAGATTATGCTTTCAATATAGTGGATCCGAACGAGTATTGTGCACTATTAGCTGCTGTAGCGTGACGATTTCCAGGCGATCAGCTTACCAGCAGATATAAACAAAGTTCTTCTTCTTCAAGACATTGAAAAACAAATTGGCAACGCTGATTACACTATGCAACAAAAAAAAAACTTATATCTAAAACATACCCTTTACTGTAAATTTGAGATCGCTGATTCGAATCATGAAACCATTTTGGATTGTCTAGAAAAGTTTTCGAATTATCGCTATTTGAAAAAATTCGAGATTTCGAGAGTGGCGAAGTTTTTCATGTTTCTCGCAACCGATAGAAGTAAACTGATGTCAAATTAAAGATATTTAAACATTATTTCAATAATTTCAGTCAGTTTTGGTCTAACTTGATTCGATTGCCAGTTACATGCTAGTTTTTTTTCCAAATTCGAAATTTTCGTAAATTTTGCATATCAGGTATAGTCTTTTAGAGTGTGACAGCCTACATTCCAAAATTGGTTAGTCGACTTTAAAAACTACTGCCAAATCGGTAAAAAATTGAGAAAGTGCATTTTAGATAATCTTTCTAACTCTAACATCTGTGTAAAGACGCGTTGTTTTAAAAATAAACATTTAAAAGTCTAGGCTGAATCTTTACATCGAAATATATTGCTGAGTTTTCAGAAAACAGAACCAAGGGTATACACACCTTTTATTCGACTTTTTTGCGTTTCATTGCATTGCTCAATTATGTAAAGGCCATTGGAGATGTTACCTACAACAACCACATGAAATGCGTATTGTATGTTTGTTGGGAAATGCCGTGAAAATAATTTATCTTTTACGTGTCAACCTTTAACCATGATGACAGCCTTTGGCGACTCCATAGGTGCCAATCCTTGGCAAAAGGCAATCGAAATGTAGCGTAAATAAATATGTATTTTCATTCCAAGTCATTTAATTACAACATCATTAAAATTTTCCACCTGCTGCTTGGTGCCCCGCTCCGGGATGAAGCAGATTGCTGGATGGTTGGTTGACTTTGGGGTCAGACTTGGCGACTATGCGTAACTGTGCGTCAAAGGATTCAATACGCGCACACTCATACACACGCACAGTCAATAGTCATTTGCTTGTGGCTGAGTGTGTCGATGGCAGCGCCGCCGTTGTCACTGACAGCAGATTCAGCAGTGGCGTAATTGGGAATAGGGGTTTACTTACCCCGTCTAAGGAAAAAAAAACCGTTTACATGAAAATATTTTTCGTCAAATTTCGTTTTCAAAAATGTTTTTCGCACAAAGAGAGAGCTTTGTCTCTCCAAACTGATGCTAGGCCGTCACGGCATACAAGCATCACGGCATATGAGTCGATTTATTCTTAGGCAATGAGATTTAATTTGTGGCAAGTGTGATACATGTGTCATAAAAGGAAGCTGACTCATTCCCAATCAGCTACTCAGGGAATGCTAAAGTATCGCCTAATTCCAGTGAGCACTTTGTTATAACGCTCATTTACGTTAAAGCCCATTTTGTAAGATTGAAAAATATCTTAATTTATTCTTAATTATGCAACGTATTCGGAAAACTTTTCTCTAAAAGAAAAAAAAGTGAAAAAGCTTGAAAATTTCCAATAAACTTTTTTTTTAAAGAATTAATTATTTTGTTCAATAAACAAAATCCTTATAATCTAGTAATATTCTATTACTTCTACCTTACGAAAACAAGCAAATTTGCCAAAATTTTACCTCACAGCTTAAATGACCCTTCACCATTGAAGGCGGAGCACCCATCATTGTACGACGATACTTGTGACTGTGGGGGATGCCGCAGTGTCTTCGAAAAAATACTATTTTGATATAGTGATTGGAAAGAAAAATGTTACTTTCTGCAAATTTTGACGATTTGCTGTAAAGGGGATGGAGTTTGTTCCAAAGTTTAAGAATCTTGGAGAGGTCATGTTTAACTGTTATAGTGATTTGTAAAGTTACATTATTTTTCAAATTGTGAACATTTTTTTTTTTTACCGGAGGGTGTTTATTCATAAGTTTAAGAATTAGTGATGTCGTGTACAAAAAGTTCCTAAGATGTAGGAGCAGCATAATGCGATATTTGCTTTTAAAACTGAAAGCAAACACAAAAGAATATTTGGTAGACAGAAAAATCGTTCGAATTCTCAAGTTTACATCACAAAAGATTACTTACTTTCGTGCAACACATTTCTAGAGTGCTACATTATGGATCTTGCATAAAGAGTTCCTAAAAACACTCTTCGCTCATGATTCATTAAAAATTTATAATTCATCGACACTGTTTTATGCAAAATTTCTTGCCTAAAGTTAAGAAAGGTTCTCCTCGAGTTAAAAGTGTGCAAGAGAGATTTGATTCGGAATTTCATATATCCCAGAAGGAAACTTGCCTACTATCAACGTGATACAAAGGTCATCGGCTACACTGCTGGTATTAACTTCTAATACAGAACGAACACTCCTCGATAAAGATAATTTACAAACATTAAAAAAAATCAATTCCGCAATCTCGATTCCGACTCTTATTCTTGCAAGAATTCGTCAAGGAACTATACACCTTAATAAAATTGTAACTAATCTTTCTCGTGTGCTAAATGAAAGATAGTTTCGAGGATGGAAAATATGACTACATATCCACCCCACTCGCAAAAAGCTGTCTAAGCCACTGAGCTTCAATAACAGTAAAAGTAACAATACCAGACGTAAAGACGGAGAGTCATATGGACGGACAGACAGACAGACGACCAGACAGTTAGTCCCTGGACCAACGCCTACTGTGTGTCATATTTCATTTTTGTACATTTTCGTGTAAATTTTCTGAGGATATGCATTAATTGTGGCGCCCTCTTTTGACGGCACTTTGAATTTATTTACATTTTAATTGGTGCATACGAAAATTGTCTGTAAGTTGTTACTGTTGCAGCTCCTGTTGTTGTAGTTGTTGCTCCTATTGTTGTTGTGATTGCTATTTATATGCAGCAGCTTAAAAAGGTCTAGACGTTTTTTGTCCTAATAAATTAAAATGCAATATGCATAGAGCAGCAGATACTATATATATAGGAACTACATGCTTCGGACTGCTCCAGCTCATAGTCTGCCTCAGAAATGGGACTCACACACTCACCCACACGTAAGACTGACTGCATCCCCGAGTCTGTTTTTTGTTGCATGAAAAAGCCTTCATTTTTTGAAGTGAGGGTAAATAAAAATATTGAAAACAAACTTACACATTGTCTGCGATATAAAGAGAAGAGCCAGTGAGAGAGAGTGTATGCGTATGAGTAAGCAAGTATGTCCACACTTTTGTAGTGTGTACATAGTATGTGGCAGCATTGTATATAACTATGTGCATATGTGTCTGGCCATTAAGCCCTGTAAGTGCCTGACGAGTTGCCGCATGCCGAAACTCATCTTTTGACTAGTTTATGCCAAGAAATTTGCGATTTTGAAATTCGCAAGACGAGATTTCGAGCAAAACGGATGGAAAACTAAGAAGTTTTTATGGTTTATGCAAAAGTAGCAAAAAGCACGAATCAGTTTGGAAAAGCTGTCCTTAGAAGTGGAACCTTCCTATATATTGATAGCTCTTAAAAATGGTTTAAAAAAAAGTTTACATTTTGTAGACTTGTGGTATATTGTCGAAGCTAGGAACCTTAGCACACTTGTCCGGCTTGTCATCGGGCGAAGATAGAAGCTAACTTACCAATGTCCCTAATCATAGGCGATGGCATGGATATACCGCCGCCTAGCCATGAAGAAGCTAGGCTCACCATCAAGCGGCTTAAGAACAGATGACTTTCCTGCAGAGTTGTTCAAGAGTGGCGGTAATGAGTTGGTAGGGTGCTTGCACCAGTTCTTTTGCAGAATATGGCTAGATAAGAGCATTACCGCTGAATGCAACCTTAGTGTCCTATGTGCTGTTCCACGGTATGCGCTCACTACCGTGGTACCAGTCTTCTTGCCATTGCATCGAACTGTTCGGACCTTATCCGTGTGGTTTCAGGCCTGGTATGTCCACCATAAACCAGTTATTTACACTATGCCAAATCCTGGAAAAGCTCACGAATACCAAATCTACATCCACCATTGTAGATTTTTAAACAGCATTTGATAGCCCCTTGAGGGTTTGCGAATATGCCGCATGTCTGAGTTTGAGTTTGGAATCCCTGCAATGTTCGTGCGACTATGCAGAATGACGTTGAGCAACACACGCAGCTCGGTCAAGATAAGAAAGTGCTTTTCCGAGCCTTTTGATACCTTTATATAAGACGATTACCACTTCTGCAACCTCTTCAACTATGTTATGGAGAATGGGTTGTGAAAGGCCAAAGTATGTCGGAACGGGACAATATTGAACTTAAAGGGTTATAGCATTGGTCGTACTACCGGAGCCTTTGCGGCCATTGAAAGAGAATCTGTCAGGGTGGGTGTGGTTATTAAGGGGGACAAAACAAAGTACATGCGGTCTTCGAGTATAGAGACGCAGAGACGTTGAACTCTCAAATTGATGTTCAAAACTATACTTTTGAGGTTGTCAAGGATTTAGCCTACCTTAACACCACCGTCATAATGAAGAAAGATGCCAGAATGAAGCGGGGAATCACTTTTACCAATGAATGTTACTTTGGTAGATTTCACTCGCCAGACGAAACTAACACTCTATGTTGGTAAAGCATTGCATCCATGCACATGCCCTTGGAGTGTTTGAGCTAGAAGTACCCGTAAGATCTTTGGCCCTTTACGCTTTGGCAACGAGTATCGCATTCGATGGAACGATGACTTTGACAAAGTCAAGCAAATTAACATCCATCGGCTCCGCTGGATGGCCATCTTGCGCGTATGGATAAAGTAGCTATTTGAAGAAAGGTCTTAAACGAGGCTATTGAAGGAAGGCGACAAAGGGGCAGGCTTTTACGCCCTTGAAAGGACAAGGTATAGATCGCACTAACTACCTATGGTATAAACGATTAGAGAAGGCCTGAAGGAGTGCTCTACATCAGGCCGTAATACCCTTCTTCTACTGGAAGTTGCACGACAATTGCTAGCCGATAACAACGACTTTTAATCGATTGTTCGCATTGTTGTTTTTGTTTTCAAGGCATTTTTGGGTAGGAATTGTCGTGCAACTTGCAGTGGGAGAAACCGCTAACGGGTTGTTATGGCCAGTTATGGAACTGGTATCTTCCGTGGTGGGTTGTAAACCCTAAGCACAACCCTTTTAAAACGAGTGGCTTCGCTGCGCACATTCGGTCACTTAAGTTGCATCGCGATTTTAGCGGAGTGTAAACACTCTATGTGTAAGTTGGTGTATGTGTATGAGCTTTTTAAATACTTTTGCCAAGTCACACTATTATGGGTTTTTATTTTATTAACAAAAAAGACAAAAATGTGAAAAAAAATCGGGTGCTGCTAAATGTTTTTTGTTAGTTTTGGATGTTGCTCCACGTCAGAAAAGCAGAAATTGTAAGAATGCAACAACAACAAAAAAAAGCGAGGAAACTTTTAAGTGAAGTAAATGCGCAAAATGTTTATTCAAACTTCACTTTAGCTGCAACTTCGGTAGCCACCTCTTTACAACCAATTTTCGAGCTACATCCCGCCCATAAGTCGGTACATACTCTTAACTAAGCTTATTTGAGGAGCAAAAGCGTCTGCAATTGGTACAGGAACAGGAACTGCTGTGCTTATTTAGCATACCAACTGACAGGCTTTTGTTGTAGTTGTTGTAAATGTTATAGTTGTTGACTCCAATTGGAACTAAGAACGGAGAGTGGAGACTACGGGTGAGAGAGTGCGCAGGGCATGGAAGTACTTTGCATTTAAAGCTTTTAAGCTGGCATGTAGAGCGCTTGTTTACTCAATTTATTTATTTCAAAGGAATCAAAAAGGAACAAAAAATACATATAAAAAGGATTATAGATAATTTTCCGTATTATTGTTGTTTTTATTATTACTGTTGCACTTGCATAATATATATTGATTTTTTTGGATCTGCGGCATGCAGATTTTCATGTTTACCACTAATTACTAGCAGAAATCTGGTCATAAAATAAACCACAAAACCGATTTCTGGCCAACAAAAAAAATGCAGGACCAGTAATAACCAACAACAATCATAACAGAGACTCGACTAATGAGCTGCCCGCAGAATTATAATTTTCGAATGCTGTGCCAAAAACAAGCGACTAACGAATGACAGTATGCCACAGTAACAACAACATCCACAATGTGAACAACAAATAGCCGCAAAATTTGCCATGCATAAATATAGAAAAATGTTCAACTTGTGTGCATTGTGTAGTTGATAGCAGGGATGATTTGGGGCAGGGTATGTAGAAGCGGGTCGGCTCGTTCATCAATTTATCGTTGGCTGCATGGAAATAAGGCACAGTGGGTCAATTCGGCTAAACATATACATAAAAAGTGACACGCTTCTAAACATTACTTCGTTGGATCAGTTTCAATATCTCTTGTTTATCGATGTCCACAATCTTGTTCGGGGTCGCTATTTATGTTAATTAGTGTTCGTCTTCTCGTCGACCTCCATTCCGCTTCGTATACACGGTCTCAAAACAACTGACTCCAAAGGAATAAAAGGAATCGCCAAATCACAACGTTTGTGTGTGCATTTTGTTGTTGTTTTTTTACTTAAAATAAATTTTGTGACAAGAACGCAACGTATCCAAATAAAACTTATATTCTGCAAACCGCAAGCATTTTATCTTTCGAATGGTATAGGTTTCATCTTAATATGTTGCGTTATTGCGAAGTATTCGGTACCACACTGAATTTTTGCTTAGCGCATTTATATAGAGATTAAACTAAAAAAAACTTAAAAGAACACATAACTACCCAACACTTAATCCTTGAATTCTAGTACAATGGGCAAGGCTGCCTGAGTGGTAGGGATGGTTTTATCTTTCTCTGATGTGCCATCGCACCCGCCTCAAATCTAATCTAATCCTTGAAGGTGTACTTAACAAGATAGGCTCACTGTGGCACTCACGTTCTTTTCGCTGGCCTATTTTTCAGGTTCTTTGTAAACTTCAACGAAGCAGGTTGTTTCTAAGCATGATTTTTTCCTGGCTCTAATGTCCGCGCATGTATATGCTAGAAACTAGAAACCTTTCCCGCATTGATAAGGACAGTTAATTGATCTTGTCCAGCATTATCCGAGACCAAGTGAACTTTGGAGACAGTTCGTAATATAATGGCGAGCGGTGAGGTGAAGAAGGTCTTTACCGTGAGTTCTAAAACGGACTGCCACAGCTGCACTCCTTTTTTATTTGGTCAGTTGGGTTCCATTCATATTGCGTTCCTGCCAATGCATGAAAAACGGACTGTAGATAAGCTGTGGCAAATGGAACTAAACTGTAACTGGTATTGCTGTAAAAATTGTAGCGCAGAAGCGGCAATTGACCCCTGCCTAGGGCATTGCAATGCACAATACGTCATTCTGCAGAATTGACTGTGACAGAGTTGGTTGTGTCGCTGAAGGGACGTCATACTGAAGGTTATGCACTTGTGTTTTTGTGTGTCTGAGAAATTGTATTTTTATGCGCAATCGAAGATTGAGTTGCTTTTCTCTCTTTTGCTCTTTTTGACTATCACAAATTTTAAGAGCACAAGAGAGAGTAAAGTGAGGCAAGGTGACATCTGTCACCGTTGTAATGGTTGGGATTGGCTGAAAAGGCTCTATTTTTGGCGGTGTCACGTCTTAGGAAGCAGTAATAAACCAATTTTTGTGTCGAAACTTTCGTCATATCGGATTTACAAGCAAATGGTTTTTATAAGATCCAGAACGGGCCAAAATTTTGACAATTCTGTTTGCAATTCAAAAAGTGTAATGTAAGCGATGAACTAGAGCATTAGACGTAACATACCTTCTGACAACATTTAAAAAAAAGAACCTAAAATTTTGGTTGTCGTGAAACAGGCGTCCAGGTAAGACGGAAAAATTGCCTGTTTTCATTCTATGGTACTAACTGGCCAGTATGGGGCTTAGACTGTTGCATATGGGCAGTAATGTTTGAAAAGAACATTGCGTTCTCATCTTTTATATAAACTTCCAAAGCGCACCTTGCTCACTCCCTTTCTCAAGTTTAGCTATACAACAGTTTGTAAGAAACAAATTTTGGCGTTAAACATTTATTTTACCGCTCAGGTGGTGTTACGCTTGGATAGTGTTACGCTTTTGTGTCAGCAGCGTCTATAGGATCACGAGACGGTTTCTTGTTAGCTTGTTAGTCCGTCTGTCGGTGTGGGTCTCTGAATCTCTGATTTCGGAGACCATAGAATACAGATAGTCAAACAATCTTTATTAACAGATTATTCGATAATTTCTACTTTAAGTTTATCCGTAAAAATTTTACTGAAGAATCCGCCCAGAAAAATGATTGGGATCAATAGATCTCGGAGACTATAAGAGATAGATCCAATGATCTTTATTTACAGATCGTCGAACGTTCGTTATCAACAGCTCATTTAATGATTTCTACTTTAAGATCATCTGTAAATATTCTACTGAGGAGTCCTTTTTCTTCGCAGAAGTCTCTATTTTCAAGCAAACACACTAACGCATTCACAAATCTTTTGGTATTTTACATTTGTAATCCATTTTGAGGGAGAAACAACCTTCTGATCCACCAATAAATTATTATATTGTACGGTAATATTGGTAAGCCACAATACCAAAACGAATAAATAGAAAACTATTATATACCGTAGAAGCTAAAAGCTCGTACATGCGGCTCCAAGTCTCTGAAGCAGTACGCATATAATGAAAGGTTAAAGTTTTAATTCTACTTGATAATTTCTTTAGTAGTGCGCGTTTGTATGTGAGACTAACCGTTTTATTACTAAGCAAACTAAACTATTTGCACAAGTTTCATTTTTGCCAACTTTCTTCTATGGCCTTCAATTTAGTGCCATTGAATTCATATTCCGACCACTGTGCTTTAGCAACGCCGCAATGCACAAAACATAAGTCGCACTATCGCCTACAAACACAACCGCAAATAAGCATAAATATGACGCTTAGAGGCGACACGATGCAACCTACATACTATAGTACAGAAGGTGCCCGGAAGCCTAGGAACCTAAGTCTGTTAAGGAGCGATGTGGGCGTAAGGGGGCGTGTAGGCGCAATACAAGCTAGCAATTCACGGTTGAATCGGTCGCTTGTAATATGGCCGTAGTGCCTGTGAGCAACTGATATGGCCGGATTGTGTATGTGTGTGTGAATGTAAACGTGAACATGGAACTCACGTGCATGGTTAGTCGATAATTGTGTGTATGTGTGTGTGTGTGTGTGTGTGTGTGAGAGCGTGCTGGTGTTCGTATACGTGTGCGTGTTGCATATTAAGCTGCTTTCAAATATTAAATTAACAGCAGCAAACAGCGTCGGATCCGAAAAAAAATTTTATGCAGACAGTGGGACGGTGCCCGACAGTGGAATTCCCTTTACACTTTTTCTTTATAAATACTAAATACGGTAAAATGGGAAAGGAAGTATCGACTTTAAACATTTTCCTATTGAGAACGTCCAATTGACAAATTTTCTTGCGAGTGAGTTTCTATTGAAAATAAGTGGATTCCGTTTTAACGATTAGGATCACACGAGTCTCCACACCAAATCTTGTAACTCTAGCTCACATGTATTCATATGTACATTAAGTGCAATTTCGGCATAGTTTGTGTTCGAGGGGGGGGGGTGGTGAAATTAGCATATTTTTGACCATAACTTGTTATTTATCCGATTTTGATAGTTTGTGAAACATAGATGCACATAAACAGGACGCACATCGTTTTGAGATGACAGTTTCAACAGAGCGTCTGTAAACCGCAAAAATGTGTCACAGGGGAAGGGGACAAAATATTGACGTGATTCGACAAACTTCATCTTTTCGGTGTAAATGCGCATCTTTCGGTAAATTTTTGTGCCTCTATCTCTTATGGTGTCTGATATCTCGACGTTCATACGGAAGGACGGACAGACGGACATGTCTATATCGAATCGACTATTGCTTCTGACCATTTTTGTCCATATGAAAAATATGGTCTGCCACGCCTCCTTCTGCCTTTTACATACAATGCACAAACCTATAATACCCTTTTACACTTTGTGTAAAGGGTATCAAAATACCGGTTGCCATGAAAAACATATGTGTGTGTATGTGTTTGTGTGGCAGAGACCGTAACTGTGTGACAGTGCAACATGAGAAATTTTTAACGCATTTTGCAACGCATCAATTTCATTTTGTAGGGAGCTAAAAGCTTTGCTTGTTGCATACACAGCATGAGTTGCTGTTTTATGGTCCAGAGATCAATGTTGTTGTTGTTATTGTTGCTCTTGTTGTTGTCCAGACTGTCACGTGCAATGACAGTGAACATTATGTGCTGTCACACCTATCAGTGCTTTTTAATGAGTTTTTAATAAGGAGGAAAGCATCTATCTAAAACATAATAAAAATTACGATTCGATAATTAATTTTGCTTTTGTCATTTTTATTATGATCCTAACTATAATATTTCACGCTTTTCTCCATTTCTCTATAACAGGGAGGTTTGGCCGGAGAATGATGTATTTGGTGCCATTTCCGCTGCACCGGAAGATGAACTATTGCTGCTGCGTGAGATTTTTATGCACAATATTACAACAGGTAAGTTGATTCTCTTTTGCCATTTTAATTATTGTTTATTACGGGCGTAGTTAGGGGGTTGTGGGGGGCTATTAAGGAGCAGTGCCCCCCAACGCCCGCGCTGCACCATGTTGTTTTAATTAAAAATGAAAATCTGCCACTTGGCTTTTGCGTATCATTTATCTTCTTGTGTTGGCCACTTCCGGCGCGGCCAGTGCGCGCAAATGTTCGCCATTTTGCATTTCATGCGGCCATTTTGTTCTGCCACTGTCTGGCAGCAGGCAACTCTATAAATTTGCTAGCTGAAATAAGCCAAATTATAGAGCACAGTTTTCGCAGCTCTATCTTTTTTTTTATGTCTGTCTGTCGCTCGGTCTTTCTGTGTGTGTGTGTGTGTCTTTGTTGCATTTCATTGTTGGCAATGCCATTGTCTAAGTTTTTGCAAAAGCTGGTCCCCTTTTTTTTTTTGCCTTTTTGGCCATATCCTCAATTCGCGTTCGCTTAACAAATTATCCAGCAAAAATTCTTGCGCTTCATTAAAAGTAAAAAATGGCAGCCAGTGAACAGGCAAAAAGGCAGAGCAGCTCAGCAAAGAGCAAGGACTACTACATTCCAACTGTTCTCTACTTAATTTAGTAGTTGAAAATGTAGCGACTTTGACTTTTGAAAATGTATTAAATGTGTAATTGTTTGTAGCGGGAATCTACAATGGTGTCTTTAGAGTTATGCGCTGTGCACTGTGGGTTGCCTAGAAGAGCGTAGAGTGTAGAAAGTTTGGTTTCGACTTATAAGTTTAAAACTGACTTATAAACTACCTTTTTCTCAAAGCAGCATCGTGCAATTTATTAAAGACTTGTTTCTCAAATTTAACGCTATTTTTTATATACTAAATAAAACTTGATTAGATTAAACACGCCCACAAAAGTGAGTGTATTAAAGTGCATTTCGCATTACGTGACATCAATGTTTGAGAGTGAAGGACTGCGAGACGGTTTTAAGGTTTATTTATTTAATTGTTAAATTTATTAAATTCAAACATAACTTGGGCGATCTCATCTCGCCATTCAATATAATCCATTCTTTTCTTTTTTTTTTTTTTTAATTTGTTTGTTATCGTTATCGGGTTACGCCCTGATGTAGATCACTCCTCCACCGCTTCGCACACCGCTTTTCCAATCGTTGACCAATGGTAGTTAGTGAGCTCTCTAACGAAGACAAAGGCTGCACTTCGTCGCCATTCTTTAAAGGCCGCATTGCAGCCCTTCCTCTCAAGAGCTACTTCATCCATATGCACAAAATGACCATGTCAAATTCGCCATAGAACTCATCCAATGGCAAGAATGATTCTTCACTTGATATTAATAATGAAATCGTTCTTCATTGTGACAGTGTTGCCAAGGTAGACGACAGCGTCTTTCAACTGGAAGCATATTCATTGTCCTGCTCTCATTTGCAACTATACCCAACCTGGCAGATTCTCTTTGAATAGCCGCAAAGTATTTGGTAACAACTCGTTTAGTACGACCATAGGCGAGAAACTAGACACTCTTATAGTTCAATATTGTCCCGCTCCGATGTACGTCTTGCCTTCCTGAAAAAAACACTTCATCACATACTTGAAGAGATTGCTGCGAAGGCTTCATCGCTGTGTCTGACACCTCGTCGAGTACCAAGGCGTTCGAAAGGTTCTTTCCTACCTTGATGCAGCTGCGCGTGTTGCTCAACGTAATTCTGCAAAGTCTCAGCACCTTTGCATGGACACCGAGCTCAGACAATGCCGCTTATAATCGATCCATCAACGGACTATGAAATGCTGCTTTATAATCGATGTGTATCGATTTGGTATTTGTGGGTCTTCTCAGGGTTTGGCATAGTGTGAATATCAGGTAAATGGTGTACATACCAGGTCTAAAGCTGCACTGTTAAGGTCCGATCAGTTCTTTCGCGAATGCATTTAGTTTGTCATACAATACGTGCTCGATAGGGCATTATATGCGATTAAAAAAAGACTGGTACCATGGTGGTTATCGCACAAAAGAAATATGGTTTTAGTATGTTTGGGAATGTATTGTGGGATAGCGACGAAAAGTTCTATACCTACCTATGCTGAGGAGAGATACGGCTAGCTCAATCGATGATTAGAAAAGGGCGAACTTGTTATGTCTGAACACTTCTAAATAGTATTGAAAGTATTAAGTATCATTACATATTGATTGTGAAAGCTTTTGACTAAAGTATTATTGAGGATAATTTAAATTCAGGGATAAACACTTAATACTTTAGTATTTACACTTCCATTCGAATTGTTCGGAAGGACAGCAATGTTTTTTTAAAATGCGTTAGAAAATGAATTTAAAAAATAACTCACAAATATTTTAACAAAAAATGGATTTATTGAAATTAGTTTTATCATCTCTTAATCCACTATAATCGAAAAATTAACATAACAAAACGTTGCTAAAAAAATATGTGTTTTAATGAGATAAATACTTTTTCAAATTAATTAATGACAAGCGAAATAAGTTTCGCTCTTGCATTTAATAATAAAAAATACTTTTTTTTTTCGACAGTCTAAATTAATTGTTTTATGTGCGCTTTTCACTAATAAAAAACTGGATAAAAAAGTTATACTTATATTTTGCATATTGCCCTGAAGCCAGCACAGAAACAGCACAATTAAATGAATGAAATATTTGAATTATTTTAATAAATAATAATAAATAATTTTTATTGGGGAGTAGTGCACCGTGACCTTAAAGATCTAACACCTACTGACCTTATAGCTCCCCTGCCAATTTTATCTCTGCAATAAATTTAATTATTTGGTATGGTTCGGTTATCGAGATTCTGTGTATCTCCAGGAGGAACATCCTTCTCCTCTCTAGAGCATCACCTCTTCAAGTTCACAGAACATGCAGGTAGTGGAGCTGGTAATACCCAGCTTGTTTAAGTGTCCTTTTCTATAGTGTCCAGTAAGCAGACCTCTCAGAATCCTAACAGATTTTTTTTTGTGGATTTGCTGATTTCGAATCCGGCAACTGTTTTGGATTTTATAGCACCGTTTTAAATTTATGATGGACTGTAACTTAAATTAAAGGTTATTAATTATCGATATCATTTCTTTTTTTTGCTTTTAGATAGATAGATAATTCAAAACGGTTTTCGGACTTGCAATCGGAGTAAATTTGGACCGGAAAGGGTTTATTTTTCGCCTGGGGGCTTTTTTTAACGGAAATTGTATAAAATTGTCGATCGTGGTTTTTTCAATATTCCCTAATAATTTTGCCATTTCGCTACCAATGTTTCTTAAATGGGTGCTGAAATGTTCGAAAAGAGTTAATTTGTGGAATCAGAAGGGAACCAATTGAAATCTTATTTAAATTTTTGCTTGAATTGCTTTGGAATGAAAAAACAAAGAATTTTCGAAAAAAAAATTTGAATTGATTGTCCTGTAACTAGCAATCGAATCAAGTTAGACCAAACCCGGCTGAGAAGCACTGAACCGTTATTTAATTTCTTTAATTTGACATACAGTTCATTTTGATCAGTAGTAAGATTTCCGAGTAACATCATATTTGCTGACTTCGCAACTCTCGGAATCTCGTTTTTTTTTTCGACGGTGAAACGGTGAAATCCAAAATTGTTTCCGGATTCGTAATCAGCGACACCAAATATACCGAAACATGCACGGGTTACCGAAGGCCTTTTATTGACGTCAAGTTTGTTGCATAGTGTTAGTGGTCACGTTCGCAATTATGAGTGATGAAGGTTGCGATAAGATACTTCAAAGACATAAAAAGGAATAGCGATTGACCGTGCTGCCAAGATTTACGCTCTTTTAAAAGCGTTAACAAAAAGATTTTAAAAATGACTGTGTTTATTTATACTGATTCATTTGCTCACTTTTGTTAGAACAAGCTATTTATTTCGACATTTTTGTAGCGTTTTTTTTCTCAGTGAAAATCTATGGAGTATTACAAAGCTATACAAATCTAATTGCTAGTGAATATAGCCTGCAAGGCTATAGTTTACATGTCCTGTGCACAGAGATTTTGAAGCTCTAGACACAAAACTTTTACAAACGGCTCTCTAAAAGTAACCAGTTCTTAAATCAGGAGTTTGGTCTTTGCTTTTTGATTAAAGATTTGCAACCTTGTTTTGTTATAATTCTATGCGCTCTCTTGAGCTTAGAACTTGCATCAACCACCCAACGCCAGCTTACATCCTTATGTTCATTCACTTGTTAAATTTGTTGTTGTTATCTTCAATACTTCAGAATGCAGCTTATGCTTTGCATTGACAATATGGCTGTCTTTGGCAGCTTCCTGTATTCCTTGTGCAGCAACTTCTTCTTCTTCTTCTTATGCTGCTGATGCTACTGCAACATGACTTTGCAATTTCTGACAGAGCAACCGGGAAGCTGTCACCTTTTTGGAATTCATAAAGCCAATGCACACATTTTACTTTACGTTTTGTTTATATACTCAAAAGATTGTCCGGAAATCCTTTTGTCAAAGTTATCGCTGGCAGCCATTGCTGCACTTTTCTGTTGCATACTTTTTGGGTTACGCCTTAGAATTCTTTTCTCGCTTGCCAAAACTTTAGAAATCTGGCTGACAAGCGCATTTAAGGCGTATTCTCTGCTGTCATTTTTCATAGCAAACTAAAGCATAAAGTTTAGTTTATATAATATGAGCATATATGTTCCAATGTGCATATTCCAAGTTCAAAAAGTTTCGAACGCTTGCTAAACGCTCTCATAAAGTTTAGCTATTGCTCTTTAATCATATCAAATTAGTAGGCCTGCAAATGAATTGAACTTGGGTCTGGTTTTGTGTGTCGTCGTCATCGAAGCCGTCGTCTGTGCCTTGAAGCGCATAAAGGACTGTCTGTGTGGCTGTTATTTGACTGTACCCCTGTGTCTGGTACAAGATGAAAGAGAATACGCTCTATGCGCTTCATTCAAACGCAATATTGTCGCTGCTTGAAGCGTTTGAACCCTTTTGTATCTACATCTCCAATGCTGTCTATCTATGTCTGCTTCAGAGTCATCGTCAGCGTTTTTTTACTAAGCCCGCTAAGCCGCTCGACAATGATACGGCCAAACAATACGGCGTATCACATAAAAAACGTTACGCAATGCTAAAAATTTTGGATGCAAGCTTAGCACCAATGGCTACCAAAAGATTGATGGTCCGTTGACAGTTTAAAGCTGGCAATGTGCAACAAAGGACTCGCTTGGCTTCAAACAGGCATGCACTGAGAAAAATGATGGACTTGCTCTCTGCCTGATTGGCTCAATCAAGTGAACTTACCAACAAATACAAAATATATGTAAACTTCGTGTAAAATTATTTAAAAATACATTATAGCAGAGGAAAATATGCAAGAAACAAAAACATATACATGAGGGCAGTCATGGATTTGGTTTCCTTGGGAAGCGATGAGCAAACGGTAAACTTTATGCTGTCATTTGGTATATCCAAAATGTCATGAATTTTTCACTGTTTATGATATCTTTCACTCATAAGTGAGTCCATCTATTTGTATAAACATCTCTTCGCCTGATAGCTCTTCTGAATCTACGCAGTAGTTATTAAACGATCCATTGGTCAAAGGAAAACTTGTAGCCCATAGTATTATCACTACAGGAGAACACTGTACAACCCTGAGTCGTTTTCTTAGCAGAGCTTGAGCTTCGTCCACTTTTTGTTTTCCTTCTAATTTTTTCCTTTTCTCTTCCGTTTCTTTCATCGCTTGCTGATAACATTTTCTCTACTGCTTGTGTATTCGAAAAATTCTGCTCCAGAGTTGCTGTCATAAAAACTTGACCATTTGAAGTCAGATATTCCTCTACTGGAGATTCCGTAGATGGACTTTCCAGTGGCTCTCGAAATCTCGCTTTCTTCACTATTTCAATAAATATAACTACTTCAAGAAATTGAATTGCAACTTTCAGATTTTGAACACATTAAAGTCACGTAGAAGACTGATATTTATATCAAATTTACCGTTACCTACCTGTGTTTAAAAAGTGAGCTGAATTTTGTTATAAGATTACAAATCTTTTTTTTTAGTAATTCCCATTCGATGCAATTCACCTTTTCCAAAGTTTTTCCAGTCCTCAAAATAAGCTAAAAAGTCGTTTCCAGTATCGCCTTCAAATATTTTTGAAGTGATGTCCTAATCTTTTTAATTTGGTACAAAAATCGAAATCAGGTTTATAAGGCGGTTGCGGAGCGATATGAGTGGTTTTTCGCGAAAAAATCACGTAGAATCAATATCATGGAGATGGTGTTGGGAGAGAATCGACTCTTCCGAGGCCCAAATGATCTTTCTAAAATGTTTGCAACCACATCGACAAGGTCAATCGAGAACCCTGGACGTTAATGATAGTCTGATGTGTTTCAAATCATCTCTACCTTCATTGAAGTCTTCGTACCAGTACCAAGTTTTTTAAAATCGGTTTTGGTACTTTGTTGGAGAAGCACAGTAAGCGAAAGGACCGATCTACTTAGCACGAACGCGGTTTTGGTTTTGAGGTTTCATGAAATCTTGACTATAAGTTATCGTGTGTGCTAGGTATACTCAGTTTTGGTGCTTTGTTGGCTAGCCACAGTGGGCGAAAGAGGCCAATAAAACGACATTTATTTCAAGTCGCGACAATTTGTATTCCCTCAATCGATGTCTTCCCGCATCCTCTTTTTACAGTGAGCTCAAAAACATTTTGTCGGCTTTGGAGGAAAGTGTTTTGTCTTATTATGGTAAAATCAAATTAAAATCAATCAGCTTGATAATCTGCCAGTCAATTTGACGGAATAAATGAAGATTATGTAAAATATGTGATATATGATTTGGAAACGCATAAAGCTACTGCACATCGACTTCCATTCATTGATTGGCTTTTCATTAATTTAAGGCTTAAACTTTTTAACCAAATTCAGTGCTTGTTAGATTAGAAGACAGTATTCTGCCCAATACCGAATAGTTGCCGCATATTCGTTACATGACTTGTTTTAGCTTCTTTGCAGTATTTTTTTGCAGTGTTGTCACACTGTAAAGTGTGACCAGGCTAATCCAAAGCCATAAAAGTGGCATTCACTTTGTTGTTGTTGGCTTACCTTTAGGCTATTCACTTCACTTTTTACGCATTAAAGTGCAGTACATTTTGTTAGCATTGGAACTACTTTTTTTATTATATTAATTACCGGCAACCACAAGCTTCATGATGCATGCCACATGCCGCATGTTGCCATACTGCAAGTGGTTTTGGTTTAATTAACATTTTTTTTTATTGGTTTGCGGCCACTTGTACTTTTTTGCTTTATTTCACATTTTATTTTATTTCAATTTTATTTGTTTTGCATTGTGTAGGATGCACAACGGTAAAACCGAAACCAAACAAAAAAGAGAAAAACCAATTGACATTTAAAATGACACTAGGCAACACAATTGACGTTAATGGAATGCCCCTTACTATAACATGCACTACAAGGTATATCTGGTGACGAATAAACCGAGTCGGGCAAACGATTTTTTATGTATATATCGAGATTTAAAAAAAAAACGTATTTCATTCGTCACCAAATCACCCTTCACCATCACCATCTTTTAAACCTTTTCGGCATGCCGACTCATGATAAACATTCACTCATTATCGGTACATTTGAACCAAAAACATACACCACCCGTCGGGCCGATTCGATTCATACAATTTTTTTGCAATAATTGTCTGACAGACACGATAAATGTTGTGGCGGTCACACTTCCCAATTTTATACTACCGGCAAACAGCAAACCTAATTCGCTAATTCGTTTTTGTAAACTTCGTCATGCCGATTATCAGTATGACATGTCATGCCGATTTTCTGCACGTAGCTTAAGTTATTGAGTGGTATGATTCGGGTGGCCTGATTTGTGTCGCCTGATTCGAGTAAGCCGATTCATGATTTTCCGATTTGTTTCATCTGAATTGGATCGCTTGAGTATTTGCTAATACGCGTATTTTTGGACTAATCAGAAAAAATTTAAGATTGTCGTTTTACCGCATGCCAGACTTGGGGTTGTTGAGCACAAATAGGGTTTTGGGTATCCCACTGTGTCACAGTAAATACTAAACAGTGAGACTCCAGTATAAAACGACGTTCGGCTTGATTTCGAATATTTTGACTACAAAATGTCTTGTTTTGTAATATTAACAGTAAAATTAACTTAGTCTTACCGACTTTATAGGTTGGTGCGTTTTTTTCCGGCTAATTTAGATTGACCATCGTATCATATTGGGAATGTTTTTTAAGAGTGTCAAGGGCAGTGCAATAAAATGGCACTGCTCATTTCAAAAAAGCGTATTCAAACAACATAAAATTTTTCTAGCATCCTTAATATGCCAAACCAATTTTTGTAAAATAAAGCTTAAAATTGTGCCACAGAAAAAGATGAATTTAATAGCGAATTTGGAGATTTGAAAAAAAAATTATCATTAACTAATCCAAATCCTACATTCAAAGAATTTTACGGCTCATTAAGAAAACTTTAAAAAGTGACTAAGATATGGTAATAAGACAAGAAAAATGATATTTGGTCTTCAAACAAAGCAAGGGCGCTTCGCTTGCTGCCCGCTTCGCTTACCTACCAGCGATAGGCGGCCCTGCTTCCCTGCGCACTCCGATTTCCCCACCAGTTATGGGCCATATAAAATAAATGTTTATATAAATACGGTTCGAGAAAATTCTGTGTGGTACTGATTACCTCGCAATAACGTAACGTTTTCACTTGAAACCTATAACGTTCGAAAAATTAAATGCTCGCGATTTGCAGAATAAAAGTTTCACATCGATACTTTACGTTTTAGTCAAGTAAAAATTGATTTGAAGTAAAAAAACAACAACAAAATATATTGTACACACACAAATGTTGTAATTTTGTGTTTTCTTTTTTCTTCTTCGTAATCAGCTGTCATGAGAGCGTGTATTATGTAGTCGAATGTCGATTATCCCAACTTTATGTGATACATTATAACCAACGAAATGCATGTTTTGTTGCCTAGTGTAATTTATAATGCATGCCTCTGTGTGCATGTGTGTGTGCTTTGTTGCTTTGTTTCAATTTCAATTTAATTCAATATTATTTCAAGCTTCACCAAAACACATACACACACGCACACATACATAAAGTGTGTGTTGTTGTGCGCACGCTTAGTTAAATCTTAATCAAGTCGCTTTACTGATTTCGATTTGTGGCACGCATAATAAATGACAAGGACGACTCTTAGTCGCTGCTTCGCTTAGCACCTCTTGCCCGGCATGTCCTAGTCGCGGGGTGCATTCCTCACTCTTAACCCTTAAAATGCAGGCAAAACTTTGCTGGAAGTAAAAGCAAAAGCAAAGCACAAATAATAAGCAGCAAAAGAAAGACACAAAGACAGACAAAAAAATAACACAAAAATCCACTCAAGTGTTAAAATAAAAGTGCGTAGCAGTGCGAGCAGAATAGCGTGTATAGAGAGAAAGTGAGAGATGCAGAGTTGCATATATTTCAAGCGAGTCCTTAACTGATTTCCCAGTGTAAACAAGTTGCTTGCCTTTGCTTGGTCCTTGGTCCTGGTTGCTACTGTTTGTTGGCTTGAGTGTCCTCTGTGTCCTGTGTGTTGGCTCCCTGTCCTTGCAGGTCTGTCTGGCATCATGTCCCCGTTTTTGTATGTTTTTTGTGTCTTTCTCTCGTCGCTACCACATAAAAATACAAAGTTTATGTTATGAACACAAATAAAAAACAACAACAAAAGTAAATGCCAAACACACTCACAAAGCGCGAGTTTTGTGTGTCGCTGTACATCAGGAGCGATGTGTGTGTGTGTGTGAGTGTGAATGTGTGTGAGTGTGAATGTGTGTGAGTGTGTATGTGTGTGTGTGTGAGTGTGTGTGTGTGCGAAAAAAGGAATAAAATACAATAAAATGAAATGAAATATAAACACTGAATGCCAAGCCAGTGAGAGAGACCTCCAACCAAGACTGAGCCCCATTTAGTACATTTGCAAGTTGACATGGTGAAGCTGCTGAAGTGTCATCTCGAAAAATCTGCAAAAAAAAGATTTGGAAACAAAAAACCAGATATGAAAGCTAATTTTAACTCAACACGCGAAGTTTTACATGCCCATGTAGTACTCTTCCTTTTTTATTTTTAATTGGTTTTATGAAATTCAAAATAAATCAAATATCTGTCTATAAGATTCTTTTAAGAGTTTCTACTAAATTCCATAGTTTTGACTCCTAACAGCTCGATACCATTACCAGATGCAGGGCGTCCGACTTATGATCGAATACATATTTACTAAGATAAAGCCATCAAAAAAGAAGGTGAATTTGAGCTTTTGGTAAGGCCATATTCAAAGCTCTTCCAGTTCTTCCAATCATCTTGGAACGCCGTCCTTTCATAAGTCTTTTCAGTTTTGGGAACAGGAAAGAGTGCATACAGAGGCTGAGGCTTCCTTCTTCTTCTTAACTGGCCATAACAACTATTTACCGAGCTACGGTTTAAAGCAGAGCAATCCTCCAGGCGCCTCTGCTTCGTGCGCACCTTCTCTAATCGGTGATGCCAAAGTTAGCTAGTAGGTTCGCTCCCTGGTCCTTTCAACGGATGCATCTGCATGCATGCCATTCTTCAGCGCCATAGAGCGAAACGGGAAGAATGAGTGTCTCATAGAGTGTTAGTTTTGTCTGACGAAAGTGGTCTCTACTATTCTTTAGCCTACTGAGACCAAAGTAACACCTATTGAGAAGAGTGTTTCTCTGCTGGATCTCCATTCTGATCTCCATGTTCGTTCTTCATTGTGACAGTGGGGCCAAATATTTACGAAATTCTTGACAAAATCAAAAGTATACTTTGAAACATAAATTTGAGAATCCAACTGCGGCGACTCTCTACGCGAAGCAAACATACGGCTGGATTACGATCTTGTTTTTGGCCATGAATTGATTTACCACTTATTCGGTATCTTTTTTCTAATGCTTCAAGCGAACGGAAAGTTGACCGTATGACTTTGTCGCAGTAGTATAAGATGCACCACGCCACATTCATCGAAGAAAACAGTGAGAAAAACTTTAACATTTGACTGAAATGCAAAAGCACGCTAAAACACGTCCAACCAACAAAATGACTGATCGTGACAACATGTGTTCGGGACATGTGCACAACATAATAATAATAATAATAAAAACTAGATGCAGACAGTCGGGATGGGACACTGCCCGACAGTGGGATACCCTGTACCCATTATTCAAATCAAATTTCTGTACAAATTTTTGTATCGAAGCGTTGAGTGGCAAAGGAAACTGTTCAACGGAAGTGGGCGCGATAATTCGGAAAAAGTTCAACATTGTTTGGTTTATGAGCCTAACATGAGTCAACGTACCAAATTTTGTGGCTCTAATAACAGTGTGGATAACTTTTATGTTGTGGGTGTGAACCGTGAAATTCAAGTGGAAATGGTGTGAGATATTGGCATGAATCGATAAACTTGCTCTTTTCCAACAAAATGCGCATGTTTTGGTAACATTTTTGTGGCTCTAACTCTTAGAGTCTCTGAAAAACAGACACCAACACCGACAGACTGATATGGCTATATCGACTTGATATTACTACTGATCACTTTTGCCCAAGGAACTCATTGTCTGCCAAGCCTCCTTTTTCCTGTTACATACATTGCATAAATCTATAATATCCTTTGTGTATAGGGTATGAAAATTAACTGGCTTCTGTGGCGCAAGCCTTTCTAGCTCACAACAACAGGTATTAGTGGTCATAGCAATATGTTGTCTAAGTGCTTAGCCAGGTCACAAGACATCTAACACATAACTGTGCTATGAAGGATGACAGCAGTACCTGCTACTAGCGTAAGCGTAAACACTGTAATGTTTTAACTGAGGTATGAGCCAAAGGTTTCTATGGATTCTTGTGTGAATGCCGCAGCTTTACTGGCAGAAGCTGAACAGTCATCTGCATACGTAGCAATCATGGAGTTGACTATGGCTGACAAGCCCTTAGTTTACCAAGTATACAGGTACAAGGACATTCCAATGACACACTCCTGCTTCAATGCAAGGTATTACTTCCTTGGTCATACGAACAGAGATTTGACATTCAAGTGCAAACCTTCTTGCCAAACGAAAACGATGGAACACGGTGAAGCTTATAAAGTCAAATAGCGTGGGTTCTTATAACGCATTCTGTGGCGAACGTTCGCAGTAAGCGCATTGCTTCATATGAAGCAGCAAGGATCTCCAGGTTATTTGGTGTACAGTATCTGCCCACAGTGTACTTACTCCGTTTGGGATGGTAGGTGGTGGATTAAAAGCAACACCAGGAAAAAGAGTTTTTTGTTAAGAAAAACTCTCTTATCAGAGGTCTTTCTTCTCTTCAGGCTTTTGAATGCCAGAAAGTCAGTTGCGTAAGAAGAAAGCGTAACGCAGGCCATTTGGTTTCGCAAGCTCAAGTTTCAGAGGGCTCTGTAACTCCTTTGCCAAAACCTCTGCTATCTTTGCATTTGACACTATATGGAATGTCTACGAGGTTGCCGTTTAACATAACGCGTAACCTTGAAAGATAAGAACAAAGAAGCACATTGTCAGTAGTGCACGGGCGCACGTCAAAAGAAGAGCCTTTCAATTCCGGTCTCTCTGTGCGTAAGGCCTTAATAAGGCCAACATCCTGGCATTAGCTCCAAGGTTGCTTGCAAAGCACATAAAGCGATGACTTTATAGTCTCGCCAAACCCACTTTTGGATTTTGGACACAGTTCTTAAATTTCGCGCTATACTTAATTTATTTCTAAAAGAACTGCAATACATGGAAGCACGAACGCTAAATATACATAATTTGGTATTAATTGCAAACCGGAATGCGTATTAGTAGCATTTTGGTAGTTTTGTCAAATAATGCGTTTGCGCGGTCCTGATTTAAGCGATAATTAACAAATTTATCGAAAATACATCCTTGCTTCAGGGACTCAATACAAATGCGATCCTCGCCAATGTCCAAGTTCAAAAAGGCTGACGAAACGCATTCGGGCAAAAAAAGCTCCAGCTGTATTTCAACTACTACCTCGTCCTTAACTCGGGCACGTAACTTATAATCTGGCATTTTGGATTTGGTCGCCAAAGTTTGCTTGTGCAGCGCCCGCAATTCTTGCTCATTAATCTCCTGCACCAGTTGATTCGACTGCACTGCTCCAGGGGTTCCACGCTTTACGCGCACGCGATGTGGCGCCAGATCGCCAATAGATTTTCGATTATGCAATTGTTTAGTTTTTTCCAGCGAAATTTGTATATTGTATTTCTCACTTAGAGCCTCTGCAACGATTTGCATAAAGAATTTGTAAAATAAAGAGGAATTTTGGATTTTGTGAAAAAACTTTGGATTGATGGCAATATCACAAGCTTCCACATTATTGCCAGCGCGATCCTTTGTGTGGTGTGGGTCGGACAAGCTCATCGGTACGCGAAAGGATCCCGGAGTAGGTGTCTTGAATACTTCAATAAGCTTTTCGTCGGAAATATCTTCGGGAGCCGGCACTTCCGGCGCTTGGCAAATGTTGATAAAGAATTTTTCATCATTGTTCACTTTGAAGCTCTTTAGGCAACATCCAGGTGTGGGCTGCACTACCATACAGTCGGGTTCATCTATTTTGGTATCACCGCCAGATTTATTGAAAACATGTTTAATGTTATCTTCAACTGGATTGCGCACAAAACGTAGGTTTTGTTCGTCAAAGTTGTCGTTGCCTTCCAGAAAATTCGTGGGACACGACATTTTTCGTCAGTTTGTAATTATAGATATGCTTCCGTAAAAGTTGATTGTAGAAAAATCTAAGGTTACTGAGCTAACTTTTTAGAGTACAATGTATGATATAGAAGGCAATAGTCATTGGAGACATTTGAATTTGTTGTAAACATGTTGATGTTTTTACGGCACATACGTAATATTTACAGTTTTACTTTTTTTTGAGTTTTATATTTTAAGGACATTGGACCCTTGAAACCCACAGGTCTAAGGCATCAGGCCTTAGACAGGCTAAACAGCTCCTTATCTCCTACAACTCTAAAAGATTTAAGAAAATTGTTTAACTGAGCAAGAACAAACTAAGAGTACTGACAGGACTACTCACCGGACTCTGCAGATTAAAGGGGAACCTAAGTAAGCTGGGCATCACCATCTCTAACACCTGTAGGTTTCGCGATCAAGAGAAGGAGTGTGATGCACTGTCTAGAAAAAGACTGAACGTCCGAGGCGGGTATAGACTCTCGATGACTGATGTAACCCTATTAGAACCATCCCAGGTTATGAAGTACGTACCAGAGATAGGCAGGGGAAGAGTATTTTTGAAATCTTCGCGCGGAAGAATCAGCTAATTTTTTTAAGCTATTTTCAAGTCTCAAAAGACCGAAAGCTGAAGAAGAAATGCAAAAGTGTTCGATGTGTATGAGAAAATCTTGAGTTTTGGTTTATATGAAATGGTTTGCAGTGCTTGCTTCTTTGATCGTTAGCACACGTTTTAACGAAGGAGAAACGTCTCCTTGCTGAAAAGTTTGGATGCATTATTGCTACCCGAACTGCTTATAAGGAAACTGCTTTGATGAAAACCAAAAAACGGACTTGCGTAGAATTTTCGCTAGGACCAGCACTATCTAAGTGTTTCCAGTATCCTATTAAATTCTAAATACTCTGCGTATAGTAAGTGTACCAAAGCAATGACAGCAAAACCAAAAATAACGAGGACAACGCAAAACAAACAAAAGCCATTCACATTCACACGTACACACATGGAGTCACATACAGATGCTCCTGTCCAACGCCAGCAAGGCACTTACTCAATTAGGCCAACATTACTTTGTCTCTGGCTGTGATGCGCTTTCAAAATGAGGTTTTATGTGATATTCTTAGCCATGTCTAAAGATACTGTTACAACCACAACCACAACCACACAATATACGACTTTAATAATGCATTTGGCAAGTGAAACATTTCATTAAGCTCCTTTAAATATGCAACAGATTGTAAGCTCTTTAGTTTTTGCGCTGTTATGGCCAAAATCGTTTCCGTTTTTCGTTTTGCCAAGTAAAAAGATAAAAACTAACGACACCTTTGTGGCCAACACCTTCACAAGGGACGGCCACAGCTGCCGGCAATGACATTCAAAATAAAATTCAACAATATTTTGGCAAAAAAAGAAGAAGAAGAAATAATCGGGGTAAAGAAAAACTTTAGCTTTAAATTGAAAAAGATGCAAAAAAGTGGAAAGGGAGAAAGAGAGTGAGAGAGAGGAAACCAACATGGGCCAACTTTGTGGCATGTGTGTAAGTGTATAGGTGTGTGTGCATGTGCGCTGCTTAAATAAAATTTGTCATAGTTGTATGTGTGTGTGTGAGAGAGTGTGTGTGCGCTTACCTCTAGTAAACATAAAACGTTGCATACTTTGGGGACACCCGGCTGCAACTGGGCGACAATAAAAAACGACAACAACATCGAACTACAGCAAAAACAAGAAGAACAACGAAGCAGCGACGCAAAGCAACGCGCAAAAGTCATAACGAGTGCAAAACCATGAAATGAAATCGTTACCCCCTACCGAGCGACCCCTAGGTAACCCCTCTCTGCTTGGCACCCCCAGCAGAAGCAGCAAACAAAACATGCGTACACAGAGAGAGAAAAGGTGAAAATTGACAACATTCATGCAGAAAGACAGTGACGGTAATCACTGTAAGACCGACCGTGTATGCCGTCACGAAAATCTGTTGTCACGTTCGGATAGTGTTACTTTTGTATGTGCGCAGCAGCCACATTAGAGCGAGAGAGGTGCGCGTCTCTATTAGCGTGCGAAGTAAGTGCGAAGAGAAGAGCATGTATGTTCGGTTACTTTTGTTGTGCTCGCACGCAATATCGTGGCAGATCACTGGTCTTAAATATCAGATTATATCTCCAGTTGAACTCACCCGATGAGGACACACCACACAATGCTGGTGAAACTTATGCATAGTGAATGTAAAACAGCTTTATATATATATGAAACTAGAGGGCATAGCTCTCTGTAGATGTAGTTGGCTACTTCTTCTCCACATGCAACTTCTTATTCGTATCCATATCTCTTTATCCTTGTCTAGCTTTTTTGACATCTCTACTTTAATTTTCACATCTCTCCACACTTCCATTTCCTTTTCCTCTGTCTCTGCTTCTTCATCATTACCCTAACCGGTTTCATCATCTTCCACTTCGAAACCCCCTTCGCCTTGCTTTCCGCCGTCGCCGTTCTACACGTCTTTGTCTTGTTATTCGTATTCATCTTTGTCTTCCACTTTATCTTTTTCTCGTTCTTCTTTGTCTGCCTTTTCGCCTTCGCCTTTCTTTTTGTCTTTCGCTTCGCCTTCATCTTTACATTTGTCTTACAGTTTCTCTAATCGTTACTGATCTTTTTGCACTATACACGATTTCCGAATCATAGCGAAATGCTGGTCATTCCAATTGATCGTGTTCATGGTGTCGTGCTCTCTGGTGTTGCGTTTGATATGCACGAACTCGTTTCAGTTGTTCTCGAACGTGACTCAAACATGCCTATACTATTATTCTAAAATTTGTTTAAAAAACTTGTAACATTATTAAGCTGTTTTGAATTTTCAAGAGTTTCACAAAATTCCGAACGAATTTTACGGATTTCCTATTCTATTTTATTCTCTCCGTTTTCGTGTGATTGCATTACACATTTTTAACGACTTTGTTTTTAGATTTTAGGTTCATTTTACAAAAACTTTTATTTCGAGTACATATTTTTCTTAAACATCTTCAGTCGCTTCAGTGGAATGCTCAGAAACTCAATTTCAGAACTCCGTTTTTCTCTTTGTGTATATATAATGCGAATTGTTTTTTCTTCGTTTTTGTGCGCTTTATATTCGCATTCGCATTCACATTTGACATTTGCTTGTTTGTCCATGTGTGTCGCTGTGTGGCGCCACCCGCGACGCACTTGGCCAGAAATTAAGCAATGTGTCCCAAGTGTGCTGTACGCTGCGTATACGTAATGTGGCAGCAGTGCTTTTTGCTGTCGCTCTTGGCTGGCGTTGCATTAAAAATGAATGCAATTTAAAGTTATCTTTGCGAATGTGTGTGTGTGTGTGTGTGTGTGTGTGTGAGAGTGTGTGTGCGTCGGTGCTTTACTCTCGCTATTTATTTATTTTTTTTCTTTTTGCATATTTATAAAAAACGCAAGTTCGCTTTTTCTGCACTTCTTTCGTTTTGTAGCCTTGTTTCTCTTTCGCTCGCGTTTGTACTGCGATGGCTAGCACTAATGGTGCTCCATTTGGTTGCAGCCTGGTTGCAAAATCAATTAGACAAAGTTTTGCTGCAGTTGCACACACACACACACACACACACACACACACACACACACACACACACATTTACATGCTGCCATTTTTCATTTTACTTTGGCTGTTTCGCTTCCACGTCCAAAAGAATGAGCATAAAGTACGCCGTGAAATTGCATAAAAATTAACAGTTCAATGGTCGCTTAGGCAATTATTTCGTTTCATTTTTGTTTACTTTCCTTTTGCCCCTTTTGGTTGGCTCTTCTTTATCAATGGCTGCTAAAGCCCGTTAGCAAATGCTGAAAGTGAAAAAAAAACTATAGCATACTTTTAAGCGCAGTCGCATTAGCAATAATTGTCGAAGGCGTTCTGTGGTCCTTGGGCGGGCTCAGTTTTGATGCTCTTCAAGAAGGATGCATAAGTTTTGTCAGGAAGTATGCATCGCTCATAACTGTGCTTTCTCAAACCAGTATTCATATCTTTCAGATTAAACCAAATAATGTTGTTTGTTTGAATGCTTTAAGATCGATAGAAAGCGGTCCAAATTTGATGCCAAAGATGAGATTGTAACGAATGCGTTGAGTTGAAGACCACGCAGAGCATTGACTTTGAAAACTGTTTTCGATAAAAAGAGTGCTTTTTAGTCGAATAGAGAATGCACGTCGCCTACTTTTGGCACAAACATCGAATATATATTTTGCACAAAGTCTATTCAAAATTTGTGCATAATAGCAATAAGTTGAGTGCTAAGAATAGTGCAAATCACATATATGTTTACCTAGAAAACAGAGGTATATTATTCAGCATAGTTAACAATTTGGCTTGATTTTTATAAGATATAAGATACGAAAAAATTGGTGTAGCTCTTTCTTGAATATACTTTTACGTACTTAAACTCCAAGTTTGCAATATTCTCAGCTTTTTTAATATATAGCCGGCTTAACATACAACCATAGAATTTTGAGAACGGAAGATATATGTAAAGCATAATATTGGCTCTGTTAACTTAGAACTCAGCTGATTTTTGTTTTGGCAAATTTTGCGAAGTTTTTACTTGTTGCTGAAAATGTGGCTCCCTTGTTTTTAAGGCAGCATTAGGCGCAGGTGCCTATCCAACAATGCAGCATAGATATCGTGATAAGTCTAACGAACACTTTATAAAGGATATTATACCTTCTTTTCAAAAGTGACCCATATAACAAATAATTTGAAAGAAATTTTTTAATGTAAACTAAAAGTTACTAGAGAAGACGACTTAAAACTAAGCTGAGATAGTGAAATTTAGATTTATTATTTATTTATTTTATTTTTACCTTTTCTTGGATTATTCACCCATCCATTAACGTTGCCTCTAATTATACAAGAGCTTTTTTGAGCAATTCAAGCATAGTAGCTTTCAAGACATGTTTCTCTATTTCTACCTATAAGACAGTCAATTTTTAATTGCTTTTGGGTTGTCATCCCGTTTCATACAGATATAACGACGCAAGGCATATCTATTACAAGGTGCCTGCTGGCTCAAGACACACATTTTTTTGAACAGAGAGAAAGAGAAGCGCTAATTATATGCGTCAACATGACCTTCCTTATTGACGTTTACAACAGAATAAAAAATAGTGCCTCAAACATGAGCGAGTGTCCGCAGACGGCTCATACCTTGTAATATAGTGCCTTGGAACAGAGAAGTAACTTTACTTACTTACTTACTCTTGAGCGCAAAATGGTCAGTAATATCTATTTGGGATCAAGAGGAGAAAAGCCTGAAGAAGACTCAGGGTTAAACAAACACTTGGGACAAATGTATAGTTATTATAGTTATTATATAGATAGTTTCCAAATAATCACTTATAGTATAAGTTTGGCCAACTTTTTGAAGTGCCGCGCCGTTGTAAAACTACTTGGTTGAACCGAGGCTTTCTCAATCGCTTCAATCATCTTTCCTATATTGGGGATACCCCTCATTTTTAGTATAAAGCCTTTGAGATACAACTAATTTCCGTCAATGAAGACGACTTACATAATTAACGTAACACAATTAAGAAGGTGACTACCTTCCGTTATGGCAGCACTCGTATGTGAAGAACTCTTACATTGTGCATACCCTTTTCTGCATTTGATGATATCGCACTGATGGACTTCATAGCCGCTTATCGCTGTATTTGTATTGCTTAAGTCAATGGTACAGTCTTCTAGGGGCGGCTTTTGGTGCGCAGCCTGGAAACCCACTATAGTGTTCCAAGTGGCTGGAAACTCTGCTCATGTTGAGCGGCAATGGTAAATTGTTTCATTTTGAGCAATTCGCAAAGATGTATATGGATCCAGAAATATATGTATTGAGGAAGTAATCTAAGTAATAAAAATGTGATCTTTGTTGGAGAAGAGCCACCGTTTAGAGTCGCTATTGATGATGGTTAAGCATATTCCTTGCTCGTAAATAGCATATAGATTAGCAGAGGCATTATGCGGCAGAATACATCGGCATCGGTTTAACTGCAAGAGCATCCAATAAGCCGGCTTCCGATGACTTCCTTTATTTATTTTTGTGATTTTACGCTTTTGACCTACTATTGAGGTTAATCAGCGCTTGAGGTTATCTTCGTTTTACCCTTTCTCAAGCTGAAATGCCTGAGTTTTTTTTCTCTCTATATAAATTTTTTCTTTTCTTTTTTTGCCTTTGGAACTTTGGAAGTGCAATAAGAATTTTATGATATAAAAACTATAAACTCATTTTTATGGCGCATTTTTAAAATTCTTGACAGTTGGGCAAAACTTTCGGCGACCCCGACAAATTTGAAGCATAATAATAATAAAAAGAAAAAATAACAATACATATAAAAGGGAAAAGTAAAATGAATTTCCTTGCATCAAACTGTTGGCACATGTCTGTCATATGTTGGGAATTTCGTTAAATTCGTTATATTTTTATTATTTTACCATTAACCTTTTTATTACAAATGCGCATACATATGTGGACATGTGTGTGTGTGTCTGAGTGTGATGAGACCATCGAGACTTTAACTTTGCGCGCATTTGGCTTGACATTCCCAGCCATTCAATTTGGCTCTGCTTTCCGTTTACTGCTTCTTTTTTTTGTTGTTGTGTGTTTTGTTTTGGCCACGTTAACAATATGAGCATTTTGCTGTTATTGAATGTTGCCTTCGACTCGTTTCAATATTGAATATTTAATTTCTGGCCAAACACACACACACACACACACACACACACACAAATGAATGTATGCATTGGGAGGAATAAAAATTTCTTGCAGGCCCCCCCTGTGTTGTTGCTGCCACGCCCACTTTGGCACCATTGACTACGCGCTGCGGCCATTACACAACGAAGCTGTGGGTTGACAGCATTGACTGTGCTAACGATGTGCACGGTTTTGTATACAAAAGGACAAGAAAAACATACAAAATAAGGAGAGAAGCAAAAAATGAAGAAGCAAAAAAAAAAACCAGCAAAAACTCAATTGACTTTCATTTTGTCGGCCATTTTCACAGCATCGTTTGCTGAACGCACCAATATACACTAATACATGCAGTCAGCAGCGTGTGTGTGTGTGTGTGTGAGAGTGTGTGTGTGTGTGTGTGTGTGTGAGTGTGTGTGAGAGTGTGTGTGTGTGTGTGTGTGTGTGAGTGTGTGTGTGTGTGTGTGCTTCCTGTTGCTGGACGCAATCATCTGATTGCAATTCGATGTGAAATAATTGGATTTGAAATAAAAATGTTCGCTGTTGTGTTTTGGTTGCGCGCAGTGTATTGACATGTTTGTGCGTGTGTCTGTTTGTGTGTGTGTGTGTGTGTGTGTGTGTGTGTGTTAGTATGGGCATAATTTACCGTTGCTCTCATGCGCATTTCCTTGGCTTGAATGCTGCACATGCCGCTAATTTAACTGTTATTTTTATGGCACAGCCACTTGGCAGATTACCGTTACCCAAATAAGTAGGCAATAGTTTTTTTTTTCTTTCTTCTTCTTTCTGTTTGGCTCGCATTTGCGAGCAAGAGCAGCTGCAAGCGTGTGACCTCCATAGTTGAGCGCATCCTGAAACTTCAATTTTGGGTCGCTTTTATGGTCCTTTTTTAAATTTGTCCCATGAGTTTCGGTTGCTGGCTTTAAACATCAAAGATGTTCATACAAGTGCGACCGAATTAGGTAAAATCCAATCAACTCTTATAATTGGCTTAGAACTAATAAAATTGTTCTAATATGTGGAGTTTTTGGGAAGAGTACTCGGGAAAAACAAAAGACGAAGAGATCAATCAGCAATGAAGTCCATGCATAATTTCTGAATTTGATGGAAATGGCTCATGTGCCTCTATAGGCCAAGCCATAAAGTAGCATTTTCAAGACATAAGAGGTTGACAATCGTAGGCGCTCTCTCTTTCTCTTCGGCTATAACTGCACAGGCCCGGAGATGGAGACCAAATATGTCAATGATGATTAGAGTTATGACAGTCCCGAGCCCGCCAATTTTGTCGCCAAAGCGTTTTGTGATGCCACAGTGGTCCAAATCTGTCGACTTCATAACAGAATGCCTTTTTTTTTGTAGTTTATAATTTTGTGGTGGGAGCAAAATTTAACTCTTTTAAGGCGGTATTGTATGCTAATGATATGCAATTGAGAAGTTTTTCTGTATATATTTGAAAAATTTTGTACTTTTGTTAGGTTTTGGAGAGGAAATGAGTTCCCCATCATATTGGTCCTTCAAGCTCAGTGCATCTCTATAAGGGGTCGGGGAAGTCAGCAGAGACGTAGGCAGAATTGAAGTTGCTACAATGGTATTTATGTTAAAGTACTTGCATTTATACAAATATTTTACAGTTGGCAGTTTCACTTTCCCGATATCTGATCTGCATACATGATGTGAAAAATAATCGTTTTCGGGAGCGGTGGTACAAAATTTAATTTTATTTTAATTCCACCAATAGCTTTCATTTTCATCTATTTTGAACGTTCGGCTACAGAGTTTCAAAGTATCTTTTCTGTGTGGAAGTAGACAGGCAGAGCACCCAATCTTGATGCTAATCAGCGGGCTGCTACCCAGATTAGATGGTGGTAGATTAACCCTAGATGATCCTTATTGTACATACACTAAGGTTCTTGTTAGTCGAAACGACTACGGCAAATTTTAAAAAGTTTAAACTTACTTTTTTTTATTTATACGAAATTTTAAAAAACTAATACTTATACAAAATGTATGCATCTGAGCTTCTGCACTCTTCCACAGCTTAGCAACGTTTAGACTCTAGAGCTATCTATACAGAATATGAGCTCAATGTAAAGTGCGCAAATATGAAAAAAAAAACTTTGAAAATTTTTCATCGTCGATTCGACAAAGATGAACCATTCACGTTTAAGCACTATGAGCTATTGCAACTACTAACTATTCTAGGCACCTACCAGTAATGCTGCAGGTTCGATGATCGGTAAACAAGTGAACTTGTCTCCAGCAACTGGTCTGCCTTTTATAGTGCTGACTGCTGCGTTGTCAGCCAATCACAGCTCGCGTCTATCTCTGTCTTGGCACGTTCGGCTTAGTTCCGTTATCCTACCGTGGTCTGTTGTTGATATGTTTGTGCTTGAATTTTGTGCTTCGTTGGTGTACTTAATATAACTTCGCGTATAACGGGGACTTGTTTACTTGTTGTTTGCTTGTTTATGATACTGTGGTTCGAGGTCTATATATTTTATGTTCAAACTTAAGTAGGTTTTTATATTACTTGAATAGTAATTACCCGTCGTTTTTTCCTAGAGTGAAAAACTAGAGCGGCCTACCAGGCTTATATTTACAGAATTTATCCGAGAGAAAGAGACAGAGCTATATGAAAATATATGTATTGAGCATGCCGTCCTTTTCTTATCCATATAGTTTTAAAATAAAAACCACAGTCCGACTAACTTAGTGTTTGTTTACTGATTTTGCCGCTTGGAGCGCTAACGCCTTATATGAGTTTACTGAATTTTTGCTTTTTTAATTCTTTTTGTCAAACCAAGGATGGCCAACTTTTTATATGTTTGATGTTTTTATTTTTGTTGTGAAAACTATAGAATTGTCTTTACTCACCTTTAGCTCGTTTTAAGGTAATACCTTCGCCATATTGCAAAATCATATACATTTTTGCTTTGCTTATTTTTTAATTAAATAATATCTCTTTTTTTTATATTTTTATTATTGTATATTTATTTTGTTTTACGCTTCGCCATTGTCAAAGTTTTAGTTTGTTTTTGTTTTGTTATGAGAAGTTTTCATAAAAGTTTTCTATATCATATTTCACTTTACAATTTAAATTACTATTCATGTATAATAATAATCATTTTTTATTTGTTTATTATTCTTTGTTTTTCTTACAAACTATTATTAAATCTGTTCGCTTTCCATCTTAAATATGAACGCTCACTTCATTACCCTTCTATATTTGGCTGCACTTTCGAGACTCTATAACTAAGATATAACTAAATTAAAGATACGTTTTTTATATATTTATATTTTTAATTGTCTAGCATATTTCGAACAACTACGCACATAAATATATTCTTTTATGAGTTTTTGTTTCAAATTAAATTAAGTTTAAGTTATTTATTTATATACAATTTGCAAAAACAATAAAATTGTTGCAATTTACTTAATTTATTTGCAAATTTATTGCAAAATATTAACAACAAAAGCCTTTGCCTGCTTTTACTTGTAATTAAAAAATGTTTTGTTGTTGCTGTTTTTAAATATTTTGGTTTTGTTTTACTCTTTTCTAAATTAATTTTTTGCTGATTTTGCAAATAGCTGTATTATTAGTTGTTAATTAATATTTTCTCTGCAACTCTACAACTATTTGTTTCTATACATATTTTTTTATTTTTTTTATTGTTGCTAATGCTATAAAATGTTTCGTTTAATATTTGGCAATTCGGTTTTAGGTGTTTTTTTTTTGTTGTTCGTTGCAATGTTTTTTCATTTTCATTTTCATTGCCGTGTGTAAAATGCGTAAAATTAAATGCAAATATGCTCAATATTTGATTTGAGTGTAATTGCAGTTGTTGTTGTTTTTGGGTTGTTGTAATATTTAGCTGGGTTTACTTTCTGGCTGTTTGTTTTGTTTTTATTGTTACTTACTTTTTTTTTTTGTGTATATGGTTATTTATGCAAATCGTTTATTTAGAATGTAAATTTAAATATAATTCTTATTACTAAATAGAGATTTTTTTTATTTTTGTATTTTACAATTGATTTCAATATACAGCACAATTAAGTTTAATTATTGTTTGCTCATGTAGAGAACTCGCACATTCAATTTGCTTAGTTTTACAGAGTACATAGGTTATATACATGTACAGTAGACGCTCGAAGTAGAGAACGCTTAGATATTATATGAAAACAAGTTGCAGTATATCTTGAATTGCCTTAAAAGAAAATTCGCCTGAAGATTAGATTCTAGTTGAGTGTTTCAGTGGCTTCTAAGTTATTTTTTTCGACAGGGTTGCCAACAGCTACTTACAATCTATATATAGGAAGAAAGGAAAGGAATTCAAAATTCTATATGTGGGAAACAGGAAGATTCTCTACCTTGACAGGGGCACCAGGGTTGGTGAGCAAAGCGAGCAGGGTGCGGAGCCCCGTAGGTATCAAATATTTAGTGTTCACTATTTATTCTATACGAATGAGCTCAACTGAGTAAAAAGACATACAGCTACACAACACATGATGCAACCAGCTTCCCATTGTTTTAAGTGCTCGCAATAAGATTTCTGTATAAATGCACTCAAAGTTTGAACCACATTGAATGCATTACGTATTCATTTATTCAACATACACGTTGTATAGAAATCCTATTGGTTTTGTGTGAATACTGTATCTATAGAATCTACTATAGAAACTTGAAACGAAATGACTGATGATATTGCATATGGACGCAGAAAAGATATCATTCAATTATTCAAATACATCCAATTCATTCACATTTTCACGCAAACATACGCCACGTTATCAGTGCTCCTTCTTTCTGGATATTTCATTATTTGAGTTCTAAATGAAGGTATTCAAATTTTCTACCATACTAAATGACCGAACATTCGGTATTCGACACGTTGCCAATCTTTACTTGTAAATAACTAGTATGGTATATTTTTGATTCAACGAATATTCGGACAAATTTTGAATAAAAAGAAGTCGGTTGAGTCAGCTGGCTTACATTCGGTATTCGGCCAAATCACTTTTGCTTGCAACATACAAAACCGCTTTAAAATATAAAAATTTTAAATGTTTTTGAAGTCACGCTACCAAATAATTAACAAAACTTTTTCAATCCAATGTTCCCACATAGCTGCGGAGTGTCCACTGCGATGTATTTAATATATAGTATATATTGTTTTTTTATTTTTAAAATTATCGCTTGTTTAGCCTAGCCGCCCATGCAACGCATTGCCAATTACGAGCATTATTTATGGACATCGTTTAATGTGTGCCAACTGCCAAGCTGCCAACTTGCCTGTGGGGTCAACAGCCAGAGGGCCAACGGCCAACCAAAGCAACTTATTTTCACATAATTTTCTAAATCGCTTTCATTTATGGTCCAGCCCAAAAATGCCATTCGACGGTTTGTCCAAAAGCCATTTAGCAGGCAAATAATTACATGCCTTGACCAACTTTATTAACTGCTCCAAAGTTTTATTGAACAACAGCCGTAAAAACCCAGAGAGAAGAGCGAGCACCATGACTAAACGAGATAGAAGTTTGAAGAGACGAGAAGACTCTCGGGCGACCCAAAAGTGTCAAATATCGAATTAACTCATTTCAGTTTCAGGCAACGCTCTAACATGAAAATGGGCGGTTTCTTTTTTTGGTTAGTTCATTTTCTGGCCTAGCCAAAGGGGCAGCAAAAAAAAGTAACTGCTTTTAAAGTTACAAATCTTGGCCAGCTGCGCTTGTCATCAGCACAAGGAAACCTTCATTAAATGTGACAATACCAAGCCAGCTCTGACACCGGAGTAGGAACATGCTCACAGCACTGTTTTAGCTGTGCCAGCAAAATGAGTGAATTACAGAAGAGGATACCATTGGGTTGCTTCGGTGTGACGCATTTCGAATACCCTACGAGCTTTTTAAACTTGTTTTGTAGCTATAACTAGCTATACCTTTAAGAACGTTAACAATGAACATTACCATTTGTTTCTACGAAATCTGTGTAAATTTTTAAACCGACATATTTGTATCTAAGGCAAATTTTTCGCAGTGTACGTTCAAAACATTTAAAAGTATAAACAAAAGGGATATATTCTATAGTGCCAAAGAATAGTTTTCCACTTTAAGCATGTAGTACTTTGATTTTGACACAATGCTCCAGTGAACTCGAAAACGGCTCGACCGATTACCCTGAAATTTGTTGTGACATCTTCATTGAAGTTGAGGGAAAGTTTATGGTGGAAATATGCATAATTTTATGGTAGAGCTAGAGGCAAAGGATGAAGATGAGAAAGAGGATAGGAAGATATTGATACCAATATCTGCAGATGGACTTAGTATCTGAAAGAGAGAGGAAAAAGACGGAAGGAGAACGGAAAGGGGAACGGGAAGAAGATTTTGGTCTACCTCGAGTGGGGCACTAGGGTTGGCGAGCCGAGCGAGCAGAAGGCACCCTATTTTCGGTTAAAAAAAATTTCGGCTGAAATCGTCAATGGTTCAATCTATTTTGGGAAAAACGAAGTTTGCGTGCTAGTATATTATAGATTGGTTCGTAGCTTACATGCTTTGAATTTTTTATATATATGTTAGAACAAAGTGGCTTTTCTCATTGGAACCTTTTTGTCCGAATTGATCAAGGCCAATTAGCTAATCTCCCGATTTCTAAAGTTAATACTGTAATTCTGAATTGTGTGAATTATTTTTGAGTAAAAGATTATTGCAGTATCAAAATTTAAACGTAAATTGAACCATTTTTAAAAATCTGGAACAAATTGGTCAGCCGAATCGAATCTTATAAACCTGACTTTGAACTCGGAAAAGACAGTCCCAAGCATAACCATTTCATGGAAATCCAACTATTTCCTTTTCAAATGAAATTACGCATGATGAATTTCGAAAATCTTCCTATATCTTTGATTACTGATGCCCAAAGTAAATGTTGAAACTCTGAATCAATCGTTTGTAAAGCAGTTATTGAATTCGATGCACTTCGATTTTGAATAAATGTAACAATATGAACTTTACTTAACACGAACCAATTAATATCGACTGTAGTTTTATAGCGCTGCAATCGTTTAACTCAGTTATTCAGTTCTTTTTCGACCGATTGTTCCTGTGCCAGTTATAAACAAGTAGTGTTCCAATTCCAGTGTTTCCGGCATATGTGGCTACATTTCAAATAGGAAATTAAAGTGTTGCATTGATATTGGTTTTAAACTTAGTTACATCATGCCAGATAGAAAGGCTTACGTGGACTGTTAGGTGGATTTCTGCCATGCGTTCTTTTCGGCAAACCTATAACATGTAAAACTTAATATACCCCACAAAGAGACCTAAAAGAAGTGCAAGCAAAGAGTATTCCATGCCTCTTTAGCAAGTAGGGCAACCCAGAAAACGTACAGTTGACCCACCCACAGCATCATTTAGACATCACTTGGAAGTTCCTTAATTAAGATTTTGTGCGTTCTATAGCACTTCACAGAGCCCTTCGTCTAATCCAACCGACGCTTTTTAGTGGGTCGGCCGGACGGACGGGCGGACGGACAGACGGACAAAGCGTCAGTGCTTGGGTCGGTTGTTGGTCAGCATTACTTTAATTGTTGTTAGACCGCTTTGTTGCTGGCATTGTTGCCGAAAATAAATCCTTCAGAATTGCTTAAGACAGAACGCTTGAACGCCTGTTCTTAGCTGTTGCTTCCTGCTCGTTGTTGTAGTTGTTGTTGTGTTCCAATTACAAAGCCACAAAAAGTTGAAAAACTGTGCAATGAATGTGGAATCCGAGGGTTGTACATTGTTAGGTTGTAGCGGGGAGCGGTGGCAGGCAGACATTCAAGATTGTTGCACAACTTTTTATCGTGTCTTAATGTAATTGTTGTGTTTTGTTGAGCGTCCTCTGCACACTGTACTTATATTTGGTCCAAACCAAAGCCCTTCGTATTACCAAAAAAAAACCCACCCTCTTCCTTGACCACAAACTGAATAAATTCTTATGTCTTGTAATTTGATTTGCTCGCACATTATTTTGATGTTGTGTGTTATAGCTTTATACAATATTGGATTTACGCCCCAAATGTCTCACTCTCCCTCTCTTTCGTTATCCCGATGATCCCTTGCTAAATGTCGGACTGTTCGATTTGCGTCATGGCGGATTTTTCACATATCTTTAAATAGTTTTACAGCATTTAAGTTGTTTATGCACTTCCCGGATGGTGTATTGGCTGCTTGGGAAGGTACATAGCTTAAAAAGATATGAGAATCTTGATTATAATACAGCTTGCCATTGAGACTATACGGCAGATATTGCTTTATGCAAAACCTGTAATGACACAACAATACATGCAAATAAGCAGTAATCGGTTATATGCAAGACTTTCCTGTAAGGATTTTCGCATAAATGCAAACAATGCGTAATCGGTTATATGCAAGACTCTTAATCCATTGTCGCTAAGCGAAAAGTTGCGTTTAACTCTAGATTTTCAAACCCTGTAAGACTAAAACAGTCGTTTCTTTCCATACTTCTAATAATCGTTTATATGCAATACGTGACTTCAATTGGCTGTTTGCTAAAGGTTTCTTCTTAACAACTGAGAAATCCTCCAAGCGCCTCTGTTTTGCCCACGCCCTCTCCAATGGGTGATACCAAAGGTAGGTAGTGTGATACTTCTAGCGGAGGTATGGTCTGCCCTTTCGTCCCCTCCCTTCGACACCCTCATTAAAGACGTTTCTCGCAGTAGCTTCTTTATCCACACGCACAACATGACGAGTTATGTTATCGATATCATCTGCATATGCGAGCAACTGAATGTTCCATCAAAAAGTTGAAGTGGTTGCATCAAGTTGCAGAGGTAGCATCGCCTTATTTACGCCTCGCTCGGTGTCAGGAGGTTCGGAGAAGCTCTCTCATTATTGCATTAACTTTGCAGTTATACCAAACTCAAAAAGTGCGACATAGACGCGATCTATCAAGTGCTGTTTTATAAACGACAATGTGATGATGGGTGTCGATTTGCTGTTCATGGGTCCTCTCCGGGAAAAGCAGCGTTTAGTTTAGAAATTTTTCGACGTTGTCTTGCAAGGGCATTTAAACTTCGTTGCCGTAAAGTGAGCTTTCCTTGTAGGCTTATTACGGGCTAACACCAGGCTGTATTAGTTCGGATTTTCACTTGCAGCGTGCCATATGTTGTCTTGGTCAATTTGTAAAATGAGGTTAAGCGGTGGGAGAGCAGCCAAGGGTTCGGGGTGCCAAATTGCACAAGCAGCAACAACAATAGCAAAAAGCAATGGGGCAAAGAATGTCAGATGGCAAAAGATAAAGCAAAGCCACTGAGAAGAGGAAGCAAAAATTCGCTTAGCTAAGAGTTCCAAGTATTCATGCTAGGGTTGTATTCAATAAAGGAGAAACTACTGAAGCGGTTGGGGGATAAAACACCCCAATTTCGACTTTGACTTTTTTTTGCCAAACTTACTAGTGAAGCCAAAAGTCGAGCACTAAGTTGACGCAACTTTAATTAGAAGCGAACTTGGACCAAACGAAGCAGTAAAGTGTTGCAACTTGAAGTGTAACCTATCGGACACACACACACACAACGTCACACCCTTTTAGTATACGTGTCCTCATTGTTAAGCGGCAAGTCAATTCATGTTTTTATAGTTAACATATTGATAGGCCTTCGTCAATAAGCCGCAACGAATCTGTCATAAACTAAATTGTTATTTAATACTTTATCGATATTTCATTTTTATATGCATGACTATCGAAGCACTTAATCTTAGCAACGAATAGCCACTTTTATAAAGTTAACTGACTCTCCGACACAGACACACACACACGCGGGCAGAGACACGGGACCTTGGAACCCGCCCGTAAACTGACCTAAATATGACCACAAGATGAACATAAAATTGAACATTGGCGTTGCGTTGGGTCCTGCTGGACAGGATGGGAAACATAAAATCATGCTGGCTGCTGACCGAGACATAACATTAAGTAGCAGAAACAAAACTTTATGACAAATTGTTGCTGACTGTTCAAGTAATTCCCTTGGCAGAGTGTCCCATTCCCAGTGCTAAAAGGCCTCTAATGTGTGCGCTATGTTCAACCAGTCATAAATCAAGCTATATAGCTACACTGCATTTGTACTTAAATGCACTGAGCGAAACGACTTGTATCACATTCTTCTCATATTCGTACATCGCCTTCGATGTCAGTTTGAATACATTTGTATTGCAATTGGCTTTTGTACCTATACTTATATGCACTGAGAGAAAAAATTGGCTTTTGAAAACTTTTGATTAAAAACAAAACATACTCTTCTAGTTTTTAGTTCTTAAACAGCATTTGCATTCGATTTAAGTGGTAAAGTCAACCATACCCTTATTTAAACGTGCAATAAGCGAAAAAAATGTGTAATGTTTAAAAAAAAAAAAACTGTTAGTCTTAAAGCCAATATCAAACATTGCTTTAAGCCTAATTCGAATAAAGCTTTATTGAATAAGCGATGATAATTTTTTGTTATTTGGCCACACAATGTCATATACCAAAACACCACATAAAAAAAAACAACAACAAATATACACAAACACTGTCACAAACTGTTCTCTCTTGTTTTTAGCAATTTATGCAATGGCACGTCATTCTACTATCATTCACACTGTTATATGAAGAGCTTTTTTTCTGTTTTCTCTACACGCTATTCGCCTTTGTGCTATACCAAGCATACAATAAGTGACGTGTGACTCCTTACAAGAAAAACCTGCACTGAAATCAGCTTGCTTACATCGGTTTGGGAATTATAAAAGTTTCCAAGCTTGAAATTTCAATGGTTTCTTGAAATAATCTGGAATATTCAAAAAACAATGTTTAACAGATTCCAAGCACAATCTCAATAGCTTGTTAAAATCCTCTTGGGGAATTAAAAGGTGCTTTTAAAAAGTTTTTTCCCATGAAATTTTAGTTTCTTCTTAATATTAGCTCAATTTTGTAAAACACTCAAGAATGCAAATTTGATACTTTTAAGGAAAGATTTTATTTGCTTAACTTTAGACCTTTTATTTCTAAGTGCAGGTTTAATGAAAGGGTTCGCCATCTTTATTTTTGTTTTTGTAAGCTTAGAAGCTGTTATTAAGTTAAGCTAACTTGAAAACAGTGTATTATAAGCTGCTCTGAGTTTAAATAGGCTAGAACAAACGGTTACTCTATTTTTTTTTTGTCTTATTTTTTTTTGTCAGTGTATTTTTATAGACGAGCTTTGCTTTGACTTTATGACTAACTTGGCGCATTTGGCAGCTGACACTTGGCGTTTTCGTCTCATCCCGGCTACTAAATGCTTCACATACTCTATATACTTTCTTATACCCTAACTTGCCTTGTCTTAAATACAACATATATATCTCTATGCTAATATCTTACGTTTTTACGTTTCTCTGACGCTCCTTGGCGGCTCTACTGAAAAGGCGCGTATTGTCGCTGTCCGAACACGGTTTGTCACCAGATGCCCAACCTTCTTGAGCTGGGCGCCATCAGCTTGTTGCTCACAGATTTGAGTGTTGTTGATGTCGATGCGAGCGTTGACGTCGGCGGCATCATGTTCAGCCTGGCTGTGCCGCCTAGCTCGGTGGTATGACTGCTGCTGGCTTTAGCCACCAAACTGCGCGTGGTCAGCAGCTCCATGGGCAGGCAGGGTGAGGTGGCAGCAGCTGCAGCGCCAGTGGCGCCGCCTGCTGTGACGGCCACATCCAGGCAGCTGCTGGGTGCCATTTCTATATAGTAGGTCTCATCCGTGGCCGTCGTGACGCTGGCTGTGGTCGGCGAATGCAGGCTACTGCGACTGCTGGCCGCAGAGCTACCGCTACCGCTGCCACTGGCGCTGAGCGAGGCGCTATAAAACTGCTGGCAGCGACTCAGCTTCTCCTGCTCACGCTGCAGCTCACGCACGTGCAGATTATGCAGGGGCGAGCTGTAGGGCGCCTCACGCCGTGTGCTATGATGCCATTTCTGTAGCCGTGCAGGATCAGCACTCGATTGACTAGCGCCGCCCGGATAGTGCAAAAAACTGTGTGCATCGTCGGGCTCGTTGAATTGTCGCTGATGGTGCGGACGCGGAGTATGCCGGCGCTGCCAGGGCAACTCACAGCGATAGACATGCGCCAGCCCGGCTAGTAAGACAATGAAGAGCATGCAGGAGAGCAGCAGCACTACGCCCGGATGATTGTTGTGCAGCAGCGGCTGTAGCTCCGCCTGCTGGCGTCGATCCAGCAGCAGCTGCGCGGACTTGCTGGATTCCGTAACGGCCGCTCCCTGCTGCAGCTCCACATAAGCTTTGAGTTGAGCAAATGTACTGAGTTCCTGCTGTGCGGCTAGAGCGTTGGGCGTGTTGACGCTGCTGTGCTGATGGCTGGTTACAGCTCGTGATGTGGTTGTTGTTGTGGGTGTAGTAGTAGAGGTTGCTGCTGTTGCCGTAGTTGTGGCATGCTTTGTGCTGTACGTCATCTTCTTTATGGTCAGCGAGGGCTTTGGCTTGGGCTTCTTGTTGGCTTTGTGCTGCTGCAGCACGTTTATTGCTTCCGGCTGTCGCTGCTTATCAGACGACTGCTGCTCCTGGCTGCCAGCCAGCAATGATTGCTGCTCCATGTTGGCATCCGCCACTGTAGCTGTGCCGGGCAGCAGCAATTGCTCGGCATCGACCAGCAAGTTGTCGCCTTTGTGCATCAAGAGCGGCGTGCCAATTAAATGTCGGTCCTTAATGTGCAGCTGCAGCTGAGCGTGCTTATGCGGCAGCAGGGCGGTGAAGGGATGGGCTGCTCCTGCTCCTGCTGCTCCTCCTGCTGCTTGAGCGGAAGTGTCGTCGCTTAGCTGGACATTTGCCTGGCTGCCACTTGGCATTGTTGCCATTTGCATTGTTTGCCGTTTTAATAAAGTGTCTCGCGTATTATCGTGGTGTTCTAGCTGCTGTTGTTGTTCAAGTGTTTGTTGTTCTTGTTGTTTTTGTTGCTGTTGTGTCGCTTTGTCTGATTTTATCAATGCTAAAATTGTTTGCGGCTCTTGAGTTGTTGTCACCGATGTTGTTGTTGTTATTGTTGCTGTTGTGCTTGTTGGCCTTATCTCCATGTTGGCCATTGTGTGTCGTCTCTGAGGCGCAGTTATTGTTGTTGTTAAGCCAAAATTTATTGCTGTTGTTGTTGCTGCTGTTGTTGCAATGTTGTTGGCTGCTGTCGTTGCTTTTTCGAGCGAATTACTTGCATGATTGGCAGTGCTAGGCTTCACTGTAGTTGTTGTAGCTGCTGCCATTGTTGCTGTTGTTGCAGTTGTTGCAGTTGTTGCATTTGTTGCTACTGGCATGTCAAGCATTTGTTGCTGCTGCTGTTTCAGTTTTGCTAACGAAGTTGTTTCAGTTGGCCGCAAAGTTTTTGTGGTTAGTGGCGCAATGTTGTTGCCAGTTGATTGCATTGTTGTTCTTGTTGCTGTTGTTGTTGTTGTTGTAACTGTTGGCACTGCCACAGCTGCCTCGACTGCCTGCACCTCCTTTGGCTTTTTAACTTTTGGCATAGTTTCAGCTGCTGCCTCTGTTGTTGGCCAGCTGGCAGCCGTTGTAGCTGCAGCCTGGCCACAAATGTGCCAGCCCGCGTCATCATCGTCCTGCACGTCCCCATCATTTTCATCTTTGTCTGTTGCCTTTGGCACCGGCGCCGCCGTCGCCGTCATCGTCGCCGCCTGTCCAGCGCAATTGCTTTTGAAGTTCTCATAAAAGTTGTGCAATTGCACGAATTGCTGCTTCAAATCGATTTTTCCCAGCGCCCTAGGCTGTCCAGCATCCACATTGCGGCAAGGACTGGCCCACTCGGCTATGCCCAGCATATCGCTGCATTTGATGGGATTCTCCTCCAGCAGTAGATCTCTAAGCTGCGGCAGCGTATGCAGCATGCCTTGACTCAAGCTCTCCACGCCCGCCGCCTGCAGATTCAACGTTATCAATTTAGGCAGCGGCAAAGCCGGCAAATAGAGCAATCTATTGCCCGACAAATCTAAGGTCTCCAAGCTGGTTAGTGCTGCAAAGCACTGCGGCTGCAGCTCCATTATACGATTATCCTGCAAAAATAAATGCTCCAACGAGGTAGGCAAACTATTTGGCACACGCAGCAAGCGATTGTGATCGAGAAACAGCACTTCCAGCAGCTCCAGACGGCCCAGCGCATCATCCTCTACTTGAGCTATGCGACTGTGCGAAAGATCCAAGTACTGCAGCAGCGGATAGCTGTCCAAGTCACCGCAGTTGATGGCCTGTAAGACAAGTTTAAGACAAAAGTCAGTAAAAGTTTTGGATTGGCTTAATAAGTATGATTAAGGCTAAGGAGTGCTGCCACTGCTTGCCCCCCGAGGCCAGGCAGCTCTTCAAGCATTCTTACGAAATTAACTTAAATCTGCCGTTATAATTACTTCAAAGGCTACGTCAGAAACGACGACGACGAAGAAGTTGCCACAAAGTGAGACGCTTGTTGACGACGGCGTCAGGCAGTCGCACAATTTCCTTCCCGGTTTTTCCTTCCCCCCTCCCTTGCCAGTTTTACGTCAATCTTTTGTGTTTCGGCTTTCACTGCCTGACTGGCATTGTGCGGGGCAGGCTGACTGTCTAGCTCCAAAGTAAACATAGACGAGCGCCTCATTAAATGAAACAAGGCGGGCTGCCTGCCAGCCAACTGGGCAAATAGTCGCGCCACAGTCAGTGGCAGCTCAGTTGGCCCTTTGGCAATTTCCCGAGACATGCGGAAGCGCAAGGCGTCTGCCCGTCCCCGTGCACCGATTCCGTCATTTGCTTGGGCCCCGGCCTAAACGCCATAATTTCCCATGAAAAGGCTGCGTGTTGACTGCCGATAAAGGCATAACGGGAAACGAGCTTCAACATCGGCTGCAGAGTCAAAGAGATACTGAGCTAGTTGGAGTTAGCGATGCGCACGCGAGCCGATCGTGAACACTAAATCGATGTGCTGAGATTTGTAGACATTTGAAACTAAAGTAAAGTTTTTGATATTATACTTCTAAAATCAGTTTAAAATCATTAAGTTCTCATGAAGTTGCAAGTTAATACTCAAAATATTCTGCAAAATTTATGGCTATTACTGCAAAAAGTTACATGCTATATGATCAAATTTGTAAAATGTATTAAGAAAACTTTGCTTTTAATAGGTCAATAGTAATTTCTCTTTAAAATTATTTTCTCATAACAAATAACTAAACTCTGAAAAAGGTGATTTTTTGCACAGCTCACGACATTGATCACACATTTAATATGAGTTTCAGTTGTAAAAGACGTATTTGCAGTTTTTAACTTGATATTAGGTTATTGAATTGGAAAGGATTAAAGCCTTTTAAATATTCTAGAAATCAATATATTTCCATTTGGAATAACGGCTGTGACTAGTAAAACACTCTAATATGCCATCTAACACGGGTCGAAATATGCTGAAAACCATCAATAGTAAAGTTGGGAGAAAAACTATCTGAATACTCGATATATATTTAATTACTTTTACGGCTATTTCATCGCCTAAACGATTGGTTTATCTTATTTTTTTATAAGTTACTTAAATGTTGAGATCGAAAAGACAGATATATTATGATTTAAAATATATTTCTCCAAAATATTTGCTCGAAGATTTCATACCATTTCATTCCAACTTCTGTGGACGAACAATATATTTTACACAAAAACTGAATTCGCATTAGCTTCAGTAGAACACCATTACGACCATGAAACAGCAGGAATTATATTGAACTTGGTAACTGGGCTTACTGCATGGCTGTAAGGCAGCAAAGCACAAACAGGAGCCGAGGCAAACGATTCGAATTCAGATATTCCAATGTTTTTGTGAATGTTAGCACAAATTCAATGATATCTGCCTTTATGTTTGTACCTTTAATCAGATTCTGTAGCAAAAGATGATTTTCTTGTGCACTGTGACTTCAGTAACAACATGAGCTTGAACCAAATCTAACAAAAATTGTTTAGGTCTAACTCCACTTTCTTTAAATATTCGAAATATATGCAATAGAAAAAAAGTTCTTCTTAAACGAACAAAGCTCGTTTTAGAAATCGTACTTAAATCTCGCTTTGAAACTGTACATAAGTTGGCTTTAATTTGCGTGAGTTTACGTGTCACGCGCTCATCTCTAGTTGAGGTGGCACAGCTGCTGCCTCTGTTTTGGTCTTAGGTTTAGACTTGCCACACTGGCAGACAAATTAAAATGCTTGGCAACAAAAGCGTCCTGCAATGAGTTTCAGGCTATACAAACTGACTGAAAGCTGCGAGAGCACCAATTGCATGCACAGTTATGAAGCCGCTTGTGGATGTTGCTGTTGTTGTTTGTAGCTGTCGCTGTTGGCTTAAACATGATTATGCTTATACCAATTATCCTTATTTTATTAATGGCCAGACAGTTGCGCCACAATGAGCTTCTGCCTTTGTCTTTGGCTGCCACGTAAACAGCTTATAGCGAGCATTTTTGCACCTTTTATGGCTTGGGCCATAATCGACAAAGCCAACAACAACAACAGCAACAGCAAAAACATAAAGAAAACAGGAGCCGCTGGCGGGCAGTAGCAACATCCTTAGCCTTAGAGTCCTTACAACCTTAACAATTTATACCGGCGCATTTGTTTGTCTACACTTAAGTAGAATTCCAGCCGGATCAGAGGAACAGTTTAGTTTGTGGTCCTTATAAATCTGTTTATATTGCTTATTTAATTTTATTATTTTCATGAGCTCGTTAAATCTTTCGGGGAACACTTTAGCTACAATTTGAAATTGTTGCCCACTGTGGATATACATAAACATATGTTTATGTTATGAGTTTGAAACACTTTTAAGGAGTTGGAAATGGCATTATTAAATATAAAAGGGAAATGATCAGGCTTCACGTGAATTACGTTCATTTCCATCGAAGTCGTTTCAATGACTTTTATCTAGAAATCAGCATTCTCCAAATATAGGTTTGCATATTTCGACATATGGTTATATACCATTCAGCGTCCTTCGTTGCTCCAGCGATAGAGTTGCCACATCGCCAATTTTTGCGAAAAATCAGGCAATATTTTGGTTTAAAGGTTCTCCCTTTGATCTGATGACATAATCACAGTTGTGCCAGAAATCTCTAGTTTCATTGAAATTCTCATAAAAATTCCGTTGGTGAGTTGGTTTTTCGTTAGATTTCTCATGCTCTTTCTAATATTTTTGATAGATTGAAGATTTGCTTTTTGCTACAAAACGAAAGATGGATTTGTGTTGAAATTAGGTTGAAAGATATTTCGGGCACACCTCCGAATGGCTGATTTTTCGGAATTTTCCATGACTTTCTCGTTCGGGACTTTTGGTATAGTCGCAATTTCAAGTCGGTCTTAAGTTGAGCCAGATATATGAGTCTGGTGGAGTTAAATGACTCACAGTAGGTATCACAAGCCCGATAACGCTCAACGTTGAAGGCTTCGATCGCTTGTCATCGAAGCAGAGCGGCTTTGATAACGAAAGTCAAAAAAGTACAGTCGATTACTGAACAAAAATGTAAAATTTTAAGATACAAAAATTATGAAATTTGGCTGTTACAGCGCAAGAACCACTTCGTAGTTTGAAGTTTATGATGCGGCGATTCGGGATATTAACGTTAATCTGCTTCAACAGAAACGGCGAGTCAACATCACCTGTCCAAAGAAAATCATCAAGTTTCAGTAGCTCAATCAACAGCAGCTCGTATATAATGAACTTCAATTAAGCTGGCCTGCCCCTTTGTCTCCTTCCGTCAACAGCTGCATTGAAGACAGTAGCTCCTTCGTCCATAGGTACCATCAAATGTGGTAGTCGTTACCAACGTGTTAGTTTCGTCTGAGCGTGGTCTTTACTACTCATTTGCCTACTGAAAACAAATTAACACCGATTGACAAGAGTGATTCCCCGCTTAGCCTCCATACTAACATCGCTGTTCATTGTACCGGTGGTGCAAAGGTGGAAGAAATCAAATCGAAGAAAACATATTCATTATCTTGCTTTTATTTACAACCAAACCCATGCTGGCAGATTCTCTTTCAATATTCCTAAAGGTTACTGTTGGGTAAGCAAAGCATTTTTTGCTTAAGCATGAAAAATCAGTCTGGGCGGTGCGATGACATCTATGGCAAACTAAAATCGCAATCGCATTCAGGCAAACGCACATCCGAATCGGTTTAAGGTATATATAACACTGATTTATTGAACTTAACATAATTAATATCTAGGTGCTTGAGGCGACATAAGCTTAACAGAGAGTGGCTTACAGTTAGAACTAGAGCTTTTAACATATGTTACGCTACTCTATTTCTGTAAAGTGGTTGGGCATATTAGTTTGACCGAACAGTTACCACTCCATATAGTTATCGAACTCCAGATGAATGCAACAATTTTACGGATGTCGGTGGAGGGCACTGGTAGGGGCCACCTAATTAGCGCCCGTGATGCCGACGAGCTGGGGTAGACAATTTCGTTGCCCCCACAACCCAGAGACGAAATGGATTTTGAATACCATTTCAAACGAAATTTTAATATCGTCATAAGTGGACAACTCTAGAGGAGATGCATCCTATGGAAAGAAACACCATAGTTTGGTATACGGACGGGGCTTTGACAAACGAAGGCACAGGACTAGGAGTCGCAGGACCGAGGACTCACATGTCAGAATCCATGGGAGTCCATACCAGCGTATTTTAGGCTGAGGTTTGTGCTATAGGCCGATGCGCTGATATAAACCTAAATAGAAACGACCGGAACAGGACAATAGCGATACTATAGTCAGGCCGCCATAAGGGCGGTTGCAGGAACCAGAATAAACTGGACCTTCTGGGACAATGTAACTCTCTATCACTCACATGGGTCCCTGGGCACACCAATATCCCTGGAAACGATCCTGTGGACAATCCAGCGAGGCATGGTGCTGCGAACCCACTGATAGGACCAGAACCTTTCTGTGGCATTGGCAGCCACGCCATCAAGCAACTTCTGAGGAAAGAGGAAAGAATAAGACGAGCTACAAACTGGATAAACACTCCAGGTCAGAGACAGGCCAAACAGTTACTTGGTCTTACAACCAGATTAGGTTCAAGAAGCTATTGCTGCTAGGGAAGAGCTCTACCAGAATTCTTACAGGTCTGCTTTTTGGACATTGTAGACTTAACGGTCACATTCTAGCCGAGTGTGCTGCCCTGGCAAGACGAAGGCTGACGCTCCTGGGCGGGTACAGGATCTCGCTGGCCGATATTACCTGGTTGGAACCATCCCATATAAGTCAGTTTATAAGTATGTAGTAATAGGACTGACAGGAGACCTGTAGGCTCAGTGAGGGGCACAATAGATCTCACAGGTCGCGGTGCGGTAATCCCCAATAACATTATTATTATTCCCAAAGGTTCCGATAACTACTCGTTTAGTATGACCAATGATATCGATATCATATGAGTATGCGAGCAACTGCTTGCAAGCTTTGTAAATAGTGTAAATTAATCTTATCGATATACGAAAATAACGCTCTCTTCCCGATATCATGTGCTAGTGTGTGTGTGTGTGTGACTACGTGTGTGGGTATGTGCGTGAGTTTATTCGTGAGCTGGGCCGTGCGTTAAGCTGTCGTGTCTTGTGTTGCCGCTTATGTCACTCATTCTGTCGAGTCGCTAGTAGCGCTGCCTCTGTTTTTTTTATGTATCTATGCCTGCCCTTCCATTTCTGTTGCTGTTATGCCTTTTGTTTTGTTGTCTATGTCAAGTGCACTTTTGTGGTAGCATTGCGGAACCATTGTGGCGCTGTTGTGATTTTAATTGCCTTTGAGCTGACAAAGTGGCTTTTCTCTATCTCTTTCTTTGCTCTTCATTGTCTCTTTTGCGCCTTAATTGTTGTTATTTTCAAAAGAGCGTAAATTTAAGTGCGCTAAAAATTTAATAATCGATAATAAAGATTTCCGTTGCATATGAAAAACAAGAAAAAAATATTAATAGGTCCCTGTGCAGAAATTTACAGCACATAAAATTTGCTTAAAATGCGGCAAAAAGTGCCGTTTGCCTGCAAGGCAATGGCGGCGATAAACGGTAGACGGAAGTGCGCGCTAGGCGGCAACAAAATGGCGGCGAAAATTTAAAAATAACAAAGTGTAAATCATACGCGTGGGTAACATTTTGTCTGGAAGCGCACTGAAGCACAACACAAACCAGTCCCAGAACCAAACCCAAGCCACAAAACAGATGCTAATTAATGGCCTACGTCTGGCGGAGCACACAGTGTGCAGTGGTGCGGGAAGGGGGGGCGGCACACAGACCGCGAGAAAACGCAACAGCCAAGTAGGAAGTAAAAGAAGAAAAAGGAAACTGTGCTTTGGTGGAAGCCAAAAGCTGGCTGAGCAGCTGCCTCGAATGTGCCGTTAATTGCCGGCAAAAGCGTCAAAATTGCGGTTCATTGGCTGCACACAGACAGAGGACAAACTCATGTACACAATAACCCGCACACACACACACACACACACACACACACACACACACACACACACACACACACACACACACACACACACACACACACACACACACACGCACACACACTCATACACAATTTGTAGACGCATGAAGCGTGCCAGGCGACACGCTTGATCAAATCGCTAATTTTATTGATTACAAAATGGCGGCGTTTATATTTAGGAGCGTACTAAAAGAACTAGGCGATGTATATGTATTCTGAAAGAACTCTTAAAGATAAAAAATACATTTTTGTTATGCAGCTTCAAAGAACCTATGAATCATTTTGCTACTATGCAGGAAACATCGACTGGCTACGATTGTTAGCTGTTGTGTCAAAAGTATCGATAATGAGTAAACCGATAAACGATTGAAAAACATAAAGGTTTATCAATTTGCTTGCTGTCTGTAAGCAAGGATGTGTTTCGTTCTTATTGGGCCAATTCAGGACAGCTTTACCGCAAGCAAACACCAAACTAGTGTGCCTCATTTGCACTGAAGAGAACTATCGATAAAATCTATAATCTAGAGTGGCTGTTACTGTGGATTCAAACTGTCATTTGCTTATATAGGTTACGGACTTTTTGTGAGCCTTCTCTTCTCTACAACTTGCCAAAACAAAATCCCATTCACAATTATTACCTTTAACAAAAAAACTGAATCCCATGATTTTGATTCCCTGGTTAGAATGGTTGTGGCCTGCGCCTATTTGCAAACAATCACGGTTGGCCAACCTTGGCTACAAGTAACGAATGCAACTTAAAACCAATTGCATTGCGCAATCTTTTTTCCATTGTACGTGTTTTTAAGGGAAAGATACTCTCATTTCTTCTCACTTTTAACGCTTTGCATAAAATAATCCAGAACCTTTTGTTTGGAAACAAAATCGTCGTAAACGAATCTTATAGTAACTGTACTTGTTAATCTGAAACATCTAATGTCACACCTTGGGGTTAAAAGCGACTCGTATATAGCTTATATGCCGTGATGATGACACATCAATGAGATTGCGCTATCATATGCACACGTTAAATGGCGCCATTCATTCATTATCCAAGACTTAAAAAGTCACGTATATATCTCATTCAATCGAATTTCGACCCAAAAGCAATCCTTCGAAAGTGCAGTAGTATGTTGAGCATTGAATTGCTTTGACGCTACATGGCTTCAGCTTAAGTTTACTAACCCAACAAAAGTGTTTACTTGCCCATCCTCAAGGCGCTACTTACCTTAAGCCAATTGTCGGACAGTTTGAGCGTGCGCACAGATTGTGCCAAGGCGGCAGGCACTTGACACAAACCCGTGCCACTGGCATCCAACTCCTTGAGACTCCAAGAGGCCACAAATTCCTGCATGGCAGCGCCCACCTCTGGATTGTGGGCTATAGAGAGCCCCACCAGATCGGGTATGCCCTGCAAAGCGCGTATGGCAGCGCCACCCAAGCGATTATGCGATAAATCCAAATACTGCAAATTGGGTAAACCCAAGAAGGTTTCATAGTCAATGTCCGTGATGTTATTGCCACTAAGCAGCAGCGTTTGCAGGTTGACCAGATTATAGAACGCTTCACGGCTGACGCTGCCCAGTTGATTGTGCGCCAGATTCAAGTGTTTGAGCTGCGGCAGACGTTGTTGATGCATGAAGCTGCTTTCCAGCTGGCTTAAGCGATTGCACGAGAGATCCAGGGTGAGCAAGTGTGCGCTACTAGAGGCGGGCAGCGGCAGCTCTGTAAGCAAATTCTTACTGAGATCCAGCTGACGCAGCGCTGAAAAGTTGCTCAGCTGCAGCTGGGTAAGTTGATTCTGGCTCAGATCAATGCGTGTGATGTGTTCGATAGGTGCCGCATAGTCCAGACTGTTGTCAAAGCTCTTTAAAGCTTTGTTGGTGAGATTTAGCAGAGTGCCGGAGCTGGTGACCGGCAGCTCACGCTTGTGCAGCTCATGACGCGGCTGTGCGGAGCGTCTTTGATAGTAGCGCAGCTCGCTATCTTCACGGCGAAAGCTCAGCGGCGCGTGCTCATCACGCAACATGCGGTGAATGCTGTCAAAGTTGAGCCGCTTTAACGGAAATTGCGCCTCCTGTTGTGTGGCGGCCATATTGGTTAGCGAGCGGCTTGCAGCTGCGTTGTCTACGGCTATGACCAGCTCATCACTGGCGGCGGGCAATGTGGGCAGCTGCTGTATTTGCGTGCTTAACGGATTGCCACAGACCGAACCGACTAAGGCTAACGCTAGGATCACAGCACGGATGCGTTGTCTTTGTGGCGACAGCGACGCCATCTTGTTTTTTTTGTAGTCCTTTTTATGTGCCAAATTTATGTGTTAACTGCTAGATTTGGCGTTTTTTTTATTTAACTTTACAATTTATGCGCTGTACGTGCAGCCGTTTAACGCTCGTGCTGCTGCAAGCAGCTCAATTTAAAATGGCGGCCGTGGCACGACAGCAATGGCGGCTGTCTTCATTCATTTGCTGCTTTTACACGGCTTTTTTTTGTGGCTTCGTTCTTTGACTTGTAATACGTTACTTTTGGCTGTTTTTCGCTGTTACCTTTTGGGCTTTTGTACGCGTCACGTGCTAACGGTAAAAGCGAGGAGAACAAAAATGTTTGGGCGTCCGAGCAGGTGACAACCGTCAACAATGTCTGCGCTGCGCTGTCAGTCGGCCTTTCATTGGCAGCGTGACAAACAACAACAGCAACGACAATGTGCGGAGGCACGATTTAGCGGCCATTCCGTGCGTGAGCACGCAACGTACTGATGTTGTTCCGTGCTTGTTAAAATAGCGTTGCCTACTTTATGGCGCTGCCCAAAATGACTAAACGTTTTGCGCTGAATTTTTAATTAAATCAACTTCATTTTTTTTTTTTTTTGTATTTAAGAAATTGTTGTTTGTGCTTTTGTTTTCCATTCACGTTTTTTAATTGCTTTGACAAATGTTTTTAGAATTTTTGCTGTCACACGGTGAAGGTAACTCTGTTTTTGTTGCCTTTGTTGCTTTTAAGCAGGCAACACCTAATTGCTGTGTTGCTTGTTGAACACCGTGCACAACTCAAGCAAATGTCAATTAAAAAGTGCGCTTCCTTTCACCAGCAAATTTTCCAGTGCTGTTATTGTTGTTGTTGTTGTTCTTGTTGTATCTGCTACTGTTGGTTTTGTTGCTGTTGCTGTTGCTCCTATTGTCTGTTGTCACATTACAATGCGCCCTTGAGTTGTCGCGTGTTAAAAATCTGTAATAAAATGTTAAAAAAATTGCTTGTAATTACGCTCGTTTGCTGTTTGTTGTTGTTGTAATGTTTGTTGCTTTTGTTGCTGTTTTAAAAGCAAAGTGCCAAAGGTGAGAAAGGCAAAAGGTAAACTTGCTTTTAATTTGCTTTTGCAGCTGTTTTTGTAGTATGTGTGTGACTTTTGTTGTTACAGTCAAACTTCGAACTGAAGAACTTGCCAGCGAATGTCAATAAAAAGTAAAAACCATTCTGTATTTTGTTTGTTGTAGAATTTTCGTACAAAATTGGATAAATGGCTTAAAATAGAGCAAGAAGAACTTTATAATTTTCAATTTAGTGCTATTTAATGCATGGAAAAAACACTCCATTTCCATTCCAGTCTCCTTCTTGGCTAACCAACTTTCGTGGGAACCTTATCCGCGGCGTTTCCTTTATTTTCATTTTTCATTGAAATGAGGGTTTTCCGCGGTGAATCTCAAAACCTATGTGCAATCCTGTTGAAGCTTAGGTAAGGCTTTGCTGCGCTCATTAGCTCATTACCGTAACACCGGATGGTGTTAAGGGCAGCTAATTAATAAGCACCACGTGGAGGATACACTTCAACTCGGTTAAGGCATCATCATGGCTTTCGCCCTGTTGCATCATAACCCAGAACCACCCATTCTTACTCTACTATCATTGGTGCTTGTGTAAATAAATGGCGGAACATGTTTGACACAAAGGAAACACATTCAACGATTTAGGATTTTCTAGTATTTTAATACCTTTAGGTTCAAGTGCGAATTAGTACTAAATATGGCTTAAAAAATCTTAATGACGTGTTGTTAAATGAAAAGAAAAGCGAAACATCTCTGACAGTCACACCATCGTCATATCACTCGAGCATTGAACCATAAAAGCGTCACACCTTTTGAGTGCCACACCACATGAGCTTTATAACACACGAAAGTTAAACCACTCGAGCATCATACTACTCGAGCGTCGTACCACACATGCGTCATATAACACCAATGTAATACCATACCATAAAACACACACCGCCACACCAGATTGTAGTAAAATTTTAGGAAATCGACCGAAGGCTTACTGCACTATCGTGGCTTCCACGACTCTGCTCCCTTATCACAACTTTTCAGGAATTCCCAGAAAACGTGACCAGCCGCGACACTTTCGGTTAGCTACTTCTAAACATCCTTGCCACTTACGTGATACGGATCTTTGAATTGACTCGACCATTACCCAAATTTGGATAATGACGGAAAATCTTTTTCAGACAAAATTATCCTTCTCCTTGAACTTGAACTACACTTAATTTAGAAAAATTTTTGATATAAGCATCGAAGGTCTTGAAGCTAGCGTTCTTAAAATTAAAATTCGTCCAAAAAAACATCAAATATTGAAAAATTTGGACGTCGTTTTTTTTTGGGAAGAAATTCTTGAAAAAAAGCGTACTAACAAAACACAATGATTTCACCCCATCAGAACCAAAACATTACTCTCTGGTCCGTTGTTGCAAGAAACATTAAAAACCTCATATTTTGTCACTAATGTGTTTACACGATGATAGCGCTCCAAGCGATAAAATCAGTAAACGTACTCTACCTTATTGTATTAACACTATGATAGCGCCTTAAGCGGCAAAATCAGCAAGCATAGTTTTCACACGATGTTAGCGCTCCCAGCGGCAAAGTCAGTAAACCAGATAGTCGCACTATGATGTCACTATAGTGTTTCAGATGATAGAGAAATGAACGCTCTACGGATGCTCGGAGTTGCTCATCGTTCTTTCTGTAAAGAACAGCATAGTCGATCGCTTTTATTGCTCCCTCAACTTGGAAATCAGCCGCTCTGATAAGCTATAGTCCCAAGGATGTTACACACCAAAATTCTCAGCAGGGAAGTTCCACTGTATTCATGCCTTCACTGTTTGCTTTACGCTTTAAACTGCTGAGCACTTTTGCTTCTACTCTTAACTTTTAGTGTTATTTTTATGTTCATTGCAGCTAATGAAATTATAATTGAAATGCCTTTTAGCACGTGTAATGATTGGAGCAGGGTATTTTTTCTTACCGTGCTGCAGCAATTGTTTATCCGTTTGAGCTCAACCACTAAGTCCTTAATAGACTCTACATATGTCCAACTGATTGGAGTGAGTGTGTATGTGTGCCATAAATCATTTAACTGGGTCATTTCATTTCCGTTGCAGACAAGCGACAGGAAAACCCAAGCCCACACACACACACACACACACACGCATACACTGTAATATACGAATTCGCCCCAAAACGACGCAAATTTGATTTACTTATGTTAGCTGGGGCAGCGTTTGTAGTAATGACGCACAAATGTATGCTACGCTTTGTTGCACGCCCCGAAATTAATTTGTCAATGTCTACTTAAAGCCAAACTTGACTTCACTTTCATTCTTGTTGTTGCAGGTATGTAAAACTCATAAATATGATGCCAACCACACACACAGATATGGCCCGCTGAGAGAGATTTGGAAGAGCGTCGCAAAGTTTACATTAAATTTATTGACAAATATCATCAACTTGAAGCGGCCGCATTGCTTACATAACAAAATTTGGGCCATAAGTTTTGCGACAGCGCAAAGGATGCACTGGGAGAAAAAAAAGGTTACAAAACATTTGTTGAAAAATCATTATCGAAAATTCACTAAGTGCACCTTTTTTATATTATTTCTTGTTATTTTGTGAATCGAAGTTTAAAACTGGTAAAATAGTGTTAAAATAAAACCGAAAGGTTTTGTGTTGCATACAACTTTTCATGGCAAAACTTACGATTTTGTAACACTAACTAGCAAATTTGAAGAAAAGCACACAATTTGCAAAAAATTCGTATAGAAAAATTGCGATTTGCTCAAGGGCCCGCTGCAACCAGTTTATGGAAATGAAACCAGGCAATCACATAGTTGAAACCCGTGAACTGCAATTAAAACACTTCAACTTCAATATCATGTTCCATATAAACCTGTATAGTTTGGTTTTTTATATATACGCTATGCAACAAATTCGACCTCATTAATCAAACAGAACTTTTACAGTTTGCCGTAACCGGCAACCGTTTTGAAAAATCCAGAAGGAATTTCGAAATTTTCGGAAAAGGTCTATCTTAGCCATGAAGCTTCAATTCGATGAAATTGTCTATTGTGACATTTTTGGGTATTCCCTAATATTTTCGTAATTTCGCTAGCGATTTTGCTCAAATTGACGGTGAAATGATCGCAAAGATTAATTTTTTCGCATCCAAAAGGAGGATGTGACAAACTTTTTGTAATTGTTGATTTAATTACATTAGAATAACACAAAAAAGAAGAAATCTTTTCGATTTTGGAAAAAAAATGTTGAGTTTATTGCGCGATAACTCGCAATCGAATCGAGGTGCAAGAAAACCGTTTGAAAGTCGTTGAACAGATATTTAAATTCCGAAGCGAGGAGGGGTCGGAGTCAAACATAAATCGGTTTTTTTCAACTGAAAGCTTTTGGAATGAGGATGAGGATGATAAAGTGATAAAAAGGAAGGGAATATGAACTACCTCGAGAGGGTGGGTGAGCTAAGCCAGCAGGGGGGCGGTGCCCCTTAGTTTTGTATAAAAGTCACGCTACTTAGCTTGACCTTTTTTTCGCTCAGTGTACACAGTAGACACAGACACAGAAATACAGGCACACAGATAAATGTATGTAAGTCAATTGACAAGAAAGTCGATTTCAAAAACCAACAACAACAACATCAACAACGACGTATGCTGTGAGAAGATTGACGCTCTCGTCTGTCATTGAGGGTTGTCACTGCTGTCATTTCTGGTGGGGTGGCTACCCCAGAGACAGAGAGAGGGGTTGCCAATGTTAGCCTGTGCCTTTGTCAGTTTATTTTATATATGCTTGAAAATAATTTGCAAATAGCTGTGCCATATTTTTTGCTTTTTTTTTTTTTTTTTGGGACAACTGCTTGCTGTGTTTTATGTGTAGTCATTAGCAAGGTTTGGGGTTGCAGTGTTGCCACCCCTAATGCAATATTGCATAAATATTTATGTTATATATTGCAAATTTAGCTCGAGCATTTTGTCAGAGTTAATCAAATGCACAGAGCCAAAGTACAAAGACAAATATTTTTCAAAAGGCAAATATGCTCCAGCAGCTGCTGTGTGCTCTATTTGTCTCGCTCTAGCTTGAGCATCAGCTTAAGTTTGAGTTGAAAATTTCAAGTGCAGCAGTTCAAGCAGCACAAAAGCAAAAGTTGCAGCTAAAGGAATTTTCTGTGATTATGTGCGGCGTACGTGTGTCGATGTGGCTGCTGTGCAATGAAATTGGATTGGATTTTGCTGCAACGCAGTGCCAGAGTTGCCATACGTCAGTGATTTATTCTTTTCTATAGCTAAGAATTTGGGTTGTCCGAAGGGTTGCGCGACCCCAAACCTAAGTAGTTTTGGCTGCCATGGCTTTATCAGTTGCGCAACAAATGCAAATGCAGCTGACAGTAAGGACAACGTCAAGGCGCAATATGCCGCACGTTCTATGCCCGACGACTCTTTGTGCTGCTCATCTTGGGCGCATTTCATTGAGCGCAAGCGAGTCCTTAAGTCCTTTTGATGCCAGTGCTGTGTGTATATGTGTGCTTCTGTGTGCAGGTTTAAGCATGCACAGTTTCTTGCTTCAGTTGCGCTCAATGGCGTAACAAAATACAAAATTGTATCCAAGCATCTGTCGTTGCTGACTGACTCTGTCTCTGCAACTGACTCTATAGCAGATTGTCTGTCAGTCTGTCTATCTGTTGCTGCAGTTTTCCAACTTTTAATGTCAGTCAGACGGCTAGGTGGCGTATACGTAATATGCGCGTTAAGCCAGCTTGACTGCTCCGTGTACACCATATGTTTTGGGTATAGCTATTTAGGTCTGTTATATGTTACGTCCAGGAGAAGGCAAGGGAGACTCTGTGTGTGGCACAGTAATATAAAGACAGTCTGGCATTTCCATGCTTTGTAAAACTTATACTCAAAATAACCCTTCAACATACTTATTACCACACTTAACGATTCGAGCGCCTATCTCTTTAATATACCTAAATTTTAGAATCATAATACACTCGCAGATACAGAACAAGGAAGGCGTGCACTTATGTATGTATGTGCACTTTCAATTTAGCGTATTTATTTTTATTGGTTAGTCCTAGTTTTCTTAAGCTCAATTTGCTAGCATTCATTCTTCATAACATTCCAATACATTTAAATATATTTGTAAAAAACATTCGAATCTATTTGCTAGCGAATGGATTTGTGCAAGAACTTTTGCAATTTCGAAATTGGCTTTTATTTCAGTTGTTCAGTCAACATGTCAAACTTGAGCATAAAGGCACCTTTTAGATCCACTGCGATTGATTTACTGCTTATTTGAGGTAACATTGGTGTTTAAACGAAGAGTGATGCAGACCTTGTATCCATTTTCCCCATTTCCCATGAAAATCGAATTTCTTTGCAAATTTTTAATGCTTAACACGAGTCTTTGTACCAAATTTGGTGGCTCTAACATAAATGTTGACCTTAACCTTGTAACCTTTTAAAAAGTAATATTTTGTTTACTTTTATTATTACCTAATATGTCTTTTGAAGTTTATATTCGATTCGATACAATTTTTTGGCTCTTACTCTTAAAGTCTCTCATAAACAGAGAGCAACACGGACTGACAGACATACGGACGCACAACCGGATATGGCTATATCGACTCGACTATTGCTCCTGATTATATGCGGAACTACCTCTAAAATACCGATATTGTAGTTGTATATTAAGGGAAGGTAGCTTAGACATGATCACCCATCAAAATTGTACTGAAAAAATTGAAATTGAATTTTGTAAATCAGTGCACAGGCAAGAACGTTGAATTTGTTACTAATCGAGTTGCATATTATATCATAGGATATTATAATAAACGCCATGAACTGTGGGAACAAAATTCTTTTAACAACTTAATAATAGGTAATCAAGGATTTCATTTAGCAAAAAACCAGGATAACCAACCGGCCAAAGTTTGTGTTCCCTCTCTGGAACATCTTTCAAGAAACCCCTTCTGAAAAAAGTCAGACGCATCAACAGGCATGTTCAACCCAGTGAAATCCGCGATACATATGCAGAGACCTGAAAAAAGTACCAATGTGTTAAATTATAAGACTCCGGCTTATACAGGATAGCTGGACATAATAAAAGGTTGTGTGTTAAAAGAAGTTTAGTTCAGTGCTAGCGACAAATAAGTCATTCATTCCAGATTCTATCAAACGGTGAGGGGCAACTATGAAGCTGTTCGAGTTCATGCCTAATTCGTGGCAGGAAACTACTTTCTTAGTGTCCGTAGCTACTGCCAAGATATACCTTTTCGAGTTCTCTAAAATGGGTGCGCCAGTAATTTCTTTCAACCTAATTCCAACCCATAACCAAAACGTCTGTATCCAAGATGTCGCTTTTAACCGGGATGCGGGACAAAACTAATTTATTGTTCTAACAGAACGACCTTTGAGATCGTTGAAAGTCTATCATAAAAGTCATTGAACAATAAATCTTTCTAAAGATTTCAAATAAGAATGAAGGCAAAACCGTCCAAAGATTTCTGGCAAACCCCTGACATCGGCGTTTTTGAGTGTTCTTCTGCTGAATATGCCTGATCTATAGTAATCTACGTCTATTATATACGTGAAATTTCCTTAAAAAAAAAATCGGGTAACATTCGAGTCTAGTAGTTCTAACTAAATCTTAATGTGTGAAACTAATTTTCTTCTAAAAATCTATAATATGATCTATTGGCACGCCTTGGGCGTAAGACCTACTCGCTCAGATAGTTACGCTTGTGTGTGCTGTTTTGGCAAAGTCCGCAGAAAAGCAAAAAGGTTCCGTGTTGGTTTTCGTGTGCTTTACTAGCAGTGAGAGAGTTGTTAGGTTGTTGTTTATATTTTCGTGCTTGCTTATGCGAAGTTGGAGAGAACTCTCATTTGAAAGTCTCGGGCTTCCCCGCTTTTTGACTCAAATCAATTGCAGAAATGTCACGCTATAGAAATGTAAATACTAAAAGCCCTTCATCACAGATTAAGAAATCCTTTAAAGTATATCGCGACTTGATATCCTATACGCATATAAGATCTATGCTATAGTAGCTAGCTATTACAGAGTCCTGAAAGAGTATTTAAAGACTAAACATCGTTAGATACTCTTTATTTATACATCGTTTTATTTCGCTTCCTTTTTTTTTCCTCATGTATGCGAAGTATGTGTCAGTGTGTGTGTTTTATGTGTGTGTGCGAGGTTGTCTCTGCTTTATTTGCATGGAAATGTTGCTAGTTTTTCTATTTTGTTGACTTATCAGCCCTGCGCGCCCTTCATACACTCCATTTTTTTTTTTGCATACTTTACTAGCTAGCTGCATTTTTATGCGTTCGCTTCCTTTTTTGCTCTTTGTGATGTTGTTTTTTTGTGTTTACTGCTGTTTTAATAAACTTCCGTTTTGTGCAAGTTTTATAGAGTTTGCTCTGACATGCATTTGATGCGGGCCGACGAGACGTAACGGCACAAAGGGCGCAAAGGGACGTGCGAGAAGCAGGGTTCGGCAGCAGTGGAGTCTAGGCAGCATCTGTGTCAATGTCAGAGCATTGCATGTACGTGCTAGCTGCCTAGTGCATGTCAATGTGTGTGTGTGTGTGTGTGTGTGTGTGTGTGTGTGTGTGTGTGTGGGTGGCTGAGCGTGTGTTTTCCGAGCTAGATTTAGCTTAAATTTAATGTAGACTCACTGACTTAAAGCATAAAATGCTCCACAAAATGGCTGCCAATGGCATGCAGTGTTCAATTCAAGAGTCTTGGCCATTTTTCGCTTCTTATTTTCCCATTTTTCATCACATTTCGATTTGCTTCTATTTGTTTGTGTGCCTTTGCGCATAAAACTTTTCAAATTAAAGTTGAATTTGTTCGTTTCCAACGTTGCTTGCTTGCTGTCAAGTGGTTGAATCGAAAAAGCGCTGGCCAATTTGCAGTGGCTCTTTCAAGGAGTTGAAAACATTCGAAAAGGCGAAATCGACACGAAATGAGCTTAAAACTAGTGGGCCAGCTGTGGGCACAGTTCCCGGGGCAACTCACTACACCGGAATGAGTCTAATGCTCATTGTTATAATCAAAGTTTTATGCGCATGCAGTGCATTTGGTTATTATTTGAAGAGTTCCAAAGGCGCAAGCAGACATTTAGAAGTATTCTCATGCAAATATTGGTTTAGCAATTACTGCCACTCTAATGGAACACATTTGCATTGGTATATTCAAGGGTTCAAGGTGATGAGTTCAAGGCTCACGCACTAAGCTATGTTGCAGGGTTGGTCCTGAAAGACAACTCGATTTCCAGTGCCCGATTTCTGTTGCATCTTCAGTCTTAAAAACCAAAAGTCACAATCTTAGTTAGCATGCAGTGCATTTGGTTATCATTTGACTTGTTCCAAAGGTGTACTCACACATATTACTTGGCAGACATTTATAAGTATTCTCAAGCAAATATCAGTATAGCAAGAACACATTTGTATTGGTAATACGATGGGTTCAAGGCACTCACATTAAGCTGGTAATGTTTCCGGGTTTCCCCTGCACTGACTACTCGATTGCCAGCAGCCACACCCGCTCGATTTCTGTTGCATCTTCAGTGTTCAAAAACCAGTAGTCAAAATCCTAGTTAGAAAACCGCAAAATATTCCAGCTGGGCCAACAAATTTTGCGCTCATCGCTTATCGAGATCTTACAACGTAAAAGAAAACGAAGTCCGATTTTCTCTTCCCACTGCCACAATTACCCCCAAAAGCACACACATACTTAAGGAAAAACGAAGCCTCATATTGTTGTCTTTATTAATGCCCAGTGGCAAAAAGCGAGCCATTTTCCAGGGCCCAACCCCCAACATCTACAGTGAACTCACACCCAAACCACCAAAAAAACAAAAATCATATGAGTAAAATCTGTAATAAACTTGTTGTTGTTTTTTTTTGGGGTGTGTGTGAGAGAGAGAGTGTGTGTGTGTGAGAGAGAGAGTGTGTGTGTGTGTGTGAGTGTCTTTTTCGCTGTCTGTGTACGTTTTGGCGGTTTTTTTTGGTGTTTTTTATTGTTTTATTTGTGTGCGTTATTTCATGTTTTTAGTTTTCTTGCGTTTTATTTTTATTTGTTAAATTGTGTTGTGAAAAATTGCTCAAGGCTCAAGGATTCTGCTCCTCTGTGTGTCTGCCTTTGCCTATTGTGTTGTGTTTTATGTATTTTCATTTGGCTTCGTCTTTGGCTTTATTGGTAACCCAATTCCGTGTGCTCACAGCAACTTATCTTGGTTAGGCCTTCTCCACCATCAGCCGGGAGTTGCCCAGAGTCTACAGCCGGCTTAGTTTGAAGGCCTTTGTGCTAACAGCCAACAGTTTTTATGCTCTTCCTTGGAACTTAAAGTAGCTTAATTTCGGCAAGAAATTTGTGCAATGTAACGTAGTTTCGTATGGTTGGAACTACCATTTTTGCAACTTTTTCGGTTTTTATAAGAACTAGACCACAGATTTCTTTAAGATCTGCAATTTTGTCTACGACTTTTTTACGAAATATATGTCATGTGCAAGAAGTGGCCAGCCTTTTTATGTTTTCTATTCATAATACATATAAATAGGCGTCTTACAAGTAAAAGTCGCTAATCGTTGTAACATTTACCGCTGATTTTCATTCTGTTTCTTGAAAGCTATTTGTAGAATTGTATAGGGCGAAAATTCCTTGTTTCCTGACTTTTCAATTACCCTTTGTATTGGGTTAACGCAAAACATGACACTAAATTTATAAGAATCCACAAGCTCAAAGCTTCCACGATATAAGAGTTGATTATATGATTTTTATACAAAAGTTATTTCGTTCCATTTTTTTTTTTTACTCATTTCTGTATATATGATAGTAATAAAGTTCTTTATATATATCGAGATATACGAATTTCTTGGGTATGTGTTAATGAATGTGTAAAATTACAGTGGCTCAGGTGGGTCTCAAGAAAGTTGTAGTCTGCATTAGAATTGCATTTTCAATTTTGTAAGTCAAATTTTCTTGAAAAATTTTGAAGCCAATAATGATAACACAGGACTACAAATATCTGGGTCATGTCAGTAGAATCCATATCCGGGGTTAGAATTGGCCTATCATTCTACGCAGCAAATTAATTCGGAAACTACCCTAAGCTTTCCAACAACTAAACCATGTTGACCTGTGTAATAGATGAACTCCAATTTGGCATGGTATTTTTCAAATTCTTCAAAATTTTTGCTTTTAAAGAGCATTTGAAATTCGTTTTAACAAAGCTAGCGTGCCACTTTGTTTTTTAATAAAAATGTAGACGGAATTTTTTTCGTTTGTGTCCATTCAAGATCTTATCTTCCCTCTGGCAAGGGTTGCACTTAGTTGTGGTTCATACATACATATATCTTTTTATTGTCTTATTTTTCAAACCCTTTGTGCTTAGTGCTTGCTGTCTGTGTAAGTCTCTCTTCTTCTATCTGTGAGTGTGTTAGTGGGGCGAAAAAAAACCATTTATGAAATTGCCAAAGTTTTTCAATAAATATATATATTATGTATAAAAATTGGCCCACATTGCGCACATTACTTAAATACTTGCTGAGCCCTACTCGATCTCTATCTTTCCCACTGTGGCTCTCCCTCTTCCTCACTTGCTGCACATAAAGTAAAATTAATTTTGAAGCTTTTGTTATTTAGGCCACTTTTAAAGTGAATTTATTTGGTAACCAATCAACTGAGCAGCTGCTCTACTGAATGACCTAAACTGTCCCCAATTTGTCCAAATTTTTGTGTTTGCCTCGGACCACAGCAAATTACGTTTTGTTTAATGATTTTGTTGGTTATACGTACGGCTCCTCTGGCGGTTGGAGCGCCAGTGATTGCTCATATTTTCTTATTGAAGGCACATGTAGAGAGACACAATGATTTTCTAATAATTTGGCCAAATTGCTTTTGGTTGACCATTAAATCGTATATACGTGTCGGACGGAAAGAAGTCGGAACATGTTGGAGTCACACACACACACAAGGCCAGATGATGGCCAGATTATGGCTATAAAACTAGACAAAACACACACTTAAAGACTCACACACACACACACACATGCATAGCGATGACAAACTGTGCGTCTTGTATTATGTGCTCGAATTTGTCAGATTCAGACATAAACTTGAGACCAACAACTGAGTCCACAGTTCAACTGATAGCTGAACCGACTCATCGACAGACAGACTGACAGACAGACTGTCTATCTGTGTTTCCAAGTGTCCAAGTCAGGCACAGTCAGAGAGTCACCTAGTCAATTGCCAGCCAGCCAGCATAGTGGCATTACTTATGGCAGATTGGCTTTGTGGGTGGGGCACATGCCACACAGCTTAAAGTTGACCACTAAATTTACGCTTATATCTGTGCCACATGGCGCATCATAAATCTTAGCTTGCTTCCACCTCTTAACCCGCAACCAAAGTGAAGGCAAATAAGAACTTGCTGAAACTAAAAACAAAAAATAAATCTGTAACTAGTATAAAATCAATAACTTGGCCGTGTCATATTCCAATGCTTTTGCTCGACTTTTGCCAGTTATTATGCTTCTTTTACTTATTTTTGAAGTGGTTTCATGTTGCAAGTCCTTGATGCTCCCCTCAAACATATACGAAGTAGTATATATGTATGTTAAGCACATATACTGTCGCTTAGTTTTGAAAATATGCGTTTGTATACACAACATTAGATGGCGCTATTCAAGTGGGCGGCAGTGTAAATGCCATTATATGTAGATCTTTCTTATATACAGTATTGGTTGCACAAACTACGTTGATTCGAACGTTTTCGTGTGTCTTCCGAATTTGGGGGTTTCAAAAGCATTAGAATGCGTGAGAGAGAGGAACAGGAAACTAACTTGGTATTTTTTTCGAACATTTTGGTCGCAACTGTACTTTTGGCTGTTTTGGAAAAACTTCGCTTGCCAATTGCTATTTTAATAGATGCAGCTTATCACAACCAATGAAGACAAGTCATTCATTCCCATGCACTTCCGAATGCTCCTCAACTCGAAAAACAAACTGCTTTCATCAATATCAGTTTCCTCTTGACTTTAAGCGTTTCCGGTCCAGCGCCCCCAACGAATAGACTTCTTTGTGTGTCAAGCTCAAAGTTTTTTGAAATTATCTGTAAACTAAAACTGGTTTTAATTTACATTTCAAACTTTATTTTCATGATTATGGTTTCCGAATCTTGTGATCTGTTTGTTGACTTGCAATAACCAATAGAATTCAAGTCCTAATAGCCAAACTTATAAAAAGTGATTCTTGTGGGATCTTAGGAGAACCGAAAGCTCGCACAGGGACACTTTCCATCAATATGTTGCGCAAAAGTAAACATTTTCTCCAATATTAAACCCAAATACTTAGCTTTGACATAAACAGTAATAAGAGAATTATTAAAACGTAATTTTGGGAGATTGTTATGCTTGAAGGTAAAACATACGTTGAGTCATTTTATATTCCAAAGCTTTGTCAAAACTTCAAGACGCCATAAAAATAAATGGACTTCCGAAAAAGTAGTCCAAAAAACAGACATCATCAGTACAAATAATAGTGCTTTTGTAAAATCATCATTATGAAACTAAGCTGAACAGAAAGGGATCAAATGACTTCAGGTTATGATCAGTGGCGCGATGAAAAAACTCAACAGTTCCATGACCTCTTTTAAAACTAAATTGATGATCAGGCAAAAGTTCCTCGGCGACAGCAAACAACCGGACAAAAAGTAATTGTTCTCAATTTTCATTTTCTATCATCATTTTTTACTTGGGCCTTCTTATTGTTTAAATTCTTAATTGTATCTTGCAAGTCAGACAGATTAAACGGAGCAATTGGAATTCCAGAAGAACTTGGCCAATGGATAATATAACGAGTCTCCAACATATCAGAAGATAAAACTAATCTAAAAGGCTTAAAGCTCGACTCAAAGTGCGTCGCCAAAGTCTCAGCATGCTCATTATCTGTAAGACACCATTCAGCATTGTCCGTCATCAGAGGTGTTTGGCGAACAGGTTGCCTTTTAATAAATTTTGTCCACCGCCAAAGAGAAAACTGCATCGTTACGAACATCAGTATTACATAATAGATTTTAATTCGTTTGAAGTTTTTATATAAGCTGTTTTTAAGGTTATAAGTGCAACCATTTGTCTGAACCAAATACCATGTTCTCTAAAATACGCATCTTTGCAGCTAAAGAATGATGCCCCATGCCTTCTGTTAAATTTCTAGTATTTTATTTTTGTGCTTTGAGTGTGCTTCGATGAGTACTTTTCTAAGCAGCTTTAATACTATATCTAGTATTTTGCTTTATATTTTTAGTATTTCAAGTGTTTTTTTTTTTTTGCGTATTCCATAAACGTAGCATACTTTCTATAAGTACACTTCTTCGGTTCGCCTGTCACTGCCTTGTCGCTGTCTTTTGTGCCCCAGTAGCTGCTGCTCTGTCTCATTTTTCTCTCTTCCTCAACTCAATTGCATATCGAAGGCAAAAAATCTTTGCTCGAAATATAGATTTCTGTTTGCCTGCCAACCAAAATCCCGTTGCGCCTGCTGCTCCTCATTCTACTCACTTTTTTTGCTTTATTTATATTTGGTTTATTTTGATTGTGGTTGTCAACGCGCCGTATTTGCTTTATGCCCCAAACGAGCGACCACCCTACCGACCCACTAACATAACGCTAACGGCACAGTGTTGCTACCTAGCTGCCAAAGCTGCCTCCTCCCCGCGGACTATCCACACTTTGACGTTTTGTGTCTTTTAATTTTCATAGCTTGCGGGCGCTTGTTGATCCCCTGACAGATTTGTTGGCAGCTGTGTCCCAACTCTTCCCCAAACTTGGCTGACAGCAGTTGTCAGTGTTGTTGTTGTAGCTGCGGCTGCTTTGTGGCACGGCGGCTCTAGCTAGCAGTGAAACTGTAAACAAGTTTTGATATTGATATGACATGAGCACAAAGCAATAAGCGCTGCCAACTTGCCATAAATTTTAAATGTCGCGCAGAGTGAGTGAATGAGAGCGCGCGCTACGCTAATTAGTGGTATGCATCTATAAATGTGCAAATTAAAGTCTAAGGCTTAGCTGGGAGTTATGTGGGACCATTAGGCTGGACCAAAGTTATAATACACACTGTTTTTGGCCAGTTTTTCGAAAATCTTTGTTATCGTCAATAGGTATTATTTCGCAGGCTTCAACTATCACTAACTTCGGCTGCAGCTGTTAGTCCAATGGAAACTTCTTAACCGCAGCGCTTAGTGGTGCTATTAGAAACTCCAGTGTGAACGCGACAAAATATAATATTATTTTTTAGCAATGGTATTAAAGGGAATCTGAAATGGAACATGCAGTTCCAGTTTGATTGCTGAAAAAATATGAGAAACTTTTCACGTAACAACGACACTGAAATTAAAGATTCTCCAAGCAAATATGTTTCACTTGATTTCCATTTCAGTTTCTTGCTTAACAAGTTTAACTTCAAAATAGTTTAAAAACGTGCGTTATTTATTTGTTACCTATTCTCAGTGATTCTCAGCAACAAAGTATTTCACTTGATTTCCGTATCACTTTTGGACTAACAAAAGTTCGCTAACCGAGTTTCGCTTCAAAAAGAAAAATAGTTTTGTGGATCAAACTTCTGAAAATACAAATTTTCTAGTTTATAGCAGAGTTCGCAAATAAAAGTCAACACATATTTTCAAAGCGCTCTGCTCACTGAAAAACCCAAAGAAATTCGCTCTGAGCTAAACACTTTTTCTCGCTGCGCTTGTGTTCTCGGTTTTGTGTTTATGGTTGAACAAAAATTCTGACCGGTCTTGTAGAAACAGCTTAACACAAAGTATGTGTTCGTAAAAGACCGAAAAGAAGAAACGGGTAGGCAAAAAGGTCCTTTTGTTGTCGCTGGCTTATAGCCTTGTTTCACCATCGAGCTTTGCTTCTTTTTAAAATGCAACTAACAATAACAATCGTAGTCTTTGCCCTCCGTCTTACTTGTTTATGCACGGATACATAAACGCTGCTATAGGCAAAAGTTCGATAAATGAAATAGTAAACCGAAGATGTTTCTTCTTACTTGTAAGTTACTTTTAAAGTCGCGTCATTTCAAACTCTGGAGTAATAAGTGCGAATTGTTTCATCGACAGTATTAATATTGAAACATGAAGAAAAACCACCGTTAACGGCATATTGAATGCATATGATTTGATTTAAATGCTATCGATTTTAATGTTATCGTTTTCAATGCTATCCCAATTTTACAAAGTCCGTTTTGACCACTAAAATTTAAACTCATTTAATGTATGGAAATGGAATGAAAACGTATCCCGCATAGTTTGCAAACACAAAAGTTTTTGTTCCCACTTAAGGCTTCATATATCATTGAAGTGGGTTGCAGGGGTAAACGCTTGTCAGTAATACGCCCCATTTACATTAACGCACATTATGCTCAATTTTTCAAGTATGTATCAAATTATTGCCGAGCAGCTGCCAGTGGCAGCAGTAAACCAACAGCACCAACAACAACGGCAACAACACTGTGCAAAACTTTAAAATTTTACGATATGATTTCATGGCTCACAGAGTCAAGCAGGAACCCTTGAAAATTGTCTGCAACAACTTCAAATGATAATTTCGCTCTTGCTCTCCCCGCCACTCAACCTTAAACGCACACCCGTATAACTTGGTTGGCTTGAAGCTTCCATTCCGTTAAAAGAAAAAGGCAAAGATATTACACGCATAACTGTCGTATATACGGTTTTTCATTGTTGTTGTCTTTGTCTGTGCTTTTTTTTACGTTACGCAAGAAAACAAAAATTAGGCCATTACGGCATTTACCAAATGCGACGGCAGAGTTGCCACCTCTCCGGCTCTTCCACTTTTGCCCTTTCTCTGTCTTTTCGTTTGTTTTTGGTACATTTTTTTTGTTCTTGTTGTTGTGAAATTGAAATTAATGTGGCGGAAATCACAAGTTCAACACGCACATGCTGCAGCAAGTTGTGGCAAGTTTGAAGCTGCTGCAAGGGTTGCTTCAAATTGCCAGGGAGTATTGTAAGGATTTGTGGCAGTGATATATGTTATGTGTGTCTTTGTGTGTGTATGTGTGTGTGTTGTGTCTGTGAAGTGCTAATGATTAGCCAGCTAATTAGTAAATTAGCATATAAGTGATGTCTTTGGCAACTCTGCATCTCTATTCCGCTCTCTCTCTCTTTCTGTCAGTTTGTTCGCTCACTTTTGTTGACAAACATTTTGCCACATATTTTTTTGTGTAGCTTTTGTTAAATGTCTGAATTATTAAGCAATTTTTCATATTTAATGGTAAGCATTTTTACAGTTAGCGCTGCAATTGATGATGATGATGCTACATCGCACAGTGGGCAAAAAATCAGATTTTGCTTAAATAAATTGATTGTATGAATTGCACATATGCATTTGTCATTTAAGGCTTAAAGACAAAGACGCTAAGTGTTGCCATATATCGCTTTTAACCGTATATCAACCCAAAAACAATTTGCCTATATGCAACAAATATACCTAAGTGCGTTGCTAATCGTGAAGGCTTTTAAGCGATTTCAGATAAAACCGACTAGGGACTTCTGGCACATACCTAACATAAGTCAAGATCGTTCAACCTGTGATTATAGGAACCGGTATAACTGGTATACCGAAACAAATATCGGTAAACCGTTATCCGGATCAGGAGTATCGAAAAAAGTTAAAGTTTAAATCCCTGCATTCAACTATATCATATAGAACCTCTCACTCACTCCCGATTGGGAAAGCTTGAATCCTTTGTTATTGCTTATATTGGTGCCAAAATCAATATGTTTTAGTTGATTTCGATTTTGAAAAAATGGACTAACTACATAAAATAACAGCAATATAAACGAACGATGAAGAATAATGTTTTTTTTAAGCAAAATGTTTCTATTTTATGGCATATGCTACCAAAATATGCGATTTTGACAATAATATTTTCGATTTTGACAAGGTTCGTTAAATTGTTAGTTGAAATCTTTGGTTTTTGGAAATAACAATTGTTTTCTCTACGAAAACTTTGAGCATAAAAAAGAGTTTTAGAGCATACAATTCTCTACAAATTAGAAGTCCTGACTGTTCTTTTTTTCAATTGTCCGTTTTAAAGATTGAGCGCGCAGCTTAGCAATTATATCTATAGCATTTCTGACAATTCAAGAATAGTTAAATCTCAAAAAAATATTTCCATAAATCTATAGATAGATATAGTTATACAGAGCGTATCTGAATACTCGAAATATTTTAAAAGCACGGTCATAATTTGCAAACAATTGATTTTTGAAACTTGTCAATGGGTGCAAATTATCTAAGATCCAAAAAATCAAAGTTAACGTTAAAACCCGTTTACATTTGTAACTCAGTCGAATATCAAGCCCATTTTCGAAAGTTTTGGACAAAAACCTTTCAAACAATATGCATCGTTTTTTGTAATTACGGTCCCCACAATCCCACAATCTAAAAGGGAAAACTTTTTGGAAAAACGTTCTATATTTGATATAATATATCATATTATAAAGAAACAACCAATACACGAAATACGGATGACTCAATAAAGAAAGAAAGTATTTAATCGATAGCTCGCAAAATAATCGTAATTTGACAAATAACTTATATTTTTATTTCAACACTGCAACATATTTGGCCTCAATTAAAGTCCAATGGCTAAAACATAACATTTTCGGTAAATTTTAGGTCACTGATTTTGAATCGGGAAACCATTTCGGATTTTCTAGCACCGCTTTCGAATTATCGCTATTTAAAAAATTCGAGATTTCGAGAGTAACGAAGTCAGCAAATATCATATTACACGGGAACCTTACTACCCATTTAGAAGATAGAGCTTTTCATATTGAGCGATTACGTGATTATTGTTTATTGCGGCAAATACGAAAAGCTCGAGAAAGTTTTAAATTTTGCATGCTATTTGCGCTGCCCTGACCACTGTGCCACAGTCGCTTACATTTTAAACGTTAATGCCTTCGCTTGCTTTTGAACAGTTTTTTCTGTTGTTGTACAATTTGACCGTGAGGCGAAAAAGCGTCAAAAGCGCATGAAACTTTTCTGACTCAACAATAACAACAACAAAACTCACTATAAAGTTAATGTTTCGTTGTTGCTGCAAAAAATGTTAACCACATTAAGTTGAACCCAAAAAAGTTAAAGTTGTTTGAACGTTTAACTTGAAAAGTGTTTGAATTTAAATTATGAATGCAATGATGAGTTAGCAGCTCGCAGCTGTAAATTATGATGTGCCAAGCACAACGCACACACACAGTTACGCGTAGAGTAACGGCACTTTGACCTGCATATATAACTAGCTGTAAAGGCGAAAGCGAAAGCAGCAAAAGCAAGAAAAATGCTGACAAAACTTATAAATCCCAGATATCCTGACCTTAATGCTACGTTGAATACGAAATGATGATGCCGCTAAGTGCATGTGTGTGTGTGTGTGTGTGTCTCCTCTATGGCAATGGCGCACTAAAAGCCAGAGTTGCCACATGATAAAAAAAGCAGCAGCGCTGCAAGGAAGCAGCTTAAAAAAATCGATGTAAAAGTGTTGCTCAAAGTAAGGAAGCAAAGCGAGAAAAGTTTCACATGACAGCCCAAAAGCTATAGGTGTTGCCTACGGGCGCTGGTTAACTATGCGTATGCGTAACTTGTGAAAATATTAAAGTGGTATTAACTTGACGCTCGTATATAGTGTGTATTTTTCAAGGATAAGCTGCAGTGCGCGCTCCCTTACTCTCTCTATCTTTCACTTTGTTTTTGCCAGGGATTAGCATTTTGTTTTGGCATTTAAGTGAAACCTTGAAATGGATACGCAAAATGGCATAGCGAAAGCTAGGAAGCCAACTGCAGCAGCAAAGTCGACAACTACTTTACATATTTTAACACTATATTTTTTTTCTTGGGGTTTTTCTCTATTTGCCCCATACAGAACGTGACTTTACGCCAAGTGCTCAAAAAAAAAATACGGCCGAAGCATAAATAACTTATCAGGCAATGAGAATTTATGAGCAGCCCCAACTTAACGACGATCGGCAACGAGGCGTATACGTTATATATGGCGTATGTGAACCAACCACCAAAGCGGCAGCGTAATTTGATGCGTTTGGTAATTATTGTGCAGAAAAAAAGAAGAAGAGCAAATTGAAGAAAATTCAAGCAAAGCAACCCCCCCGGGGAGCTAACCTCGTCTTATACAATGCATTATAGCCGGATTATGTGTGCAATTTATGTGGCATGTGGAAATAGCAATTTGTTGTTGATACCCTTGCCGAGTGTATGCTGCAAGAAGACTATTATAACCGTTATCGAAATATTACAAATGAAAACTCAGCTGTATCTTTATGTGCAGTTTAAAGTATCGTGAACATTCGTACAGTTTGAAGTTTTTAATCCAAGCAAAACATGTTGTCCACTCGAAACGAACAATGTACTGTGTGCCGGTGGAGCTTACCGAAACAACCTTTAACTCACTTCTTTCACGTAGGGAAGGAAACACCATCTACACAACTCGAGCAATTTGTCGAGCAATATGAATATCTACAGTGACAGCCAAAACAAAATGCTGCAGACTTCTACATGAGTTGGCTGAATAGTTCTTTTTAAGCCTAATATGGGTACTAGGACAGCGGGGTATTAAAGGTGACTCTATAGCCGAGAAGCTTGCCAGGTACTACCGCTCTACTATGTTTCTTACAAGCATTGAGTCAAGCCTTCGGCTAGTACTTCGGCCGTGTTTGTGTGATCCTATGATAAAACTTCGCCCCATGTAGTCAATGGGCTATATCGTTTCTGACTAAAATTTCCATGTATACAAACACGCAGCTACTGCCGATCACTGCTTTAAATAAGTTTTTCGTGAACCTGAACTATAAAAACGAGTCCTTAAAGTTAAAAGCGGAAGTACTTAAAGAAACTATATTTACTTCTTTTACTCTACTCAGATTACTATCGAAGTCAACGGAAGACGATTTCCGAACATTTGTTTTGTAAAAAACGATTGAATAAGAGTTCAAAAATTATAGCATTGTACCTTTGGCAAAAATATGCCATAACCCGCTTATAAAAACCAAACATCAACAAGCATTGCTCAAGTTCCTCCAAAGAGTTCCAAATAATCGATGTATTCGAGATTTTCATAAATTTTAAGCAGCTTGAACTAAATCTTATAGTTTTTCCACTCGAGTGTTTACTGGAACAATAGAACTATCAAAACCAATACCGAATCGAAGGTTTGCTACATTAACGCAAACTACTTGACCCAAAAAATACTGCTGCTGCACTTTGGCAAACAACTCAAAACTGAAGTGGCAAGAACAAACAATGTGGCAGCAACGCAGTGCCTGAATGAACCTTATGCAAAATGGCACACACAACAACAATATATGGCAACAACGCACAACAACAAAAACATGAAGGAGAATAAGGCATGCCTTGAGTGCGAGTGGGAAATCTCACCTTAATGCCTAATCCCTGACATTAAAGTGCTGCGCCAACAAAGTGATTTGTTGTAGACAAAGCGATAGACACCGAAACGCTCAGATTCCCTCGCTTAGAAACTCATCTAAACATGCTCCGCATGCCGCAGACACGGAGAGTTATAAGAGGAAATACTTTTGGTAACGCTGTGCACAATAGCAACAAGGCATTGCAAATAATCTTTGCAGTAAATACGCACACACACACATACACACACACACACACACACACACACACACACACACACACACACACGGACAGAAAGCACTAACGGTAGCGCGACGCGGCAGAGCACATAGAATGTGTCTGGGGATCATTATTTGCGCACAAAATGGGGGAAAAAACAAAATGCACGCACAAAAAAAACGAGGCATAATGGAAGATGAAGCTAAAGATGGCGTTCAGGCAAGGAGGAAAAGGAAACGAAGGCAAATCTAAATGTCGCACATGGTTGCTGTGCGTGCCAGAGCATGCCTATGCGTGTGTGTGTGTGTGTGTGTGTGTTGGTATGTATGTGTGTGCACTGTTTGAATGTGTAATTCAAGCATTAGAGACGCGTAAAACCTTAACTCGAGCAGTAGCAGGAGTCGCATTCGGCCTAACCATTTTGTCAAACAAAACGGCAGCAAAAAGGGGCTCCACTTCCACACACACACATGCCAGCACACAAATACACACACACACACACACTTACATTCGCATGAAAATTGAATAAATTATGTGTGTCATCACATGCAGACGGCAGTGGTAGGTAGCAAGCAGTTGCCAGGACCAGGACCAGGACCATCAAGCACAGCCGCCCTAGCGGCAACATTGGTGTTGTTGGGTGCTTTGCTTGCCACCGGGTGATAAACCAGCGACATGCCAAGCAGCTGGCAGGCAACTTCAGCTTTGGGTTGGAGCAGGCGCAGCCATTCAACAGCATTTAATTAAGCATTTTGTATTCATCGGAAATGTCATAAAAATGACGACACTCTGAAATCCGTGCAAATGCTGCAAGTAGTGGGGCAAGGCATCCATAGTATAATGCATATGTTGCAGATGTGTGCATATTTTAAAACCAACAACGATTCCCTCCGCTCATGCTGGTGATGCGAGTTTTGCAAGCCCTTTTGGATTTATTGAAGGCATATACTAGAGGGACTCTGTTTTTTGCACCAATGGTTTTTCAGTTTTTTACTCGCATAAAGTGCGTTTTGCGATGGGGCGATATGACTTAGTATTTAATTCCATAAATTTGTCTTCTAGGGAGTTCAACTGTTGGCGGTGCTGCTAGTTTCAACCTTTGTTGTTCTTATACCTCTTAGTACTTTGTCTTTTGGACTCCGAGTAATACTGGTACTACTTGTTTCTTCCTCACCAATAATTGCATTATCCAAACGATTCGGATGCCTTTAGCACTGCTTCTTCGCGCAGATCTTCCGCGTGAACGAATCTTTGGTAACAATGCGTACAGTACTTTTATGGATTTTACACTCATTTAACAGCATTTTAACACTCAGGCATCGAACAGAGTTTAACATATCCCTCAAATTCTTCACATTTAGGTAAGTTTGCGAGAGTTTCTTTTTTTGTGGACCTTTTTAGTAATCATTTCAATGACAGCCAACCTCCTTATTTTTGGGAAATAGTCTCTTAACTTCGATTTGTTTGAAGCCTCCTACAAGCAGTGATTGAAGCCGCCACCTAGCACTTCGGCTGTGTCTATGCGATCAACGCATTAATTTGGGCCAAGCGGGCTATGGAAGCACATGCCGCTGCCGATCCCTGGCTTACATAATGTGCTTCAACCTTCACTATAAAAACTATTCTAGTATTAAAAGCTTCATATTATATTTTGAGCCTTGAACTTAAGATTTCTCGCGACTCGTCTAAATAGCTATTCTCTTGACTTTACACACATTAACCAACCATATCAATGTAAAATTTTGACGAAACGCAGTTGATTTTGAATTCTACTAAAAAAAGTGACTTATTTTAATGACATGGAACAAAATGTTCACGAGATAGAAGGTGGTAGTCCTTCGGTTTACATTATGTGTTGGAAATGGGTTTCAAGTTTCATTATGCGAAATAATCTTTTTTTAAATAGAAATCTATCAAAATCGGCTTGAATGTTTCACATATGTCGTGCCTTCCCTAACAGCTCCAGTTTTCTTTTTCTGGTGAACATTTTGGAATGTAATTAATGGGGTCTGGCTACTTTTCTTTTAGTTGCTACACTGAAGGTTGTTTTCCAAAACTTGTACAAAAACATTAAGTTTCCCAAGACTACTGTAGTTCCCTAAAACTTTTGTAGAAATTGTTTTCTTTCAACCAATTACACAAAAAATTCCATTGAGTTTCAAGCTTTTTCAATAAAGCCTTTGAAATGTTTTTGCCTATGAATGTTGCATATTTTATGTGCAAAAACAACTATTTTTTAAAACCTATGAGCATGAAGATGAGATTGAAGGCACCGTGGACCAGACTTTTTTCTATTGCATACATGGCGCTATCGAGGGTACTGGGTGAAAAACTAAAGCCATTCGCGAAAGAACTGATTGGACCTTATCAGTGTGGCTGTAGGCCTAGTAAGCGCACCATTGATTAGACATTCACACTGCGCCAAATCCCTCAAAGTACCCATGAATACCAAACCGACATCCACCATCTCTATGTCGATATTATAAAGCAGCAATTGATAGCTTGTTTAGGGATCGCGTATATGCCGCACTGTTTGAGTTTGGTATCCCTGCAAAGTTGGTACATCCATGCAGAATGAGCAACACGCGCAACAAGGAGGGAGCTACTCTGAGCTTTTTTAAAACCAATTAAGTCAGACAAGCTCCTGCTCATCAACTTTGTGATGGAATCATCGGAACGGCAGAATATTGAACTATCATTTGTAGTACTAAGCGAGCATTTACGGGGGCCTTAGCGGCAATTGAACTAGACGCTGCCCGGATGAGTCTTGTTGTAAATGAAAGCAAGACAACGCCTATGATTTCATCGAGTACATGAAAACGGTTGGACCCTGATATTGGTGTTGGAAACAATACTTTTTATATTGTGTATTTTATATTGTATAATTATAAGAATCTTGCCTACCTTCGAACTACCGTCCTAATGAAGAACAATGTCAGCATAGGGACGTGACAGGCAGACGAAAATAACACTTTAAGAAGCTCATTTTTCCCGTTTTGCTTTATGGCGCTGAAGCATAGGGGATGACGCTGTCTGATGAAAACACCCTTGGAGTGTTTGAGCGAAAAGTACTCCCTAAGATTTTTGGATGGAACGACGAACTCTACGATCTCTACGACGACATTGACATAGTCAAGTGAACTGACATTCAGCGGCATCGCTGGCTAGGTCATTTTGTGCTTGTGAAAGAAGAAACAACTGCGAGAAAGGTCTTCAATGTGGTTGTTGTAGGAAGGCGACGAAGGGGCAAACCATGTCTCCGTTGGACGGGACAAGTAAAGAGCACACAAAACAGAGGCGCCTGGAGGAGTGCTCTACATTAGGCCGTAATACGGTAATGGGCTCTTATGTTTAGTTAAGAAGAAGATAAGTTCTTTTAACGAATTTCTGCCTATCGCATTGTTGTCTACCATCGCAACAATGAAAACTAGAGAGAAGTAAAAAAAAGTCTACGACTTCTGCACATATCTACAAGTTTTTTGTTTATTTAGTACTTCAAATTTTTTGTGTAATACTTAAAATCTTGCATTTATCTCTTTGTTTTTTGTTTGTATTTTACACAAATTTAAGATGAAATATGCATATATGTAGCGAACTTGCATATGTTTTGGAGTGCAATAACAAGCTTGATTAGAATTTTAACTTAATATGTAAAAAGTGATATTTTGCGTGCTATTTCGAATACCACTCTGACCTTACGTTGTTTGGCTTTCCGGTGTAACAGTTAGCTAAAAATCGGTTTCACAAAACACCTGCAATTGGCATATTTGGTAAAAAAAAAAGAACTGCTGCATATATCAGAGTTGCATATGTTGCATAAAATAACAATAGCCATGATTTTGCTGCCATTTTGTTTTGAGTGTTTTGAAATTCACGTTGCAAAAACTGCTGCAATTCAAATGTAATGGAATGTTTTTACGCTCTTTTTTCTCTAGTTAACTGTTAGCATTCGTATAAAATGTTTTACAATTCATAAAATGTAAAAGAGCGGCGTGAATGTGGGGTAGTGAGAGCACCACTCCACAGTACACGGAGTGGGTATTGAAGTGGGTGGTGAATGTTGGGCGTGTGCCGCCCATCAACTGCAAATTGCGCACGCAAATTGTCTGCTTTGCATGACATATCTATCCTCCAACTACTCCCTGCTACCCGCAGATACCCCTAGTCCTAAAAGGTCTTGTCTATTTCGCGCCTGTAAATCGTAAATCAGCACAGATTACTGTTGCGCTTACATAAACTCCGGCAGAAGACACGCAGAAGGCATTTACATTTGTATCTGTGTTTGCTACAAATGTGCGTATGTGTGTGTGTGTGTGCTTAACTGTATCTCTCAGCGTTTTTCAATTTTGAGCAGCTTAAAGGCGACAGTCAACTGAGCTGCTTGCCTCTTGTAGCAATTTCTTGCTACTCTGCCACCCGGTAAGCACTGAAGCGATGAAGCGTCGCTGCGCAGCGTCTGAGCCTTATCAAAGGCCATTGTTCTTCATAAATATGCAAATTTTCCGCCCACCAAGTCCAAGTCCGGGACGAAGTACGAACTTCCTGCTCGGCTACTGTTTTGCAGTAGTGCGAAAAAACAAATCGGATTTATTTTGACTGGCTTTAAATTTCCAGCCAGCAATCCCTTTGTGTCCCTTTCTGTAGCTTGTATCCCTTCATAAACAATTTGATTATTTTGCTGCCATTCTTCAAAAGATACTTTTGCATACCAGCAACGTGCAGCATTTTGTGGCTACTTTGATTACTGCCACTCGGTATTGCTTATAGAGCAGAGCTGCTGCACGTGATTTTTCATTTGCCTCAAGAAGTTTCCGCTGTTTTGGTTTTGTGTGGATGCACTCAAGCGAATTGCGGTAAAAAACATTGGAATTTATGTTAAATGTAGTTGAAGATTGCCAACTATAGCAACTAGGGTTTCGCCATAAGGGTCAAGGCAAAATGGTTTTTATTTTTCAGCTATTTCGAGCAAATTCAACTAAATTGTTGGCTTAGCAGATGTAATGCATGCATTTTATTTGATTTTTTATTTTATTTTATTTTTTTTAAATTTAGTTCCGTATATCATTTGTCGAAATGACAGCAATCTTCCATAAATCTGAAGATGTCAAATACAAATGTACGTGACTTGAAATCGTTGAAGTTTTAGCACTATACTATCGGCTATTTACGAGGGCTGTTTGATAAGTCATTTACTCTTTTAACTAGGTTCCGTTTAAAGATTAGTGCCAAGTTTTGGCCAGCTTTGTCATTTAGTTTCTGTTTGACCGCCATTGAAAGCAGAAAACCTCGTGCATTTCGACAATAATGAAAAACACTGAATTTCGTGTGCTCATTTGGCATTATTTTTTAGGAATGGCTTGATGAATACTCTGGGGCTACTGTACCATAAATTTCAATGATGGCTTACTGATTTTCATTGTGGTCGTACCAGCTCAAATGACGTCAAACGTTCATTACGCCCGAAAGAGGTCATCAGGCCAGAAAACATCGATGAAATCCATGGTAGTATAAAAGTGTGCGAAATGGCCGATACAGTAGGCTTATTAACTCAACGGGTATATAACATTTTAGAGCTATTCGCGTAACAGTGTAACCTCTTCAGAGGAGAGTTTGGCAATGTTCGACCGCCATCCTCGAAGAATAGTCAGTTTTACTAATGCTGCTTTATTTATGTATAAGTTTCCAGCTATAATAAGAAAATTGGTCGTATATTGTTTGTATAGCTTAAATGCACCTCATAAGCTAAAATACTTATAATCGCTTATCTTTTCATGGGGAATGCCTGTTTATATCTGATACTGCAGAAGGAGGTACGATCCTTAACTTAGTTAAGGGCATAAATACAAGTTAGAAACTCGAACATTCAGTCGCAAATCTTTGCTATGCTTTTTGCTGGAAGTGTGTAACGCTTTTTTAAATACTATACCTCTTAGGTAGTATGATTAATAAACGTTTTTCTAAATACTATATCTCCAAGGTAGTATGATTAATAAAACACAATTCTTCTGTTTTTCTCATAGTTTTTTATATATAGTTTGTCTGTAGATTACTCTAGTGCTGAATAAGTTGGGTTTTTTCAATATCCAATAAGAAACTAATAACATTACCAGGGCGCCCCAAAGCTACTGCCCTTTTTCTTAAATCCGCCACTGCTTTGCAGCATCATTTCAGTTCATTCAAAGCATACTTCTAGGCGCAGTCTAATTTTCGCTTATAATTCACAATCAATGGCTAAATCTATTCGAATACAAATCGAACCTGGAGTTAAACCAAAACTTTGGCTCAACGCTTTAATTGATGCTTAACCCACAGAAAACGTGAACTTGATATCTGCGATTTTAAGTTCTAGTGGTTTTTAACTAAAAGCTTCTTATTTTTTTAAATTAAAGCGTATTTTATCTTATCTCTAAAAGTGCTCATATCTGTAATTGCAGCATATAATGGTCTTATTGTTAAATAAGTGTTGGCAATTAATGCATATTTCAAGTTCTTGCTGAAAGACCATACACACAAACCGCTTTAGAAGCAGCTTAGCATAGCTGCAAATCGCTGAACCGAACCACTTGCATTAAGTTCCGCGGTTCGCAGTGCCATTCCGCACACACACACACATATACACATCCTCCCACACACACACACACACACACACACACACAAACCATATAAACTTTATTCCGTTTAGGTCCACTGAGCTTTATTGTTCATTGCTTTTCATTTAGCTGGCTTTGAGTATTGTATGTATGTATATATTACTCATACGCCTTGTTGAGCAGCGCACTTTGCGCTTTGTGGCTTGTTATTGTTGTTGTTGTTGTTGGTGTTGTGGTATTGCTTACTTCTTATGGTTATTGCTGTTGTTTTTGTTGCTGACTTTTTGACTGCCAGAGTCCTTGAGATGAGGCACTTAATTGAGCGCAATTTGAATTTCGTGCCCTTGCCACCTGCCCCCAAAACACCTGCTTTAACAGTAAGAGCGTGTGTGTGTGTGTGCGTTATCTTTGCATCTACCACGGCTGGCTTTATTACGGCCACTTTGCTTCTGTGCTAATTAGTCGCACTTAAATTATATACCGTTCTACATTAATTGCCTTGCAACTTGGACTTTATAACTTTCGGATTGCCTTCCTTTACCGTTTCCTTTGCTGTCCACTCACCAATACACACACACACACACGGCGTATAACCTGTAGATTTTTATGAGCTGACAGATAAAAAGCAAATTAACGTTGCCTAATTTGCCTTTAAAAATGTCAAGTTCTGTGCAACATTTATACATTGTGTGTATCTTTTATTTGACGCTGTTTGAAGAGTTTGCCACAAGCGAAAAAAAGCTGGAAATGTATACAAAGCGTGTTCAGTTTGAAGCTTGTTGCGACTCACAATATAAATAAATAAAATACCCATAGGAATTTCATTATATGCTCGTATTTTTTGGCCAGTTTGCACAAAAGCCGCTTTGCATGCATAATGTGTTTGTGTGCGTATGAATTTTATATATATATATATATATTTATATAATTTAAATAGATGGAGAGCGATATCCTGAACACACACAGCACAAATCAATAAAATTAAATTGAAAATCATAAACTGGATTTTGAGCGCAACGTGCAAAAGCAACAGACGCTGCTTCCATAACGAGCTTATATACAGTCGAAATTCAGTTTAACGAACTTATACATATATTATATAACGAAATTTTATGAATTCTGCTTTTTGGAGCTTAAATGCAGTTCACTTAGTCGAGTCTTTTTGGCGTTGGAAGCGCTTTTTATCGAATTACACTTTAAAATAATAATTAAACGTTTTTATCTAATTACCCCAAAATACTATTTTAAAAAAGTATAGCTGCAATCTCTTCGACTTTGTGATGGAGAGTGCGAAAGTGCACCGGAACGGGACTATTTTCTATAGTTGTCCAGTTGCTTTTCTAAGCAGCTAATATTGACTTTATTGGTTGTACCGATCGACATGTTATCGCAGCCAAGGGGATCTGAAAGGGTGCGTCTGGTGTTAATGTTTTCTTCAAAAAGGGCGACGCGGCGGTTAGATTCTCAGATTTCTATTCAAAACAGTACTTCTGATGTTGTCAAGGATTTAGTTAATCTCTGCACCAACGTCATAACGCAGAAAAAAGAGATTATAAGGAAAATTACTATACATGTTCTCAGTAGTCAAAAGAGTAGAAGAGACCACTCTCGCCAGATGAAACTAACACACTACAAGACGTTCATCCTTCTCGTTTCTTCACTTTTGACCCTTTAGGCGCCTGTCACGTGAAACGAGATTTTCAAACGAGACCACAGTTCGTAGGCACGTTAATATAGCCCGTAAATTGTCTCGCCGGCAACCCTATACGGATTGCTTCATACTAGAATGCATTCTAATATCGAGCGAGATTTTGTGAGAGATTTTTTGACTTTCTCTCTTGAGAGTATAGCTTCGTGTAACGAGCGTCTTACGCATTGGCAGCATTGAATTGAATGACGAACTCTATGAGTTCTTCGCTGGCCGATCATGTTCTGCGTGGTAGCAAAGTCTTGCAAAATGTTTGTTGAGCGAAGCCGACGAAGTTATAGGCCATTTCTTTGTTAGAAGGAGATTAGAAGTTGTGCGCAAAGCAGAGGTGCCTCTAAGAATGCCCTACATCAGAAGAAGAATTAGAAAAATCTTTTTTTCTTTTTTGCTTTATGTTTTCATTTTAAATAATTCCTTTGAATTGGGTAACTCATCGTTCTTTAGTCTTCGGCATATTTGAATGATTATGGTATTATTCGGCTGAAGGCTGTTCAAAAAAAGGATGAATCAATTAACAAAGCTTGAACTTTTTATCAGGTAATATTCCCCCGGGTGACTCGCTTTGCGCACGCCTTCTCTAAAAGGTGATATCAAAGGTTGTGTGCTTTTTACCTTTTGGATTCTCACGTAAATTTGATTTTGAATGAATTTTGATGAGTTCTGCATCCGATAGAGTCACACACAGGAGTGTACTAGAAATCTATAAACGGTTTTTCCTAAATTCTAATTTTAATTCTATTTAAAAGTTCCTTTTTATTAGAATATATTTCTGGCACATCGACGAATGGGTTTTTTTTTGGCTAAAAATCGATTTGAACCCACAACCCAATTGTGGAATTTGCTTTCTTTCAAACCACTGACAATGTCGAAACATCGCGGAAATCAGTGAAAATATAAAAACAACTTTGAATCATTTTCCGCACTGATTTCCCTTTTTTCAGATAGGAAACGTTTCTGTGTTCGTTATTTTCTTTTAGTAATCACTATTCGGCCGACTATAACCTTTGGTTTTATAATTGTGCAGCTTATTATTTAATTGAAAATGAAATGATTTTAATAAAATAACTTCACGGAGTTTTGAAATTTCTCAGAAGATCTCAATGCATTTCAACATATTAAAGAATCAAGGATTTTTTGCTTCAAACCATTTATGTGAGTTTGCATAAAATATCTCTAATCTTTTCGACCCATTTTCGCGTATTCGCAATTTGTTTGCTTTTCTGCGGATAATTTATAAACTATTCGATATTCGAACAAGAATGTTTTTTAACATCTTTTGAATTAATTTTCTTCTAGCAATGTCTAGGAGTTAGGAGTAATTTTGATTTGTGGCAAAATGGACAGAAAATTACAGATTTTTTAGTTTCAAACGTTTCTGAAAGCCAAAATTCGGTTGACACTTTTGGACTTAAATATAATATAAATTTTCTTTAAAAACACGGCAAAAGATTTTTTGAGAGATTCTCTCCCTTTAACTGCTTATTGGCGGCTTTTGCTGAAATTCGCTTAGCAAAGAAACTTGGCATACTGACAAATCGCGGCAATTCGTTTGAAACGAATTTCTGGCATACCTCTGATTATTTGATATTTTAACTCACTTTTTGTTGCATATTTCTAAGAATATCATTGCTGTATATTACTTTTGCGATACTCTTCTAACTGATTATTCGTTGAATTTTCCTACTTTTTTGTGAGACAGTGCTAGGAAAATCGTCAAAATGTTGTGCAAAAAGAAGAATTTCCATCAAAACAAACTAGAGCGTGCTAAAATTGCACCAAAATGCCCAATAATAGACTTATCCCAACCTAACCTAGAATCTGCTGCACTATATGATTCCAATTTTCAAGCGCCTTCTGTATCTCTGTACAAATGTCTCTCTCTGTGTGTGTGTGTGTGAAAAGTTTTGCACAAAACTTGGCTACAATGCAATTGGGCACAAGATTTTACAATTTAATTATCAGGCCGGAAGGATGAAAAGCTGTCGAAATGATAGAAACTCTGTTATAAAGTTTTCATTTGGCATTGGCAACTTTTAGGCTCAGATCACAGGCATTAGCTTTGTTTACGTGTATGTGTATGTTTGTATGTAAGTGTGAGTGTATTTGTAACTGAAGTTGAGTTTTGTTCGAAGGCATAGCTCAAGACTTTTGTGTTTTGCTTAGTTTTGGCAAAGCTTTAATTAATTGAATTTTGCACAAGTTTTTGCTTGCCATTGGCAAACAACGACCAATGTGGCGTATGAGTAATGTTATGTTTTTATGGCAGCTGTAATTTGTGTTTGTATTCATGGCATTTATCAAATATTTATATAATCGATTATAAGCTGTTGTTTTCAAACGTTAACAGAACACCATTAAAATTTAAAGCATTCATTGGGCTTTAAATTGCAATTGAAAATGAAATTCATGAAGCAAAAGTTTTTCAATTTTTCTCGTAGAAAATAAGAAACTTGAGCATTGTTAATTATAATAATTTTAACTACAGCTAAGCAAAAGAAACAAGAAAATTGCCTTGCAATTAGAAAAGACCAAAGGAAAAAGGACAAAAACCGGGCAAGGGAGCAGCAATAAAAAATGAAAAACACAAACGGTAGCTACGCACAGTGGTCGAAAAGCACAATGTATGCGAAAAGTTAAAGTTCCAACGCAACTAAAAAGTTACTTTTACAGGACTTGGCGTATTACGTTTCAGCGACCCAAAATGAAGAAGTATACATTACATCTACACACATTATGTTTTGCACGCTAGATTTTACATTTCGACCACTGTACCACGATGTAAAGCAATTTACATGAAAATTTCATAAATATGTAAGCAACATGGACACAGGACTTTCGTTGTGTTTGTCTCCTTGTGACTGTAAGTGTGTGTGTGTCTGTGTGTGTGTGTGAGACGGAAAAGCGCTCAACGCGCACAAGGTAATCAAAGCAAAAATTACCTAATTAACATAATCCGCAGTGGCCAAATGTGGCAGGCAAAAAAGACGACGGACACACGCTTCCAGCCAGCTCCAGTGTTCTGCTGCTGGCCACTCTTAGCTGATGGTCGAAACGGCAGCTCGACGACGTCGTCGTTGGCGTCAGTGTCGCTCGTCTGGCTTTGCTTCAAATCCTCTGATGATAAGTTGCTCTGCTGTTGGCGCTGTCGTCGACGCGACGCGATTTCAGTGTTACTTATTTTTCCGGAGCTTCCTCCACTGCGACTTGACGCGTTCCTGATTAATATGCAGACGTTTAAATTTCGCTTTTGCTACACTTTTGCTTTGCTTTACGAGTTTTGCTTTATTTTTGTTGCTTCTATTTGTGTGGATGTGTGTGTGTGTGTGTTGTACGTTCTTTTTTGCCGGATTTTGCTTTGTTGAGCGCTTTTCTGGCGGATTTTTTACGTTTTGTCTGGTATTTGCGCGTGAAATATTTGCGGGCTCTTGTGGCTTTAAGTTTAAGTTTTTGCACTAAGCACTTTTACCTGGGCGAAATGATTGATTAAGTATACGCACGGTCGCTTAAGGGTTCACATGTGCACGTGTACGGATGAGCATGTGTATGTGTGTAGCTGTTGTTTGGCGGAAATGAGCAGCTTTAAAACAAAGCGCGTGGCAGGAGCTGTGTCTCGTCTGCGTGTGTGTGCAGCTTCATTCAAGGCTGCGGCTTTTAGCTACATTTTACGTGGGTTGCCTTTTATATTTCGGGAACGACGATCAAAACTGACAGCTGCATTGTGAAGTTTGACATTTTTGGGCTACAAAATACTTAAATTGTCAGTCATGTGAAAAATGTCTTTTAGCGAAATGTATTGTATCTATGTTTATGAGTCCTTAGCTAAACAGCAATAGATTCTATGGTTCGTGGAGGTTGAGCCTCTTCAAAAAAAAGTTATTCGCGGACAAAGCTCACGCTCGCCTATTTCTTTGCAGAAAACCCGGTTATTTAGCCCATGTACTATTAGAGTGACGTGGGAGTGGAAATTGTGAATGATACACAAATATTTGCTTGCCATAAGTTTTCAAGCACCGAAAACGTCGCAGTCCGCATTTGACAGACTTCATTTTTTTCTTTGTATGAAATACTAATTGCAAAGTCAACATATTGGCAAAAGAATTTCGTAAATTGGATATATTGATGCATATGCTGAAAAGTAATTGACTGCGTGCCAGAAATGTCTAGACAGTTTTGACTCAAATTGTACTTGAAATATCCGTTGGTCAGAAGCTTACTTTATGAATTTTTCAAGCTGTCTATGATGACATTCAGCTGACAGAGACCATTGCCAATAAAAAATGTTTATTTTTGTTCTATAATCCCGTAATATAAAAGCCAACCCTCGTACACACACACATATGAAAAGTTAACCTAGCCCTTAGGTATGCTATGTGAGCATTGCTGTGGCGCCACGGAAATGGGCAAGCTAGTGGGTTATGATTTAAAAATGATGCATGACTAAAGGAAAACTATCAGTGACTGACTTTCTCAGTATGTGCTTATAGTCTTAAACTGTTTATCACTCGCAACCCGTTCGAGAACCTATGAATTTCCATAGAGCATTAATGCATGCTATATTTTTTAATACAAGCAAAAACAATATGAGTTTTGCGGACTGAATACATAATACACAACGCATAAAAGTATGCTACAATTTGAAATACAAGCCAACATTATGCTGCATGACTTAACGAAAACTATAAGGAACTAACTTCCCCGTGTGGTGAGAGGGTTAGAGAATACCAGCTCAGCAGGTCAAAGCTTGTCGTATGGGGCGACTAAAAATGACACTGGGTTCTTTTGAGACCAGTAGAGCCACCCCTGGCCTTAAAAGGGTTGTGCGTAGGGTTTGGGAGCCACCACGTAAAACCACAATTCCAATGAAAGAATGTATTTACATCAGGCCGTAACCCGATAACGGGTTGTTTTGACCAGTTAAGAAGAAAGAAGAAGAATAAGGAACTAACTTGCTTACCTAAGTGTTTTAGTCTGAGCTGTTTATGTATATTTTCAGCGCTTGAAAGTAGTATGCTACAAAGTTTTATAGCGCATAAAAATAACTATTGTTGTATTTGCAACAATTTCTATGACGAATATGAATTTGTTTCATGCTCTAAAGTTTGCTACAATTTTTAATTGAAGCTGTCACAACTCACAAAAAAAAACCGTCTATAGAACAACAAATTTACGCTGCGCTTGAAAGTATGCTACAAAAACTTTGCCTGTCTGATTTGCTGGCTCACTGGTTGTTGTCTTGGCTTAGTCTATGCATGCCAAAACAATAACAAGAGCAGAACAACAAAACATTGACGCCTCGATGTCTGCCGCTTTTTGACATCTGACCTAGCACAAAACGTCAGTACACACATAACGGCACACACTCACACACACACATTTGATGCAACATAAATTATTAGCAAAATTTATTTACTTTTAAAGAGTATTATCGTTTAATTGTTGGTATTTAAGATTTGCTTCCTGGGTTCGTTTCGCTTGACACGGCACACGGCACTTGTCTTTTGAGTTTGGCACTCTCTATACACTCTATATACGCGCACTTCGCGTTGTCTCGCAGCGTCCTTGCGTCTGTGTATTCAGCACTGGATAGACTGAGCCCAACACGCTGTCAGGACATGCTTTTAAATGTGCCCTGCCATTTGGCTTTTGGCTGCTGTGCTCGGCTAAAGCTGTCATCGTGTCCTCGTAGAGGCATCAATTTCGAAATTTTTTCGAAAATCAACTGCGCATGCGCAGAACTGCTGCCGCTGCTCTTTAGTTCTCTCTTTGTTATGCTGCTCGTGCTCTTCGAATTGTGTTTTACTGTTATTTTGTTTGTGCTCGACTGCAGCAGAGGTGTTATGTGTATGTGTGTGTGTGTGTGTGTGTGTGTGTGTGTGTGTGTGTGTGTGTGTGTGGCTGACATTTGTCGTTGTCATCACCTGTTAGCATTTTTTGGAGTCCTTGAACGTGTTTAAGCATGTCGTTTATATAGACGCATACAGTATATATAGTCACATTTTCTAGAAAACGCATAGTTACCTTATGAGCAGCTCAGTTATGCTGGAGCTGGAACTGGAACTAGACAAATGGTCTTGCCACTATTTGTCCAAGATGGAGTCATCTCTTTGAAGGCGTCCATTAGAGCTGCGGGCTATGTTCAAAGCCAGCCCGCAAAATGTTGCAATTTGTACTAGATATTGTTGTTGTTGTTTTAGCTCTTGTTGCGGTTCTTGTTGGCTTTGCGTTTGTTTGGTCAGGTTATGTAATATTCGCACGTGTGCCGGTGGTTTTGAGCTCGGTTGCTCCGTTTATATGGCAAGGATTATTGTAATTTTCAATGCACAACATTCTATATATTGCGCCAAGTGAACTTGTAGTTTAATTTTAGGAAACAGAACGAAATCTGGTGCATTCGGTGTGGCGGTATTGAAAAAAATTGGAAGAGGGAATGAGTCTTCGAGTATTTTGCAATCTGCAAAGCCCCATATACCTATTAAATCATCATAAGTTCCTTGTTGATGACATGCTTTCGCATACGCTCGAAAAAGTTAATTTAACTGCGACAGTTTATATGTATTTTTTTAAAATTTTTTGTAGCGATAATTCAAATTTTATACCAATTATGTCGCTTACGTTTACATCCAGGTTAGGACTCACGCTTTTATTTAAGACATGCCAAAGAACAAAGCTCCTTCCATTCCTAAAATCGTGAATAATAGGGTAACACAAAGTGTTAAGTGTCTGCATTCTTGAAGTTTGTTGGTAACACGAGCACACTTAAAAGAAAAGCAAGCTATTTTCATTGCTTCTTAGAAACCTTGTGCGGCCATTTCGACGAAAGTCACATTAGAATAAATATAAAAATAGAGCCTTATCCTTTGAGAGATATTAATTTCATGGCAGCTGGCAAAGAGAATTTGCAGAAATATGTATTCTTACGTTTTACCCTATTGAAAAGAGGAATAATATAAGTAGAATAAATAAGTGTTTATTTTATTTGAAATTGTATTTTTTAGTATGTTTTAAAGCCTCCAAAACTGCTCTTTTAAACGCCAAACATTATGATATGTAGTACACTTTTGTTAGAAATTGAGTGCTTTTTGAACCCCTCTCGAGGTAGATCATATTCCTTTTTCTCCTCCTTTCATCCTTGTACTTACGACAGTTCGCGTATTCCCATCATAAATTTGCAGGGTCCTTGCAGCAAATATCGACACAACGGTATGCTCTCTCTCTGTCTCTCTCTGCGAATGTCTTTCATGTAAGTATGGTTATAAAACAGAAAAAACAAATTTTTCTTACCCCATTCCTCTTCATCTTAAATTATTTTTCCATCGTTTAGTTAATGACTGTCTATATCTCTTCGAAGTACATCTTCAAAGGGCATACAAACAACATAGAACAGAATTGACAGAACATTTGATAGTGAAATGTGATTTATAATATTTAATTAATAGAAAAAAATTTTCGGTCGTTTTTTGAAACTGGAACACAGTTAAAGCGACATGACGTATTAAGAAAGACAAATTCTTAACCAAGAAAGTGTGCTTTTTTTTCAGTTATACCTGAGGGTGTGCCTGAAATCTCTTTCAACCCAAATCAATTTCTCGGTATGCCAGATATCGTTTTATGCTGAATTGCAATCAAAAAGCAATACATTATGTTCCAGCAATTTCTTTGAGAGCATGGGAAATCTAACAAGTAAGACATCTGATCGACGGATTTTTTAAGAAAAGTCAAATGAAACTTTTGCAAAACCGTCTAGAGATTTCTGGCACACTGTTTAAATTTAAAATTTTTTGAATTCAGACGAATTGCGACATTGAACACATCTTTCTAGATATTTTTTTTATTAAACATTGAAATTCGATCTTTGTAACCAACATTTTGGTGAAAAGAGCTTCTTTAGAACGTAAATAAAAAACCAGTTTTGTCATTTCCTTTTCATTTCAATTAAAACTTTTTAAAAAAAGTTATTTCCGAGTATCCCATGCAAAAAATATATAATGTGAGGAGCAGTCATTGGTTTTACTTTTCTTTGTCAAATTTTCTTTTTTTTCCTTCAAGTTTGTAAATACATACGAAACATTGACTTCGCAAGTATCAGCTCTTATCGACAGAATATTAGCTAGTCCCTGATTTAACTTTTTCATATTCTTTGAAACGATGCTCCCAGTCAATGATGTATCTTAAATAATTTCTTCAGACCAGGCATGAAAATAACTCTACAATCGCTCTGTTGAGTATGTGAGGATGGAGATGAAGAATACTAGAATCTTGTGCTTGTGATAAACAAGCTATATTTAAAAAAATTAAATTTGATATCATCATCAAGTTAGCTGGTAAAGCGAGGGCAGAAAAATGATTGCAAATGAAGCTTTCTTAAAAACTTTTTCAAAAACCTAAAATCACGAACAATATAATTATCAATGAGAATACAATTGAAGGAAAAACTAACACGAATTGGTCAAATTTTCGGTAACTATCCGAAATCTAAAACTGGTTCAAAAAAGACGCAGAGAATACATCGGCCTATTCACATATATGCTTATATACAATATGACGAACTGTTGCTTAAACAAGTATTTATCAAATTGGCGATCTTCCCACGCATAAACCAAGTGTCTGAGAGCAGATGCTGGAACGTGTATCTGTGTGCGTCTGTATCTGTGTGTGTGTGTGAGTGAGTGTGAGTGTGTGTGTGTGTGTGTGTGTGTCGACGCTGCGTTGTCTGTGCCAACGATGCGTGTTAAACTTGAAATTAATTGCTGCCGAAAAATATTACAGCATAGAGCACAAAACGGTGTGAATGGAGAAGTATAAAGGTAAAGGGGGGCGTGGACCGAGGTGCACCTCTGGCGGCTGTGGGTGTGCAGCAACACCCTGTTGCAGACCGCAAGCCAACACCAGGCACGTATGCTCAGACTACAGAAGCTGGAACAATACAATAACAACTAGACACACACACACACACACACACACACACACATGCACAACACAAATTATGCTGTTGTGTGTGGCGCCGCAACGAAGGTCAGGACAGGTTGTATCTATGTGCATATGTGCTTGTGTGTGTGACGGCATGTATGTGTGACGCGCAAAAGTCATTAAATGTGGCCAGCAAGTGTAGTGCCAGACAATGCAGCAACAGCCACAACAACAACAACAACTAGCAGAGTCAGTAACGAGGTTCATGTTTAATGACCGTGCGCTCCAGGCAGCAGCAGCCCCCCAGGCCATAGCTAAACTTGGTCCAAACCCCAGACTCAGTATCTCCCGAATCAGCCAACCTGAAGCGCAGCGCCGGCTCTCTAACAAATGCAGCTACAAAAGCCCAAAAGACATGCACTAATATCGTCGCGCTGTTGCGTGTGTCAACGTGTGTGTGTATGTGTGTGTATGTGTGTGTATGTGTGTGTATGTGTGTGTGTGTGTGTGTGTGTGTGCTGCAATGTACCGTTTGAACCTGACACAGAAAATTGTGTTTTAATGATGGAGCATACCGTTGACTACCTGGCTAGCTGCTCCCCGCCAGCTGCACGCTGTCTCTGTCTTTGTTCGATGTCCTGTGTCCTTCGTCTGTCCTTTGCTGCCGGCACAGTCAAGATGTTAATAAAGCGAAACACGCAGCACATTCCTTGGCATAGTCCGAGGTCAAAATGAAGTTGCTACTTGCAACGTGGTTGCCCAGGGTTACAGACGGACAAAGAGATAGAGACAGCGAGAGAGAGAGGGAGTGAGAGAGCGGGTGAGTGTGTGAGTCAGTCCGTCATAGTTGTTGCATGCCACCAGGCAGGCGTTACCATTTGCTGTTTGCAATTTTTCGGGTTTGTTGCTATTTTTATGCCTGTGGCTGTAAGAGCGGGCAGAGCTTTTTTGCTGCACCTTTCACTCACTTGTCTCTGCGAGAATGTGACCGTGCATGATTGCATGTGTGTCGGTGTGTGTGTGTCAAAACTATTGTTGCAATGACCTTACTCTGACTTGCACTCACTCTTCGTTTGCCTTGAAGTATGCTTCACTTTTGTGATTGTGACTGTGTGTGTGTGTGTGTGTGTGTTTGTGCAGCTCTTTTGAGTGCACTTGTTTATGTATTGCAGCATTCATAATTATTGCTAATGGCCATTTGCATACTAAGTGTTGCAGTTGTTGTTGCTGCCACTCTTAAATCTAAATACAGTGGTTGCTCACATCTGAGAAACCCTAGTTTCATCGTTTCAAGCAGTTTCTGAAAGTTTTAATCTTTAGCTGATCATGTGCTTTAAGAGTTTCATATTGATTGCTGCGACAATTTTAAATGAATTTAAAGGCAGTTTGAGAAATAATGAGAGGTTTGAGTATTACTAGTATTCTACTTGCATAACATCATAGATACAATTTTGAGTTCTTGCTGTGATTCAGACATTATTATTATGTTTTTCTTCTGAATTTTTCTCTTTGCACGGTTGGTGCTTGATTTCCAAATGATTTATCATTATTTTCGTATTCTCATGGAGGCGGCTTGATATCCCAAACCTTCCACGTTACTGATGACAAGAAAAAGATTGTGTAGTCTAATTGGACGTCTTACGATCTTTTCCTAACTTGAATCGTTATATGACAACCATCAATATGTTGATTTTTAGGCTTCCACTGAAAATTACTAACTTCGGAAGGTTTTTTAACAAAAGTAGCTTTTTTATTTCGTTTAAGTGCATAAAATTTCAAACTGTACTGACCATCGCGATTTGAAATTGTATTATTTGAAACTATGAAAGTTGTATGCTACGCTGCTACACTTAATTTAAAGGCTCTTCTGAACAAATTGGTCCATTAGAACTTGAGATATAGCCAAAAATTGCATAACAGATCTTAAAATCGAATCGTTTTCAGGGGTCAAAATCCATTAGAAAAGAGACATATATCGAGATGTGTTCATTTCTTCTATTCATTTTATTTCATCTATTATATAAATAGGCTAAAAAAAAATTTGTGGACCCTTCTTTCACCAACTATATGGAAACAAATAAATGTAAAACTTTTATTCAAATTCAAAGAAAGCCCAATACAGTTTTTAAAAACTGAATCTAGTGTTTTTAAAGAACAATCCAGACCGTAAAATATATCATATAAAAACACCGCAGTGTAATTTGTTGGTATATTTTGTTTGAGAGATAATGAAGTGATAGAATGTTTATAAAGAACATAATGGAAATTGTCTATGTCAAATTTACCTTCATTGTGTATGTCATGAGTACAATTTTATAGCGGGGAATTGGAAAAGTGTCAAATCAACCCTAGTTTGTATTACTCTGCGACCATTCCTATAAACGTGACAAAATTGGTTGGATGGATAACGATCCATACAGAAGAAATCTGCAAGTAATAATGGAAATCTTCAACTTACTAAGTACACTTTACACTTTGTAAAAGAACCCAATACAAAAGCCTCCAGAAATCTTCTACGTCAGCAGAGGAAAGATTTGTGAGTTTAGTTGTGTTAATCACACGTCGTCATAATACATTTGGCAATCATCATCATCAAAACTATCGATATTACTATCGAGGTATCGAGGTCTCACTATCGATGTTTTTTTTCACTATTGATAGTTTAAAACCAATAGTACTAAAGTTAGTATCGAATCTTTTTCCTGAAACTATCGAAACATTAGAATGGCGCCACTCAATTTTCTTCTTTCCACTGTCTTTTCACTCTCCTTACTTCTTCTAGCGGATATGGTATAATGTTGTTCATTGATAACTTTCTTCAATAAGCCATCTCTCCCGCCACAAGTCTAATGCCGTTCTTTTTCTTAACTGGCCGTAACAAGTATCAGGTTACAGCCTGATGGAGAGCACTCCTCTAAAAACCTTTGCTTTAAACTTGCCTTTTGCCAATCTCTCACCTTTTCAATGGAGGCATGGCATGGCTTCTCCCTCGCGACACTCCTGATCGTATTATTATTATTGCGCGGTGGGCGTTAAAACCCTTGACGATCACCGCAGTACTACGCAAGGAGTGGAATATATGTAGGTTACCAGAGTCCCTCGGTGTTATCAGGTTCTGGTGTGAGAAGGCTTCGGCATTATGTTGTGATTGCAGCTTTGCGATGTTCAGCTTTCCCTGTGCGTTCAATCGTATGTTCTTCATTTTGCTTAGAGATATGCGAACCTTGGCGCAACAAGGTAATGCTCAGAGTTGACGTTTTCCCCTCTGAAACTATGAACATCGATCACACTGGATGTTGTCACAACGTGACCAATCTGATTGATCAAGAGCTCGCCATGAATCAATTAAACTTAGACCGTTGTTCGAGAAGGTCTCGTCAAGCACCAAGGATGCGCTCTTTTTCAACCTTTATGGGATGTTCAGCGGTCCTAGACAGACTCAAGTTTATCATAATCTATCAGTATTTTTGCTGGAAATATAAGAAGTCATTATTTCCAATATCGCATTATATACTGTACCATATATACTATATAACAAAACTTTCAACAATTTTCTTTCAGTTGAAGAGCCTGAGCAGAAGGACGTTGGTGATGATGATGATGATAACGAAGATGAAGACAACGAAGAGTATGAAGAATATGAGGAGCAGGGTAAGTTGAGAATTCTGAGTAAATAATTTGGTAAATTTATGTTTGTTTAACTAATGGGCTATTTATATCCCTTGTCAACTGATCAGATAATGGACTCACCGAGAAAACATTCAAATTTGACGATTTCGCTCGCAGGTAAATAAGCTACCAACAACAACAATTGAACAAAATGAATGAGTGTTTGAATAAATGGCATAGCCAAAGTCGGGCAGAACTTTTCGAATCAAGGCCAGCCGCATTGGTATTTAGTGGTTTGTTGTAGGACAGAGAGGTGCAGGCTAGAGTGAGTGAGAGTAAGGACCAGTGAGCGTTTGTCGAGCGGAGCAGAATACCGCATTTTATTGCTGTTATTTGAAAAGTTCTTATGCTGCGGCTTGCATTGATGGTCGTGTTGAAAATTGTAATTGTGTTTTTAATTGAAAGGCCAGAGCAGAGCCAGAGCAGAGCCAGAGTAGAGAGCGACCTAAATTCAAAACTCAAAACTGGAAAAACCCAAAAATGGCGACACGAAATGCTCGTGGCTACTAATTAAGGATTAATGTCAGAAATTACTTGCGCCAAAGTTTTATGGCCGGCAACGTTTTGACGCACAGCTGTGTGTAGATATAGTACAGAGTGAGTGTTGGAGCTCGAATTGAAACTGGACCTGGCCCAAAGGCTGACTGTGATAGCACAGTTATAAAGCAGCATATACAAAATGGGCGTCAAGTTTTGCTTTCATTTTTGTTATTGCGAGTTGGCGCTTGTTTTAATTTTAATTGTGCGCCGCTGTTATTGTTGCTTTTAAATGTTGCTCAAAAGTTTTGCGACCACGGAAAACAATAGCAACAACAACAACAACAACAATAGCATGGCTTGAAAATGAGAATTAGAACAAGCAAACAATGGCATTAAAGTGTGTAGCACACTTTTGGGGGCAAGTGTGGCAACGCTTAAATCATAATTAGTTCAATTTTGCATAATTTAATTGGAGTTTTAGCATAAATTTTCATACCAACTTCCGGTTTTTGTGCAAACAGATTACTGCATCCCAAAATTGTGCGCGCCTGCACAGTGGTGCTCAGCGATTGGGCCCAAATACCTACTAGATCCTTGAAGGCAGCTGTGACCATATTGCATCGCATAGCCTATGGCTGCTCCTGTCCCGGCATGCTCTATCAGGTGAGTGTTTGTTTGCACGTTGTAATTAAATTGTACAATTGGACTAGCAGCAGTTTTATGCACGACTAGGGGGCGCCGCCTCCTGCCAGCACGCGCTCAATAAGTAATTACGCGACTGTTGAGTTTTGTGTGTGTCTGAGTGTGTGTGTGTGTGTTTCCTGCTGCTATTTTTTAATTCGTTTGGCGAAAAGACTTACGATTGCGGCGACAGCGCGCACGACCTGCGTCATGGCCGCGCCAGCTCCACATAAATCAAAGTCAAAAGCAAATGCAAAAAATAGAATGAAGCAAAGAAAGAGGGGGAAAAAACAGCGTACAAAACGAGAATGAACTGCGCGCAGCTTAGCAGAACCAGAAGCTTATGGCCAGGGTTGCCAGAGCAGTCGGAGGTGGCTCCATCGCAGTCGCATTCCCTGCCATTTTTTCATTTTTATGGTAATTTGTACAAATTAAGCGAACCTTTTTTTTGCTTTTATTTTTTTCTATTTGCAAAAGCCACAAACGATATTTACTGCGCCTGCTTTATGCTTATTTTTCAGCGATTGGGCTGCTATCCCTTACCAATTCCTGGGCCCTCTCCACTCCGTCAGGCTGTCTTGTTGTCAGCTGGAATTTGAACTTTTTTAAGCCTTTACGCGCTGCCTTAAGTCGGCTCGTTTGCTTTTCAACTTTTGTCTGTAGCGCAAATATTCAAATGTTTGCTTGTATTAGTGCTCTTACGGTGTTTATGCGTGCAAAGTTTGCAGCTTGCTCAAGATCGCAATTCGAGAAAGTCGCTTTATCAACTTGTTTAATTTGGAAATATTTGTAGATTCTTGCTTTATATTGCATGTTGGCTTGGAATGAGAAGGTAATAATAACTGCTTAGATTTCGTGTTCATTGCAAACATCGATGAAAACTCTTATAAGCATTTAAAGCCACGCTCATGAATCAACTTATCTGCAACTTGACAAAACAATTCTTCGTGTCAATATGCATTAAATTTCATAACATAGTCGACAAAATGGGTCAAAGTCATCGAGAGATATAGTTGTTATTGAATACTGGGCACTTCAATAGGTTCCCGCTGTTTCGTGCGAATGACGCCTTTCAGTGTTATATCTAAAGATATACATAGATATCGATTTTTTAGGGTGCTCTGCAGATATTGCGCGGATATTGGTACCAATATCTTCCTGTCCTCTTCCTCTACATCTACGTCTACCTCCAACTCAACCTCCACCTCTGCCCATTAGTAGGCGTTGCCAGACTTTGTGCACACTTTTTAGAAAAAATAATCCTAGGCTTTGATATTTTTTATAATTTTTTGTAGTTTTACGTTATTACATTATAGTTTCAAGCCGAATTCGTCCAAGCTACACATAAGCTATCTACATACCCTTTCCAGCCTTCTTCTTATTCTTCTTCTTGCTTTTCCACTTTCTCATCCTCTTCCTTTTCCTCTTTTTCTTTGTCCTATCTATTTCTACACCAAAATGGAAAACAATTGGTTCATCGGCATCAGTACAGATAGGGGCTGCGCCCCTGCTCTCTCAAAAACCAACGTGCCCCACTCGACGTAGATCGTATTCTTGTTCCCTTTCCCATTCCCCTCCCCGTTCTCCTTCCCGTTCCTCATTTTCCTTCTTTTTCTCATTCCCACCAAAATGACTTTTAAATTTTTATTTTTTTTGTGCAAAAACCATTCTCTTTTCAAGAGCTATAAAGTTGATCAACCAGGTTTACTTTTCTCTAAACAAATAAGAGTGCGACGCATCCAAACTGTATTACTTCCAAACTTAGTAATGCAGTCATTTCGAAAAGAAATGCTGTTTATTTAATAACTTAGTACCTACCTTACGAACAATCACATAACAATGTAGTCGCCATGATCTTGTTACATTTTCCACACATTCAACGGTGTGCCAGAAAACTTTGTCAACTGAATTTCAATCTACTAGCGGCAATCCGAATGTCTCTTACGTATCCTAACAACTTTCGGAACTCGGATTTTTAAAAAAATATCACATTTAAGGAAAAACCTCTTGAGATGCCAGGCACATCTCCCCTTTCTTTTTGCCAAAAAGATTTTATTGACCCTAAGGATCTATTGTGCCCCTTACCTAGCTTATAGCTCCAACAGTAGTCCTATCTCTGATATGTAGTTTATAATCTGGGATGGTTCTAATAGGGTTACATAAATCATCGCCTTGGATGTTCAGTCTCAGCTCACAGTATTAATAGTTCAAATTTGGTTGAAAGTTGTTTCTGGCGTACCATTGATTATGCAGAATTTTCTTATTTTCGGAGAATCTTCAGATTTTGCTTGAAATAAGTTGAATTTAAAAGACACAATATCAAATTCGTTCAGAGTTCAGCTGAGCAGTCTTTCACGAAGCGGACTTACGGAGTCAGTACCGTGGATGACACAATTTGCTTGGTACTTGTGATAAGCGCAGATAGATCAGCAATCCCAAGACCGAATAATTTAAAGCCTGGCCTCAGCGTTTCTAACACGCAAATCGATTCCAACAACTTTGGGTCGCATACACAGAACACAAGCATTACTTTGAGTTACCCACGTATTCAATATCGTAATTATGTACATTTCCCGCATAAACACCGTAGCTTGTATGTGTTGTTGTAATTCGTTTTGTTGCTGCTGCTTTTCACGGCTTGCAATTAAACTTTTCTTTGAGCAGAGTTCATAAATCACATTCAACGGCAGTTGTTGGCCCCCGTCCTTGCCCCAACGCCTCCCTTGCGGCTGTTTATAATTTTATATTTGGGGTTAGTATTGACCGACTTTAAAGCACTTTAAGCAGCTGCAAGTGCAAGTGGCAGGGAGAAGGCAACAGCAACAGCTAATCACAAGAGTAACCAAAAATGGCGCGCTTAACTTAAAATGACGCCACAACGAGCAGTGCACAAATACAGACAGACACCCAGACAGACAGACACAACTAGCACACAAAAGCGTCTCGCTGCCCCATGTTGCAACTCCAACTCCCGGGCTGCTTACGGTCTCATATCAGCATCATCTAAGCCGGCTCAATGTCTGTTCTGCGACTGCAGCCACATCACAGCTATCCAAAGCTGTACAGCTCTATACACTTTGAGAAAAATCAAGTATGTTGTCAAAAGTTCTGATTTTCTTAAGTACAAATGAGCATTGAGTACAAAACTAACTTAATTCAAAAACGTCGTGCGATCAGTTCGACGAAATATATTCGAAGAAAGTGATCTCCGATTTTAGAGGGCCAACTCCAGATCAAAGTCGATCCACCATATTGTATCATCTATCAACATCATATCATCGCCATGCAAATTAACGTAAAATGTGAACCCGCCTGTATAAAATGTGAATCCGTGACGTTTCTGCGTAGCCCAAATAGGAACCTTTTTGCTACCTTTTTAGAGAGGAACAGAGAGTAAATTTGCTTTCCATCCATTTCAATGCCAGTAAGGGTCATTCTGAGCATTTTTAGTACAGTTTCATTTCAATATATGCTGCCCAATTTTGTAGCTGTGTACATTGCTACATGCCCCCAACTCGGCAGTTCCATGTCCAAATGAAGTTTTTGTTGTGGCAGCCATCAAAAGAAGCATTGGGAGCTGCCACACAACAACAACAATAGCAATACAAAGTCTCTGAATATGTTGAACGTTATAGCTAAAGCAGCGGCAGCAGCAGCATCATATGCAAAGTCAAAACCACTAATGGGTCTGCGCAATCATAGGATAAATTAAATTCCAAATACAGACGACAACAACAAGTAGCTGGTGCGGAAGGGGGGCAGAGCTGCTGGGGCACCAAAAGAGTGGAACAACGGCAGCGACACTGGCAATAGAAGCATTTATAAAGTTTTGCCGGCTGCAAATGATATCTTGCTCATGCACATGTAACCACAAGAGCGGCAACCACACGGTGGTAGCAGTTGCCCCAAACCGCTGCAACCAAGCAACTCAACTAGACGAGACAGGACTAGACTCGACTCGACTCGACTTGCCTTCTTTGTAAAAACTTTTCATTTGAATTTCAAGCACTGCTCACTCACACACACACACACTCTAACATTGTCCCGCTCGCACATGCTCTGTCTCTTACAGGCCAAGCTGTTTCGCATCTTTCAACAAGTTTTCAGCGTGGAACGTGATGCTCATCAGGAGGAGCTGCGTCGTCTGGGCATCTATGTGGTGCGCAAATTTGTCGAAGTCGCACCAACTAATCCGAAAATCTATGCTGAGTTATTATTTTACAAGAGCATCAAGGAGGCCAACGAGCTGGAGCAGGGCTATTGTGATGCCTATGAAGCGTAAGTATTGAAATGGGCAGAGTGGTAGATTTTACCCTCTGGGTTGTGGTTTATGGTTCTTTTGGGGCCAACTCTTTAGGTTTAAAAGGTCATCAAGACAATGGGCGCATGATTGACTGTCTGGCAGGATGGGATTGCTTCACAAACCGCCCACTTTAGTTTTTAGTTTTAGCCTGATGATAAATGATGAATATACTCTAAGCATTGTCAACACTTTTGCAGCGGCACCAAGGGCAGCTGGTCAGAGGAGCAAGAAGCGGAGCTGAGATTTCTCTATGAGGAGAATCAACGCAATCCTGAAACTGATAAGGGTAAATATGACAAATACATAGAAACCACAACTGCTGCAGTTGGTAAAGGGTGTTTTTTTTAGAGTAATGGAAAATTTGATAGATATAACTGTCAAAGCAGTTGGTAAACTTATAGTATTTGACACTTTTGTTAAGTACGCTAAGCAACGATTTCACTCAAGATTGGAAAGGCCTATGGCGCCAACCAGAAAAAATAATGGATTTTTTATGATATCCTATATCAATCAAAGATTGAAGAGTTGGAAGCCAACATACAGTGAAAAACGATTTCAGAAAATCATTTTTATAGTCATTTAATCCAACTTTCTGCGTTGTATTTAAAAAGAAATTTCTATTATTCCAAAAAAAAAATACACCCTTTATAAGAGCTGTGTCTCTTTCTGGTTTCGTGTGTAAATTAAAACTCAATTTAGAGTAAATGAATAGAAGCAATCAAAGCGCCACTCGAGTCAAACTAACGACAGCAACAACAACAACTCAATTGTGTCTCACTCACTCTTCGTCCATCTCTCTCTGTGCTCTTTCAGATGTGATTGATTGGATTTTGGACAATTTGGTCGACAAGACACGCACACGACGCGGCGTGCTGAAAAAACTCAAGGAACTGGGCTTGCTCTTCAAGGCGCCCACCAAGCGTACCACCAAAGCAGCAGCTGGTGGCAAGCATCTGTGGCAGCCGGAAGAGGATGAAGAGCTAAGCAGCTTATATGATCAGCATCGTCTTGAACCGGGTGAGTACGCAACATTTAAGCACTTGACTTGTCAGTGTTAACTCTAAATTAATTTCTATGCTTTCTTGCCACACAGATTGTTTGCAGCGCATAGTGCAGGAGTTTGAGGAGCGACGCAACAAGCAGCAGATCATCAAGCGGCTGCTGCAGCTGCACATTATAGCGGATAAATCCGAGATATTGCCGGCCAAGCAGCCCAGACGCAAGAAACAGCAGAAGGCAAGTGACAGCGAGGAGGAGCAGGACTACATGGAGGAGCCCGTTTTTAGGCAGCCAAGCTCGAGCAAGGTCAAGGCCAAGCCGCGCAAGCAGGTGCGCACGCCACTGGATGTAGGCACAGTGCGTGCCTTGATAGCTGCAGTGGATAAGGAGTTGTATGAATCAGCCATAGATTGGCTCAAGGAATGTTTGGTAGATGCCAGTGAGGATACGGAGGAGGCGGCCGATGAGGATGATGGCGTGCCGCTGCTGCCTTTGCTGGAGGCACAAAAAGATGCCGTGGAGCAAGGCGACTTTCAAAAGCTGCTAGTGGCACTGGGCATGCAGCCGCCCATAAGCGGAATGGAGAACTATTGGCGCATACCCAGCTATTTGAATGAAGCCGATTTGCAGCTGCGGGCCAAGATTTTGGCAGGCGAGCCAATTGATCAAGAGAATGAGAAAGAGGGTGAGGTTGGCTACTCCTCCACCTCCGAAGAGGAAGACTATTTGGAGCAGCACAGCAGGCAACGCCGGAACGTGCTGGAAAATATAAAAGCGGAACAACAACGAAAGCTGAACAGTCTGATGTATAGCAAAAGTGATGAGGAGACGGAGCAGAGGTTGCCAACTGCAGCAGCAGGGAAGAAACAACGCAAAACAAAAGCCAGGAGGCAACAAAAGAAGCCAAATGACAAGGATGACGATGATGAAAAAGAAGAAGTCAATGAAATTGCGCGCAAATTGGCACGCAAAAAGCGTCAGCCTGATGTGTCCAGTGACGAGGATGAACAGGAGCAGGCAGTGGAAGCCACAAGCAAGCCCAGCACGGATGATTTATTTGAACAATTGAAAGCTAAGCGCGCCACTAAAATCAAACTGGACGATATGGTTTTAAATGAGTCAACAAAAGAGGCAGCAAAGGAGGCAGCAAAGAAGACATCAAAGGCAGACAACGATGACGATGATGACGATGACGACGATGCATTAAACTTCAACTCGGAGGACTATCGTGCCAGACTGCTGGAGCTTGAGCAGGCCGTGAGCGAGACGGAAGAGGACAAAGAGAATGCCACATTGCAGGCAAACAACACAAACAAGTCAATGGCTACATCAATGAGGACGACTGCATCCACTACATCGACTTCATCGACTACTACTACTACATTGCAGCGCACACGTCGTGCTAATGTAATTGACTCGGATAGCGACAACGATGATGTTGTTGGCGCCATGCCTGGTGACAAGACAAACAAACGCCCACGCAGTGACAATGAACAAGATGGCAGCAACGCCACATCCGATGTCGATGGCGATGCCAATATCGCTGCCAGCGATGCTGCTGCCGGTGCAGCTTCTTCTGATGAGGATGCCAACTTTCTTGCGCGCAAAAAGTCAACAAAGACTGTTGCCGCCGGTGCTGGAAAGGCACAACCCGCCAAGCGTCGTCGCCTGGCCATCATCGATGACGACGATGATGATGAGTTTTAATGCACTTTAGTTTTAGATTTTACTGCTTCTTGTATTCTAAATGATTTTGTTGAATAAATGTCACTCGTAATTTGCATATCGATTGACCTTTTTTAGGAGGTAGGAGTGTTCGGAGCAACCAAAAGTCAGGGCAGCTCACGGGTTTGCTTCCTAGTGCCATAAAAGTGCAGCAGCTTTTGTCAGCTATAAAAAAAGCTGTGGAAGAGAGTGTATATAAATAACTATCGAAAGCGTCACTCATTAGTGTTAGTTACACTAGACAACAAAATGAACAGTTGACAACAATGAATTTTTGGAAATTTCTGGCTCCATTTACACATCTGATCTGAAATACCAGGCAAACAGAAGTCCATTATTTATTATGCAGATGTTACGAAAAAAGGTTTAGTGAAAGGTAAATCGGGTTGATCCACTTTATAGTTTTTCAAATGAGAGTAGTTTTTTCAGAAAAAAAAAAAGAAATTGAAAAAAGTTTCATTTTGGTGGACAAAAATTCGTTAACTAAAAAAAATTGCATAAAATCTCAAAGCCCATTAAAAGTTTTTGTTGAGCTAAACTAAATTGGTGCCCAAAAGTATGCTACAATTATTAACTCAATGAAATGTGCTTGGCTTTAACTATAAAAAAACTGTATCATACTTTTAGTTGCAAATATTTATTAAACTGGAAAACTCCAACTTCATAATTGTTGGATTCGTATTTCTGGGCGCTAAGTATCTGACGTCTGAGCGCAGCTTACCTTGAACGGTTTTGGACCGTTTTGTGACGTCAGATGCACTACATGTTTTTCTTAGTAACTGACACATGTTTTGATGAGTCTATATTCTCTGTATCCCTGGTAACTTGTTTCCGAGTGCAGTAGCTTTGTATCAGGAATGTTGGTTTTTCTTGATGTCACATTTGCCAGTATATTCACCGATTCACTCCAAACGATTTGATTGACACATGACGTCATAAATGTGCATAAGTTATTTATGTGCTGATTTTCAACCTGATATATAATAATAACAATAGCCTGTTGCCAATGGCTGAGTAGGCCGTGTTTTTTTTTTATTTGAACTAGACTGTTAACCGTTAATTTATTGTCGATTTGGAAACGCGAACTACAAAACAAACATCTGAATTTTTAAATATTTGCTGTTATACTACATTTTATTTGCTTGTTGTAAGCACACATACAATTTTATGCGCATTAAATTTATTTCATTTTTATTAAACTTGAGCTTATAATTCGTAAAATAATAATAATAGTAAGTAAAATCATGCAAGAAAGCAAGATATCAGTTTATATGTTTTTTCAACTTGACATTTAAATTGTAAAAGAAAAAAGGCTTTAAAACTGTTTTGCCAATTTATGATGCATATTATATCCCTTTTAATTCCACAAAAATCTTTCAACGTTGATTTCTGTGATACGAAACTTGGTCGGAAGTATTGATGTATTGATAAATCAGAAAAAATAATTTTTTTTTAAATTCATTTTTTAATTGAAGCTAATCCGTAATACGCTTTAAATAAGGCTTCGAATGCAATATTTAATTAGTCTTTAATTGAAATATTTTTATATCCAATCTTTGGTTTTGTTATTTGTTTTTGGGTGACTCCAACAGTTTGGGATAATATTGAACTATAGGAGTGACCAGTTGCTCTCCTTCGCATATATGGTTGTACTAACCGAGCAGTTACCTGAGCTTTTGCGTTTTGAAAGAGAATCTTCCAGAGCAAGACAAATTATTTGAGAGGCAGCGATTGGACTCTCGAATTGATTTGCAGAACTACTTTTGGTGATGTCGAAGATTTCGTCTGCCTTGGCACCATAATCATGATGAAAAACGATGTCAGATTGAGATCAAGCTGAGAATCACCCTTGTTAAAAGATGTTACTTTGTTCTCAATAGTCAAATGAGTAGTATAGGCCACTATCGCCAGACGAAACTAACACTCTATAAGACGGTCATGCCTCCCGTTTTGATTTATAGTTAAAATTCTTTTGAAGTGTTTGAGATTCAATGGAACGACGAACTCTATGAGCTTTACGACAACATTGATATATATAGTCAAGCGAATTAACATCCAGTAGGCAAAGATAGGTTCAGTTTGTACTCGACAGTCCAGAGCAGTTATGTCCCCCAGTCATCTACTTCCATCCCAGCGGTGGAAGTCTTGGGACATATTAAAGAGCTAAAAACTAGAAAGGCTCCAGGAGAAGATGGACTAGACAACAGAACACTTAAGGCAATGCCAGCCAAAGCTGTGCTTGCGTTGGTCCTTGTGTTCAATGCAGTGTTCAGATTGGGACATGTCTCAACCACATGGAAGAAAGCGAAGAAGTGTATGAACCACGAACCTTCCTGCACTCATAGAGACCAATTAGCTTGCTGCCCACGCTTGTTGTCCATAAAATGCATTAAGTATAAGATCCCTCCTATCCAATTTTTCTTCATTTCATACGAACTTAAAGAACGAACCTCGTACCACTTGCTCACCTAAGCTAATAAATTATGGATCTGCATGCTCCAATATTCGAGAGCGCCAAAAAGTAAACACACTCAAACTTCTACTAAGAAGTTGATTGCCAAATGCAATTTAGCTCCATTTTCTGCTGATTCGACAACAACTCCAACTGATTCCGTTGAATAATGTCGCTTGTAATTTGCATATCGATTTTTCTTGTAACATGAAATTATTGACAGGTAACAAAAGTCACTGGCAAAAGTCATTGCAGGCCAAAACCCATCTAAGCCGTCTCGGAGCAGCGCCCAATTGCACTTGGCCAACTGTATAGGCTTGCTGGTAATTTGTGCTGACCATTGTTGCACTTGTTGTTGCATCAATTGGTGCGGCATATACACACATTGTAGTTGGTCTCAAACCGACTCCGAACCGACTCCAAACTCCAGTTGAAGCAACCCTGAAGCGCCTTTTGTGTGTGTCTGCTAATTTGGTAGCTTTTGTTGTTGTTTGTGGAGCTCGTTGTTCGTGTTGTTGCAGTTGTTGTTAGAGGCAAGATTGCAGGGGCAGCTGCATTGCACATTTGTTGTTAATTTCTGCAGTGACTGGCAGAGGCTAAGGTTCGGTTTGGTTCGGTTTCGTTTCGAGCCTGGTTGAGTTTTGTGCAACAAAAATACGACACTCCATGCAAAATTGGTTTTGTGGCATTGCAACGAACCGTGCACACACACACACACACACGCTGACATATCTATAGAAAGACGTCACATTGTCATTGTCAGGCACAATAATCGCACTTAAATGCATTGCCTTCCATTGTAACTGACGATGTATGGATGTGGAAATCCAACCGTAAATATTTTCTACCCATCGATATTTAAGAAATTAACTGCAAGTACAGTTATACCATTCTATTACTGGATGCTGCACGAGAATTGTGAGCCAATAACAACGACTTTTGTATGGCAATTGCCGTGGGGAAAGTCTATAAGTTTACCATAGAAACTGTCACTTTTTAATGTAATATTTTCAATTCGCTTTTGTTGTTGCTGTAATTAACTGCTTCTAGAGTAAATTCTACTGCAAAAACGATAACTAAATCCAACTGCAAAAATTGCAACTTTTCTTGCTTGTTTTTGGTGTTTTATTTGATGATGTCCTCAGCGGTTAAGTTAAGACTTTTCTTTGAGTGAACGTCTCTCTCATATTCTAGGGGACTAAAGGGTACCACTAACGAACTACTCCCCAATACTCTTAATAGAGTTTAATTGTGTCCACGATAAATCCTATAACGGTTGTATAACAAACTTTGTTCAAATTAAGAAAAGCTTGATGCTGTAAACTACAGTAACTAGCTTAAAACAGAAAACTACTGTAACAATAAGAATATGGAGTTTCTGTAAACAATAGTAAATGTTACAAGGAACTACCATAATAGGAAAATAACGATACTGTCAGGCCTGTCAATAGTAGATTAGGCTCATCAGAAAGAGTTGAAACCATCCCTATCACTCAGCAGCCTTGCCCATTGTGCCATGCCCGACAGAGTTAGTTAGGAGAGAGAAAGTCTGTTGAAATAAGAAAAAGGGTGGGAAAATAGAGTAGGCTTGCTAAAAAGGCTCCCTATTGTTACAATCTTCCCGACTCCCGTAGGAAATCTAGTCTTACTATCAATAGTTTGAAAACAATCTAAGCGGAAAAAACTGATAGTACTATAGATAGTATCGAACCGATGGTACTATCTTTACTATCGAATCTTTTAGCCGAGCTGGTTTGCGAACTCGTGACAAATTGGATCTTTTCGAAAAACGAAGCCTATTAGCTCAGTGTGAAGCATTGGCAAGGTGAAGGATGTCACTTCTTGGTGGATACAGAATCGTGTAATCGATAATTAGGCTTATCTCAGAGACGACAGGGGAGTTATAAGCTCAGTACGGGGCACATTAAGGTAAGGTCGCAGTGCAAAACTCTCCAATAACCTTTTTACACAGTAAGAATGTGAGACTGTAGACAGTAAATGCTGCAATAAACTACAGTAAATTTTACTGTTTACAAATTAAATGTAACTGTGTACACAGTTAAATTTTCGATTTGGTTCGAGATTTGTATGTAAACAAGAAAATAGTGTTAATGCCTACTTTCAAGCCCTTTTACGTAAAGGTTTGTCACATAAGGCATAAAGCCATAGAAGCTCATCAATGTGAATGGCAAACAAAACATATTCGATAAAAGAAATTTTATAGAAATCGATTTTACTTTTGGTGGTTTATTGTCTTGGACATGATCGTTGGGCGTTGCCTCAATTGCAAATGTCTAACAGCATCAAATATCAGAATCTCGGCTATTTGACACATTCGAATCTTCTATTACTGCTCAAAAAGAAAGTCAGTTATAAATGTGTAATATCGATCAGAGAGTGGTTTCCCGATTCCTGCCTCTACCTTAACCAAGTTGACGCCCAACCTGCACCCGTGGTGCCCCCTGGTCAGCTGCACTAATCACGACTCGGTGTTACGACACAGGGGACTTCAATTTGGTTGTGCATAGTGTTTGGGACGCATCGCGTAAACTCGCCCTCTCCCAATAAAATATGTTATGAGGCGCCTGGTTGAGTGCCCTACATCAGGCCGTAACCCGTTAACTGATAGTTATGGCCAGTCTAGAATGTCCTTAAGAGCTGACTGACTACAAAGTACACCAAATAGTTACTTGTCGTGATGCAACAAGTCCTCTACATTGACTTCTGGATTTCCCGACCCAAAGACACGTATTAATATAAGAAAACGAAATCAAAATAAATTTTATATATGTAAGCATTGGTAACACGGCAGCTATAGGTTTTATGGTTCAAAATAAATTTCTTGTTCTGAGAAAAGAATGTACGCAAATAAAGACTTCTTAATCAAAAGCAAAACTTTTTTTTAGTGTACAACCCTGAATGTTCGATAGTAACTGCTGCTACATACCCAAAACTTAACTTGGTAAGTTTTACGGCTTTAATTAGTCTACTCATTTTCTCTGTGTTTATTGCTCATTAACGGGTCATTTCCATTGTGTAACTTCCCCGTTGCTCAGCAATGTTTATTGCAACTCCAAAGAGTTCTGAGCTCTGAATTACAGCAGAAATAATGTGTATGTAAGTAAATATTGTCGCGACATAAAATCTATGCCAACGCATAAATCACAAAAAGTCGGCAACATCAGACCTAACGACAACATCCGTTTATCCTGGCCGAGCTTAGACTTTGCTCATTTATTAAGCAACAAAATTAAAAAGGTCTTGTGCACGTGTTCGGAGTGGCAGGAGGCTGGTCGGGAGCGAGGAGCGGAGCTGAAACTGGAGCTGGCAGTTTGGCATACTTCCTAGTACACTAAGTACTGGCACTTTATTAATTTCAAGATGGCGCGCACTCAATTTGAAAAGGCGACACACACACACATACAGAGGCAAACACACAGGAGTGCCGCGATGAGCATATCATAATTTATTTCATTAATTTAATCAGCGCACATGTCAACTGCATGCACAGACATGTCGCATCGTGCCCTGAAATGTATGCTACACCTTTTGCAAATATGTAGCAGCTACAAAAGTAAAAAGCAGTAAAAAAAAACCGGAAAAAAGAAACAGCTTCATGTTAAAATCACTTAATACATCGTAAATTATACCAAAGTGCCACCGTGTATGAGTGTGTTTAACTATATTATATCAGAGGGTGACAGAAGAGGGTTGCCATCAAAGACGTTCAAGTTGAGTTTATGAGTGAGTGCATAAGTGTGTGTCAGTGTGTATTGCTGCGTACTCATAATCGTGATTATCAAGTCTTGACATTTTTTAGCAAGTTCATTAAACATACCAAGCGCCACACACATACAGATACCCATACTCATATACAGGGTGGCCCCATTGCAAAGTAACCAACTCGCAAAACCTAACCTAAAAATCAAGCCTGATGAATTACGAATTATTGGGCATTATATGAAAGTTTTTTTTAGAAAAAATCAAAGGCATACCCATAAATCTTTCCAATATCTCAATACGCTTCAAGGCTATTACACACAATTTCATCAGAAAAGATTCACTATATGGTACATTAAATATGGATCATCGCCAAACTGTTTTAGGAGAGACCCTACCATGTGTGGCTTTATATCACAGTGTTCGAATATGTAATCATATAACATACGCATTTATAAGTTTCGTCAAACAACATTCTCAGGGAATTTCGTCAACTCGGATATCATGTGGCGCTCTTTATTAAAATATAGAGTTCCATATGAAATATGTTTTTACCAATATGAATCTCCAATTTCCATGAGTACCAAATGAGAAAGATCAGTTGGACAATCTCACTCAAACCTCTTCCAGTCTCTGGGTCCCAGCACCCAGTTGGCTAGGAACAACTCCACTCCGTGTAAAGACATTTCTCGCTTTTGATTCTAAGCCACAACCAACACGAAACTCCCCCAAAGGTTCGCAATCATTAAAGTCGGCACATAGCCGATCCTAAAGGGAAACGGCTGTGCGGGCTTACTGTCTACCCGTGACACCAGTTTAGACTCCTGAAGGTACTACAAATTCGCAATTTCCGCATACGCGGACTATTGTGATGCGCAGGTGTATTGTCACATGAGACAGTGGGATGGTTGACCGCCACTGGATGTAATAGTATGTCTTAGGGATTCAGGATAAAAATGTTTGAACACTTACCGGCTCCCTTTAACTGTTTTCGGAAAATTGAAAGTGCGCTGACTTGTGAAGTAGAAGTATAGAAGCGTCCTTCTTCGGAGATTTTTGAGATTTTGGGCATTTGGTCATCGTACTGTTTAGGTTTTTCGATGACTATCTCGTTTCGAGAGCTTTGTTTTTCACCGTCAACTTCGATTTATACTTAAATGAGTGAAATAGGATGGAAGGTTAAAACGTTGCGGCCAATTAAGGCAACTTAGCGCAAAGGGCAAGAACTGCTTTTAACCGATTCGATTTGGTCAGCGTACACAGCATATTGAGGGTTCCGAACATGTCACCAGTATTCAAAGATCCAGCGAGCAAGAGATATAAATAGATTTTTAGTGACATTAGGATAAAAGAAAAGAGTTCTCTCTTTATGAAACCAAAAAAATATTTTGGCTTCACTGACTGGACGTATGCTCGTGAAACATTAGCTTAACATTAGCAGGTTTTAACAAGGAACAAAAACGGAAACAGAAACTATATTTAGTACATTTGCAACACAAACAAAAACAGAATTAAAATATTTTGTTCGCATTAGGAATCGAACCACATTTCAAACAGAAGCAAGTACTTTTGGCTTGTTTCTGTTTGTGTTCAATGTAAATTGTCATTGGCGCCATCTTCACGACTGTTCATGTCTAAATCACATTCTGTTTCTGTTGTTTCCATAAAAATAGAAACAGACAGAAAGTTAAACAGTTCTGTTTCAGGTTCTGTTCTTTCTCACAATCGGCCTTAAGAGGGGAGCTTATAAGAGTGGTGGAGTTTTACTGGTAATGATATATGATACTTCTTGAAAAATTAATCATTTGGTATTTGTCACAGTTTGAGATGATTAGCCGCACACTATTCAAAAAGTCGTTGAGGTCATACTAAGGAATACTTAAACCGTTCTCGTTCTATGCATGAACAAAGTTTAACATCAGGGTTTTTTATGAACGTACCCAACTCCAAAAGGTGACATTTATTGCTTTGGATAATGCTCCATTAAATAAAACCGGGTGGGTTCTTCCTTTTAAGTATATAAAATGATACAATCGATGTATTTAGTTTGTTTGTTAACTCATATTTTATTGTCTATCGATAGTATTAATTAATTCTTTCTTTTCTATTATTTTTATAGCCAAAAAATAAGGAGTTGTATGGAGACTAAGTCCGTCGGATACAACTTGGTTGATCGATTTTTCGTACTATTTTAAAAGTTTTGCTTAATACATCAGAAGCAACCTTGCTGGATCGTAGATTCGAAAAGAAAGGCTTCTTTGCTGCTTTCTTGGCACTTAAGCTGTCAAAATTTTGGATCAGGCCCTAGCAACATTTATTCGTGAATGGGAAGTTAAGAGTTATCAACAATACCGTCACGCCAACTTTGGCACTGTTGGATCGTGGCATCAAAACGGAAAACTAGCTATTTTTGTGCGAGCATAGAGAGAGACGTTTCAACAAGATACTGCAACGTCACACAAAATACGCGTCACACTGGCTTAAAGGCAACGCTCCATTTCGACGGTCAACGAAAAGAGACTTATTTTCCTAATTTTCGGAAGTTAATCGTTGAATGAAATTGTAATGAGTCAAATCAAGATAATTTCTCGTATTTAGATTACAACTAGCTCTCAATAGCTCTGCAGCTTTCCTATTTCTTGTTTTGTAATAAAATGTTTCTGGTTTTCTTCATATGTCTTGTTAGCGTTCTTTAAAGTTGCATTTCACTTGGATCACCCTGTACATGCACGCATGTGTGTGCGTGAGCGTTTTGTGTAAGAGTTCGTGCTTCTGACACATTGTCAGTTGTCATTTTTTGTATAGCCTAAGCTCAGGCGCATTGTAATAAACTGTAACTGCTTTCATTAGCGCAACAAAGAGTTACACACACACACACACACACACGCACACACACACACACACACACACACACACACACACACGCTCAAACGGCTTTGCTCTCTTATATGCTAAGCCTTTTCACACGCTTTTTTAATGCGCCACGCAATTCCATCATTAGAACAAAAGACCGAATGAGCAAGAGAAAGCAAGGAAGAAAGAACGAAAGGAAAAAGCAAAAAAACAGCAACAAAAGCTACGGCACAAAGCAGCAAACGGATTAACCTAATCTTGCTGCTATAAAAGCAAGTTTACTGTTACATAACAAGCAAGCCAAGCGAGTGACTGTGTGTGTGTGTGTGTGAGTGAGTGTGAGTGTGTGTGTGAGCAAGAGGAAGAGCATAGAGAAAGTCACTTTTCATCATAACAGCGCAACGACGTGGCATATGCAGATGATGGCAACATTTGATGAGTTTGTCTGTTCATCTATCTCTATCTCTCGCTCTTGGCACTGTATAAAAGTGTGTGTGTGTGTGTGTGTGTGAGTGTGTGCGATTGCCGCTGGCACATGTTTTTTCTAACAATCACGAAATGTTGATACAACAAAACTTTTTAGACTTTCGCGCACTCCTCACCGATTTGGCCAAAAGACAAAAAGCGCCTTTGACATACAATGAACTCAAAAGCTAAGCAGAAATAGCTCAAAAAAAATATTTATTTATAAAAAAAAGAATGAATAACGAGGGAAAAAATGCGAGATTGAGTATGCGAAATGTAAACACTCTTGCAGAAAAGTTATATGTGTTGAAAATCCAAGCATATCTTTAAAGCTATACGTTTACAACGTCACATTCGACAAATCTCTTCAATGTTGTTACTCAAACTAACGTTTATCACAAGGTGCATTTATTAAGGTAAGCTTACTATGCCGACGTCGCTCTTTAGACTTCTTTATTTTATATTCTTTTTTGAACGCCGAAGAGGCAGGTTGTTTGCATTTTTTTTAACTGGCACTAGCACACATTTACTAGGGACAAGGCAGCGGAAACAGGAAACAGCATTGCCACTGTTGCCACAACTCGTGGCTGTGGACAAGGAGGAGTCCCATCTCCACTACTATTCTTTGTAGACGAATTCCTGAAGAGCCTTGACGGTGAGTGGATACAGTGCCAAGGTTATGCTGATGACATTGTCCTCATTGGGAAAATTAGAAGACCCTCTCTGTGACATGGTGCAGGCAAGTTGGCCCTTAAACCTAAATCCTGCAAAAAACCATAGTAGTTCCATTCAATAGAAGACACAAACTGCCACAAATGAGGTAACTTGTATCGGGGGATGTCCCATTGACGCAAGTAGGAAAGTCAAATACCTAGGGGTCACTTTTGATAGTAAACTAAAATTTGGCAACCATGTAGAAGACGTGGCTAACCAATGCTTCGCAGCATTGTTTACATGCAGAAGGAAAGCGGGTAAAACATGGAGTCCATCTCCAAAAATGTTCCAATGACTATACCTAATGGTAATAAGAGCGCAGCCGCTTTACGTACGCCAAACCAAAAATACAGTATACCCTCCGTAAGAGTATCGAGAATGAAAATAAATTTGCTGCTGGCTGTGTTACGTGTGACAATAGCAAATCGTTGCTCGACTTGCCAAATGATAAAAAAATATACACAGGTTTTGTTTTTTTATTCTAAGCTTACTTGCTAAGCTCTGCCAAGGCGTGAGTGTCGCCCCAAAGTGCTAGTAAATAATTGTAAAAAGCTCATGTCATAGTCGAGAAGAAGAAGAAAATGTAGCAGAATAAGTGGAAAAACACCCCATTACCCACACCCCTGTCACTGTGCTGTACCACTCAATGGCTTTTACTGGCCTGATGAGGGTTTTTCATAAGTCCACTAATTGTTATTGTAGTTTATGTGTTGTCCTTACGTAAAATTGAAACTGAAATTGAGTCGGAGTCGGAGTCCGACTCGGACACGAAGTCGAAGGCTTTTAGTGCCCTAGTTGACAGCACAAACACTGGCACAAGGCTTATCCTGTCAAATGCAAATACATCTAATGCCAGATTGTGTACTCTTAATCCCACACCCAAGTTCCAGTTGTGTCTGCAACTTAAGCCATTTTGTGTGTCTTTGATGTTGCTTGTAGGCGTTGCACATAAATTGCCTTTGCCATTTCTATGATTTAGCAGCAAACAGACAGACATTGTGCATCTTTCGATTTTACGCCAAATATTTTATACTTAACGCGCCATAAACAAACCCCAATGTCTACGACGCTTTCCTACACATTTCGACGCGGCTTTGCCAATTAAAATTCGAATGAATTATAATGCTATTTTACTAGAAATATATGTATCTACAGTTAGCAAGCAGTGCAAACAGCGGCAACTCTGGCCAACATAAATTTACGCTTGCCAAAAAGTTTCTTTTGTTGGAATTTATTATGCATAGGCTAAATGTGGTTAGATGGTGAAATTATCTTATGGACGAGTTGCACAGTTGTATTTTGTGAGTTAAGTAGGTTTTGTTTTTTGGGCAAATGACTTAAACTCTGTATTCACTAGCCAAGAAGTCAGTTGGGGTTGCCCACAAATGGCGTTTAACAAGAGATAGGGAGAGGTATCTAACAAGCCCGTTATCAAGATTATATAATCAATTCTAAGAAAGTCATGCTTAAGACATTTCGATGACTAGCAAAAATAAATTATTTTAAAGATCTACCTATTTGGTCTTGAAATTAGTGCGCCATTCGATGATTCCAAAATTGGTTACTGTGATTTCTAACTGGTGCTTCCAACGGAGGCATGGAATACCCCTTTGTCGCCTTTCTTGCAAAAGTTTCTTTATCCATAGGCCTAACATGAAGTGGAGCCGCTGGATATTCGTTCGCTTGACTATGTCAATTTCGTCATAGAATTCGTCGTTTCATCGAATGCTGTAGTCGTTGCCAAATCGCAAAGAGCCAGGATATTACGGAGTTTAATCCATTCGAACACTCCAACGGCGTTTTCATCAAACAGTAATATCATCCATGGATAGGCGTCTTATAGATTGTTAATTTCGTCTGCTTAGAGTGGTTAGACTACTCATTTGCCTACTGAGACTAAAGTAACATCCATTGTTAAGAATGATTCTCCGCTTGATCTCCATGCTGACATCATTCTTCATTGTGACGTTGGTGCCAAGGTAGACGAAATCCTTGACAACATCAAAAGTATAGTTTTCATCATCAATCTGAGAATCCAACTGCGGTTTCTTTCTACTCAAGAAAACATATACTTTGCCTTGCTGACATTTACAAGCACCTGGCAGATTAAAGGCTCCGCTGACTGCGCTCTTAGTACCAATGAAATCGATATCATCTGTGTACACGAGCCACTGTACACTTTTATATTTCGATGTCCGATGTACTTCGGCCTTTAGCCGATGACTGATGATGTCGTAGCAGCTCTTTCGTGAATGGGTTTATCACGCAATACACTGGATGGGGCCTTATATGTAACAGAAAGAAGACTGATTGTACTTAAGTTACCACAAACGTGGGGTCATCCTTTTTGAGAACAAGCCAGATTACACAAAAGATATAATTGTCGCGCATGCTCTCATTAAGCCATATTCGGCAAAAGAGCTGTTGCATACATCCAACCAATTTATTATCTCTACCTCAATGCAGCTTATAGACTCCATCTCCTTCAATGAATAAGATATCTTCTTCTGTTAGCAGCGACTTCGTAGCGATCGCTGATGCGACACTAGCATTTAATGAGTTAATATTCGTATAGAAAAAAAGGTAGATACAAATAGAATGGAGCTAATAAACGCTTAAATAGTCCTTAGAAAAAAAAACAAACTTTTTCACTTATAGCTGAAGCTACGATGAGGCACAAAAATCAAGATGTCTGATCACTGTATCTGTTTATCGTTTGTCGGCAGGCTAAAATCGGAATGTGTGACCAGTCTGCAGTCTGCTAGTCGGTTCTTGCAAGCAGATTCTAAAAACCGACTTCGACGGATGGTTTTTGTTCAAAGGTGCAGAATTGCGTAGTTAATAGCAATACTGTCATCGCAGTAATCAGACATCGACAAAAGTTCTTCTCAACAGATGATATTTTTCTATGACTGCTCTGCAAATCTTTCTTTAACCGTGGGCGCAGCCTTATACTCCATTTTGTCGTTTAAATTCACTTCATATATTTTAAATCGACTGAGACAGCGATTACTTAGTATGAATTTTGAAGTTTATTTATGCAAACGACGTCACACATTCTGCCAGCAGCAAAATTATATGTTGCGGTTGAATAGGCTCGGCTCAATCGATGTAATTGTGGTGTACACATTCGAAATAAAATAATGGTGGTTGAAGTTGAAGGGCTCCCGAGTGTGGATACTCACCTTCTTTCGCGTAGACCTTCAGGAAAAGTATTACGGCTTGGAATCGTTGGATCTCTTTTAATGAGTAGTCTTGTAAATGATATAACAATAAACCTCCACTTTAAAAGTTTTTTTTCGTTCTTGATATATTTTTCACTACTCACAGTAACAGGATGCAAAACTGCTTCAATCGGATGGCTTTTATAGTGTCGTTGCAAGCCACGAATTTCGATCTCGAGGAAGAACGTAAGATATCAATGTGGTTCCCCAAACTTGGTACTATTGCATCTAAGTCTTTCGGTCTTATTATCTGATCGTCACGCCAGAAAACGGTAATAATATCTATGGAATGATTCTGGCCGATCGCAAACTGTAAGTTCGCTGAGCGTGTATGTGGTGTTTTAAGGAGCTATGAACTAATACCCCTATCTAGATTTAGACCATTGCGATTATAGTCAGTTTTCATACCTGAAGAAATTGCTCGGCAGTTGGAGGCTTGGATCTTTTTTGAGGACTTTGGTAAAACCTTGCAAAACCGATGGACTAAAAGAATTGAGCTATATGGAAATGATGTTAAGAAATAAAATGCTTTTTGTGTCGACGAAAAAAGTTTCTTTTATTCACAAGTTTACTGAAATATCACAGTGCCCTCGTAGGTACTTTATTAGTTAGGTATCTGGCCAATATATTCTTTGGGGGGACTGTTATAACTACTGCTGAAATACAAGATATGCGAATCTATGGTAACTAGATTGAGGTCAAATCGTTCCAACGATCTCTTTGCCAAAGCTAACGTTTTGGTTTTCATAGTTCAGTGAACAACTAGATAAAAAAAACAGTTGCTTGGGCTTGTGAGCCATGGCAAAATTTCTGAAACATGACGCTTTTTATCAGTCTTAATTATTGGCAACTATATTTTTGCTCTTATTTAAATCAGCGTCTGGGAATTTTTGCCTTTTGATTGTGAAGTGAAAAAATTGATTGCATGCTAATAGCAAAATGTTTGCACATGAGCAATATAATTGTTCACTACACGCACAAACATGCACGTGCACGCACACCCACGCTTAAAAGAACGGCACTTGCAAATTAACGGTGCATTTGTGTATTGCATTTCATGTGCATTAAAAACATGGAGCATACTTTTGCGCGCACTGTGCAAAGCACTAACGGCTCATCGACAATGTTTTTTAACGTATATATATAAACCGATATATGTAAGGTCCTCGCTACATGTAGACTATTTACGTGCAGGGTTTTATTTTCTCGTAAAAAAATTATGCAAAATTCAAGCCTGAGTGATTTTTATTTATGAGCGCCATGGGCCTGGGATTGAACGCATTAACAGATTCGCGCTCATAAACCAAAATTATGGCGCTTTTTATTTGCATTGAGGGCGTTGACGCCCTTTTTGTCGTTTTTTTTCATCTCATTTCGCTCAGTGTGTTTGCCATTGAATCAATGCATTATCGATGTTTTTTTTTTTGGGCTGGGGTGGCAGCATTGTTTGCGTAGACTAAATGCCCGGCTGGTTGCCGACAAAATGGCGACTCAGGTGTGCTGTTGTCCGTGCGTCCTTGACGGCTCTGGAAACTTTTGCGCCAACTGTCAGTTGGCATTAAAACTGTTTGTCCCGAATGAAATCGCAAACAATTGCGACTTGAACAATTTTTCAAACGGATTTTAGTATATAAATCAGTTTCATTTGGTTGTAAAAGCGTGGGCGCAGTGGGCGTGTCAGCGCTATAATATATGCGTCGTTTACCTGTTTGGCATGCAAATCGACGCAGTCTAAATACTAAGTAAATGTGAGATTTGCGCAAAATTTCACCTTTGGCAAACAAAATATGTTTGCCATTTTTAATGTGTCGCTCTTGCTCACTCTTAGCCGCATGCTCTCCCTGTCTCTCCGTCTCTCGGTGCTGGAGTTAACGTATACGTGTGCGTGTGAGTTAACGTATACGTTTTATTTTCTTACGCTACGTGTTGGTTGCGGCTTTATTTTTATAATACCAACAATACCGTTATACGGTATGGGCTGCTTTGTGGTAAATTTGCAAAATGCGTGAGCAGACTAACGGTTTGGCGCATTGCAAAAAAAAATCCCGGCCAAAAAACCGTCATTCTGTGGTCGTTTACCAGTTGTTGCCCGCTCAGGTTTGTAAGCCCATCAAGAATATCACTCATACGCCTACTTTCCGTTCTTTTTCTGATACACACGCACACACTTTTTTTTAGCACTTTATCTGTTGTTTTTCAACCAAAGTCCATGTGTGTGTGTGTGTGTGTGTGTGTGTTGTAGTGCAGTGTAGACGGTCTGCACGGGCACGTTCAAAAATCAATTAAAATACTCTATGAAAAGCGCAAGTTGCCGGAACGTAGTACGTGTGCGTCGCATGTGGCTGGATTCTAATCCTTTTAGGACACGCTGCTAACGACCATGAGAATGAAGCAAATGCTGTGCACAGCATAGGATAGTAATGCCTTTTTTTTGCGTGCGCTCTCCACAGCAATTGAAAATTTTAAGCTATTGATTTCGAGATTGCCGAGCGGACTTAAACTCTGCCGCTTTGCAACGGAAATCTGTGTTTTCTTAACGGAAAGCGTACTGTGAACTACATTGCTTCTCACTGCTCAGCCTGAACTCGATTATTCAATTTGCTAACATCATTTTTGCCTCGAGAATGAAAACATGTCGTTCAGATACAGAAAACGGTTGGGCTGGAAGCAGTTTTGCATAGTTCCAATTTATAAGTGTTGAAATGGACCCTACCAACGAATGTCCTGCGAATCCTCTGCTTCCATCCTATACTTCTTCTCTGGTAAACAAGTATATTCTTCTTAACTCGCCATAACAACCCGTCATCGGGTTACAGCCTGATGTGAATACATTCTTTCATTGGAATTGTGGTTTTACGTGGAGGGTCTCAAAACCTCACGCACAACCCTTTTAAAGCCCAAGCAGTCTCGAAAGAACCCAGTGTCATTAGTCGCCTCATACGACAAGCTTTGATCTACTGAGGTGGTATTTTTGTTTATATATAAAAGTCCAGTTGCTGGCATAGGCAGATGATATGGTCGTACTAAGCGAGCAGTTACCGGAGCCTTTGCGGTTGTTGACAGAGAATCTGCTAAAGTATATGTTGCGGTTGGATTCTCAGATTGATGTTAAAACTATTCTTTCGATATTGTCAAGGATTTCGTCTAACTTCACCGTCACGATAAAAACGTTGTCAGCATGGAGATCTTGCCAATAGACTCTCGCCAGATGAAACAAATACTCTATAAGACGCTCATCATCCCTGTTATGCTTTATGGCGCTGAATCACGGGCGGAGTCTGATTAAAATGCCCTTGAAGTGTTTGAGCGGAAAGTACTCCGTTAGGTGTTTGGACCTTTAAGCGTTGGCAACGACTACCACATCCGATGGACGACGAACTCTATGAGATCTACGAGGTCAAGCGAATTAAGAGACAGCGGCTCCGAAAAGGCTGAGAAAGGTCTTTAATAGAGTTGTTGGAGGAAGGCGACGAATGGACATACCATACCCCGCTACAAGGACCAGGTAGTGTACGCAATTGGTACCTTTGGCAAAGGCGAGCGCAAACCGGAGAAGTCAACCGAAATAATATCCAACTGCTCCGCTGGCTAGGTTGTGCGTATGGATGAAGACTTTTGTGGCTGGCGGCGATGATGGTGGTGCGCGCACAAGGCACTAGATTCAGCAGGATTGTTTTATATTAGGCCGTAAACCGGAAAAGGACTCTTATGGCCAGTTAAGATGAAGATATTTCATTTATTTAGAAAATTATAGTTTATCATACATTGTATTATAGAAGTTCATTTTATGTGCATAAATAAAAAGGTTTAAAAATTTATCGAGTTTGTCTTCTAATATAAATCGAACCACTTATGTTCTTGTATTTCATGAAAAAAAAAGAAAAGTCATTGACTGTCAATTAATAATTAATTACAGCTAATGGTTCTCAAAACGATACACTGAGTAGTAACTGTCGAATTTCTCATCAATCTCATCGATGGTCAAATGCCACAGCATAAAAGTATGCAACATAAAAAAGGTTAAGCTAATCAACTGCTTAAAATTTAACAAGGGTAGCGAAAAACAGACACACATAAATATGCATAGTACTTAAGCTTGACAACTCTAAACGCTGCAAATTGAGCAGAAGAAGTAGGCAGGCAGGCTACAAGCTGGCACACAAAGTAGGCGGCAGTGGGCAGAGCTGTGGCAAGAAGTCGCTTGATAACAAGATTAAAAACCTTTCAGAGTCGGAAATTGAATTCAAATTCGACACACAAAAGTATGCACAAAATTGAAAGCGTTCATTCTGTCTTTGGATCTGCTTTTTTTTCTGGCAGCAAAATGACAAATCGTGGCAGACGCAGCGTGGCTTTGCTCAAGCCGTTCGCCGCACGGAGAGTGCAACAACACTGGTTGCATGTGGAATGAGTAAATACCACTTAAGAGTCAAGCAGCAGGCACTAACAGGAGCTAGAGAGACAAACAAGGAGAGGCTTACGGCAACTTGGCTTATAACTCATACGCCCTGTGTGCGCCTGTATGCTGCCTATATGCCATTGTGTTGCTGTTGTTGTTGTCGCTGCCAGCCGTAGTCGAATTTCAAGTTTTTAAGTATTATTACATTCCTTTACCCTTTTCAAGCGCATTTGTCTGCGTTTCTGGCATTTTTTTTTTGGTAAGCATTTTTGTGCTTTCTTCTCTCGCTCTAAACTTCTTATTATTATTGACTTTCGGGCGTCTCGTCTTCGGCTATATGTCGCCCTAAAGTTGTCGACTTTTTCAAGTTTTCAAGTGCATGACGTGTCTAGCCTGAACCTGAACTTGCGTTGGCGACGCTGTTGACGTCGCTGTCGCCGGTAAATGTAAATGTTGTTGGCATGCAAAGAGCTAGAATTTGCCCATGTCGTTAGCGCTACATGGAAAAATGCGACAGGGTTGCCAACATTTTCATATGATGAAGCTATTGAGCCAGCTACAACAACAACAACTGAAGGTGGAGTTTTTTTGCACTTTGTTTGAAATCTCTCAACTTTCAACTCTACAACTTGCATACACTTTATTTAGATTTTTAGTGGCATGTAACATCTTGTATTGAATGGCACGCCTCCTCTTGCCGCATCCATTGTGCAGCCATTTTGCTATTCATATTTGCACATTAGATTATTGCTTGCCTAAGCATATCCGGAACGAGTTCCGGACTGTGTAACTCCCCGAAACTTGCTCTATGTGTGCAGTTCTTTGCACTTTGGCTTAAGTTTGCCACTCGAAACTTGCGCTTTGTTGCTTTTGTTGTTGCTGTTGGCTGGCTGACTGGTAATAACGGAAACATCAAATAAATATTATTATTTTTTGTTGCATGCCTCCACTGTATGTTACTTATGTAAGTAAGTATGTAATCTTGCCACATTTCACATCTCAATTCGTTTGCATTGCAACATTGTTGTATTTGTAGCAGTTTTTGGCTGTATTTTCAGTGTTTGTTGAATCTTTTTTGACTTGGTCATGTATCTGTATCTGTGTATCTGTGCATCTGTAGTGGAAGTTGTTGACTCTTATGCTTGAAATACGCTTGATTTGGCATTGGCAATTGAATGTCGAGTGTTTGTCAGTCAGTCAGCCAAATAAACCCAAACCCACTGTGCACACATAAAATATAAATATTATAGATATATATGTATGTATATGTTGATATATATATAAATGATATATTGTGGTCAGTCGTACTTTAATCTATGTTAATGTATGTTTATATAGTTTAGCCATTCATTGGTCTACACTCAATCCTGGCAGAGGTCGTAAAGCACAGCTGTTTTTTGCATAAAACCAGACTTATGTTAGGATTAGTGCTTTATGTCGCATATGGGCCAACAACAATGCATAAAATGCCGCATTGAAAATTATCACAAAACATAATTTGTGGAATATGTGGAATAGCTTTAGTTAATATTATACTAGAAAACGGCATTTTGGGTGCGGTGCTTTTGAATGGTCTCATTTGGGTTCACATAATCCTAAGCTGTTCTTGGGTTTGCTTAATTAGTTTCAGTTTTGCGCCACTTTTCCACTAGACAAATTAAATATAATTTTACGCCCGCTTAAAGCAATGTTGAGTTCTGACTTTGTGGAACATTATATGTGTTAATTATAGATGGTTTTAAGTTTAATAACTATTTGACTACCGTCAAATATGCTTCGCCCTTTGCTATCCATTAAGTCGAGTGCTAAGATTAAATAGAGCAAAAAACAACAAAAACATTCAGTACCACAAGCGATACTTAAACTCTAAAAGTATGAAAAGCTGATGGCGCGGTAAGCCAATGCTGGTTCTTCTTGACTATATTATTTTTCTTTTCGGTTAATGTGAATCCAGTATGAAATGTGAATTAGGGTCATCACGCACTCATTTTTGAACACGCTTAGAGAAACAACGAATTATGGATCTTTGCAATGAGTGAGCACGACTTGGTATATTGTGGCGCCATCTAGCGTGCGCATATGCTGGCGCCATCTACCATGTGTCTTTTCTAGCACCATCGCAAGCTCATTGTTTTGCTACACGACATTCGAGTCGCTTTTATCATCCAGTTGCGAGGTTTCTTAACCCTGCAACGTCATCCTTTTTTTTTGTACATTAACGTAGTCATTTTGACGGAGGATTACGTTCTATGGTTAATAGACGTGTATTTTTAATTTTGGCTTACACGAGGGACCTAATTGGTATATCCTTACATATCTTTTGAAGTTTTCATCCAAAAATTCCACAAAATATAATACTACTGAAACTATGCATAATATGCACTCTTCGTAACACGCCTAGTGCCGCCCTCGCTTCTATTTTAAGCTTTTCAACGATGAATCTTGCAGGAAAGGAAATTGCCTTATTTACAGCAGTACGCTTGAAAAAGTCAAACTGTTGGACAAAATCCACCTTTGTTCAATCGACGCAGAAAAACTCAACATATAGCAGGTTCTTAGACTTTCAGATCTCTTAGGTGTGTTGCAGGCGGAGTTACGTGTCATAGGAATATGTAGCATAACTCCATTTATTCAAAAGTCTACAGAATTTAGTCGAAATTTTTCGCTTATTCGGGTTGAAGATCGCTTGCTAGATGCATCGAAGTTATATGACACTATTTGTTGATGCCGAAAGACGTAACATACATTTGTACTTAAGCAATTTGAATACAAAAAATTGGTGTACCTATAATTGGTATGTTTAGGCAGAATATTTGGCTTATTTATACACAAATATAAAAAGAATCAAATTTTAATTTATTTGTTCAATTTAGAACTGGGCATTCCTTTGAGACACAGATCAAATCAGTAAGGAACGCTGAAAATCTATTACTGAGGAAAGATCTGCGAGCCCTGGTTGGGGGCTCACAGGTCACAATATATTTGGCCAACACCTGGTTAATATGGGCGTCGTTGACGACCCAGCGGTAAACATTTTGTGTTTCTGTCCTGCCATTGCAAGGACATGGATGCGCATTTTGGGAAGTGATACACTTAGCAGGAGCCAAGTGTATACTCTCCCCTTACGTACTCTTCACCACTTCCTATGGGAGTCGCGAATATTGTGTCAATAGGGCACATCTATGTAAGCTTATTCTGTTTTCTTACGCTCTCCCTCCTTTAACTTCCTCTATCAAGCTATGGGTCAACATTCTCTGAACCATCATCGCACCCACCACAAATCTAATCTAATCTAGCGAAGTGGCAACAGCCTCAAGCCAACCTCGAGGTCGGTTTAATGTCTTTGTTGATCCACGATGATAACGTGCCTTAGCCTAGGCTTACCGGCAGGATTGTTAATACGATCAAAGAGGTAGACGACAAACTGCGCTTGGCAGAGATTAAGTCAGTAAGAGATCACACCACAAACTCGTTGTGTTTACACAACTCTCGATTATATAAAAAATTTTAAGCCTATCTGCTGTTCTCCTCGCTTCTCATTATTGCGCATAAGCGCTGTAGTAGGCAAGAAAAAAACTATATCGAAAGAGCGAAGCATATGAAAAGCGAATTACGTATAAATCACAACGTTAAAGGGAAACTTTTTCTACCTCTAAGGAGCACGGAGCTGGTAAGCGATCCTCTAAGGAGCTGGAAGCGATCAGGCGACACCTCTTAGGTAAAATGTAATACCAGAATGACTGCCAGTTGCACTTTTGTATTAGACAACTCTTAAGCTACAAGCGTTATGGTCTTGTTCAGGCAATTCTGATACTCTTCAATCAATTCAAAACTAATAGTACACTTTGGTAAACATATAAGGATACTTTAAGTGTTAAAAAGTCCAACTGTTTCAGTGCTAAGTACATACACTCGTGAGTTTTTTCCAATAAAATTTTGATATTTGTAAGCTGCTCCGACACCATTAGAGTTAAACAGATTATGCAATTCATACTGCCTACTATTTTTTGTACATGATAGTATTACTGATTATAGTTTGGTATTTTTTTTTGTGTGTGCAAAATTTAATAATATGTGAATATAATACCGAAAAAAGCTCACAAAGCGCTTTACAAATATTATAAGCCGAAAATCACAAAAAGTGTTTGTTTTTGTTGATGTGTGTTTTGTTTTTGTATTTGTTCATTTTTTTATAATAACATAAGGCTATAGACATTACCTGTTGTAAATGAAAGCGTACAAATATTCAGTTGGCATATTCCATTATTCATATGATATAATAAATAATATCTTTTATGCGAGTTGATGGCATGCAGACAACTCGAACTTTTTACTTTTATGCAAAAACTTCAAATGAGTAAAGATAATTTCGTTGTTGTTTGCGAAATGTATGTAAAAAGAATTTACAGATTGGTTGGTTAGGATGTCGCAGCAGGTGGGTGTGGCCAGATGTCGGAGTTACTAAGATACAAGATAAATACGCACAAACGAACCATATAACGACACAAAATGTACTAAACAATTTTTTCCGTTTGTCATACAAAATGCATAAATATTTCAGTTCAACAAAGGACTAAAGCACTGAATAAACAACAGCAATAAGAAGCGGAGCAACAAAAACAAAGGCATGAAAAACTTGCAAGATGGCTGACAGTCGACATTTGCAGTAAACAACAACAGGGAGACCCACCTAAAGGACATTCAAAAATTTCAACAACTTTTTGTGCGCAAAGCGAATAAGAGTGTGTGTGCGTGTGTGTGTGAGTGTGTGTGAGTGTGAGTGAGTGTGAGTGAGTGTGTGTGTGTGTGTGTTAGTTTATGTGCTTAGTTTATGAAAAAAACATTTTGTGGGCACATAAATGTAATGCCATTGTTTGCATGTGTGAATGTGTGTGTGTGTGTGTGTGTGTGTGTGTGTGTGTGTGTGTGTGTGCGTGTGTGTGTAAATACATTTGTATTGTTGTTGATGTGATAAACGCGTCTAGAATTATAATTAAAGCAAATCTATGAATGCGTGCCGGCACACACACACACACACACACACACACACACACACACACACATATGTACACCTATGTGTGCTATCCATGCGCTGCCCACACAGAGAAAAATAATCAAGTGCATTGTACTCAAAGTGAGCACATCCGTGCAAGTACATAAAATCTCATTTAAAATCAAAAATACTAATTTTGAGTACGAATTTAAGAGTTTGCAATAACTTTAATAAAGTTTTTTTTTACGTTTTTGAAAATTTTTTGCACTCTTGCGTGGATGATCAGATTTTAAGCCGCTTGCCTTAGACACAGGAGGTCCTTGCTTCGAATCCCAGTCGTAGCAGTTGAATTTTTTTGAACATTTTTTAGTTTGGTTTGTATGTTTTTGTTGCTTGTTGTAATTATTTAACATTTTTTTTTTACTTATGTTATTTTTATTATCCGTATATTTTATTTTTTATATTTTTCTATAAATAGGATCGGGGACAATTGAGAAAATTAGTGAAAGAAACATTTCTATACCAGCATAAGACCAAACATACATGCGGTCGTAGTTGGGAATCGAACTCACGACCTCGAGTGTTTGGGTTTTAACACTTAACGACTGAGCCACGGTAGCCAATTGAGGTACAGTAACTAATGCAACACCACAATGCACTTCCAAATAGATACACACATTTGAATTGGGTTATGAAGAGGAAGAGGTAAAAAAAGTAAATGCGATAGGTCTATTTATTACGCAGTTTTTTTTTTTTAAATTTCAAAATGTTACTCATTTTGAGTTTTTTGTACTTAATTTAAGTACATTAGGTTCTCGATTTTAATTTGAATACGAAATTTACTCAATTGAAGTATTTTCGGAAAATGTGCACTCAAAAAAGCTTGTTCGGATATTGAGTACGCGGCAACTCATTTTGAGAATGTCGTTTTTCTCTCTGTGCAAATAAGCATATTCATATGTGTGTGTGTGTTTGCGAGTATTTCGCATTTTACGTGCTTTCATTAAAAATGAAAACATTGCGCCGCCGGCTAAAGCGTAAAGCTCAGCGTCTTTGCCGGCCACGTAGACGACGGCGTCACTGTTGACTTCGACGTCGCCGTAGCCGTCGCCGTAGCCGTAGCCGTCGCCGTAGTCCTCGTTGTCGTTCACATGACGCGTCGACTTGACTTTTTGCCAAGCGTCGACAATTCAAAGTAGACTATAAATATAGTTGTGTTCGTGTGACGCTTTCTGCGTTTATGCGAGGAGTTTTGTGCTTTCCCTTATATCGTGTTTACTCCTGCTTTCATGGCTGCAATGACATCGCCAATTTTTCTCTGCCAAATGCCGCTTAAACTGCGATATTTCAAGCAAAAGCATTTTAACAGCAAAAAGCTTTCATTACTTTAAGTATCTCCTACAGTTCTACCTATATCACGTTTGCACTGACATGATCATAGATATAGAAACCGATTTCCCATATAATATCATCTACATCAAAGTTATCCAATTGAAACTTGGCACAAATTCAAAATCTGCATGAGATTTTTGTAATTTGAATATTATATAAGGGGCCGTTCGTATATAACATCAAAACGTTCTTGCCCATTTTTGACTCCCCTCCTCCCCTTGTAATGAAGAATAATCAGAAGGTCACGATACTCTATATTATGAGTTCTTTTTTTCTCTATCTATTTGCGATGTTAGTTTTAGTCAGCAAGCAGTTTAGAATGTCGTCTTATTTGTGATACATTAGGATCTAAAAAGTCTTTCTCGTTCAAAGAAAACATGGTCAGGTCTATCCACAAGCAGAGAAAAAAATCTTAAATCCTTTTGGGACTAATTTCGGACAGAGAGTTGTCCTCAAAGTAACTACCATGATGTTTGAGCGTTCTCCTACAGGAAGGCTGACATGAACAGAGGAGGAGATATAAAGCAGTAGTGCCATATCTGCAAGAAGTGAGCTGTTTAAGGGGGTGTGCAGATGATTATTCCATGATCCATCAAATTTTAAGAAAATTAAAAACAAAAATTTGTTTGTAGAATAAAAACGTCCCTCATTAAGTTCCCTTAAACACGCCAGTGGCTCTCTCTAATAACTCTCATTTCATAAAGAGACTGCGAGTATTTGCTATAGATGTCGTCTTTGAACATTGTAAATATTTATAGATGATAGAGTCTTTTAGGCACGATATCTGGAACACACTACAGTGATCCGGCACCTCGAACGCCCTAAAAGAGAAGTCGGTTTCCTTCGCAACTTCATGGCCAAAAATCAAATCCTAATAGTAGGAATCACTTAAATATCGTATTCGCCTTCACAATCATCTTTCTGTTGAAAATATAAAAAAAATGTATTTTATAATGATGACGTCATCATTACTTTTATCCCCTCTCCACCATGTAATCAAATATAATCAATTAGGTAACTCCCTCCCCCTATCAGTGATGACGTAATATATATACGGCCCCTAAGGCTCTCTGAAACAGCGAATTAGCTCACTCTCTCATACCGATTCACTGTTCAGGCAGCTTTATCGATATATTTATCAATGTCAAGAATTGCAACCTTTTAACCAACATATTATGAAATTCTACTTGAACTACCGCTCAATAAACAGGAAATTCTGAACCATCGCTAGATCCATTTTCAATAGATTGAAATCGAAACCAAATTCAAGCTTTGTCTTCTAAAACCGTTCCAGGCTATGAGGTTTGCTGCTCCGACAATACGTCATCTCTGCTAGTTTATAGATTTTTCAGCTGTATTTCACGTATAAACGACATAGTGAGTTCCTCTAGTATTTCCCAGTATGTGTGTCAGGGTGTGCCTTTGAAAGTCAAATTCCTTGCTCGTGACATATTTTCCTGTACGTAATTGCGCGTGTATGTGTGTTGTAGCTCTCTCTCTCTTTCACTCTCTCTCTCTCCCTCTCTTCCGCTCTCTGCGTGCATGGAAAGTCTGTTGTGGCTGTGCGACCAAAGTTGTAGCTGTCGTTGTAATCTTGGTAATAACCACAAAAATTATGATTGTTGTTGTTGCTGTTGTGACTCTACGTATTCCAGGTTTACCGTTCCGAGTTCAGGTCGTTGTCATTCCCGTTAGCATTCCCGTTCTCGTTCTTGTTCTTGTTGCTTGTGTCGTTTGGTTGTCGTTTCGTGTTGTTGTTATTGTTGTAAGTGCCAATATTGTCATTAGAGTGGCTTTTTCTTGTTACGCAAAGAGCAGCAGCAGCAACAACAATAAAGGCGAAAACAACAATAAGAGCGACATCTTGCGGCAATTTTTGTGTAACTTCTGTGTGTGTGTGTGTGTGTGTGTGTGTGTGTGTGTGTGTGTGTGTGAGGTGACTTTGCTTTGGTTTTGGCGACACGTTTGCTTCCTCTCTTCCTCTCCTTTGCGCCTTCTCTTGCGGTGCATCATTATTCTCGTCTTTTCTTTGTTCATTAAACGAACATGAGATGTTAATTTAATAAAGTCGAAAGTCGAACACCGAGCGTGAGGCCTCACTCTCTATGAGTAGGCACTTCAAATTGCGGTTATTTTGTAATTGAGCAAAAGCCGTTACACACTTCGAATATATAGAGTTTGTTATACAGCTTTGGAGTTGGGCGTATCTCTTAAAGAGCAATGACCGAACCAGATTAGGGTTATGTGCCCGCACAATAGTGTGGACTGAGCTTTATGTGTCGCATCATTTTGGTCTGGGACGCGAAACTGTGATTTGATTTGAGTATAATATGTTGCTGTTATGGACGCTGGGCATCCAAATTTCGAAAGAGAGGAAACTTATACGGTTCACTTCCATTCATTTTCAAAAAGTAAAAATTCAGTTGTTTTGGGATTACTAATTAGTTCGGTCCGCTTTTGAGTTCAAATATGAATTTAAGAAACCCATCAAATTAAGTGTTCTCAGGAATGAATGAAATTTCATCGCAGAAAAAATGACTGATCTTTTCAAACGATCAACTTTTGGCAAAAATTCAATTTCTGCGCTAGATGTCATCAGTAAATACCGGACATTCACTTGAATTTGAGTTGAGTTAGTTTATATTCAAGGTGCCGCGTTAGTGTTCATATAGCATAAAGGGTCTGGTACAATGCGCCAACTAACGCCCCTCCAAGAAAATCAGCCGCACCTTTAGTCTGCTAAGTACCATTTTAAGTGCATGCTCTCCGGCAAAATGTATTCATAACCTTATCTTCTATATGGGCAGTAGTACCCGGTTTAAAAGCAACTCTGTTTAGGTGTCAATTTAGGTGTCAACCACAGGCACTACGATACTCCCACAAGGGGGACGACCTCAACGACAAGCTATGAAAAAACAGCTCAACCCGTGGTACCGATATTAAGTGTTCGGTTGACCCTTCTCTTTTAGCTCCAACAGGATCGTTTTTGGGGAACGTTTGGCGAAAAGCCTATACGCAGTTTTGCAGCTGCACGCCAAGTCCATCCAGAAATTGTTTATCTGCATACAGAGATCTCACAGAGCACGTGCAGGCAATCTTCAATCTCAGCGCCGCAAAGGCATGCAGGCGAGTTGCTAAGGCACCTATTTTGTAGAAAAGTTCAGTGATCTATAACATGTCAGCAGGAATTTAGCGAGGGGGCTAAAATCATAGTGTCGCCTGCTGTAGACGAAGCTTGATACACAATAACTCTTCATCCAGTAAAGCCACCTTCTGCTTCCAACAGAGACCCGTCAAGCCACGATTATGATAAGTACACTAAGCAAAAAATTCCAATGTTTTCTTAAATCTAGAAAAAGAAGAGCTCGAACGACCTAAAACAATTCCTATTAATTTCTATAGCAAAGCTAATTGGAACTACAAATTGATTTTGACAAAAATAAAGAGAATTAACATCATTTGAAAACTGAAATTTCAAAAAATATCACCTTTTATCGCCAAAATAATGCTGTATATGAAAGTGTTTGTAAAATTAGCAGATTCACAATGGTTTAAGCGTTAAAAGTCTAAAAGTCTGATAAGTTTCATTGGAGTTCGGTTCATTAGCCTTAAGTCTGCGCCACGAAGTATGCTACATTTTCCAGCACATGCACTAAACTAAGCTTGTGTGTGTGTGTGTGGGTGTGTCGGTGTGCAGCTTAAGCCACAAGCTTAAATGTCATATGAAAAGTTTTCATGGCTACATGCCATGTACCGCAACAACAACAAGCGGAAAAGCGGAAAAACTTATGCGATATTGTGTGGTTCGTTTTATTAGCATAAATATTTGTCAAATACAAGAGCAACAATAACAAAATAACAACATTCATGTGAAAAGTTTTAAGCGTTTCCATTGGAAATGACTTAAGTAGCCGCAGCAGTCAAGGCTCACACCGGAAGCCATACACACACGCACACACACACACACACACGCACATACTGACAGCTCTGCTCATTTTCTTTGATTAAAGCGAGCTTTATGTGTTGTATGTATGTGTTCGTGTGAGAGCTTCTCACGTTGCCCTTGTCGAGGTTAAATTGAAGAAATGTGTTCTAATTAGCCACACACGCGCTTGTCTCTGCTCCTGGCGTTTCCCCCCCTCTCTCTCTCTCGAGCTCGCCCCATCGAGCACTCTTTTGTTGTAGCCAAAAGTTCTGGTTAAAGTCGCATTAGCCCGTTAAAGGCATGGCTAATGTGTGTGAGCGCTTAAAAGCCAAAGCAAGTTAAACTTATTGTTAGCATGCCAAAAATAAACCAGAAAAGGTTTCCCATCGACCCCCCGAGCCTTGGAAACCCAGACGGGGGTTGATTGCTTTAAACAGTTTTGCGGCATAAATTTAAATGAGCAGCTTCTGTGAGTTGCACGGCGGTTGTGTCTTTGAAAGTCGTGGCTATTTTTATCATCATCTGTCAGCTAGTCATTTTAAAAAAAGGTCTGAAAATGTTAAAGGTCGGGAAAACTGAGCTTTTTGGTTATAGTCACATACGTGTTTGGCATGCCAGGTGGCCAATGACGCAATACCCGAAAAGTTATCAATAACCTGGAATCGTCAGAGTATTAGAAACAAGTTTGCCAGGCTCAGATATTTCTTAAAAGGTTTGTTTGGTTATTCTGTAGGCCTGAAAGAACTTCAGCTCCGGCTTACTTAGATCGACTCTGGCATGAATTGCCCTGCCAAACCAATTTTTTTTCAAAGTGGTATGTAATTCGATATCCAGTGATACAGCGGCTCCGCTGGCTAGGTCATGTTGTACGTGTGGATGAAGAAGCTCCTGCGGGAAAGGTTCGAAAGGGCAGACCATGCCTTCGATGAAAGGGCGAAGTAGTGGGCACACTAGAAACCTTTGCTATCACTGATTGGAGAAGACGCGCGAGAGACTCCTGGAAGAGAGCTTTATATCAGGCCGTAATCCGGACAAATATTGAATTCAATTGAATTAGAATAAAAAAAAATGTCGGGTGGAACCGTGGATGCTCGAAATTGATTCAAACAAAAGAAGTTCGAATTTGGAATTTTGACATGTATCATGACTACACTTGGGATCTGCTCTGCCGTAAGACAATCATAAAAATTTCTTTACTCAGATCGTCCTGAAGCTGACCCCAGAATACTTACGATTCGATGATAAAGTAAAGATGATCTGGACGCTTTATACATATTTGGAAGGAGCCTTACATCCTTGGACTGCAGTTCGTTGGCTCATTGCGCGATGAAGTTCAGTTAGGTTTTCCCATTCGTGAAAACATTGTGCTTTTTCTCCCACTAATTTGGTAATCCTGTTTTCGTGCATGCTCATTTCTTTCACAATGTACTCAAAATACCATCTACACGTGTACAGATGCAGTGAAGATATTCCTGTTTCTATGTAGCTCATTTGGTTGGTGGTGACCATTGGTAAACAAAAGAGTTCTTTTATGAAATACCTCATCCCACACTTCAGCTCCATAGCATATAAGTAATTGTTAATCTTTAAAGATGTGAATGATATCTTAAGATTACGCTAGCATAGACTAATTCATAGATATTCATTGAACTGTTTCTGATGCTTAAGCAGCGTCTGCAGTTGAGCGAGAAGGTTGGAGGTTTGTGTTTTGGTGCTGTATTAGACAGTGAGCGTGATAACAATATCATGCATGCTTGTTGCGTACGCTAGATGGCGCCACATTTTGTCAACTTGGAGAAAACTCACAAAATAGAAAGGCATAAAATACCTCTTTATGAGTGTTTTTACACTGATAGAAAAATGACGTTCGGAAATTATGCACAAATGGGCATGATTTTTCTTATTTGTGGTCTTAATTTTGTGGGTATAAATCGAGACCGCTGGTGCTTGATTTTGTTCGAAAAATGTACCCGCATGTTCTAATTTTACCGGAATAAGCACGTCATTCTTGAAATACGAACAATTGTGTACAATTTTGGTAGAATTTACAACAAGAATAAGAATTTTTATTTCTTTCCTTTGCTTTGCTTTTAACTTACATGCTTTTACTTGGGAGAGAGAGCGAGAAAGAATAGTATATCGTATTGCGCATCAGATGAGAGGATTGCGAAAATAATAAATTTGTGATGTTGTTGTTGCTTCGCATCTGCGTGAGGACTTTATTAGAAGAGGCAGAATTCAAATTTTACGTTAATTAGTACGGTAGTTGGTCCGATTTTAAATCAACTTGACACAAATAATATAACTGATCTAATTTTGATTGCGCTAACTAAACTCGCTCTTTAAAAGTTAGTTTCTATGACTATGTTATTGGATTTTTGAGCTTGTAATAGGTTCTTCAATAAATGTTTGTACATATAAACGATGCATGCTAAGACAAATTTAAAATTAATGAATTTTTTTTTTGTATTTATATATCATCTATGTATTTACATAGATCAAAATTAGGAAAATTACTTTTGTGCTGAAATGCAAAGACTAAAACTGTGTTTTATGTGTTATTTGTATTTTCTTCAGTATTGCCTTTGGCATATGTCCTACTCATGTTTGTATGTTTCTCTATTTCATGTTCGTTCTCGGTACAGTCACACCTGAGAAAGTTGGACACCCTTAAAAGTTAGCCACCTGCTTATGTTAGACAAAAATTCTTCAACAGTCCGTGGCCTACTTAACCATATTTGACTGTATTTGCGTATTGCATACGCTCTTTGAAACCGATACATACATGACCCTTTCGTGGTTTACTCTCATTGAACTTTTGGCGAGAGAGATCAAGCTGGCTCGATATTTCAATGCGAGCCGCATTGATTATAGTCGCTGTGAAAATTGTGCAGATTGCGGACGTACAGTTTGTAAAAATGTCAAGCCCAGTGCAGTGTAATACTTGTGAAACACAGAAAAAAGAAAATTTGACGCCAGTGGATCCCAAAATGTTGGATTTTGTAAATTTTATTGAAAATGGAGGAAGTTTTGCCGTATTTACAAGGTAAGTTCAGTGGATATATGTTGCATTTTACAAATTTTTTTACACACGCACACATACATGTGTACATGCATTAATGCAAAATTAAATAGCTGTGCTAGCTGTAGGTACATATACATATATGTATATGTGAAAAAAAGTAATATATACATAAAATAGCTGTTTCCATAAACTACATACACACATATGTATACATATATACATATTCTATGTACATATATACAAATAAGTTGTGTGGATAACAACAAGAAAGTCAGCCGACGCGTCGGTACAGTTGCGTATATTTTACTTTGATTTTGTATTAGCAGCCAAAAGTGCAAATAAATATCAAACGTGTGATTGAATTGGTGAGCAATGCACTGCGCAAAACCAGCATCAACCGCAGCGTCACAACATAAGTAAAAGGAAAAGCCAAGCTCGACAAAAGAATGTGTCAAACAAATAAAACTAAGCAGCAAGCATTTGTACACATATATTTTCTGCAGTGCATAGCTAACTCAATTACTCTCGCCACAAGTAGTGAGCGGCGCCACAAGCTAGGTTTTTTTACGCCGTGCATAAGACGTACTAAAAGACAAACGCCTGAATTTATACTTTTTCGTTTTAATTAATAATACTAATTTTAAGTAGTTTATTTAGTTAATAATTGATAAAAACAGTGTTTTCATAACCTTCATTAGTTAAAAAAAAGTGTCCTATTGTATGTGTGTGTATTATTAGCGTATTTTATAATAACACTTCGACGTGCCAAAGTTTGCATTTACTTAAAATTTTTTCTTTAATAGATACGAAAGTCACGTATAATAGCCTTCGCTACATTGACAAGGACGATCTGCGAGAAATTATTCCACCCATAGGACTCCGAATTGAGTTTCGAGAAAAATTATTCAAATGAAGAAAGATTGAGGTAAATTTAGGAAAAACACGCAAATATATATATAATATACAATAATTTTAATTACTGAATTTAGCTTGCAGGTGACGACACCATATTCACGTCGTTTAAACTCAGATATCATTGGATCGGATCTAAACAGAGCCAGCTCAAATTGGAACAACATATCACATGTAAATTCTTGATTGGACATAGAGCCGGACAAAGCAGCTATAAATTTATATTATATATATATTTAAAAAAAAGTATGCACAACTAAAAATAAAAAAATAATTTTAAAAAAAGTGTTTCAATTTTTCATGAAATGAGCACATACTGTTCTAGATAGAAGAACATTATGTGCTTATTTCAAGCACAAATCGTTCATGAAATGAGCACAGGGTGGTCTAGATCCATGATCGTAATGTTCTCAAATCATGCCCAAATCGTTTATGGAATAAGCCCATGCTGTTCTAGATAGAAGAACATTATGTGCTTATTTCAAGCACAAATCGTTCTTGAAATGAGCACAGGTGGGTCTAAATACAAGAACATAATGTTCTCATATCATGCACAAATCGTTCATGAAATGAGCACAAGGGGTCTAAATACAAGACCATAATGTTCTCATATCATGTGCAAAATGTTCTCGAATTATGACCAAAACGTTCTCAATACCAGACCGGCGGTCTTAATAATTACGTGCTTGATTTGAGACCGACTGGTCACGCGGTATCAAGAAAATGCGTACATAACAGACTTTCGTCAACAAATGGGCATGATTTCGGTAGTTTAAGACCGCTTTTTTCTATCAGTGTAGTGTACTGTTGACATAATCTTGGACATTTCGCCATCGCGGCTTATTATAGCAGATAGCGCCAAAACACAGAATGTTGTTGCTTCACATTTAAAAAGTTTTAAAGCCTTATCATATAATTGTTTACAAAATATTGAAATAGAGACACAATCCAATATAGCTCTATTCTCTTCCTAACTACTTCCTACCTACTTCACTGGGCATAACAACCCGTTATCGCGTTACGACCTGATGTAAATACATTCTTTTATTGGAATTGGGGTTTTACGTGGTGGGTCCCAAACCCTACGCACAACCCTTTTAAGGCCTGGGGTGGCTCTACTGGTCTCGAAAGTACCGAGTGTCATTTTAAGTCGGCCCATACGATAAGCTTTGACCTGCTGAGGTGGTATTCTCTAAACCGTTCACCGAAGATCTTTTCTCCTAAACTTAAAACTGCCAGTAAACTAACAACTTCTATACAATTAAACCTTGTGAACAAATGACTTTAAAGTTAGTCTTATGCCATTGCTCTGAAATTTTCGAAGCTTTTTATAACTTTTTGCTTAATATTTGAATTCAAACAAAGTGGGACTTTTGGTTCTAAATCGTTATTGTCTAAATCATTTTTCATTCTTCAGGCTAAAAGTTTGCAACGTTGAGTTGTTGCTCTTAAATAACCAAAAGTTGCCTTTCCCCCTGATGTTGTTATTATTTTTTTTTTAATATAACGGAATGCGATGAACACCAGGGAGTGTTCAAGTGGAGAGGGGGTGAGAGGGGGTGAGAGTGAGTACCAAAAATGAAGTCGAAAATGCTTGTAGTTAAATTTGCGCCGGACTATTTGGCTTGACTATTGATGTGCGCGCATTAAAAAACAATTTTTATGCACAACAGAAACAACAACAACATTTTCAACAGCAGCGTCAACACCTCTTCCTCTCGCACCCACTGCAAAGCAATAGCAACAATGAAGCCTTAAGTGGACTTTTATTGACTTTTAGTCCAAAACGAATTTCGGAAATTTATCGAACGAAGCGGAGAGCGCGCGCGACTCACGTTCATTACTAAAAGATGATGAGGCTCACGTTGCTGGTATCGCTTTTGGAAGTGTTAGAGAGAGAGAGAGAGAGGGAAAAACGTGTGAGTGAGAGAGCGACAGAGAAACGGGGGCAAGGGAGTTCATCGCGTCTAATAGTAGGGGTATTCACTGCCCATGGCATAGCTCATCAATTTCGCATTCGATAAGCGTCTCTACCGTTGCTGCCGCCATTTGCAATTTTCATTGTAGTTATCGTTGTTGTTCTTGTTGTTGTCATCGGCATTGGCTTCATCAGACACTTTGAATGTTTGGACTGCTGTCCAGTCATCTGTTGATACATTATCATTTTGTCGTATTCCATTAAATTTTATTTTCCTTTTTCTCTTCCTCTCTTTTCCCCTCTGCTTCATATTTGTATTGCCAATCAATAAACATTCCGCGCACTTCATTTTGCTGCAATTTAAGTACTTTGCTTAAATAGCTCCTTAAACTGAAAAGTTTTTAAATTGGAAGTGAGTTTGAATGATTGTGCGAAGGCAAACGATACCACAAAGTACTTATATGCCTTGTTATTTAATGGTGAATTGGACTTGGAACTAAAACAATGGTTACCAGCTCACAAAACTTTAGTTGAAGAAGTAAGTAAAGTTGGGTATTTCAAAAATCTTCAAAGGTTGGTCCCAAGCTTCTTAATCGTATATGAATCAATTATGTAATTAGTAGTATAAAAGTTAATGGAACAGAGTGAAAGCTGCTGATCGCCATTCACCTGGGAATGGCCTGACTCTACTTTATCCAAGTTGACGCACAACCTCCACGTGATGCCCCCTGTATAGTTGCTCTTATCGCCACCTGCTGTTGGAGTAGTGAGCTACTGTGCGTGGCAAAGCCATTCCTGGGCTCTAAGTGGTTCATGCGTACAGTTTGGGACCCGTTGCGTAAAAACTGCTCCCCAATGAGAAGCATTTAAGCCTCGGATAGGTACAACTCTAAAGTCGACGATCCACCTCCCTGCGCATAAGTGTTAATGGAACGTCATTAAGAATCCAAAATATTTGTTCTTAGCGTTCTTAAATAAGTAACAAAGTTTCTGTCCAAAAAGTAAATTGAATAAGTCCGGAGAAAACAGACTTGTTGCAGTTAAAGGTACGAGCAACCTAGATTCTTTAAATAGTTTCCTTCTGCGTCCGAACAGCGGCTCAAGCGGTTGTCCCAGTCGCACACAAGCACCCCATCGTAGCTTCTTTAACGTATTCCACAATCCTCGAATGGTGTCCCTTGATACTAGGCAATAAGACGAAGTACGGTGGTGCTAAGTTGGCGCTGAACGGCGATTGTGGCAGTGTTGCCACACCACATTTTGAAAAGTGGAAAATAGCTGGCCTATGAAAAACAAAAGACGTCAAGTTTTGGCGATCATCTTCCTGACGCTTTTCACTCTACTTTGAAGCCTTTTCAGGATTTCCAAGTGCCTTCAAAGGGTTGTGTGTTGGGTTGGGAACCCACCATGTAAAACCACGATTCCAATGAAAGAAATAAATCAGGCCGTAACCCACTAACGGGTTGTTATGGCCAGTTAAGAAGAAGAAGAGGAATCACTGTTTACTGTTTTTGTTTGTCGAACAAACGACGACATTTTCAATCGATTCCGTATAATTTGTATCTCGCACCGTTTGTAGGCACGGTAATATCACCCGTAAGTTGTTTCAACTGCAACCATAAGCGACATGCTTTATATTAGAAGGCACTCTAATATCGAGCGAGATTTTGTGAGAGTTGAAAATCTCGTTTCATGTAACAAGTGCCTTAGTGCGCAATTCGCCGTTTGTTGCAATGACTTTTACTTGATCATCCTTTCCTTTTTTGTCGAAGGGGAAGTTGTAGTGTGCCACTCAGCACTTTGTCTTTTGTACGCCAGGGTATGCTCACAAACCTGTCACGTAAAATCGTTGCGTCCATAGCAGCCGTCTTCCTCTCTGAACTCCCGGAACATACAGACGTGGTATTTTCATTCAGCATGGCAACGTTTTTGTATGTGCGTTTCAGGTTAAAAATCCCGCTTTTGTTGGCATCATTTTAGAGAGCCAAAGGATTCAGAGATTGTTGCACTCATCTCAAATTAGCTACCCCACCCAGAAGGATTGGTCATCGGCTGAGGTTCCATCTCCAATTTCTCTAGGAAGGTTACATAAGAACCGATGATGAAAATTATGTCTTTGAGACTATGTGGAATGAAAAGTAGAAACATGGCGGAGTCGGGCTTTACATCAAGAGATGCTTAGAGAATGCGGTTGCTAGTAAGTTTTTCAACAGCTCCATCGTTGTGGTAAGGTAAGCCTTTAAATCGAATTTGAACCAAAGCAACTTGTCAATGTGCCAGAAATCTCCTACCTAGAGAACATGTAATTTTAACCACAGTTTGTAAACCAATTAATTGGTAGGAAACTATGGTTTCTTTTACAATTGGATAAAAAGCTGTAATATGCAAAGGGAATATTAAAGCCCATCTTAGTACAAAAAATAAGAAATACATATGTATATCACGATTTTCGATAAGAAAAATTGAAGTTTTGGTTTTAGATAAGGATAAACTCTAGGAATCCGCCATTACAAGTGTATATACTTGCTATTGATTTGTAAATACTACCATAGAGACAAATCCCATTACTCAGTATTTACTTTCGGAACAATTACAGCAATTATGACAAAAAAAAAAGAAAGACCGTGGCCAAATAAGTGAATTTTGCTCGTCAACCTTTGCTCATCAAAAGCAAAAACAATATCAAATCAAAATGGCGACAACTAACAAAAATAGCAACAGTCGCAACACAGACAACGATACTCAACTGCCGGATACGGATGCCGGTGTAAGTATCTGTGTGTGTAGGAGAACAAGCTCAGCATAACAAGCAGTAAAAACAAGAACAGGAAATACTTTGTCTCCGTTTTGGAATACATTTTTAATGCTATAGGGTTTATTATGATTGTGTATGTGTGAGTCGCTGTATGTGGCACTGTGTGTGTTTCGCTCTGATGAAATCTCAAAATCAGAATGTCCAAAACCAAAACCACAATGTAAGTGAATGGTCGGCAGGTGGTACGTATAAGAGGCAACGGTTTAGGGTTAGGAGTAGTACGAAATCCAACTGATAGAGTCGTATTTACCAGCAAAAACGTTTTGTCTGCGGCCTGTCCAGACATCAAGTGAATATGTGTGTATCTGAGTGAGTGTGTAAAGTGACAGTGGCTTGATTTAGTTTAAATGAATTTGCCACTTGCTTCTTCTCCATTCGAGACGACATCCTCGACAGAGTCTGCTGCTGTTGCTTGTGGCAATATGAAATACTCGTCGCATGAACTGAATGCATGACAACACTTTATTATAGCGATAGCCTAGTATAAAAAGTATCTGACAAGTTGCAACATGAGCCGAGTCTGTGTGTCTGGCGAAAAATTGTAACATGGCAAAAATGCCTTTGTCTACACGGTGAGAAAACTGGTAGGGGTTCATTAGGAAAATAAAAACATGTTTTTGGACTTACCTACTTTTTATGACATGTGTTCTTTACCAAATACTTTATGCCTAAAAGTTTAAAACGAGTATAAGATGTTAAGGAACTCTATCAAGTAAAAACACGCCATGGCAATCCGTAGTGTATTACTTCAAATCGACTCGATTTCATAAGAATGCTTTGGAAATGAACTTTTCTTTCGAAGTGGACTCGCGCGGTAAACCTAAGGGGTCTTATAAGATTCATGTCGCGTCACTTAATACCTAAGCATTAGTATTATTGTATAAGATGCATTTAACTGATATTTCATAGCTGATAGTTGTTGAAGATACATTTTTCGATACATCCTCTAACTTTGCTTTGCACTTGTATACAGTTTCCGTATGGAACTATGCAGTAAACACCCGAAAAACCAAATGAAATAATGTTGGTATTACAGCTTGCAGTCGTGTACCAGCCATGCTGTAAGCTAAAAGGTTCGAGGTGGATATGCATATATTTCTGCACTTTGAATCGGACAACGAGCCGAGTCTAATCCACTTCTTTTACTTCAATGAGGATTCTGTTCGAAAATGTTGTATACCAGACAACATTTTTCTTTGTTACACGAAGTACTTTTCGAAGTTATTTCTGAAGATCTTCCAGCAGTTCGTCACGCAGTAGTTCTCGGAATTCTAATAGAAATACTTCTCGAATCTCTTCCAAAAGTACTTCCCGAAATGATTCTCGAGCTTCTACCCGAATTTTTTTTTTCGAATTTCTTTCAGAAGTACTTTGTTAAGTTTTACCTGAAGGAATTCTGGAAAGCATCTAGAAATACTTTCTGCTTGCCAGTTATTACTTGCTGAATTATCGATTTACTTCCCGAACTACTTCCTTGGAGTGTTTCTCGAAGTAATTTTTGAAACTACTAAACGGTGTACTTCCTGAACTTACTTACTTAGTACCATTAGGTACCCCACGAGGTACTTCTCAAAGTTCTTGCCGAAGTACGTCCAGAAAGGCATCCAGCAGTACTTTCCTGATTGTTTCCCTGAACTACTTACATTCTGAACTACTGACTCTGAAGTATATACATCTTGAACTATTTACCATTAAGTACTCCACAAAGCATTTCTTGAACTATATACTTTATTAAGTATATCTTGAACTTATAAGTTGTAGGTACCCGCAAAGTGTATTACGAACTACGAAGTAAACAATTCTTGAACTACCAAACTACTTTTAAATTCTCTTGCCCGTGGTACTTACCGTACTACTTCCCCTGATTATATCCCGAAGTACTTTCGGAATACTTCCCAAACTCATTGCCAACTACATAGTCATATCTACTTCTTGAATTGTATGAAGTACTTCTCGAACCACTTTTCTGTTTACATTCTGAACTACTCACCAGTAAGTACATCCTAAAAAACTGAATTACTGCATAATGTACTTTTCGAACTATTTAAAGGAGTATCCAGCTACTTACCAATATTTACTTGCTGAAGCATTTACCGCTAGTTAATTCCTCAACTACTAACCAGTTAGAGTAATTCCAATCTGAGAAAATTAAACTAAAACTAAACTTTAAAGAAAATTGTTTCTCGCAGTGTACAGTCTACTCATTGCGTTTGCTCACATTGCTGCCTTATGAAATGCATTAAATTTATGTACTGCCACGCCCATTTGGCTGACTTTGTCAAAATTGCCAATGTCTGCATAACAACCATAAAATAAAAACTAAACGAAAAAAAAAATGCAAACTAAGGTTATTAATTTTTGATATCTAATACGCCCTGTTGGCTGTGCTGGGAGTCAACCGTAGCAGTGGCCAAAACAACAATTGTGGTAGATATTTTTTACCAATACATAATTGATGTTGTGATCACAAAATGAAGTGGCATGCAATGCAATTTTGATTATCTATGGCGTTTTTTTTGTCGGTTCTTTTTTCACAAAATGCTGAGCTATAAAAAACAAAATGAAGAGCAAGAACAATTTATGCATTTTCTTGGTTAGATTTTGGTAAACAAGTTGGTGCAAGGTTCGATTTGGTTCTTGAGCAGCTGAACTAAAATGCTTTCAACTGGGGTTTTATTTCCTTTCAAAATACGCACACAAGCACGCAGGCACACAGATACACACAGAGAAACCACAGAAACCAGAGTGCATTTGTTTTGTAGTTGTTGTTGCTGTTGTTGCTGTTGCTTGTGTGGCAGCTCGGTCGAGTGTATGTTGCATGTTTATTTAACTTTTGGCATTTAGATAACAGCAGCATAAAATGCATGTAAAAATGCCTTTTGAGAGGAATTTGAATGCATGGCATTGAATGCTGCATGTCTATGGCTTTGGCTTTGGCTTTGGCTCTGAATTTGAATCTGTTGCTTTTGTTGAGCTACTCGTGGTCCGAGTTCAAGGTGAGCCTAGCGTGCCACCGCTCGCTTTTACACTTTAAGCTGGTGGCAGGTGAAAATGTCAAGGCTGCAGTGCAAAATGCCCCCAAAAGCATGCTTTAGAAAAGTGCAAACTGCAGCACGTCAATGTTTGGAACAAACATGAGAGAGCGCAAAATGGCGCCAGTGCATTTTCCACACTATATTTGAGCATAAAAGAAAATGAGCTGCGCTCTAAAAGCATACCAAATAATTGACAATAAAATGCGTCACATTTGGCTTTATGTCTATCTGTGTGTGTGTGTGTGTGTGTGTGTGTCTGTGTGTGGGTGCGTCCAGCTCTCTATGTATGTGTGCCTGCTAATAATCAAAATGGACGCCAAGCGCGGTTATAAATGTTGGCGACACAAAACTTTGCCAATGGACGACATAATGCGTCGTCCTCGCAAAGGAAGCAGCCGCAGCAGCGACAACAGAAGACGCCTCAATTCCAACCAGGAATTGCCAAAAAAAAAGAGAAGAAACCAAGTTATATAGAAAGAGAAAATAGCAAGAAAAAAGAAAAGTTGTGCAAAGTCCATTAAATACATAAACCTGCCACAAAATGTTCATGGAAAGCGCATAAAGAAACTTTGTAGCATAGCCCAAGGCGCAGTTGTCTTGTGCTCGTTGACCAGGGTCGGGGGTCAGCACTGTCGATGGAAAATGGTAAAACTATTTATGCGCACCATATGTGACACACACAAAGATACTCACTCTCACTCACTCACACTCACTCACACAGCATAATCGCAAATGTCCAGACACTGAATGTAATAACTTGATTTGCACACAATGCGGGAGGGGTTGGCTTTGAGTTCTAGCCGAATGCAGTAAAAAAATGTAGCGGTAGGGGCACACTTAGCAAAAGCCGACTTTGCAATACACTTTAACACAGTTATATGCACTACTACTTATAACTCTCAAGACCTAAATCTTAAGTATCACAAAATGGCATCGATACGTATTATGGTTACGCGTTATATGCGCAGAAAATAATCAATTGTTATAAGTCCATTAGGAACTCACTTCTTTCGGGTGTTCATTCATGCATCGCAGTTTGATAAAATGTTCTCCATAAAATGTAGCTTCAATTAAAGATAACTATGATTCAAAGAGTAGTCTGAACCAAAGTAGGAATATAATTAAGTAAAAAAAAACTATTTAAGTTATTTCATAGAAAATAATTAAACTAAATATAAACTAGAGGCTCCGCCACCTGCTTTCTTCGCTCTCTTTTTCTGTGCTTCTCTCGAGATAGATCTCTCGTGACACCCCTTACCAAACTATTATTTTTAACTATATGGAATTAGCGACGAAAAACAAGAAGTTTAACTTAATTTTTTTTTTGGTTTTTAAACAATTCGATCTCTACGGATTCCGTCTTTCAAAACAAAAAAACTTTGAAGTTTAACTTCTTAATATAAAAACATCTTTATATTATTTTTTACTCAATTTAATGAATTTGTTGCTTTTGCTACTAAAGCGCTTAGCTAACACGCTTGAGAATCGATGAGAACTGCAGACGATTAGAATGAATGATGTGCGTAGAAAAACTCTTATATATTATAAAAATATAATTAAATAATAATTATCTCTTTTCTTTTCTTGACTTTTATAATAAATGGGTTTACAACTTTCTATTAAAATGGCTTTTTCCTATAAGAAAGGTTATTTGCATTAAATTGTCTATTTCTATGAAGAAAGGACCATGTGGTGAGCGGACTAAAGAATACCACCTCAGCATGTCAAAGCTTGTCGTATGAAACAACTAACAATGACCTTGGGTTCTTTGGAGACCAGTAGAGCTATCCCAGGCCTTAAAGGGGTTGTGCGTAGTGCTTGGGACCCACAACGTAAAACAACAATTCCATGAAAGAATGTATTAACATCCGGTCCGATAATGGTTTGTTATGGCCAGTTAAGAAGAAGATGAAAAAAGGCTATTTGAATTGACATAAATATAGTAAAAAATGTGTTATTTTCATTAACTCTGACAATATAAAGGGGTTATTTCCTTCAAAATATGTAGTTATTTCCTAAAAATGGTTATTTGCATAAACTTGAGTTACAAAGACTCTTCTCGCATATTAAAATGTAACTGATTTTCTGATCCAACGGTTTATGTGCATAATAACAAACGGCTATTTGCATGTTATAAAAAATTAGCGGTAAATGCGCAAAAATGGTTATTTACAGAAATTTGTTTTACAAACACTCTTCTCGCATATTAAAAATGTAATTATTGTTTTGGTTGCTTCAAGAATTATTATTATTATTATTCATGTGCGAACGTGACATTAAAACATGAACTGAAACATTTTTGTTTTAAAAAAGTGATCGTTGATCAAGAGTGTTTTCAACGCTTTGCTCCTCTATATTGGTTTATTGTTGTTGAAAGAGTGAGTTTGTTTCAAGACTATCAACTCTTAAAGATTCATGAATAGAAATTGCAGTAATTAAATTTTGCTGTCGGTTCGCTGAGTGAATTACGTGTTTATAACAATATTAAAAAATAATGATTTTTTTAATAGCTTGTAATTTTTTATTCCCTTCGGACAAAGAAAAGATAATTTTCTAAAACTTATACATTCCGAATTGATGACACTTCCTCATGCAAACGCCAAGCGATATCCTCCATTTAAGTTTATATTTTCAGGGTATTAAAAGGCAAGTTTCCCGCCATGCCAAAGATGGCAAAACAGGCGAGAACAGCACAATATAACAAAGCAAATGGACACGGTGCTGACGCAGTTGGACTCGAAGTACACAGTGTCCACCCAGCTTTGACTTATTTATGACTTCCTCTTGCAGATACAGATACAGATACGGATACTTTGCCCCGAAAAAGGAACGAATCCAATCCATTTTGTTATTATGCACGCATTTCTGCTAATATAGCAAAAATTGACAAGCATAAAATATTATACAATTGCAGCAAATGGAAACTGGACGGACAGACAGTGGGACAAGAGATACTAAAGTGCACACACAAGAGTCAACTCTGAAGTCAAGTCAAGCTAGAAGTAATTTCAAGTTGAAATTAAAAATGCCAATAACAATTTAATGCGCAACGTTACAGTTCAGCTGTGCATAAAAAATTAATAAATATGAAATCATGGCAAATAAAAAGCCAACAAGTTATTAAAAATGAATGCTGAAGGCAAATAAAAGTCAACTGTTGGAATATACTTTTTTTATGAGCTCACTTTTATCGCTTTTAGCGCATAAATTAACAAAATGTTTAAATTGATAACGATAAATTCGGCACTCAACGTCCATTAAGAGGCCATTAAAGCGCCGTTACTTCTAGGCAGCCCTGAAATTGACAGAAAACAGCTGAGGCCGCTGGTCAAAGCCCCTAAGTCAATGGTCGGCACGGCAAGGACATTTAGGAGTGTGGCACATATGTTGCTGTTACTCACACACTCATTCACACACTCACACACACACAATACTTTTTGAGTGATTTCGGCGAATTAATTTCAAACTTTTGTGTTTCTTTGTCTTCTTCTTGTCATGACTTTTCACGTGCATATGTGTGTGTGTGTGTGAAAATCTGCTTTATCTGCGACAAAAAGCAAGGATCACAAGGAAAAAAAACCAAAAGCCAGTTAAACTTTTTCAAAGCTTTGCAAAGTAAATAAAATGCTTGAATTGTTTGTGCGTATGTGTGTGACAGTGTTGTGTGTGTGTGCTAATTTATGGTTAGGTTGAACTTTCTTGGCAACAAAGTGTTTGACTTTGACATGCCACAAATACACACACATACAGCAGGCGACATTTAATTTGTATCCGCTTCAAAATTTTTAGACAGCTACAAAATGCAAGCAAGAGCGTGTGTTAGCGAAGCCCCCTATTCATGTCACATAGCATATCAAAAATATTCACTCATTAGAGATAAAAAGCATATGTTGCGTTAGCCATTATTTATTTTAGCACTAGTAAAAAATGTATGCAAAACTTTAACAGTTTTTTTTCTTGTTGACCTCATAAATCTCTCTTGCAAAGTAAAGCAATTAAAATTTGCATAAAATTCAAATAGATATATGTATTATATTTACAGCGTATGTGTATCTGTCGACCCGTCTAAAACTAAACATCAGCAACGAACAAACGAAAACAGGAAAAAAACCATCATGGAAAAGTGGCAGCAAATACCGACGTTTGAATACTCTGCAGCTACCTACAAGTATGTCTAAAAGCAAACTTAAAGGTTCAATGGTACAAAAAATGTTATGTTTATAGTCTGTATTAAGATCGTGATGCACGAAAGGAACAACATTAGACTGTATTGATACGCTCAGAGCAAAGTGTGGCGCCATCTAGCGTGCACCCTCTATAAACTTGCATACTATTCTTTACGATTGCACAGCACACAACAAAAAATGGCAAGTCGCTTTCGTCTGGTCGCTGCCAACACACCACACACAAGTTAACGTATATACTAGCACCATCTAGCGTTCGTCTCACCATCTGAGCGTAACACCATCCGTGTGTAAAAAAAGATCTCCTTGATTGCACATGTAGGCCGTCATAGACACCTAGAATTAACTAAAGAAAGAGCCTCAAGCGGAGCATCAAACCGAATTGAGTAAAATTTTCAATAGGTACAAAGATGTTAAGGTGACATGGAGAGTGAAGTCTGCAGGAGACGGAGTCTTATTAGTTAACATACAATTTTACGTATTGAAACAAGTTTTGATTGTTTGTTAAGGTACGGCGGTGGTGATTCTCCTTGCGTCTTAGGCCTTAGTGGAAACACCGACTCCTATGCAGTCACGATGAAATGATATACTATCGAATGGTGTGCCCACCGGTTGTGTAACGCTTAGACGGTGTGACGTTCCCCTGGTTTGCTAGTGATGGGATAAGATGGCCCAGCTCTTATCTATGTCGATTGAACTATATTCGAACTAGACAGTAGAGGATGTTGAGGTTGCTATGCATCTCAAATCGACTCTAGGGTAGTGCGTTTCAGGCAATCCTAGGTAATTTATACCTCCCGGCATGTGAAATCGTCTAGCAGTGACCTCTTGATTTCAGTGGTCTCCTCGCGCTGTCTGCTGGGTGGCATTCACTTTTGTGTCATGGGGACAGTCTTGCTTGGATACTGAAACACATCGGTATGCTAATAAATCCGAATGGTCAATGGTTTTGACAGTAACGTGGCGAGTCGTTGACGCCTCTAACTAACCAGCTTCCCAGACTAGGAAGACAGAAAAAATCTGGGGCCTGGCCTCCCTATACTTGTACAAGGAAACTCTACACGGGGTATCCACACAGGTAGTAGTTGGTAAGTGGGACTTCGGAGGAAGCATTCTATAAGTAGCGGGTGTAGATGAGAGTTCTACTAGAGCATCACAGGCTCTCTTACCCGCACCAGGGAGTGTCTGTTGTTAAAAGAATGTTCGCCTGTGGCTGCGGATCCAACGAATGTGCAAGATGTGGCTCTCTCTATAATACTCCAAAGAGTCCGCAACCGCGAGGTGGTCTTGCGTCGGTGGAAAGTGACACGGGGCTGGTTAATCGCTGTGCAAGCCAAACCTTTGTCACAGCAAACTGGCGAGGGTGCTCGGATGATGCACTAGGTCAAAGCACAAGCTAAGGCATCATATACACCAAATAAGCCCAAAGAGTTTGTGATGGATGTGGCTACTCTTCCCACTGTCATAGCGTCTCATACAGTGCCAGCGCTTAACGCTGACGTCTGAACTGGAGTAGTGCTGCCCAAACGACGGCTAAAAAAGCGTTGGTTCGCTGCAAATAGAGCGACTGCAGCAGCGTCGGCGTATACTCCCGTGGAGGGCAATAAGAAAGGAGAACGCACTCAGGATAGCTATGCTGGCCTGTTCCTTTCACCAGTGTTCGCAATCCAGAACTCTTAGGGGCTGCTAATAAGTTGGCGAAGCGCAGAATAGTTTCCAAAGCCGACTCCTCCTCGTTTTCTTTTCGTATTTCTCTGAATCGTATAAGTATTCAATAATTTTCACCTACTCAAAATGAATCAATTGAAAAGAACAAGGGGTTGTCATTCAAACCGAAAGAGCTTCAGAGCTTTTCTCTGTAGTTGTCAGTGAGAGGTTCAAGAATGCGTCTACAAAATCGATTTATATGATTTTAAATGGAAAAAACCTTAAAATCGCGGATCAGGTTAGAGTAGTCTTGTTAGCAGCTCCCTCTTAAGAACGATGATAGGCAAAGTTAGCAGAGAAGTCGCTAAAGGCACTTGACATTAACAACTTTTCTCTGCTGACTCTCAAATACTGTTGCAGTAACTTAAATTCTGTCAACGTCGCTGTACCGTTCTTTAGATGAATACCATTGGTGAATATAGGAAATGAAGTAGACCATGAGTTTTGGGGCTGTACTGGCGACAGTGGCAGATATGTTAAGCGGTTGTTCAGGTAGACGCTTAATTATTACGTTTATATATCGATATCTTTAGTATTAGGTTTTTTTCAATCAAAATAGCAACTTTGCAAATTCAAATGTGTTACAAACTATACCGACAAACAAATCATTCCATTAACCATACAAAGTGTATAGTTAAAGGACAGCACTCAAAGGCCCTAACACACACACGCACACACACACACACACACACACACACACACACACACACACACACACACACACACACACACACACACACACACACTTATATACAAAGAGAATACATGTGGAAACATGACAGCAAAGAGCACGCTGGCAAAGAGTCAACAGAGAGCCTTGTAACTCGCTCGAAATGGCATGAAATGAAAAATTACGCATACGCCATGTAGCACTTGCGTAAAAACTTTTGAAGTGCGCTCGTAGAGCAACAAAAACACACAAAACGAACAAACAAACAAACAAATGAACGAATGAATGAGCAAAGGAGCTGAAAACAGAAAAAATTGCAAAGTTTTGAATCACATGGCAAATAATTAGACTATAGATGTATATAAATTATGTGGCATATAAGTATAAGTTATGTGGCATATAAGGTCTGGGGACGAGCATTGCTATTGACATATGCAAATTTCATAAACTTCGAAGCTACTCTATTAACATTTGACTCGACGCATCATTTTTATTTTGCCATTTCGATGTTTTTTTTTTTTGTGCATATTTGCTTAGGAGCACAATGGGTTGAATCATAATCAAAAACGGATACGCAGAAAGTTGCCACATTTGCACTTTTATATCCTTTTCTACATCATTTGGGATCTAATCGGCTGTGATTTATTCATAGACTCAAAGCGTCTTTTTTGTGCTGTTTTTTGCTCTATTTGCATAACCAGGGTTAAAGCAACGCCCTTGACTATGTGTATGTGTATGTGAACGTTTAATATTCATAATTACGCTGCCACATAATGTTGCAACTTGATAGGGAAAGAACACTAGCTGTTCATGCATTTAAATGCTGTCATCATTTATACATATTGGATCATTTATATGAAGTTGTTGGCGTTGTCGTTGTTGTTGTTGTTGTTCCTCGCTTAAATGCAATGCATTTTATATTCATAATGGCAATTTTTTATGCCTGCGGCACATATGAGTACCCCAGAGCTATTGCAATGTGCAACATAATGCACAACAATAAATTTATTCAACACATGCCAAGGCGGGGCAGCAGCCGAAGAAGAAGCAGCACTGGCAGAAGCGGAAGAAGAAGCAGCTACACAACTTGCGAAAGGGACACTTCAAGTGTGTTTTTAGAGAAATGCCGGCATGTGTGAAAATGTTGGCTCATGATTTATCTAAGGGCATTAAATTACACACACACGCGGACATAGACATAGATAGAGAGATAGATAGAGAGTAAGAGAGAGAGTGAGAGGTAGAGACAAGAGAAGAGTACACAACTTGCTGATGTTGCAGTTGCGGTTGTGTTGCCATGCGGGCGGTGCTTAGTTTTACGGCCACGTAAATTACTATCGAAACTCTTATACACAACAATCTAAATATGTATTTATAATGATGGTTACTTGTTTAGAAGCACAAAATCCAAAAGTAATACGAACAATTAAAATACAAACAATAATTAGGAACTTGTCGTCTGGGTTGGCCACCTTTTGGACTTTTGTGTAAAACTTCAAGTAAAACTGAATCAAACCTTGGAACTTCGATTGCTGTGCAATTTAATGGTTGTCGTCATTGATAGTTTATATTTCGTGTAATTTTATGGACTGAGTTATGTTTATGAACTAGCGAATCCGTGTCCAGCGCCAAGCTAATAAGCAACAGTGCAGTAAGATGTCGGTCGGCAAAAACATTATGAAGATAGCTGTGAAACGCACAAATGTGAAGTAAGCAAAGACAATATGTTTAGACGCCTTACACACACTTTTCAATCGTACTTGGCTTAGAAAGTCACTTTCTATCATTGCTCCGAATAGGAATTCAAACCGAAATTCATAACGGTTACGATAAGCAATACAATATACAAAATATACAAAAACCAAACAGCATGAAAGTAATAGGTGGAACCGGTAAAAAGTTCAAAACTTTTGCTGTAAAGCGACCATATTCAAGGCAGAGCAGTGTGATGCTGCTTGTGTTGCTGTGTCTATTAGACCGATTCACTCGTAGCCAAAATCGACAAAGAGAAAGAGCAAAAAAAAATCACATGTATACGCTTGAATATGGGCGCTTTTCAGCAAGTCGACTCGATGTAACGGCCAAGGATTCCACTCTATTACATTCATGCTCTTTGACAAAGACAACGCCAAAAGAGTACTACACTAAAAAAAAAGAAGTAGGTGCGAGAAACAGATTACCTGCATTTGAAATTTTGAAAATATTTCTACTCCGAAAGTTGTGAATGTTGTCGATAAGAGGTCTGATGGCCCCATTGTGCGACGTAGATAATAATGCTACACAGTATGACGAAATGTAAAGCACAACATGAGAAAATATGTTTGCAGAGAAGAAAACCAGAACCGTACCGGTATAGATATATCGGTTTCAATACGGCTATTTCGGTAAATTTATGACTGTTAACGGCATTTCTAATTTGTATTTCGCATTTTGTATTTCGGTTACGGTTTTAAAATTCAATCGAATGTTTAGGATAACGGTAACAGTTACGCTTACGGTTTAAATCCCTGGTTAGATAATATATGAATTTTTTTAAGGAATTACTTCGTTCTTCATTATAGATGGTTCATGCAGACCTGAGCTTAACCTATGAAGGAAAATCAAGACCCATTAAAGTTTAGTTTTTATAATGTTGGAAACGATTTGCTGCGTTCAAAATGAAATTAAGGAATAAAATGAGCTGAAGATAGAATAGAATAGTAAAACGATTGACATTCCGATGGTGAAAAAACTGATGCTCACTAGAGTAGACTTGATCTCTGCTCAAAAACGACGTCAAGAACACTAACTTACACTTATTTTAGCCGGTTGAGGATACTTACGCGATATAAGTCTGCTTGGATTAAGTTTTCTTTCTGTAGATGGGAAATGAGTCTAGCAATGCATCTTAAGAGCTAAGGTGTGCACCAAGGTCCCAAAGGCATCTAAACACTAATTGCCAGAGTCATTACGGCAAACCTTCAGTAATTCCTGAATAAGTAGTGGTAGTGTAATTGTTGGAGTTGTGAACAGAACACACAACTTTTTTATCTGAGTTGTTTTTAACAGCGATTGTACGCCAGCCTAATAGAGTTAGCCTTCTTCTCGTTAGGTCATCAAGCTTGTAAGCCTCAAAAGCTTTCTCACAAACCATTCTGTAGCCATATTACGGAGAAGCAAAATCATTACTACCTATTTAAGTTTTAGGAGCTAAAGTCTGCATTGCATCTGGATCTCCCTTCTCCCCTTAATTGGTGCTAATCCAATTCCTCATAATGATTTCCGCCCCGTAGTGTTTTCGGAGCACTCTTTCTTGGTTACTGAGACCTAGATGGTCTCATTTGATTCGGATTTCTGAAATGGTGTCTGCAGTTTCTGTCTAGTTTTAAAACAGCTATCGACCTACTGGGGTACTGTGCCTGCCGATAGACTCTGAAAGATTCCTGCCACTCCAAGTCCTCCAAAAGATGATAAAAATAGTTCATTTTCTTTTCTTGCTTTAAATAGTGCTGAATGTATGTCTGAAATGAGACTCGCTAGTCATGTCACCTCTGGGTTGCAAGATCAAAGAAATATATATCTAGCTCATGTTGATGCCTGTCTCTTCCGCTGGTATTCTTGTATATACATACTTTATTCTCTATAATAAACAATGTGGCTCTATGCAAATGAACTCCACTGTGCATGCTCAGGCATTAAACGGTTATTTATGCAACTTGAAACATTCAAACTATCACAACTAAAGCCCAAAGCGGCATAAATACAAAACTGGGTAAACATTTTAGATTTCCATTGTTTGTGTGTGTGTGTGTGTGTATGTGTGTGTGTGTAGGGGATTTGGCAGGTCTCTATTGAACACCATGTCAATAAATAGTTTGCACTCAATGCTTTGTATTGATAATTCAACTAATTAGCATGCAAGTTAATTATTTTGAATGTGGCATTGTATAAAGCACGAAGCGACCATTTTGGGACTATTGTGGCCCTGGGTGTATGTGTGTGTGCCAAGCTGCAAAATGCCGATAAACTCACAATGCAGCCAACGATACTTTTATGAGCTGTAAAAAATTTAACAGTTTTTGCTAAACTTGATGCACAAACAAACAAATTTAGTACAGTTTATACCAGGGCTGCAAGCTATGTTTGTAATGAACAGTGCAAAACGGGGATATGCGAATATATTTGAGATCAATTATTTTTTCAAAAATATTTTACTGTTAAAAATAAATACAAAATTTTAAAACATACAAAATTTTTGTATAAAATGTCCAATCAATACAAAAAAAAATTATTAAAAATGTTAATATCTAAAGCATATGTTAGGGTGTTGCGCTTCTGCTTGCTTCGCCAAATAATCCCCGTTTTTACTAGAGGGCTATATGCATATAGCAGAATTCGGTAGTTTGTCACGTAATAAGTTGTCCCCTGCCAAAAAGTCAAGCGTCTGGCTAAAGGATTTAGTTCAGGACCGCCTTTCTGTACAGATGCGGGGGGAATCTGATATTGGATGCACAGGGAGTAGTGAGGCTGTGGAGGGAATACTTCTGCTCCCGCCTAGGTATAGTCAGGGTTGCAATCAAGCGGCTGAGTTGTTCAAGACTGGCGACAATGAGTTGGTAAGGTTCATGCACCAATTTTTTTTTTTGCAGAATATGGCTAGATGAGAGCATGCCCGGTGATGGGTACCTTGGTGTCCTATGCTCTGTTATCGAAAAGGTGACCCCCGGCGTGATCCAAACTACCGTGGTATAAATAATGGTGGTGGTGCTTTTTTATATAACTGTAACCTCACTCCGCTTGGAGTTCTGAAGCACTGAAGAATTCGAAATTAATTTATAGGAAAAGAAAATTGTACATTGTGTACATTGGTTCGACCCATAGGCAGACTTTCGAGATCCACTTAAGCCAGTTCTACAATCTGAAGCAAACACTTCATAACATTGAAATTAAGCGCCAAACCTCACAAGAAATTGCTGCGTTCTGTAGCCCTGGTTTAAATGCATCTACTTTTCTGCAATGTCACTAAAACTTTAAGTTATTCTCATATCGTAGCCGAGCAGTGAAAATATTATGTAAAATATTTGGCATATAGATTTAGTGCGTTCCATAAAAATGTTTATGTTCCTATTGTTTTGCACAAAATGAAATAAATATTTGTGTCACACTAAACAAAAAAAAAAAGAAAAATCAGCAATAGAAAAGTTATTCACATATTAAAAAATTCCACACTAAATGATATTTGAAATATTTATTTTTGTCCGGTTTTTGGCTGGTGTGCATGGGGATTCATGACGGTTATTTTGATAATCAGCAGCCCCAACGACCCTTTTCACAATATGCAAAACTAGAAATTGATAATAAATATATAGAATGTATAGAATTTGGGGCTATGTAGTTATATTTGTTGCATGCCATTTGTGAAGCACACAGATTAAAAAGAATTTAAACAGTGGAAACTGCATAGAGAATGCCTCAAATATTTGGTGGCAAAAATTGTTATGTGTATCGAAGGAATTCAAACTTCGTTTAGCAGAAAAATTGCAGGTGAGAATTTCTAATATAAACATCGTTGCTCGATATTTGAGTTCATTTCAAACTTATACTTCTTAACAGACCATAAGAATCCGTTGTCGGCTTACGACCTAATGTAAAGCACAACTCCAGCTGCCTCTCTGCAAAGGCCTTCTCCAATCAGTGATACCAACGGTTGTTTGTGGGCTCTCTAACTGTGCTTCCCACGGAGACATGGCCGCCTTCCTTCACAACATTCACATTAAAGACATTTCTCGCAGTAGCTTATTCATTCCTAAGCACAACGTGACCTAGCCAGGGGACCCGCTGGATGTTAATGTGCTTAACTATGTCAATGTCGTCGAAGAGCTCATAGAGTTTCCAAAGATCTTACGGAGTACTTTCCGCTTAAACCCTCCAAGGGGATTTGCATCAGACATCGCCATCACCCCAGCTCCAGCGTCATAAAGCAAAACGGGAAGAATGATTGTCTTATAGAGAGTAAGTTGGTCTCTACTACTCATTTGCCTACTGAGAACAAAGTAACATCTATTGTGAAGTATGGTTATCCGCTTGATCCGCTGATATTGTGTGCCATTTTTATGACGGTAGTTCCAAAGTAGACGCAATTCATGCCAAAACCAAATACGAAGAAAACATGAACTTTGTCTCAATCTCACTTACAAAGAGGTTATGGTAACGTGCACTCTGAACTTTTTCCACAGACGGAAGAAAGCACAGCCTTGTCTGAATCTTCTCACGGTGTCAAAATGCTTAGAGAGTTTCATCCCTACCTCGACGAAGCTATTGCCCAATATCAATCTGCTATTACTAAAGTATCTTTAAAATCAACAAACAGATGGTTGGTGTCGATTGGGTATTCAACGATATTCTCCAGAATTTTGCGTATTGTAAATAACTGGTCAATGGTGGACTTACTTAGTTCAGTCTCTTACACATCACGCTCGATAAAGGCTTATATGCGATAGATAGAAAGCTAATAAAATGCCAGTCGGCGCATACCATGGTGTCACGCCTGGAGCCACTTGATAGCAACATTTTTTTTGGCTTAGCGAAGGTATATATATTTGATTGGGGATCTCGGTCAGCTAACTTGGGAAACGGCATTATTTCCATCATCACCCGATTATAAACCGGCAAAATGATCTTCATAAGTTTAGAGCAACCTTTGCATCTGTTTCCTGATTTCCCAGCACATCTTAATTCAAGACGTCCTGTTCATGCACAATGGGTTTTCCACCAGATCATGTGTTCTACTTTTATATTTTACCTTTTCCCGAAAGCATTCTGTCACTGATCGCGGAGCAGCCGTGTGCAGGATACTCCACTGCACTGATAGCTATTGGATGTTGGCACTTATAGAGGAAGCTCAAATGTTAAAGACTTAGAAAAATACAATCACAACGGATCTATTCAAAAAACACAAAAAAAAAACAAGTACAGCAAAATATTATCCCTCGCAATTCCCAAGGAGTGGACTAGTTTAGCATATGTTCAGGCTCAAATATAACATAAACATGAAGATTACCACAATATAGTGGCGCTGACGAAATGATGGTTCGTAAAAGACACGCTGGCTTGGGTGTTGAGTCACATGACGCATCAGTTCCTTGTGTAGCGGCTTGACGCGGGGCAGTGGATTCCGAGAATAGCTCAAAATACCGAAAACATATATGCTCGGATGAGGCAGAGTAGCGGGCACGTCGATCCAGCCACTTTCCGAAACGTTGCGATAATGAGCAGATATCGTTATGCATCTGCCATATGGTGAAGGCGGATCGTTGACCGGGTTCAGCGGCACCATCGTATTGCAGCCGATGAGAGACTGACAATAAGGGCATCTGGCAGACTTGGGAAACAGATTCATGATCCAAAGTGATATGCATTCAGCACAAAAAAAGTCTCCACAAAAGCAAACAAGTGGAGTGAGCGCTGTGCGCATGCAAATCATGCACATATACGGGATATTTCCATTTCCATATGCTAATAGTTGCTCATCGGAGCCGTCATCGGAGGGGTAACCTTCACGTTGCGGAAAATCCATTTCTCTAATATTGATTCAAATTACAGCTAAAATTTTTTTATTCGGTTTTGCTAAAAGTTTTGTAACTAAGTGTCTATTTACTACTTCCAAGGCAGGTTTGAGTTTTTCAAAAAGGCTATCTAGATTTTTTGAAAAAGCAAATGCCAATTGATTTATGATACGTTTACTTTATAGCCCACCTTTATTAAAGTAGTTTACTTTAGTTAAACTTATACGAGCTTCTTCTTTTTGACTAGCCATCTTCTTCTTCGTAACTGGCCATAACAATCGGTTATCGGGTTACGGCCTGATTTACATCAGGCATTATTACATTCTTTCATTGGAATTGGTGTTTTACATGGTGGGTTTCAAACCCTACGCACAACCCTTTTAAGGCCTGGGGAGGCTCTATTGGTCTCGAAAGAATCCAGTGTCATTATAAGTCACCTCATAAGTCGAGCTTTGAGCTGCTGAGGTGGTATTCTCTACCCCGCTCACCACAAGGGACTAGCCATAACAAACCGCTATCAAGTTCTGGCTTCTAAGCGCCGGTATTGAACGCAGACTTTCTCCATTCCGTGAGATACCTCTTTGACTCTTTCTCTTGGCTTCTTCGTCCATATGGACGACATGCCCATTCGATGAATTGGTGTATAACAAATAAAGCCATCTAAATGTGTCAAGCTTACTTCTTATAATCGACTGATTTCACTTTGATCCCCTTCCCTTGGTATGGAAACTGGCTAACTAACTGGCTGCTAGGCTATTAATATGCTTTGAAAGATATTATTCTTGGTAACGCTTCAACAGCCAAATGCCACTTAAGTTGTCAACACTCATGCGCAAATATCTATATACATATCGAAATATATATGTATGGAACAGGGCTTTACGCACGCACGCACATGCAACAGCTATACCCACAGAGACACACACACACCCAACCATCCACACCTTAAATACCCAAATCAAAAAATAAATGGTAAACACTAGACTGTCCACCCCAGACCCAACCGCATGCTGCCACCACCCACTGTTAATCCCCTCGCTCTCTGTCAAACAAGCCCCAATCCCACGCCGCTTTTCCTGCTGCCCCCCAGGAACTAGAGTTGACCGCATGGTGAGTCCATCGAAAAATGCTGATGATATGATATTTAGAATATTTTCGGGGTGCGCCTATATCGTTGTGTTTGTGTGGGTTTCGGGGGCGGCTACGTGTTGAAAAATTCCTGCAAAGCATAGCAAATATTTATTTAATGCTTTTGAGTGGGCAGCTGATAGCGCACACGACATGACACGGGGTGACCCACTAGTACTATCCATAGAGCAGGGGTTCCTGCTTCCTCGACAAGAGTTGACATGCAAAAAGGGCCATAATAAAGCTGTTGTTGTTTGCTTGAAGCAAAAATTGTTGCTTAGTTAATTTCTAAGCATTAAGGCGGCTTTTGTTTGCTGGCCCGCCATTGTGCTGAGTCATGGCCAAGAGTGAAACTATGCTCACTATTTGGAGCCGGGAGTTGGAACTGCCGCATGGCTATAGATTTACCGTCTGGCAGACTATTTTAATGCGCTCTTTTGTGTGGTTCTTGCCACATTCAGGTAGGTGGACAGACACAACAAGAGCGACAACTGGGCGGCATCTATTGTGTGTCTAGTTTTAAGTGGCAAACAGACAGAAGAGTGTTGCACAGTTGCATAGTGTATATATATATGTATGTAACAGTGCATAAATCACTTTGTGGCTGCGTCGCGGCTGTTAAGAATTTTTCACGTCTCTGGGCCCTGACTGTTAATACTAACGGTAAAGGTAACGGCAGCGGCTGCAAAAAATGCCACAACGCGGCGCATAAAAGCATGCCATAAAATATTTTCACATTTGGCGGCCAGCTCCAGACATACTAAGTGGCTTTTGGTGCCAATTGTTGATGCAGCAGTGGCAGCGGCAACATCCTTGTTAAAGGTAACTTAAAGGCGCTCGTCAAATATTTAAGCTTAGCTTCCGTTTGCCCAAAAAGTAATGTGCTCGCTAAACTTGAAAACGCGTGCACCGATTTTAACTAAATTTTCACACATTGTATATAGTATTAGAGAGAAGGTTTTTATGAAGCTTGGACGTATTCCAATAAATGACGCTAAAGATATCGACAAAAACGATTCTCCCTATAAAACATACAAAATGTGTTTCTGCTTATATAGTAGGCAAGCATTAAATTTGACTAGGTAAAGAATTGTTTTGAATTGAGGAAGAGGTGGAGGTAAAGGTAAAGGTAGAGGTGGAGGTAGAGGTAGAGGTAGAAGTAGAGGTAGAGGTAGAGGTAGAGGTAGAGGTAGAGGTAGAGGTAGAGGTAGAGGTAGAGGTAGAGGTAGAGGTAGAGGTAGAGGTAGAGGTAGAGGTAGAGGTAGAGGTAGAGGTAGAGGTAGAGGTAGAGGTAGAGGTAGAGGTAGAGGTAGAGGTAGAGGTAGAGGTAGAGGTAGAGGTAGAGGTAGAGGTAGAGGTAGAGGTAGAGGTAGAGGTAGAGGTAGAGGTAGAGGTAGAGGTAGAGGTAGAGGTAGAGGTAGAGGAGGTTTCAACAAAAAGTTTTAGAGTAGGTTGGAGATGGTCTGTAGATGGTTTATGTGAAGTTTGAACAAATTCGGCTTGACCAATATCTATCTATACTGTCAGTTTGTCCCGAACAGAGATGTTGAAATGAATAAAATAAGCTGCGTGTTACACTTCAACCATCTCTAACTAAATTTTTTTTTATTTGAAAGACACCCGTGGTTGGTACAAATTTCAATGACACTGCATAGATCCAGCTGAAACTGAGCGATGGCCTGGCCCAAAGGTCATCGGTCGATTGCCGCTTATTGGCATAGATCTGTGACTTAAGGCAACTCCTAAAGAAAAAGCCTATCGAGGTCAAATCGAACAATCTTGTTGGCCGATTCTGGATGGATTCAATTCTCACCTTTGCGAGAAATAACCCCGTTGGAAAGTCGACTGCGGTAAAATGGAAGTTACCCCGGCAACATTTTCACTTACGAAAACTCATTTTGATATCAAAATTCTTATCATTTGGACGTGCTGATCAATCACGTAACTTAGCAATGGTGATTTGGCTTCACAGACAAAAAAAAAACCAAAAGGTAAGAGAGATGCCGCCCACATCATACGAAAAACTCAATGAAAGGCAAAATTTGGGTTCGCTGGTAACCGTTTTGATTCTTATAGCACGTTTTTAAAAAAATTCGAGATTTCGAATTTTTATACAGATTTTTGAATTTCGAAAAAAAAGACGATGGTGTTCATTGACATGCGTTTGTTTCATCTATGCAAGATATATAATTTATCTCAGAAATCTCTTTTCGATGCAAGTTTCACTTCTTCCATCGTTCAGAGCTTTACTATTTACTTTTAATTAATACAAAAATTACGTGAAATGCAACAATCTTAACACCTTAAATGTATTACGAATGTTGTCATCATTGTCCTCATCTTCAATTTGGTTTTATTAATGTTTATCTTTATTGAAAAGGATAACTATACTTTTATCTAAATATTTAACGCAGCTGACAGCTATTGACTGTAAATATCGAAAACTATCGATAACTTGTCACCTTGCATTGCTAACGAGACCCAGAATACTGATTTCACAACGAACACAATACAAAAGCAAAACGACGAATGAAGGCGCATCCCATTAACATTCTAAAAACTTTTTGTATATTTTTGGTATTGAAGTCTAATTCAAGCCATAAAACAATATTGTCACAAAATGTATTCATATATTTTACGATTTTCGCACAAGCGTTCACAAGTTTTTTACCGCGAAGAAGTTTTTGGTATTGTAGGCTTGAATTGCAGCGTTACATGAAAGCAGTACTTACCATATTTCAACTGCAGGTCTTGAGCTTGAGAAAACGACCAGCTGTTCAAAAACGAACTTAAACTGTACTTTCAAATTATAGCTTATTTGAGAAAACGGCCTCGAGTTACATTAGCATTTACAAGCAGGCTGCCCAGCCTGTTGTCATTACTTAGCCGAACCTTAACCGCAGGACACGCCCACATATGAGCTGTCCTAGCAGTCAGGATGCTTTCCCCACTAAAACAATATTTATGTACAGGTTAACAAGGCCTGCCAAAGGGGACAGAGCGTATGCACATGTGTATACGTATGGGTGTGTGTGTGTGTGTTTTTGTGTACTCAAGGGGCGAGTCTGTTTGCTCACAAACCTGATTACAAAACTCATAAAGTCGCCATGAAATTCAAACAATGCGTTACGTGCATTGAATGCCAAGAGCATACAAAGGACAATGCCAAACACACAAAGCCACACACAAACACACACACGTACGGGCATAAGAAGGACCAGAACCAAGCTCATGCATAAACAACATTTTGGTATGACCCAACGAGTTGAAAGTTTGCCATTATTGTTTGAGCTAGTGTGCGTGAGTCTCTGTGTGATGTGTTAAGGTACAGCTCTTTATTACATTTTGATTATTGCAATCTCGTTTTTGAAACGCCAGAAAATTCGATTTCTTTCAAAGTGTCTAAAACTGACTCAACCGCGAAGAGTGAGAGATTGAACGACTTCAAGCAGAACTTCAAAAGCCAACTTGAACTTATGAAGAAAACTGATTTACAGCGTAAAAGTGTGAAAAAAACTGAATAAGGTCGAAGGAAGTATATGCAGCAGGAGAGAAAAACAACATTAAAAGAAATCAAATCAAGAGCAGCGCATAAACTTGGCAACAACTCACTTTAAAACAGTTAAACTTGGCGCAGAATTTTCGGTCTAAACTTGGCAACAGCGACATGTGAAAGAAGAAGAAGAAGAAGCAGCAGCCGAGCGACGCTCTGGCCGGGAACAGGACAAATAAATATAAATACGCTTGGCCCGCAAAACGATTTGTCAAAAGTGGTTTTTACTTGTGGATTATGAATACTTTGCTTAAATTTAGCTGACAGCAGAAAATTATTACACAATGATTAATATTTATTTGTGCTGGCGACTGAGCAGAGCCGGGGACAGGGAAAACGACAAAGGCAGCAACAACCAGACAGTTAGCCACCGATCCCAAAGCGAGCAGCGCACAGTGGGCGAAAGCGACGATTTAGCGGAATTCATTACAAAAAATGTTAAAGGATCTAAAGGTAAAGGTGCATCATGTGTGTTGTGCTAAAAATCTTTTTGAACACATCAGTGTGTCAAACGCGACTTAAAACCCAATTTTAACCAAAACGCTTTTTATCTATGTGTCAGATATATTCTTTAGATCGTTGAGGTAGATGGAAGTTTTTTTTTACGTTTCCGCAAAAAAGTATTGGGATTGGCCATATAACAAAAATCTCTAATTTTATTTAATGTTTTTCAATGATTTAAGCACTCTGACAACTTGTATTTTTGTCCGTGCGTTGTCATTGTCGTAGTCGTTGTAGTGTGTTATTCAAATAACTTAGGTAATTTCGGCTTTAAAAAGCTATATGTTTTTCCATCGTGTTGGGCATGTCTTCAAAGAGTTTCCTATTGAAATTGAGCACTCTAGTCGCTATAGTTGGGTCGCCAGAAGAATAATAAGAGTAAATAATTTTAAAAATTTTTTGTTTTTTATTTATTTATTTATTTTTTTTAATTTATCCTAGCTAATTTAGGTTGTTTTGATAAAAGTGCGGAAAAGCCTGAGTTGCCAGACCAACTGCTTATTTTTTTTAGAAAAGCTGTTATTTTAGTTTAAATAGTTAGTTAAATAGCGTTATAGACAAATTCGACTCTTTATTTGAAATTTTCTAGTAAGCTGTACTCTTTGATGGGACGAGGAAAAATTGGATAGGCGCAATTATTTACATACGTGACAGTATAAAGTATACCTTTACAGGTGTTTGTTTAACTTGATTTTGGGAAGATTTAAAATCACACTGCGGCGCGCTGTTTGAATATAGAAAAACTCGTCAATGATCGATCCCTTGTAAATAATGCGTGGATGTCTACTTTTATTGCGAATATTTTTAGACTTATTGCCTTAAGTACCAAATGAAGAAGTTGAGTTGAGAAACCTAACATCTACATTGGTTTGACCCTGCCCGCTTTGACTTGAAACCACAGTCACCACGAAATTCCAAGAGGGGCCGCAACCAATGAGCCAGTATAGATCCTAATTTAAAAAAAAAGACCTCTGCGGGCTGCGGGGACTACCTGTGATACCAGATTCACTAATACTTTGATCGGGCCATTACTAAAAGTAATCGAAAAATGAAAAAATCGTTGGAAATATATTCAACTTAAGAAAAATTGTTTGTCAGATGAAAAGCTTATTGCAAAGTGTTGTTCGACTCATTATACCCTGTACACAAAGTGTAAAAGGGAATTAAAGATTTGTGCAATGTATGTAACAGGCAGAAGGGGGAAGGTCTTTCTGTCGGTGTTGTCGCACCGTTCTTGGAGACTATAAGAGCTTAAATTTTTTTACCAAGAGATGCGCATATGTCGATATCTCACGCCGTTCCTCTGTGAGAGATGTTCACTCTTTTAACCCACACCATAAAAGCTAGCCAATTGAAACTTAGCAATTATGCACACTATTACTGTGCATTTGTAGTGTAAAAATTATTCATATCGGTTAAGAACTTTAGAAGATATAACTAATAATGTGCCAATTTTAGGCCTCTCTCCTATGAACTGTAACAGAATTTCACTTTTTACAGAAATGATAAAGTTAACATTTATGTTAACCAAATGTGGTACGTTAGGCTTATAAACCACACATTTTTGACTTTTTTCCGCACCATCCCCCCTACCGCCGTAGTTACCGTTATTGCGCCCATACCCTTCAACGCATATAAAAATTTGCATGAAATTTGATTTTCATGGAAAAAATGGTTAAAGGGTATCCCACTGTGGTGCCCGACAGTCCCGACTGTCTGCATAAAATTTTTTTGAATTGTATTTCGGTAGTTTCGCCCACTGTGCAACGTCCAGCTGAGTGCACCACAACAAGTGACAATGTGCCAGCAGCGCCATAAGAACAGTTACTTTGCTTTCTTTCTTACGCTGCGCTGTTGTTGTTGGCTGCTGCTCTCAAAAGGCATTTAATTTAGATTTATGCGCCGCATTGTGACAGGCAGCTCAGCAAACAGAAAACTAGAGAGAAACCAGGGTGACCATACTCCTGCCACTCGCTCTTGTTGGAAGGTGCATAAACATAAACACATCCCAAGGAAGCGAGTGAGTGAGTGAGAAAGAGAGTAAAAATTATGATATCGTCCTTGTCCGCACATGCTTTTCTATGTATTTGTATCTGTGTGCGTTGCTTGTTGTGTTTGCTCGTTCGCTGATAACTTATCGAACAATAAAATAGCCTTAGGCTTGCCTCTGAAGCTGTCAGTGCGCCAAGGAGCATAAGCCTCAGTCGACACAAAAGCAAATAAGGATATGCGCAAATAAAATGGCAATAAATCAAAACGATTGAAGATCTCGTATTGGTATTGGTTTTGACGTTGGCATTGGCTGCTGCTGCCCCAGCGATTAAGGCCTCATAGTTGTGATTTTTGTTGCTTTTTTTTGTTCATCGACGAGTATAAATCGACTTGGGGTCGAAAAGTGATTTTTATTGTTATTTGTTTATGGAGAAGTTGGGAGCCATTTGATAAGGTGTCTTTGTGGGTTAGCTGCAGATGGATGTCATCTTTAAATTTACTTACAGTTGAAAATAGAAATAGAAATCACGAAGTCTGGTGTGAGTTTATTGCCGGAAATGTCGGGGCGACATTAAGGTTTGTCTACGCACTTTAGTAACGAAACATAATTGTGTTAAGCGTATGAAGCATCAAAAATATGGTATTGAGTGTTAATAAAGCATTCAAATTATAAAATGTGTCTTGTATTCAACTAGAAAATTGCAGAAGTTTGCGATGGCAAATTTTTTATGATCATGCAATAACATTTCTTTATATTCATAATTTTCAGAGACTCTGACGAAGTGCTGTAGCACACTAGCTAAAAATTACAGGTAGCTTTGGACTTTTGGATTTTTTTCGTAAAAACCATCCTTATTTCAAGAAGTATAAAGTGGACCAACCCCATTTCGTAAAATCCGCCACATACATAATTTGGGTTTCCGACCACTGCTCGCTTCGCTTGCCAACCTCCGTATTCCTCTCGCTTGCCAACCTCCGTATTCCCCTGGTATTCCTATTTATCTTTTCCTTTTCGCCTTCCTCTACCTTTTCGCTATCTATACCTTCATCCTCATTTCAAGAGCTATAAGATAAAGTAATCCGATTTACGTTTCACCCCGCCAACTTCAAGCTTTTCGCACAACCCCCTTGCCCTTTGTAGGTAGATCATATTTCTATTCCTCTTCACCTTTCCGTTCCCCTTCCGGTTCCACCAAAATAAGACTTCTTTTTGATAATTTTAACACCCCACATGCACAGTAACAGTGTGCATAGCTGTGCCAATTTTCAATTCGATAGCTTTTATGTGGGTGCAAACCGAGAATTTTCGTCCCGGTGGTAATGAAATATCGATATGAATCAGCAAATCTGCACTTCTTCCCTAGACAATGATACAAGTTTCAATCATATTTCTTCTCATAAAGTTGTCGAAAAAGGGTGCACAAATTTTTTATTAGCCTATTTTTATAATATAAAATACCACCACATGCGGTGACAAATTGACGACGTAAGACATGGTCGAAATTCCTTAGTTATCCCGAGAGAAGATAAAGTACCAGTTGTGGAAGTCCGCAGGAGTAAGAGCTTTCACAAGCAGCGACTCAGGTATTGGCTGTTTTTCGAATTTACTTGGCGTAATCGACCAAAAAAGCTGAAAACTATCAAAAGGAATTCTGATTACAATATCGGAAAGTACTATATTTTCAGTGCTGCTGCGGAGATGAGAAAAAAACTGGAACCAGTTTAACGTCTACTCTGCGCCTGCCATTAATGCCTTAATGCAAACAAACTGGCAAGTTTAATCGAAACGGCTGGGTGATACTTTTAATGGAAACAGCTCTAAATTAGTTTTTAAGATGTTTTTACTTGACAGACAGGCAATAAAACTGCTTATCAGGGGTCGAAAGGATGCCGTAAGAGCTAATGTCTGTCCTGCGTCTAATGGTCCTACGTGAGTTTGGAACACTCAGCGAAACCTAACATATACAAATATGTTGCCCCTAAAACTTCAATGGCTTAATATGAAATTAAATGAAATGCGGAAATCAATACGTATCCGGATCAAAATTGCACCTGAATTTAAACTTAAATTGGCACATATATCGAATATCTTCTAGTTAAAGCACTAAATTTGTCTTGCAGTTCAAGTTTCGTTGCACTCAATGAATGTGTCTGTGCAAACATAACTGCCATATTAATTACTTGCCCCGCTCCTGTTGCAACACGCTTCACTAACTATTAAGTTTGCTGCTGTAACTATAGTTACTGCAGTTGTTCGTGTTATTAAGTTTGTTGTTGCTTGTCATAATTTATGCCATGAGAAATGGCTGAAAGTTGCATGCATGACAAGCGAAATCAATGCAGCGGAAATGGCCAGAGCAGCTTATCGCCCACCATAAATTGTGCCACCTTACAAATCCCAAACCAATCAAACGCCAAGATCAATAATGAAACTTCATTATAAATTATCCTGCTGACATTTACGGGACAGTCCAGCGACAATAACAACAACGGCAAAAGAAATAAGCCAAAGTTCTTAAGCAAAAATATTTCCTTAGCCCGAGGACAAAAGGCAAGTGAAGCTTTTACCCATACCGGAGATTGTTTCAATCTGCTTAACCGTCAAGGCATTCAGCCCCCAAAGTCATCTCAACCTCAAGGCAATCAGCCATGCAACCAGCCATTTTGCAGCAGCCCAATCAATGCCCCCAATCCACTCATATCAAGCCCCTCATCATACACACACACACACACACACACACACACACACACACACACACACACACACACACACACACACACACAATGCTGCTTCTTCTGCCTCTGGTGATGGTCATTGAAAATGATTGTTGTGTTAAAAATTGTTGTATAATTGTGCGGAAGTTGGAGGGGCGTTGACAGCGACGACGGCGTAAGCGTCAGCGTCAGAGCAGCGCAACATGCTGCGTTTACTGTTACAGCAATATGGCTGCCAAGCGAGGGTCGCCAATTTGTGGCGGGAGTGGGGTGTGTTTTTTTTTTAGGGATGGGAGTTAGTTGAATCACATAAAAAGCAAATGTCGCATCGTTAAGTTAAAAGCTTTATGCAAATTTTCGTTATGCTGCTCTCTGTGCCAATCGCTCCCGCTCCCGCTCTTGGCTTGGCTTGGCTTTTTTTTATATTTTACATTTTTACAGTTTCTGCATGGTAGTCAAACTCAATGAAACTTGTATTGGCAAATTGAACTCAAGTGCGTGAGTAAAGGCAATAGAGGTGGGTGAGCGTGAGACAGAGAGTGGCACTGAACGGCAGGGGAGCCACAGTGATAAGAAGCATCTAACCATGCATTGATTGCATTTGAAAAGTGATTGCAATTAAGTGCAATTGTTTGCAAGTACAGTAGTCACGCACAAAATAGAACCGCTCGCTTTTATAATAATAACAATAAGTGTTAATTTACCCAAGCACTTTACTTTTTTGAGATGTTGGTTGTTGAAAATATTCATTTTCGCGGCTATGAACAAGGCAGAACCGACGCTATGTTTTAAATAAAATTTACTGTCAGCAAAAAAGAGGCGCCTCGAGGAGCGCTCCACATCACACCATCATCCAGTAACATGTTGTTATGGCCAATTAAGTATGTTAGTGTCATAGTGAGATCGCTAGGTACAATGTACGCCTTGGCAACCCACCTGATAAGACATTTCCATTGGAAAGTTATGACTCTTTTGTGATGCAATCTGTCAAGGGTTTTCATAAATTCGTGAAAATATGACGATAATATAAAAAGCTTTAGAACTTCTTAAGATTGCGACTTGGAAATTTCAAGTTCAAAACACTTTTTTTTATTGATCAATTTTCGATTTAAAAACTTCTCAAAATAAGGCATAAAGGCATATTAATAAGGCTTATTAAGCACGACTTTTAGATTGACGATATAATATTTTTAATCAGTTGTATCTTTTTTTAGTAACAAAGTGAAAAAACTTCTGCCAAAATTTTATAATACATTTTACAACTCACTGATAATCGCGATTTACAATGCTTCTATTTCCCACTTAAAACACTGACTCAAAAAAAAAGGATTTTACCAACTTTTAGATGGGATGAGCGGCGATAGGATGATATGAGTGGAGAATGAGATGATGGAATGAGATGATTGAGGATTGAGGAGAGAACGGATAGGAGTGAAGAGTATTGTGATTAGATGAGAAGGAACGCGGATTGATGTGATTAGATAAGACGAAGTGTGGATTGAGCTGTGTGAATTGAGGAGATATATAATGTCTGGAAAGCTCATCTGGAAAGATGAGATGAGAGAAGGGGAATTTTTTGTGTGTCTTTTTAGTTTCTCAGCTCATACCAAAAAGTTAATTGATTCATGTGGATATATGATTTAAAGAATTATATATCTAGATTTGGAGCTTTGCCGAATCCGTTTCATATAACTATTTGAAGCTCTTTTACTCCAAAAGTGAAGAAGGTTCCGTAATTTTGAAGAACTGGATGAAAGAAGATATTGATCTTCATCATTAAAAACGAAAGCAAAGAAAAACTGAACGGAACAAATATTGCAAAGCGAACAGGCGAACAGAAGCCCTCTCGTATTGCACTGGTCATCCAAGAGGACCCACCTTAAATTTGTGAGTTTGTTTTAGCATTTACAAAAGCTGTCAAGCTAGATAAGCACATTGAGTATAACAATGAAGGTGCAAAACCAGCTACAATTCCGAATTTTTATGATGATACTTTTAAAACTTTGAGCGCATATTAAAAAATAAAAAAAATCATGTACTAGATAAATGCGTAATGCCTGCCAACTGACGCAGAACACTTGGCTGGCTGCTTTATTGGCACCAGCAACGAGAAAGCATGTTCCTGGACAGCCTGACGCGTGGTCAGCTGTTGGTTAGGCGCAGGACCTCGACTGTGAGTCAGGCCAGGCATTAGGCATTGATGACAGCAGGCACATGGAGCAGGGTGCAAGATGGCCGAGCATTATGGTGGAGTGTGTACATGATATGGCGTCATTAAATACACATTACCATGGAGCATGCCAACAACCATAACCGAAAAGTAAAAGTGGCAGCAGAAGCAGAAGAACAAGAGAAAGACGGGGGGCAGCTATAAAGAGCAACAGAGTCAGAAAAGGCAGTAAGCAGGCGGCGAGTCAGGCGAGTCAAGCGAGCAAGTGGCTATTAAAAAGCAGCAAAAAAGATACACACCACTACACAAACGAGCACTGACACACACACCTATGCAAAGAAGAGCAACAAATTACAAAATTTCGACAGCGACAGCGCTGCACAGTGGTTCGAATTGAAGTAGACTTTTTTAAGCCAGAGAAGTTACTATACTTTTTTGATGCTTTTATTCTTTCTAAGTACAAAAAGAAAGTTTCGAATAACCGCCTCAATCTTATGTCGAGAGGATCTCAAGTAAAAGCAAAATTTTTGTTTTGTTTTTTTGATCCACTCAAGGAACACATAGTGTTTTTCAAAAAAAAAAATATTTTGATATGGCTTGTTTGTTTTCCAATTTATTTATCTACTTTTATTGCTTGAACTCAATGATTTCTTTAAAGAATAATAATACCGCAGTTAGCGAGTTACTATACCAATTACACTACCTGGCTGGCGAAATATATGCAAAACTATCGATCATATTATCGATATATCTAAATATTTTTCCTTTGTGTGTAACTATCGAAGTTTTTTTTTTATCTTTCGATAGTTAAAACACACGCCAAGTGAATAAGTAAGAAAGGTAATAAGCAAAAAAACCGATAGTATCGAATATTTTCGAAACGATGATACTTTCTTTACTATCTAATTGTACTATCGAAATTATCGAATGACACCATTACAGATAGCTTTGAATCTCTACCCTACTGTACACTAAATGTGAAATGTTTTGGTGATAAAATGATACTCATTTTATAAAAAAGTTCCCAAATGATGAGTGCTAATCCCTATAAATGTACCTTTTTGAATTTCTGTATCGTATTTTGTTTTAATAATTATGTGCGGTTTAATATGGTCATCTTTGTGTTACTAGAAAATTAGTCAACTAATCCAGCTTAAAAAATTTTACTCCAAAAGTCGTACTTTCACTGCACTACCTATCCTCAGCGATTCCCACCAATATGGTACTTCGCTTGCTTTCCGTTTTGAGTTTTTAGATTCTTTACCTAGCTTTTAATTTAAAAAAGACGAAATCTTCAAAATCCTTTCAATCACAAAAACTTGTTCTGAAACTACTGTTCGTCTACCTATCTGCGAATGTTTGAAATAGTTTAAAGAAGGGCATCAAATTCGTTTATCAAGATATATTGCACTTTTCTAAAAGCGAAAAGTGTAACTTGCTATATTTGTCTCCACCTAGCTGTTTAATTGATCCACTGTGCATTGCATTAACTAGACAGTGTCGTTGGTTACTGCTTGGTGGTTGGTGGTTATTGGTCGTTGGTTGAGCGATTCTCTGGCTGTGGCTCTCGCTATGGCCATGGTGTTGAGTTTCAATTGTGCTCGTAAACGTGCCTCCAAATTGGCTCCAAGCGAATAATTCATACGAAACACTTTCGCACCGTTGGCGCACCGTTTGCCATTAGCATCACGAAGGGGGTTCTTGAATGCTCGACAGCTAGTGCTATGCTCATTGCTCCCTCTAGCAGTAGTACATGGTATAGCCCCACGATTGCATTTACAGCAAATTATTTATGGCTGCGGCAGACACGAACAGGAAGCGGGAATATGCGCTGCCAACTTCACGTCTATCAATATTTTATGAAACTCTGTCTGCAGGAGACCCAACGCCAACACCAGCTCCAACACCAACACCAACAACAACGTCAGCGTCATCATCGCCATCGACAGCTACCATACTCAATCTCAACGGAGGCCACCGCAGTCGCTGTCGCTCTGTCGCCGTCAAGGATATCTGGTTACATGGCTGCTTGGATGGCGTCAGAGCTATGGCCTGGCTGCCAGTCGATATCCGGTTAGATGAGTATCTAAATTGCCTCTACTGTTGATGAATTAGTCCTAGGGTGGAAACTCACTCAGTCTGTGATGTGGTTATGGATGATGCCTGTGCCTGCAAGATAAGTTCCATCAATGCCCAAAAGAAATTTCAATTTGTTTTGAATGATTTTCGCCAGTATAGAGAGACAACCCCTCTGCACGACCTTGCTTGCCCTCGGGGCACAGCTCATAATGATTAGTGGTCGCTTTCAGTGTCAGTAGCAGCAGCAACAGCAACAGGAGGAACAACAACAATGGCTACAAATCTGCTTTACTAAAGGTGTCGCAAAGGTGAAAGTATCTCGACGCAACAAGCCCGAATAGCCCCAGACACGTCTGCCTGGACACTTGAGCGGCCAATTCAGACGACAAGAAAAACTCTTGAAGCGACCTTCTCTGCCATTGATATATGAACTTTGTCCACAATCGGCGTGAGTTTTGTCTCTAGTCTTTATAAGTGTGAGTGCGATACCAACACGCTTTTTCTCTCTCTGTGTGTGTCTGTGTTTTTATATCGTCAAGTGGCAAAGTTACAATTGATATAAATGGCGTGCATATGTCGCACGATTGCCAATTGAGAAGCCAGTGAGGCATAGACCAGACATTCAAGCCTCGATTTACATTGCATGCCACATGGAGGAAGGCTTTCTTTTTGTTTTGAGATAGGAACTTAAATTTCTATAGTTGGCAAAAAGTAAATTAGAAGGTGAAAACCACTTTATATAAAGTTGATTTAGGCTGCGAATGGTAATGGATCTCTTTGATTTGTAGCTGAGAATTTGGCTGAAATCTTGATGCTTTAATAGGTCGCAGCCCAAATAAAATAAGCACTTACACATACATGGCAGAAGTACTTTTGAAATAACTTAAAAAAAAGTTTTTTCTCACTGATTCCACACTGATTTACATTGAAGATTTACGTATATGCCAAGAAACGAAGTCAAGGTTCCATCCAAGAACAATAAAGACGGGCGACAAAAAGTTTGTAGGGTGCGTGCAACAGCTCTTTTGAGAGCATGCCTGATGATTGGAACCTTGGTGTGCTCTGCACTGCTCTTAAAACGGTAACCCCGCGGTAAACGCTAACTTACGTGGTATCAGTCTTATTTCTATTGTGTAAAAGACTATAGCCATTCGTAAAAGAACTAATTGGTCCTTCTCAGCTTGGCTGTAGGGTTGGTAAGGCCACCATTGACTAGAAATTCCTACTACGCGAAATCCTAGAGAGCACCCACTTATGCCACATTGACCCACATCATCTCTTTGTCGTTTATAAAACATACAGTCCAATATATGCACCATAGGTTAATTTCGGAATCCCTGCTTCGTTGAGCATTACTTTGAAGACAGAATCTTTTTGTACGATACATAGGCAGGACAGTGTCACTGGAGGTGTTCCTCAAAGCTCTGTCCTAGATAATGCTGCAGTTGCCTATAGTATGGAGCGGCTATCAGATCACGGACTCTCTCTAGTCAAGCACAAAATGGAGGTAGAACTGATAAGCAGCCGCAAGCGTGTGGAGAAGGTGACTCTGCGTTTGGACTCAACAACATTGAGTCTCAACTGGCCATAATATACATCGGCGTAATGCTCGACCACAGGTCAAATCCCACCTGGAATATGCCAGCCACAAAGCTGCGAAAGCAACGAGCAATATTACCAGGCTAATGGCCAACTGTGGCGGATCAGACGCCTCAATGCGAGTGTGGTGACATCAATAATTTTATACGGATCGGCCATAATGCCGAACTTCCCAATCTATGGAAGTTGCCTCATACGGACGAGGGTGTAAGGCATCTTACAGAAGATGCGCCCTAAGAGTTGTAACCCGTTTTAGAACGGTATCCGAAGACGCCGCCTTGGTCGTGGCAAGTATGGTCCCAATCGATCTGCTTGCTGCAGAAAGCTAGAGTGCCACTCTAGCCGCTATACTGCTAAGGGCCACTACCCTCACCAAAAGGCAGAGAAGATGGTAAACTGCAGCGAAAGGCAGATGGACGCAAAGGCTGATACCCAATATTCACCCCGAGCTAAACCTTAGTCATGAGCTCATGGATTTCTACATAGACCAAATGCAAATAGGACAAAGGTACTCCAAGGCGTTCCTTTACAGATTCATGGATGAGGAGGACCCATTCTGGGAACACTGTGGAGGCGGAGTCGTCGATGACATGGAACATGCTTTCTTTGTGTGCCTGCTATTTGCTAGAGAAAGGAACATTTTTGGTTGTCCCTTAACCGTGGACAATATTGTGTCCCGCATGCTGGAGAGCGAGAGCGTCTGGCAGGCAGTTGCCAACATAGCGGCCGCCGAGAGAGGAGACGGCGGGTCTCATCTTTCGCCAACCGTCCCTGCGAAGTAAAGCGTAATGTAAGTCCCGCGGAGGCTGTCTTCTTTTCCAATTTCTTATCCCTATTTGTAAATATGTAATTATAAATACTCGTCTTACATTCTAAAATTGAGTTTTTTTTTGTTGTCTTTAACAACAAAATGAAAAAAAGTATAATTTGTATTCTATAGTCGACCAATATTACTATCCAATAGTAGGCTTAAACATATGCATCACCCATTAGTTCACAATCACAATAATTGATCATTTTGTAGAATATTGCTTTTCATTATGACGTCCAAAGCTATTCATCCGCGTTATGGAACTCGTGATAAGAAATGGCACATGTTTACACCTCATATGCTTATACATGCAGACAAGGACAAAAAGGAGCCAATATATAAAGCGATTGAGCGAATCTTGTGCGATGAAGAGTTTCAAAATATATGCGTCGCTGTGGACGATCAAGTATTCGAGTGCAATAAGAGTGTGTTGTTAGCCTGCTGCCTCTATTTCACCAAAATTCCGCTCGAAGAAAGAATGATAACTTTGCCAAGTGGCCGGTTCACTGCAGATGGTTTTCGGACTGTTTACAATTGTTTGACTAATGCCAGTACTTGTGTTTCCCGGAGCAACTTACTAGATGCACTAATAGCTAGTGAATATTTGGGAGCTGTGGGTCCAAACGCTAATATTATAGCTTGTCTCAACGATTCGACTCATTTCACGGAATTGACTGCGTTCAGCTGTTTCTGGCAGGCACGGTTCAAGAGTCATGGCAGCGTTGCCCGCATGATGCTAGCTCGGGTATCAAAATCGTTTCTTTTGATTTTGGGAACGCATGAATTCCACTGTCTACATCAAGTCGATGTATTGGCCCTTCTGAAGTCAAACCAATTAGCCGTGCACACAGAAATGGAAATATACTATGCAGTTCATATATGGCTACAGCATGATTACGATAAACGCAAGAAGTACATGAAGATGTTGTTCGAGGCGGTGCGCTTTAATCTCGTTCCCCGGGATGGCTTGATCTTTTTATCTAATAGTTTGAAAGAGCTTCAACCACAATTGACTGAGCTTCTCATTCCCATGATACGTAAGGCAATGGCAGTACTGGAAGAGAAGCTTCGGGACTCAAGTTATGTAGACGCTCAGTCGGCTCACCGTTTATGGATAAATGATCCGTTTTGTAAATATGCCCAAAATATGAAAAGCGGAGAGATTTGGCACCTGTCGTTTGAAATGTTTGTGGATTACTTAAATCAAGTTCACAAAACATGGTCGACTTTTCTTTCACGCCTTGAACCTGTGAAGTATGAAGATGCCCAAATCAAAGAGCACTTTCAGAAGAAAGCCTGAATCAGCGAACGACAGTGCATTATTATCTATTTAGATAATTTTTTTGTTATTTTTTGTATATCCCTAAAACGAGTTCGTGCAATCAAAAAGCAGAGGACCTAACACTCAGAAAGGTTTCAGTTCAAAAAAATATATATAAAATTCTATGTTTTCTTCAGATCAAATCAATGGCTAAACAAATCGCTTTTTCTTTCTTAGTTTCTGTGGAAATACCGGAAATACATGAGGACGTCCATGTTACAGACTTTCGCCTTTGGAAGAGCGACAACGACTATATATTATTTATAAATAAAAGAAACCCCCATGGGGGAATTTCACCATTATCTACACCACAGACCAAACTATTATACCCATATGAAATCGTTATTTCTTGCCGAATCGTATGAATGGAAAGGAAAAATCGAGCTCGATCGAACAAGCATCCAAATAAGAAACAATCGGGGTATCACGAACTGACGGCACTTTTATCAAATCGTTTGGATTACATTCTAGTCGAAAGAAAAACTTTTGCGTCTCCATAAACGAGCTCGTTTCCCGGGAACGGAAGTATATGTAAGCTGAACTGATAATGTGTAGTTTCTCAATGTAAGCTCAAAATTAAAATTTTTCACGATAGTTCTTCAGCAAGATATCGGGATTTGGTTCGCCGCAGATGAAATGACACTTCGCAAGTTTATGGGCATTACGTGCTTAATTAAGTCTATCGCTTTAAAAAATTTCGATCGCAATGGCGTGAACATTCGGTTGAAACAGTTGAATGGCTCGCTTTAGATATGAAGAGCTTCGTAAAAGACTCAATTTCAATAACAATTTGTCAGCTGCTACTCGAGATCAGCCTATCTATGATGGATCATTTTTAATAAGAAAGCGACTCGAAGGAAAGAAAATATCGAAATTGTGTGCCATATTGGAGTGTAATCGGCATAAGAGGATGGACTTGATAAATTGGCTTCTTAGTCCTTGTCGTATTGCGACAGATCTTTGGACACAATGACGGACAGCTGATCGACATTTCACTTTTGTCAACTTGAGCTTATTCGCTACCTCTTCTGTGACAAAGTTAACTTGCAAATGGAGATCCAGGGGAGCTATGGCCGTTTGGTAGGTTCCGGACTGATCTTCTATGCGAACGACTCATATCATCTGAAAACTATGTCAATCATTAATGGCTATAGTCCTTACCACCAGATACATAAAGCAGAAAAACGTTGCCAACTAGCTGACTTCCACTTCAACATGGCCTGAATGGCTTTATTTTAATAGCTTCTGTCCAATCTCGTGGACTATACCCACCAATGACTCATTCTGCATCACTTAATGCACCTCTATTTCACCCAAAAAACGTACTGTTCACTCAGTTTATCTGGCAGTAAATTAAATTAAATAAAAAAATAAACTTAAATTATAATTTGTCAGTCAGATGGGAGAATGTAACGCATGAAAGTCTTTTGTCAAATCGAAAAATTTACTTCAAATTCGTAAATTTATTCCCAAAATCAGATTAAAATACTATTTAAGCACATAAGAAAAATATGACATTTGGGGGTTAGAGCGTAGAATTTCAAGTTTTTTTTTCGGATATTAGTTTGGAGGAGATAGTGGGGCCAAGAAAAAATAATGAACCCAAGAAGAAAACTTTGAATCTAGGTGCAAAATACAAACCGAGGCTAAAATAAAGTTAATCGGATATACTATTCAAATATTGTAAGGCTTTAAAGATGGTAGTTGGGGTCTTTTGTGTGTTCACAAGGCACATGGGTTCTAATCATCGGCCACTCTCTCTTCTAGCCATCTATTTCATCTAACATGCCACTTAGTGCTCATTTACTACAAGACCCACCCTGACAGATTCTCTTTCAAAGGCTCTAGTAACTGCTCGCTTAGTACGACCAAAAATCATCTGGGAATGCAAGTCCTGATCCTATTTACTTAGTCTTTTTGCAGCACACTCTCCATCACAAAATTGATGAGGTTGGAGGAGAGGGCATCGCCCTGTCTGAAGCCTCGCTTTGTGTCCAAAAGCTGCAAGAAGCTCTTTCCTACCTTAACGGAGCTGCGTGCGTGGCTCAACGGCACAGAGGCACCACTTAGATCACCACTCGATTTTCTTATACGATCGGAAATGCATAAAAGCCTAGAAGCTGCTCACAAATGAAATTACCATGATTTTTTTTTAATGTTCAGAGCCATCCTTTCGCCACAGTCACAATTCATCTCAATTTGAAGACCTTTCTCCTAATGTGGCATTATAATTGGCTAAAACTAAAAGAAAAAAGCTATTTTCAATTGCAGCTTTTCACTTTCTAATTGTGACGTCACTTATCGGCACACCGCTCCTCTATGTTTAAAAAGCATTCCAATAATGTGACGTCACAGTTCGCTAAAGCTAAATTAGAAAAACTAGCCAACCCTAACAACATTCACACGTATTTTATATAATTTGCAATTATAACTATAAACTGTGCTTTGTATTATCAATCATTTGAAATTATATATTTCCAAATTTTAAGTGAAATGTCTCGAAAAGAATTCTTATCCGCCATTTTGATAATAACAGCGGTATGTTATTTGTTACGTCTCAGATAATAACTGTCTTAACCACTCTTCTAGGCCATCTGCATGCTTAATGGCCTGGTATTTGCCAACATCTATCCCATTCATATTAGCTATGAGCAGCTAGCCGTAAAAATCATTTGCATAAGCAGCGCCTATATATGCATGATCTATGCACTGAGCACCTGGATGTATCACTCGAACTACTCACAGCCGCGTCAAGAGATGCGCATTGTGGTAGGTTGTCCTTTGAAATGAAACTAAGGTGGGTCTGTCTGCATACAAAAATAAGGTCATTTTTTGTAAGTAGATGGACCCACGCTTTTATCTTTAACTTTATTCTTATAAAAGACCTAAACATAAGGAACTATAGCTTATAGCCATGTTGATTAGCATGATGTTGGCCAATTTGATAGCTGGCTATAAATATGGTATGTCGCTGCGTTTGAAGGAGTTTCAGGGTACCACAAATACCAAGGCGCTTTTCTCCAAATTCGATGTGGCAAGCAAAACTGTAACCATGGTGCTCTCACTCATTACGGCTATATTACAGTTCATTGCAATACTCATTGTGGGTTTAATGGTTGTAAAAAAGTTTGAGCAGCAGAAACGCAAAAGAATCAGCAAAGTGAATGCTGTATAGGTATATATAAAAAGTGTTGCCTACTTATGGGGGTTACGACTGCAATTGGGAAAAGCTGTTGAAAGAGCATTGCTTCAATAGCTTCAAATTGCTAGCAGGAATCCTTTATGCTTCATCTTGCTTAAATCAACGGCTCACAAGCACACACACAGAGGAACACAGCGACTCGCTCCTTCTCTCTGTAACACCTGACGCCAGGTAGCAACTGTTTGGAGCGTCTTCTCCTGGGAGTTCCACATAAAATTTTTGGTTTTCATGCAACGCCAAACATTTCATGTCATTGCAATGCGGCGCCGTCGCTGCAATAATATTAATATTATATGTATGCAATTTTTATACAAGATATGCAAGCACTCACACACACACACACACACACACACACACACACACACACACACACACACACACACACACACACACACACACACACACACACACACACACTGCATACACTTCGCGGATATGACATATAGAACGTCTGTGTATTTGCCTTGCAAGTGATACAAAAAGGAATAAAGTAGAGGACAAGGTGACGCAGAAGCTGCAAAAGACATTGAATCATAAGATACAATCTGCATTTTCTTGAGATGAGCAAGAAATATGTTAATATGATTCCAGTTCGTGGCTTTTTCGAACTCGTGCGTGAGCGCCCTTTGTTATTTTCAACTCCTTAAAATAACGGTAGACCATACACCCGTTTGAGCAGCGTTTGGTGTTTGCCCTCAAAATTGAACCGATTAGAAGAACCGTTTTTGAAATCATACTCAAATTTCGTTTTTTATTTCGGAATAAATTGAAATAGAACATTGGATTATCCCGAATGTTTGTTTTAAGCGTTTTTTAAAAAAGGATTTCCTAATTCGGGACTGATTTTTGACGATTAAGTGAAAAAAGTTTTTTGAAAGATTTAAGTATACTTGTAGTTTCTACTCCTCTTTTTAACTGCTTACTGTTAAAATAGATAGCAAATACAAGAAGATTAGTTTGCAAGCTCAAAGCATATAAGCTTACTGTGTGTCATTGCTTACTCCATTCCGAAGTTCTAGACCATAGATCTTAGAGAAAACTCACTGGAAATCAAAAAGGATAAATACCAATTTTGTTTGTCAACCTTATTGAGTATTAGAGTACGCATAAATATTCCAAGACAACCGCTATATTATTGTTTGAAATACAGCTTTTCGAATATCAATATGACGCTGACGATATCAGCTACATTACGCACTATGTCTGGAACGAATACACACAAAAGTTGTTTTGAATCTTTAAGCAAATGCCGTCACAGAAGTTTGCATTATATCTAACTTTTTATTTGGCGGCTTCTTAAGGGCTTTTGTGCATAAGCCAAAGGTAGAGCATCTGAAAGCTAAGCTAAACTCCCTTGCTTTTGAGGGTTTTTGCATTCAGTGAATTCGATGAACTCTCAGACTGAGACATGAAACAAGTAACCCGAAAAAAACCATCACAGGTCTGGAATGAAATGAATTTTCAAAAAGTAACTGAACGGCGTTCATAAGACTTCCTTGTGGCATCCTTTAAATTGACGCCATTGAAATCCATTTTGTGCAGAAATAGGTTTAGATAACACTACGCAACAAGAAAAAAACCTATGTCTAAAATATACCCTTTCCGGAAATCTCGAATTTATTAGAATAACGATAATTCGAAAACGGTGCTAGAAACCCCAAAATGGTTTCCCGATTCGAAATCATCGATTAAGGTTAAAGTTTAATTTGTTGCTCTTCTTGACGCTCTTCAGCCACATCTGGCAACCAATTTTTTTGGCAGTAACGGCATATCTTTGTACTCGAAATCTGATAAGAGTTGGGTATAGCTTCCTCTTAATTGTAGCACCATCATTTTGAGAAATTGCTTTTGAAGTTTAACTAGATGCATGGAAAACTAGCAGCAATTTAGTACTTTCAGGTCTCAGGACTATTTTCGTATATACCACATGTCCCCATTGATATTTCCACATTTTGAAGCAGGTCTGGAAGTCACTTTTTAGAAGAGGAGACTCGTAATAGGCGTTTAAATTCACTTTTCGGTGCTCTCTAATTCAGAACTGTACGCATTCTGACAAAGTCGTGTAAACTTGAGTTTGGCCAAGATCGCTGGCGGTTTATCGTGAGGTCATTTTCATTCAATGACATCATGCTAATTTTTTTTAATTCAGAGCCAAATTTGCTTATGTCTGACCTTTTGAAACAAATTTATGATGCAAAATACCTTAATACTACACATAGCACTACAAGTGCTTGAATGGAAGTTGGTTCCATAACACGCGTGAACACCACTTTTGAAGCTAGGGTCTCAATATCAGTTTCTGCTAAAGTACACCTTATATATTAAAAAAAACAGCTTATTAAAGAAAGATGGATATACTTTTGATAAGGCAAAATATAATATCCGTCTGTGTACCAAAAACGATGGCATTAATCAAAAAATCACATTAGAAAGAAATATCTGCACTTATATCACCTCAATTAAACTTTAATAAGGATTTTCGTCCATAGGAGCTTTGAAAATTTAAAAGGAGCTAAGTCCACATATTGGCCACAAAACCAAACATTTTCGGTTGATTTTTTTGTTTTCCTTAATATGCGGGGGCCTTACAAAAATCATCAGTATAATTGTTGAACTGTGTAATTGTAAACACACGATTTGTCATCGTGTAATATTCTTAATAATCTTATTAGGCACAAGTCAAGTTATGCTGAGCGACTTTGAATCAAAGCGATAGTCAAATCCGATGAACTTACAAAAAGACACTAAACACAAGTACAGACTGCACACGTGAACTAAAACGTCTGTGTGGATCCTTTGACAGCCGTGTGGCTATTCTGTTACCCTACAAAGGTCACTAGAAAGTTATTTCGTCTACGTTTCGAAAATGCCTTTGGGCTATGTAAAGGGGTTAGCTTCAAAATGACAGTTGATCTGATGCGTCGGAACTAAAACGTGAAACGTTGCTTAATTTGTGTACGGTCAGAAACGAATACAGTAAAAAAGTAAATTTTAATAAGGTTTACCATATGAGTGTGTGACCCGCGCTCATCTCTAACTTTCCTCTGTATGTACAAGCTTGTGTTTGTGTAGTTGTAGAATATATGAGTATATTGCAAGCTCATTTTGCATAATGAGACAAGCAGACAGTGCAATTTGCCAACCCAGACAAATGAAGTTAAACAACATTTTAAACAAGCCAAAAGTTTCAGTGTGCAGTGAAGTCTATAAAGTTAAAGTCAAAGTTGTGCGGAAGAAAGAAGAAAAGGCCCACACGAAGAAGAAAAGGCTTTTCCGAAGGGCAACCAAAAGTCACATTTAGACAAAAAAATCAAAAAAAAAAAAAAGGAAGCAGAGTGCTCAAGTTGTATTTGCACAATAAAATTTACGTTTAAGTTATGGCCATGGCTCATACATACATAGATATACACACATATACACAAAGAGAAATTCAGTCGAGTGCGCGGAAAAAGTAATTCGAAATTTAATTGCGTATAATTTAGAATGGTGAAATGTTTTCTTGTGTTTAATTAACTGTAAAATAAAAACAAAGCGGAAATACGACAGCAAATGCAAAAGCTAATGGCAACAGCAACAACTACAAAATGCTTAATGTTAAATGGCAACTAATTAAATTTCAGTCATGTCAAACCATCTGGCGTACTACCACTTTGGGCTCCATCAAAACCCCCGGACTTAACATTTGTAACCAAATTTATTGTTGCATTTAATGACCAGTCCATGTGCCCCACTTTTACATTACGCATACGCAGTGTATTACGCGCAAGCAGTTTTTAGCACGCAAATAACAAAATGAATGGCAGCTAAATAAATGTATATAGTAGAGAATGAACTCAACGGTAAAATGAATGACCACAAAAGCGCCACTGAACTGCACTGCATGCGATTCGGCCGAATTCGGAGTGAAGCTTCCAATATTCGGACAGTTAAATGCAGCCCTTGCACAAATGAAGCCAATAACGCATTCTTTAATTAACTATTTTAAACATTTATATAAATACATACGACATTACGGTAAAAATTACAAGTATTGCAAATGAACTCGCAAAATCACGTGCAAAAGTCGTCGTTAACTGATTAAATTTCAATTATGTATTACATATACATTACATTAACACATAATTTTAATTTTTCCAATATGCGATAAATACCTGCAAATTGTTTAACATGCAAATGTGCCACAATAAGAACTATGCAACAAAATATATCGATTAATGACAGTAAAGAGGCATATACACTCAATGAGTCGATATGTTGCTCAGCAGCTAGACTTCTATGACAAGCGCAGCGAAAGACATATCACTTTTTTTTGGCAGATTTTTAATTAAAACTACTCAGCAGATCGCACCTTTTGAAAATTCCTATAGAAAACGACTTTAAGGCGAGCAGAATAACCATTATTCAATACAAAAGCATAATTGTACAATAATTTTGTAGGATTCTCTATATATAATACTTTTAAGAGATAATGTTTTGGGCGAATAACCATGGCCCCAAACAATAACGAGCCGGAAGTTCTCTTCCTTATGCATTTTGTAACATACCCAACTGTTGGGCTTGGTCAGTTTTCAATAGACCTTTTGCCAGTTTTTCATCATCAAAGTGCTCGTGGTAGAACATGAATAGAATAGAATAGAAACCGAAAAAAATGTTTTTGGCTGGGCATTGAAGTTTTGTGTCCCAAATTTAACTAGTGGGTTCTCTCCCTGGACACTCCAATGGAGACATGGTCTGCCTTTTCGTTGCCTCGCTTCAACAGCTACATTGAAGACCTTTCTCGAAGTTGCCTCTTAATCCGTACGACCAATATGACCTAGCTGGCGATGCCTGGATGTTAATTCGCTTGGATATGTCAATCTCGTCGTAGAGCTCATAGAATTCGTCGTTGCATCGAATGCCATGCATTAGGGCCAAATCTTACGGATCACTTTCCGTTCAATCACTCCAAGACCATTTTCATCACACTCGTCATCATCCTTGCTTCAGCGCTATGAAGAACAAGGGAAGGAATGATCGTCTTACAGAGTGCTAATTTGATCTGACGATACATATAACTATATATATATATATATGTATATATATATATATATATATTTGGGACTCCGCCCCCTGCGCACTGTTGTCATGTGCATAGACAAACAATGCAGATAGCTTTCCGAAACGCGTACATGCTACGTCCGTGCGAGTAGTATGGAAATTATAGATTGAGTTCCTCACACTTCTTGAGCTTTTAACGGTGATCGTCATGGTGAAAGCGACTTGAAATGGGAACTAAAGTAAGGCAAGTCAGTAGATATCATTGAAAGTTTTGGAATGAGCACTTCCCCGCCGTTGAACTTCGCTTTGAGCATCGTCGCTTGAATGACATTATTCTTTAGCTGCGGCACTGCCAATCTGGTTCCATTGCAAACCAATTCGGTGTTGGCAACAAAGATCCAGTGCGTTAATAGGTATGTCCTTATCTCTTATCACATCGATACGACGACATTGCCTTAAAGATCGATGCCATGAGCAGCAAATGAAACATCTGTTACATTTTCGGAAAATGGTTCGCTTACAAGGTCTTACCTCTGGACAAGTCTTTGAAGGGGGACGTTTATTTCACTTTGCTTGTCATGCAACACAATTCAGGCATTTTCGATGCGAAAGCGTAACAATGAACGCACAATATCAAGGCATGAAAGATCTTTGTAAGCGATTGAGGGATACAGAGCGATGCAACAGTACTTCTTTCATGCATTCGAAAGCTTACATGAATTATTGTTTCGTTATCCCTCTAGCTTTGTTTGCCGATGTGTTTATCAAGCTCAAGCCTACATATGATCAAATAAAGAAGAGAAACAGTGGAAATACGTTCAAGAATGAAGGAACCTAACGAGTAATTAACTTTTTGAGAATTATTCCAATAAAAAGTCATAACCTTACATTTGACAATATGACGAAATAGCTGATTAACATTACACCACACTTGCATGTTATCTAAATCGTCCTATAGACGTAAATACATGTCATTATCGGAAAATGACTTACAAAGCTTCACATGATCCGCATAGATAAGTATACGAGAAGAAGAGATGACCTGAGGAAGGTCATTGATGAATAAGTCAAAAAGGAGAGGACATAGATGGCTACCCTGAAGTACACCGTATGTAACATGGAAGAATTTAGACTTAAAATAACTTTTGGAACATGGTGTGATCAGGAAGAGATCCATTTTAGAAGACATGAAGGGAAATCCCCATCTTGAAAGTTTAGTTGAAAGGAGATTATGATCAGAACAGAATCAAATGCCTTACTGAAGTCAGTTTAAATGACATCAGTTTGCATTTTGTTAATGAAACTATTATTAATTAAAATACTAATAGATTAGAAGAAGTTGATCGACGTTTTACAAAGCCATGTTGAAAGTCTGATATTAAAGAGCTGCAGTAGTGTTGCAACCGTGATGTAACAATACTTTCAAATACTTTTGAAATACATGCCAGCTAGGCAATACCATGGTAGTTCTCAATATTGGACTTACTGCCCTTTTTTTGAAGAGGTTGCTTGGTGGAAGGCAGGCACTTTTTTCTGATAAGATGAAAAGAATAGGAAGCGGAACAGAGAAAGAACGAGTGCAGTGCTTTAAAACACAACTGGGTTATTCCAATTTTAGTTGAAAAATGAGCTAAAATATGTTTTTAAACATTAATCGAAGGTAAAGGTAAATCTAAGATTTGCAGACCTTTTTAGAATACTCTTTCCAAAAAACTAACGTCTTTTTTTGATAATATCAGAACATGCCGCATTCGACTTCATCTACATACGAAGAATTTCACAATTATATTAAAATACATTCCTCTACACTTTTATACATGCGCAATATAAAATCACATTATGTTCAAAAGATATGTTCACATCATCTGACTTTTGTCATTATTGTTGCTGTTGTTATTGGCATTGGCATTGTTCAGTGAAGTTGGTTGTTGTTTTTCGTTTAATTATGTAAAATGAGTACAAAATATGGGTCAATTAAGAGCCGCCGCTGCAGCCGCATCGAGCGTAAAGCCCTACGATTTAACAATGCATTGGTCGCAGTGACAATTGCCGACCACGGGCCAGCAGGAGGACAAAATGAATCTGGCGTGAGCCTGCAGCCACTCTATGACGCTTGCCCGGTTCAGTGTACGCATAAATTATGCTGCCATATGTCAGACAGCTTGCAAATGCGCGCGGAGTTGCCCATTTTTTTTTGGTTTTTTGTGTTTTTTCTGGTGTGTTGGCTTTGTTTGCATGTTTCGCTGAGACTGTCAAATGTGTGTGTGTGGGCTGTTCGGAATTTACGAGCCGACCGGATATGGTTATGGAAGGCAGTAACAGCTTTCGTCTAATTGCCTTTGGCATTAAGCCAAATGCCAACATAAATTTAAAGCTGCCACTAAAGTTGTTGCAGCAATACTGCATTTGCTGCAGAAAATCAACAACAAACTGGCATAGAAATTGCACTGGCTGAGCTGCAATCTGTCAATCAATCAAGCGGCTGTCAATCAGCTGCAGACACTGTAAATTGCAGGCATAGCTAAGGCTAATTTAGACTGAAATATTGATGGGGCCCAAAACTGAATGCCAATTTGATAAAAACAAACAATAAATGAATGCATTGAGTTTAGCTTCAAGTTAGTTTTATTTGATTTCACACTCAAATAAAGTACAGGTCAAAAATTGTATTGCAAAGAAAAAAAGTTTTGGAAATGGAGCATGATAAATTCAACACAATGGATAAAAATGATAGTGAGCCCATACATAATGATAGTGTTGTTGTAGCAGAGTTTTGGGCAGACAACGTGGAGTCTGTCATAAAAAGTCTAATCGAAGAGTTGGCAAAAATATCACAAGACACGAACTTAGCGATGTCAGTGTTACAAGAAACCAAGAATGAACACAAAATGAACGCACTTCAGGCATGCAACACACGTGGCATAATTGCAGACAAAACACATTTTTTCAACGAGGAAGTCCATATTTATAGTAAGAATCGAAATATTAGAAATTAGATAGATAATAACCCAAGCTTAACGCTGTTTAAATTTTAGATTTGAACACACACGCAACCAACTTAAATGCAGACGAGATTGTAGCTGAAAGCGCAGCTGTTGTAAAGCAAGTCATAGACCAGATGGTGATGCAAGTTATAGATATTGCGGAAAATGAGGAAATCGAATCAGATGAAGATGATGGTAAATCGAAATATTACATATTAGTTAGATAATAACCCAAGCTTAATGCTGTTTAAATTTTAGATTTGAACACACACGCAACCAATTTAACTGCAGGCGAGATTGTAGCTGAAAGCGCAGCTGTTGTAAAGCAAGTCATAGACCAGATGGTGATGCAAGTTATAGATCTTGCGGAAAATGAGGAAATCGAATCAGATGAAGATGATGGTAATAGCGATAAAGATGATGATAAAGATGACAATGAACAGGCAGATGATGAGCTAAATGCAGCAAATGAAGCAGATGATGAGCTATATAAAGCAGGTGATGAGCACCTTGAGCATATACAACACAGAGAATTTGAAAATGGTGCGTTGGAAGAGAACGAGGCAACAACAAAATACGGCGATGTGGAAAGAAAGCTGCACTCGCCAACCCGCCTAATAGCGCGTTATCCAATATTAGCTAAATTTTTATGTACTATTTGCCAAAACTTTGTACGTTGCGGTGTCATTACCATCTGTGGCCATCTATATTGCTGGACTTGTCTTTGGCCAAAAATCTGTGCTGAAAGAGAACCTTGTTGTCCGGGTTGTTCGCAACGGTTAACTTTTGATGAGGACATACTACCCTTTAATGGCGAAGGACCATTTGCCGATGCCGCTGAAGGTAATATCACAGCCATGCCTGGTAATGTCCCGCGTCCATCTGGTTTTTATTTTAAGAATAGAAACTATCCTCACTGGTTTGCACTTAATAGGAAGCCAGCTCACGAGTCCCAAGGCGGTAGGCGCAGTTTTATTAAGTTGTTTTTAAGTCAATCTTCGATGTGTAAATTTCTGTCCTACATAGTTTTGTTTTTTGAGTTGCTCATTGCTTTGATATTAATATACTAATATAAATGTTACATCAAATTCATAATCATTCATGCATAATCATTCAACACATATCAAATCCGCTGCCTAGTATATATATATGATCCTTATCATAATCGCAAATAATTTGCCACAAAGACCGCAATAATTCTAGCAGCTAAATTTTCACATTTCTTACAACTTTTACAGTTTTGCTTTTAAATTATTCTTATTATTTTGTTATTGCACCAAGAACTTACAACTCTAGGGCTAAGAACACAACAAGAACTTGGAACTTGCCATGCCTCTGCTGTTCCCGTCTTGACTTGGCGCCAACACAAAAATATTTCATGAAGTTGCTGGCAAAGTCAAAGTTGCTGCATGCAACATGCAACAGAGGCAGCAGCAGCAAAATCTGTCCAGATGGTGTGGCATAAGATGGGTCAGCTGAAACAATACATTCCACGAACTGTTGGGCAGCCTTTAAGATAAAGGCAGTAAGAAGGTAACTTTTATAGCCAACTTTAAATTCTCAAAGTTGAGTTATGCGAAGTTAAGTTGGGGTTTTTGAACAACTTTAAACGCAACGCTATTTATTGTTATTAAGCGTCTAGCTGCAATCTGACAGAGTTTAACATCTATCAAGCTAAAAGTTTATACGTGAATGCATCATAATCTAGGCTGGCAACTAACAGGTAATCTCATGCTTTTGCAATTAGTTGATGGAGTTTTTCATAAAATTGCAATTGAATTGAGGAAAAGTAGTGCTTAACGAAGAAACACACAACTAAGCATTCAACACTTTAAAGGAAAAATCTCAATCGGTAGTAAGGTTGCCAAGATATATGGGATTTGCTGACTTTGCAACTTTCGAAATCTCGAATTTGTTTAAATAGCAACAGTTCAAAAATGCTGCTAGAAAATCCAAAATAGTTTCCGGATGCGAAATCAGCGACCCAAAATTTAGCGGAAAAGGTGGTTAGGTAAGGTAAAAGTTTCAGAAACACAGCTAATTGTATTATAGTAAATCAAGTTAGATTTTGAAAAACCAATTGATTCAGTTGAATTGCGTGTTATTGTTGTGATCGCAATGCCGCCAATAAGACGAATAATGAAATATCAAATTCTGCAGAGCACCGCGGAGTAAGTATTGAAGTTGAAGGTAATCGATTAACATAAAGGCGTTGATCAAAATGGTGATCTGCTACAGAAATTTGTGCGTTCTAAAGCCACTGGTGCACTGTTGATGCTTATATATAAAAGATAATGTTTAAGCGATTAAATTATAATTATTTAGATAAACTTAGATCTAGAGCAAGGCTAGGTACTAGTACTGGATTAGTGCCAGGCCTGAAATTCCTATTTGCCGGTTTGAACTGAACTTATTGCTGAATTTGACAATGAGCTTTTCGCTGAAAAAACAAACATAATACATGTAGGCAAGACGCACCAAAAGCTCTGCTGAACTTTAAGTAAAGCTTTCAGATCAGCTTTTAGGCTCCTGAAGTGCTGATATTTAGTGCCAGGTTTTGAAAAATCATGGATTGCGAAACATTGTAAAGTGAAATCGCACTTAATCCAAGTTTGTGGAACAGAAATAATGAAAATTATTCAAATAGAATAGTTACTGACAAAATATGGGATGCAATAGCCCAAGAAGCAAATGCTACAAGTAAGTTTTCATCTCAGCAATCTGTTTGCGCATCTCAAACAATTTCAGCTTGCCGAAATAAGCTTCATATTCAGCAAAGCTTACCGTTCAGCAATAAGTTCAGTTTTCAGGTTAATGTGTGCCCTATGTCTGATGCTTGCGTAGTTTATGTTTAAAAACTTTGTTATAACGTATACCTAATGGATCGTAACTATATAGACGTTTCTTTTGGAAATAAGATAAACTGCAAGAAGTTACTACAGTGATGTTGCACAACCCGTCTGAATTATAAAAAACCAAATTAATTTCATACAATATTGCACTTTTGTCCATTTCTTAATTGGTCTAACTTATAAATTGTCCACTCTTTTTAAATTTGTTAGTTCATTCCCCAAAAAGTCTATTAACATTGGAATTTCACGGCACTGTTTTTCAAAAAATATAAGTAATTGGGATAAAAGACCTAAAAAGTTCAAAGGATTTACAAACTAAACATTTTCCAGCAAGTAATGGGTCAAATGGTTTTTAAAACACTTTTTTGAGAAGGAGTCAGTACCAATGAACAAAGGTTTAACCAAAATACACAGAACACTGAAAATCTTTATATTTTTAGACTGTTCTCAATGAAATTTTCCCTACTTTTTCAAAAACTATCGATGTCAAGCTTTCTTGAAAAAGAAATTTAATGTTAAATTAAAGCACAAAAAATTACATTCAAACATAATTGATGAAAAAAAAGACTCACCTAAACGTAGCTGCACATCTATGCATCTTTTTTTCTCTTACTAATTGCTATTGACGGACATCAAACCAAATTCCGCTGACCGACAACACACACTTGCACTTAATTGATTAAAAATGCACATTAAAAAAAAATAAATTAAAAAAAAACACTTAAATGCACTACAATTTGTAATGGGATATTAATTAACCATTGGCTTTTGAACACAAACAAAAAAAATAAAATAGAAACACATTGCATTCAATTCGCCAGAAGCGAGTGGAACGCACGTCAAACAGCGCAGCGGAAAAGCTCAACCACAAAACTCAATCAGCAATCATTGGCTAATTGGACTTTGAGCCCAACTCAAAAAGCTTCCCAGCTTTGGCACTGATCCTCTCTGAGCGGCAGTCGCATCTTAATGAGAGTGCAGATGTGTAACAAAGCATGTAAAAAGCTTTAAGGCTTTAGTAAAAAGCTTAAGACTCCAGAGTCTGTTCTGCAGCGCCACCTGTCGTCGACAAGCACGTTCATTTAGCTATTTATGGTAAAAGCACTTCGCAGCTTTCAAATAAAGCGCATTATTTTTTAGCACACAAACACACGTAAGATCAAGCGATTCTTATTTGGGAATGCTGCCATTTGCAAGAGTATTTATATTTATTTCCTTTTCACTGTTTATACCCTGAACACAAAGTGTTAAAGGGTATTATAGGTTTGTGCAATGTATGTAACAGGCAGAAGGAGGCGTGGCACACCATAAGTTCCACGGGCAAAAATTGTCAGGAGCAATAGTCGAGTCAATATAGACGTGTCCGTCTGTCCGTCCTTCCGTATGAACGTCGAGATATCAGACACCATAAGAGGTAAAGGCACAAAAATTTACCAAAAGATGCACAATTACAGCGAAAAGATGAAGTTTGTCGAATCACGGTGATATCTTGCGCCCTTCCCTGTGATACTTTTGCGGTTTACAGCCGCTTCGTTCAATATTTCACCTCAAAACTATGATTCGAAAATCATGATTATTATTATCGATAGTCATTATAGTCAAAAATATTTAAATTTCACGCCCCCTCGCCAATAAACTGTGCCAAAATTGCACTGCATGTAGATATGGATACATTTGAGCTAGAGTTACCAAATTTGGTGTGGAGACTCATGTGACCTTAATCGTAAGAACTGTAACCACCAGTTTTTCAATAGAACCTCATCTTCCCCCGCAATCGATTTACCTAAATTACTGCCACACCCCCCTTTAAATTTATATAAAAATTGTCACAGACATTTATAAATGTATTTTTGATCTATGTTACAAAATTCAACGACATTGACCCAAAAATATTGGAGGTTTGGGCATAAAAGTAATTTTTGCAGGCACTATAGGAAAACTTGTCAATTGGATCTTCCCAATAGGAAAATGCTTACAGTCATATTGAATTGTAAAAAGAGACTTAAAAGAAAATACTTTCGTTCCCATTTTACCGTGTGCTGGATTTTGTGCTTATTGGGAAAAAGAAAAAGGGTACAGGGTATTCCACTGTCGGGCATCGTACCGACAGTCTGCATCAAATTTTTCTTAATGCAGTTGCCGAGTTTGAGAAAAGGAATAAACTTTTATGATACATTAAGAAGCTTTAGAGTTTGTCATAAAACCCAATTGCAGAGCGACTATTGAAGTCTGCAATATGAATGATGCGATGTTATTTTATTACAATATTCCGAAATTTTCATTAAATTTCTTATATGATATTAACGCATAATTTTATATGGTAATGTGCGACGTTTTTTTATATTGCGAGAAACTTCTTGAGAAACTGACTTAAAACTACTGTGTATCAAACTGATAGCTAGTTTTAAAGCCATTGTCGAAACGATTACAAAAAAACCGAATAACGTCAGCGATTTATGAAAACTAGCGATTAGATCGTTTAATAGGTAATAGAAAAATGCTGCTCGATCTTTGCGTAAAATAATAGGATCTGCTGAGATGCTTAGAATTATTATTATAGACTAAGTTTGTGGTGGATCATCAAAAGAGGTTGACTCTGCCCTAGCACTCAGGAAGCCTTGCCCCTTGTGCCATACGCAATAGAGCAGTTAATAAAGAGAAAGGATAGTTGATATGAGCAAAAAGGTACGAAAACAGAATAGCCTTTCATAGAGGTCGAGTATTATAATTACATCAACTGAAAGTGTGCAAGGGCTGCTGAGGAGCAACCAGAGAAACAATCACATCTGACTCAAAAAAATCTCCATTGGAATGACGGCAATCATAGATTTGGCATAAAAACCCGAACAATTGACTTTAACACCAAGTGCTTGCTTGAGGTTCACATGAAAATCAATATCAAGATATAAAGCAGTACAATACTGACGAACTTCAAACGCATGCATCATTCAATCCATGAACATTTTCCGCTGAAAATCTTTTTATGAAAATGCACTTTAACTTAGTAAAAGCAATAGCACTCAGGAAATTAGTATACATTTTACTTTTGAAGGGTATAATCTTCTTCTTGACGGACAACAACTCATTATTGGGTTACAGCCTGATGTAAGGCATTCTACATCTTCTCCACTGCCTGATGGTCCTTCTTACAACACAGAGACACAACCTTTTGCTTCATCGCCTTCCTTCAACAGCTGCATCGAAAACCTTTTTTCGTAAAGATCCTTTGTCTATTTTCACACCTATACGAGCCCGCGGACACGTAAATGTTAATGTAGAAGTCGTTGCCAATATTTAAAGTTTCATAGATTTCATCCAAGTGCATCTGCATTAGACTCCATCGCTATCTATGCTTCGTCGCCATAAAGAAACGTCATAATGTAGTGTTATCTACTACTGAGACCAAAGTGGCTGTGATTGGCATGAGTGATTTTCTTGTTCACTTAATTTCTTTCTTGGTACTGCTAATCATGTCAATGATTTCTGTATATGGAAACACTTTTGTAGAAAATGGTTCGGTGCACTTTCGCAACACACTCTCCATCTCAAAGTTGAAGAGGTCGCATGAAAATATGTCACATTGTCTGAAGCCTGGCATGGTATAAAAGATTCGGATAGGTTCTTTCCTACCTTTTAAAGTAGCAGCAACTTTGCAGCGATTCCAAACTCAGCGGCAAGCGGATTATACGCAATCCGTGAAATGCTCCATTATATTCAACAATGAGCTGGCAGGTGTCAAAGCGGTATTCGTGGGCAAATGATAGACTTACCATGTCCGATCTGTGATTTCGCGTATGGCATTAGTCTTTAACACATATACGCTATCGATAGACTGCTATAACTTAGCATTCATTGGGAATATATTGTAAGATCCTTCGACTTACTGTTTTCTTAGACAAAACTGATTACTTTGACTTTGTAAAGTAAAACACGTTATTTAATCAAAAGTCGAGTTTGACGAAATGTATTCTGTTAAAAATGCTGCGCACTTATCTTTAATATATTAACGGAAAACAATGTGATACCCATTGACAAGGATATAATTCTGAAAATTCATTTATTATGGCTCCTGTTCTTTATTAAAAGCATTTGCGTCCACTTTTTATTAACATTTAGCCATTTTCCGTACAAAGCGAATAAAAAAGCTAAATTAATTGAAAAGTCACACTGATGAAATAGCCACAAAAACAACAAGGAGAAACGCTAAAATGGCATCGACAACGACAAAGGACAATAACAATAGCGAAATAAATGCATTGAGTACAACAATTGAGTTTGTGGTCGACATTAATTAATGGCAGGACAACGGACTCTTGCCTGCAATTGCAATAAAACACGACTGAAAATGGAAATGAATCGAAAACGAGGTTACGACCGAGCGGGGAAGGTAATGAAGCGTAGTCAGTCAATTATATATAATATTCCTTATATACACATATACATATATATTCGCGTATCTGTGTGTTTTCATAATGAATTGTGTTAGTGGGTAAATTGCAGTACAGTCGAGGCTCATAAAAAGTAACGCACGAAAAAAGTATGTGAAGAAATTTGAATTCAATTTTAAGTTTCATTAACTAAATAAATCGCTTTTAGTTACACTATGCAACAAATTTGATCTTAAAGGTAAGCATACGGCTAAAGCAAACCTTTTGTGGTAAATTTGAGATCGCTGATTTCGAATCCGGCAACCGTTTTCGTTTTTCTAGTAACGTTTTCGAATTATTGCTATTCAAGAGTTGCGAAAACTTACTGCCAATCGAGATCGAGAACTGTAGCGCAAAGGTATTTGACTGTCGGTTAAATGATCTTCGGATAGTTTTGCTCTATCTTAATCACTTCTTTTTTTTTGAGCGAATTTTCCTGAAATCCACAATTTACCGAAAAAGTTTATTTTATTTTGGTTTTCTTCTGCTTCTTATAAAAAATTCAATGTAATGTGCAATCGTATAGATTTTTTCGATATTTCCTTAGAGCTTTATTTCTCGAGCAATATGAGATTTGCTGACTTTGCAACTCTTCAAATCTCGTTCGTTGTTAAATAGCGATAATTCGAAAACGGCTCTAGAAAATCCAAAACGAATGTTGCAACCTAAATTTTTTTTTTTGCGAAGCGTAATCGAAATTGTACTGTCATGTCACAAATCTAAGTCTGCACATATATAATTATGTATATATAATTAGCTTAGCAATATACAAATTTGATTTCTCAGGCTATTAAGAAATGCATCAATATTGCGAAAATTCAATCAATTTAAAACTATTTTCGTTTTACTCGAAAATTAAATTGAATGCACTTTCCACAAGCGAAATCAGTTATCATAATTGTTTTTAAAATGAGTGTCTACCTGTCTTGGTTTTGACCTCTTAAAAAGTCCGGCTTCGTTTGGGATTTTGCTCAAAGAGTTTATCATTTACAGGATTCATGACTATCGTGTCAGTAGACAAATACTTTAAAGTTATCTTGGTTGATACCCATCAAAGCGCTATTCGTCAAGATCCCAAGATCAACTGGATCTGCATGCACGTGCACAAGCACCACGAGCTGCACGGCTTGACCCCTGCTGGCAAGAGCACCCCTCGTATTGGCAAGGGTTATAGATTCTCCATTGGTGGTTCAAGATGCGTTAACTGGCGTCGCTAGAACCTATAAAACTATAATTTGTTTTTTTTTTGTTTTTAAATAAAACATTTAGTAAGCGGAAATGGTGATCATTTATTCATTAGTTCCAGCCAGCGGGTATCCACTGTCTTACCAATCGATGCTACGGAATTCCATCTTCCCTCGCGGCTGGTCTTTGTTCAAGCGTTTAAGTTCTTATGTTTGAGTATGTCTGTGTCGCATATTTTTTCTGCCTCTGTCTACAGGCCCTCCAACAACTTATTCAATCTTACCGAATTAAGCGTAACATCGCCTCATTCAAAGGCTATAAAAAGTGGTCAGGTCAGGGTAATTTCACCCAAGGATGCGCGTCAGGTCAACGGTAAGCGGCAACGAGTGCATTGGCTGTCCCGGCAGCAAAATATTTATCATTAATTAAAAATATGCCGTAAAATCCTTATGGCAGAGGAAAAGCCAAGCGTCAAATGTTAAGCAGGCGCATATATCAGCGAATGAAGATATAACCACGATAGTGTTGGTTACGGAGAAGGTAGCACTCACTATGTAAGGCTGCTTACAAAGACCCACAAAAGCATGTACACTGGGAGAAGCGAATCAAAGGAAGGCAGATCTTTCAAAAAATCTCGTAGTCGTTTCTCGAAAATGTTTTAAATTGAGAGAAGGAGCACCCTAGAGCAATTTACTATGTGAGCCCTCGGATAAGATTTATCAAAATTTTGTTCAAAAATTTAATATTAAATGACAAAATTTTTTATAAAAGAGTACATTTTCCGTAAAAAGATTGTTTCACAATTTGAATAATTTATTTTTTTATAAAAATTTTAAATTAAAATTTTCAATTAAATTAAAATTTAGCATGAAATCACAATATTTAGCCAAAAGACTCAAAATCAATTTTGTTTCCAAAAGTTAATAAAATAGTAATCCGCTCAAACTGGTTCTTGAGTCCGAGCCCCAAAAACCCATAGGTTCGAACACGCGAGACGAATCTCCGAAGACATTTCTAAGACTTGCAGCTAAGTCTTAAAGATTTGTTTACGGAAATCGAAATCTTTCTTAGCATTTGTATGGAATATTGGGAAACACTTCAGGTTAGCAGTCGTCCATCTATTTTGTCATCACATTTTTGCCGATTTCGAGTTTGTTTAATTGCAGCCAATCCTTATTATTTGAAATCAGTAGAATATCGTCTACGCCTTTATCTTGATCTTTCTTGAAATTCGTGATAAAATGATGACGTTATCATTACCCTAGCTTCCGCTCGCCGCTTGTAATCAAACATAATCGATTATATAAGCTATGTAGCTGCCCTCGTTAACCATTGCATTTCTCTCAAATTCTTCGAGCTTCTTCATAGTCAATTCTTTTCTATGTCTTCCCGAAGCTTTATCAAATCAGTTCACCGTGTTAGACTCTACAGCCTTCTTTACGGTTCAAATATCATCGCAGGCTCTCAGAATTCTAGCTAAGGTAATAAAGGTATCGGTAACACGGTGCTGGGGTTCATCTAAGATTTCAGCTTATGAACTTGCTCCAACATTCCAAATAACTTCACCATTTAACTGCCTCAAGCCAGTGTCGAAATGTTCGTAAAGCTAACTTCGAATTTAGTGAATTTCGGTCTTTGCCTGATCGAGGTCTTAAAACAAAAAATACAACTTCATAAATCAATAGTAAAAAAAACAGTAGAAAAAACCATAACCACAAATTTAAGGGGAAAATAAGTTTTTCTGCATTACATAACCTTGCAAAGAATTGTTTAAGGAAGCAAAATCCCAAAGAGAATTTTGTAAAAAAAATAGACTTGAGATGCCTCTATTTCTCTCAGTGCATATGTCTGTGATATGGGCAGGAAGAGACGGCTAGGCAATCACGCTCGCTGCTTTATTATTGTAGCTTAAGCGGCAATTTCTGATATACGGCGCATCACACGTCCTCACACACACACACACACACACACACACACACACACACACCACATATACTTATATGCAGACATGCAACATGGCGGCAGCGGAAAATCCATTCTTTCCGCTTTGAAAACATGATGTTGTCCTTGCTTTGCCTTCTTGCTGTTGTTTTTCTTCTTCTTGTTGTTGTTGTTGTTGTTTCCAACGTCGCATAAAATTGATGCGTTTTAAATTGCATTAAATTTCATGCAACTTAATCCTTGGCACTCACACATACACACGCGCAGGACGCAGTGTGTGTGTGTGTGTGTGTCTGTGTGTGTGTGTGTCTGTGTGTGTGTGTGTGTGTGTATGTGTGTGTGTGTGTGTGTGTGTGTGGGTATTTGAGCAGTCTTTCACTTTAGTTGTTGGCAATTTAATTTAATTTTGTTTTCGTTGGCATTGTCGCCGTCATTGTCCTTGTCGCCTGGCATGTCCTGCTGCTGCTCCTTTTGACTGCTGCTCCTGCAGCTCCTGCTCATTGATTACCGAGTTTTACTCTGTCTCCTGCTGAAGTTTATGAATCTTAGATTGCATTTTTGTTTTAATTTCTCGGCCAATTCTGTGCAGTTCAGTTGAGTTAAGTTTTGGCATATGCTCGCCAAGAGAGTGGGAGAGATGCCAGCAAGTGCCGACAAAGTAAATATTTAGCAGTCATTAAATGAAATCAGCGTCTGGCACTGCTCATCATGAGAAACATGAGTCATTAAAATCTTCCGCCGTTTGCACAACAAAGCTTAACTGCTAAATTGCTTGGCAGCAGAGTGTAAGTGTGTGTGATGGTGGTGGTGGTGGTGTGTGTGTGTGTGTGTGTGTATGTGGTTGCCATTTTTAAAACCAAAATTTCCAAACTGCGTTTAAACTGACTGACAGATGTAGCAACATATAGAGAGGGAGAGCACGCGAGTATGAGAGACATATGTTGCGTTTATGCTGAGCTTAAATCGCAAAATAATTATGCAAAGTTAGCCAACTTTCTACCCTTCTATTTGAACTACACTTGCCGAAATTTTCATTCGGCTTCTAAATAGTACAAGGAAAAAGTGACTTTACTTATCTTATGATAGTTCACACCAAAAGAGAGACTAAGGAGCCGCATAGCCAAAATGTTTTAGTCATTCACATCAAACTTAACAGCTTATATTATAAACTCACTTTTGAAACCTACAGAATGAACAAAAAAAATGAGCAACTCGAACATGGGAGATCAAGATGTGCAGAAAGAGGAACTTTTCCAAAAAGTTAATCATTTGATTCTATTCTCCTATATAGATGGGAACAGATGCACTGACTGCATTGGACTTCTACATGGAGAACTTCTGCGTCTTATTATTGGGCAATGACGGGGATGATCGCGCCACCGATGCTAACTTCCCGATGTCCCCAATTACAGATTACCGTCGCCCAGCCATTACTTACTATCAAGCGGCTCAACAACAACAAGGCTGCTAACCGCATCCCCACAGAGTTCTTCAATGAGTGTATAGGGTGCATGCACCAGCTCTTTTGCTGAATTTGGCTAGATGCGAGCATGCCCGATGAAACTACGATATGTGCCACCATACTTCTTCTAATGAATGAACGGCCCTACCGAGCGTAGGGCACTCAGAATGCCTTTAGACCTGCCAAATTCACCATTGACCAGATATTCATAGAATGCCTAATCCTGTAAAAGAACAAGAAATACCAAATCGACACCTAAAATCTCTTTGTTGATTATAAAGCAGCATTTGATAGCGTACATGAAGTATTGTCTAAGTACGGTTTTTCTCTAAGATTGCTACGTTGCAGAATGACGTTGAGCATCATAAGCAGCTTCGTCGAGATAAGAGAGGACCTCTACGAGCCGTGCAAAGACTTCAAGCTAGAGGATTCTGTGACATATTCCATCCATCCAGAAGAGTGTGCCGACAACATTGACACAGTTAAAAGGATGGTTCTCAACAAATGTGCGTATGTACAAGTAAATAGTCACGTAAAATAACCAACGCATCTTGGTTACGATTGAGCTGCATCTTGGCAAGGACCCTGTATATAGTGTATTTTGCGACTATTCAAAAGTTGGTATTGTGAAAGATTTGAAGCTAACAGTCCTGTAGCTCTTAGACAGTGTTTATCAATTCTCAGACGATTCGGTAAAAAAAACCAAAGTTATTTATGATCGAGATTGGTAGTTAAGACGCCCTTAGACACCTCAAAAGCATACATGTTACTCGGCTCCGCGTATCTTAAGTTTTTCAAAAGACGGAGAGAAGAACCTAGTCGTTGCTATAGTAACTTTGATGATAGTCTACAACTCAGAAAATGTATCAAAAGCAGCGTATTAACTTTCCATATCCGTGGCGTTTCCTACATTGGTGAGTCCTTTTTTTACGGGAGTTATCGTGAAGCAGAGAGTAGAATATAGACGCCCAACACTCTATCTAAGATACACTCAACTGCGACGTCGTTTTGTCTTGACTATGACTGCTATATTGAAAAGTAAATGGGAACGATTTAAGGCCCATTGATCTACAATCCTAATACCAACGGGTTTTAACCTTTTTTATTTCTTATTTTTAAGTTGCGACATTTCCCACATAAACTAGGTAATAGATAGGTATAGACGCCAAGTCCGACATTTGCTTAAATTATGCTGCCTGGTAGCACATGACGTATACATAATTACATTTACCGTTATGCATACAAAGTTGCCACCTCCCCCTGACAAATCCCCTACCTAATTGCACTTACACACACATTCAGACACAAAACTATCACTTGTCACCATAGTGAAGCCCGGAGGGCACACAAATTTGTGCTCTGCATCATTTTGCTTTGCCATCTGCAGTAATTTTCATTTCAATTACAGTATCTGTCGCCTAGGCATGTGCAATGCTGCCACTCTGGCAACGCCGACAACACTGGCAACACTCTAGCTAACGGCAATGGCGGTGCCGCCGCTGCAACGGTAAATGTGGCTTTTATTCATTACATAATTACACTTGTGTGTGCATATGTGTGTGTGTGTGTGTGTGTGTGTGTGTGTGCGTGTTTGCCTTGCGGTGGATGACACTGCACCAGCGGGAGTGGGGGCACCGAGTGAGCGGCATAGATGAAGAGAATGCAAGCTGATTATGTGCAATTGTCAAGTTTAGTTTGAAGCGTTGATTTGATTCTTTTCAATATTCAACTTAATGCAATTGCCATAAATTCTTGCACATTTACAGTTAGGCAGCGCAGCCGGCACTTGATTTATGCGCTCCGATGCACCTAGGCAGCACTGCGCCCCAAAGCCAAAGGATACGGATTCTAGTGCTAGAGCTGCCTAAAATAGACAACAAATATAAATGGTCATGGAGTAGGCAACAAATTTTTCAAAAGGTTGGCAAGTGGGCGTGGCACATAGAGACAAGCGTAGTGCTCAGACAGAGACTCAGCTGCACATTTGTGCAAATGGCAGCATGCAGCATGGACGTTTCCGTTTCCGCTTTGGGCTCTGCAGGCGTTGCAATTGTCGCATGACAGTCTGGCTTACAGTGTGCGTGTGTGTTGTGTGTGTCTGTTGTGGGTGTTATAGTCTGTCGCACATGGCGTATACGTTATGCATAACTAATGGCTGCTTATATACTATATTGTTTAATTTATCAAGCATGAATTATTTATGTCAATATGCGTTTGTGTGTGTGCGTGTGTGTGTGTGAGTGTCTGTGTTCCTGTGTCTGTGTGTGTCTAATGAAATAAAGCGGCACATTGCAATAAGTTGAACTGTCGTTATAACTCTCTCTCTCAGTATCTTGCTCGAATTGTCTCTCTAACAAATCAAATTTATAGTCCTACTAAAGGACTTCGCATACTGCTTGCACCGTCTATATAGAGGCAATAGCTGTGTTATAATAAATTGTTGTTCCAACAAAACTGACCAAGTTGTTTTTGTTGCCATTTTGACTTGTTGCAGAGAAGCAATAGGTATAATGAAATTTCAATTTAATTTTATCCAGTTTGCAACCTTTATTGCAGGTGTTAAGTGTTTTAATTTAGATTTATTTCGGTTGATTAATTTATATGACTGTGTGTGCATGCATTTCTATGCTAAAATAACTGTTCAACAGTTCTTGTTATGCCGCAAGTGTTCATTTGTTGCTGTTGTTAATTGCTTGCAAATACCAAACCAACAAAAGTAACAAATTTCAAGTTTGTTTTAAATGGCAAAATGAAAACAACTTCAACTAGAAACACACCAACACACATATGCCCACAAGGTAGACGATACAATAAAACGAAGCATTAAAGAAAAAAAAAATGGAGCTGGAAGGTTGCGCTTAAACGTCTTGACTCACAAATACTCCTTAACACATTGAAGGTTTTAAGATGCATTTTCCACCACCTCAAGGCCAATTTCCACCACCCCCATACCGTACTTTAACTGCTTGTTGAAAATACGAACTCTTGAGCCGCCATAAGACGCCCAATATATGTAAAACATTCAGCTGTGGGTTACCTACAACTTGGTATAATGTGGCGCCATCTAGCGTGCGCAACAACCTTTACATAAGCATGCATGCGGTTTCTACACTCTCCTTGCTAAAACAGCACACAAAAAAAAAAGGTGCAACTTTCTCGCTCTTCTTTGGCTGCTGGTAACACAGCAAACACAAGCAGATTTTCGTAACATGTTTCACATCAAAAACGTGTTAAGCGGACATTTTTTAAATTTTTGTATTATTACAACATACAAGATCGTAAGTCTTTCCTTCTCTTAACAATCGTAACACTTGCCATGGTATTACCTCTGGGTTTAATTGATTCTAATGAACTACATAGTCAAGTTAGATATCCTGTTCTTGATAGAACAATTCGTAACTTTCATACTTTACCTGCAGTGTCGAGAGTAGCACCAAAACAAAGATCGGCCTAGTCACTGAAGACGAAGGTAGTTGTCATTTGCAGAACAAACTTGAGACTGTAACGGCCGGTACCGACTTATTTTCCAAGTTAGCTAGGCAAGTTTCCAAGGTAACTAGGTGAGTTGCTTGACGACAGGCTGACGTACAAGCACAGCCTCCCGCAAGCCATTAATGCACTGACTGATGCATCAGCAGTCTGGGCATCTGCAATGGCGGTTGCGTCCTATAGCCGCGATTGCGATTCAGTATATAGAAGAAGTGTTCTTTGCCAAGCCATACGAACTTCTACTTGACCCGACAATTGACGGAAAATGGGTGGTTTAACCCCTGCTTGAATCGGTTTGAACATAGATCCGTTTTTCACACTCTGTGCAGAACATGTCTTTGCTGTCTGTCTAACCTAGTCTTTGGAAGGCTATTCAGAGTCACACGCTTGATGGATATCCTACTTAGTTCGCAAAACAACTGGATTGCTATTAGCAACATAGCAGCAGAGATGCACATCCTAATGTGTTGGTCGAATAGTGGCTAAAGAGTAAAGAGTTTGCTTGGATCGAAAATAGATGAGCGAAAGAGGCTATGTACTCCTACTTAACTTTCGAATATAGGGTATGAATAACAAAGAATAAACCTACGCCACAATGTCTGCTTACCATGATCTGCATGGTAGACTTGGTCTGGGCCAAGACAGAAGCCAACACTAACGAGTTGAAAGTATCATTCATTCGTGCAACATACACACACTCACACACATTTATACTCACATACTCGCACCTGGAGCATATGCACATAGCTGCACACACACATTCACACTCACCCACACACACAGGAGAGCTCACTTTTTGCCATATTGTGAGTATAGATAACATGTCTATTCAGACGAAAACTGATATGACGACAACAGCAGCTGTAAAAAACAACAACAAAAACAAGAGTTGCAAGCAAGAAGAAGACAAAGTTGACTACAAGGCAACATTTTGTATGCTTGTGTTTGTGGTTCAGTCCCAAGTAAGAATAAGAATAACGCGGAAGTTAAGCAGAACAAAAAAAACTGTTGCATACCGAAAGGGGTTCTTATATCTGCCACTGCCACAAAGCGCACTTATCGCTGTTGCAAAAGTTTTTGCCACTTTCGGGACTTCGGCAAACGACTTGTTGTCAGCATGCCAAACTTTATAGTCAGTCACAAAAATGTGCGCTTTAAAGATGCGCCATTAAATTAAGCGCAATCAAAGGGAGTCCGAAAGAGCCAGGGATAGATTGAGGGAGAGAGATAGTGACAGCGTCAACGAACTTTTTCAGACAAATATAAAACGAGCGCTTGACGCACTGACAATCGCTGGAAATATTTACAAAATTTTTAATTACAAAGCTAAATTTATTTTACCCATACTCAATGCACACAGCAAATGGCGCAGCGATAACACGGCGTATGCGTAACTTTTGAGTACAACAATTAGCAAACGCTCAACGCACCAGGGTTGCCTAATTAATGCTGTCAAGCAGTAAACAAAGAGCAATGGCAATACCATACAATACTGTGCAGTACAAATGCAATGCAATCATTGTCATTTACATTACCGTTAGTTAGTTACCTGTGTAACGGTGGTTGAGGATGGTTTATGGGAGCGAAGTCAAGCCGGTATGCGCGCAAATTCACGAGTTTTAATGTAAATGTTAATGCGAGAAAACTCAAATTTTTAAATTATATTTTAGTTTACTGACTTGGATTCAAAGCTATATCATTGAGATGATTGGAACATCGGTATCCTCTATCCTCGACTCACTCTCCTTCTGTCGCATCTAAGGCCAGGAATACTATACCATTTCTTTACCTATTAGTTCTTTAAGAAATTGCGTATATGCCGCTTTATCTGAGCTCGGTATAACTTTAAAATTGGTGCGACTTTGCAGAATGACATTGAACAACACACGTCAAAAAGGTAGGAACGTTCCTGAACATTCTGAAACCGAGCGAGGCTTGAGACAAGGCGATACCATTTCCTGTGACCTCTTCAACTTATATTGGAGAGTGTGTTTCGAAAGGTCGTGTTACATCGGAACAGGACTATATTCTTTTAGAGCTGTTCGCTTACGTATGTTAGATGATAGATGGTAATACTAAGCATTTACTTAGCGTCTAGTGCAAGAGAATCTTCCCGAGTGGGTCTTTCGAGTAGAGAGTCGCCGCGGTTGGGCTTTTAGGTTTATGTTGAAAATTATATTGGATGTTGTCTAGGATTTCGTCTACCTTGGCAGTATCGCCACAATGAAGTGCGGTGAGTGGTGTCAGTTTGAAGGTCAAGCAGAGAATTAATGTTTCCGATATATGCTACTCTCATCAAAGTAGGCAAATGAATAGTAGAGACAATTCTCGCTAGCACTCAGTAAGACAATCATACTTCCCGTTTTGCTTTATGGCACTGAAGCATATGAGCTCTATGAGCTCTACGACGACATTGAAATAGTCACGCGAATGAACACCCAGCGGCTGCGCTGGCTAGGAGCTACTGCGAGAAGGCTCTGCAGGGATATGCCTTGTCTCCGTTGGAACGACCATAACATCTTCCTTTGTATCACAGCTTGGAAAAAGTGGGTGCAAAGCAGAGGCGTCTGTAGGAGTGCTCTACATACGGCCGCAACCTGGTAAAGGATTATTTTGGCCAGTTTAGAAGAATGCTATTTTAGGTAATGTAGGTAGGGATCGCAATCTTTCTCTTAGTCTATTAAGTATTCCAATAGATTTTGCTCTATTTCAAGGAGAGAAGGAGGATCAAGAATCCACCTTATTCTTGCCTCTTTCAACTTCCGACGTGTATTTACTTCTTCTACTTCTTTGGTTTTCATGCAGTACGTCGTTTTTCCTTGTTAATTGGTTGTATAATTACACAGTTACCTCAAAACATCGTAATTTTCAAATTATAATATCGCTCCTGCATAAACATGCTGTATGTGTGTGTGTGTTTAGTGTATTCAGACAATAGCAGCAGTCATTTTGTTGTCCGTTGGCTATGGAAATTTCAACTTGTGGCTGCCATTGCAAGCAGACAGTTGGCAACAACGACAACAACAAAAACAACAACAAGAGCGACAAACTAAAACGACAATATATAACAACAACAACAACAACAAGAAACACAACTACAACAATGATAAAGCCGCCTTTTAGCTGTTGGCATTTTCACTTTACCTGTTTTGTTGTGTTTGTAAATTTGTTTAGTTTGTTTTTGTTGCTGCATTTGAGTGGCTCACATATATTTTAAGGTTCAACTAACTTGGCCTTAAAATAATGCAACCAAAATGCTTTTAGCCAATGTCTGTCTGAGTCATTGTTTAAGCCAGCAATTCCCAGGAGCTAGGCAAAAGCCATTTAACTTTTAATCCATCAGTCGGCGTCAACATTTGCCGCCACATTGTCGAAGTCAATGAGAAAAATGGGTTTTAACGCGTCTACTTTTACAATATTTGAAAGGAATCGAGTTGGAAATGAGCGAGGACAGACAGACAACAACAACCCGTCGATGAGTGAAAGCATTTCATTACATTTTACATTTAATACAAATGAATTTGTATCCCCGGAGACAATGGCGCGACGGGGTCCCTGTCGCCGTTCTCCGGACCTCCCAGTTCTCATTGTCGTTCTTGCTGTTGTCTAAAATGTTATAAATCTGCGCGTAATTGTATAAAATTTCTGCCAAAGTGAATTCTCAACGTACTTTTTTGGTGTGGCATTTTTGGCATTTGTTTATGCATTTTTTGGTTGTTTTTAAAAGTAAATTGGATTATAATTTATCTTAATTGGCAAAAGGCAAATGTAACTGATGCAAACTTTGTGTTTGCTCTTGGGTGAATATACAGACTTGTTGTAGCTGGCGGTTTCGAAATGGTGACTTGCAAATACTCTTAAAAACAATTTATTTACCCATTTAGCCATTGAAAAGGCGAGGGCACAATCAGAGAGGCAGAAAAACAGACAACAAGATGGACATAGAGATATAGTGAACTAGAGACATATAGATTTGGAGACATAGAGACATGGAGACATAGGGTCAAAAAGCCATAGAGATATAGAGAAATAAGACCTAGGGACAAAGATACATGGAGATATGGAGATATTGAGACATGGAAACTTAGAGACATATAAAACTAGAGACATAAAGTCTTCGAGACATAGAGATATGAAGTCATAGGGACATAGAGAACTAGAGACATACAGATATACGGGGCATAAGGGACATGGAGACATGGAAACATGGAGACACAGAGACATTGAAACATAGAGACATATAGGTACAGAGCCATAAGGGACATGGGGTCATGGAGACATACAAACAGAGACATGGAGGCAGAGGGGCATAGAGACATTACTTAACTTAACCGGCCATAACAACGCGTAACCGGGTTACGGCCTGAAGTGCAGGCGCCTCTGCTGTGCGCACACCTTCTCCAAGCGAAATACAAAGGTAGTTAGTATGATCTTTACCAGGTCGTTCCAAAGGAGACATGGCCTGTCCTTTCGCCTCTTTCTTTTAAGGACATGACCTAGCCAGCGGAGCCGCTGGATGTTAATTCCCGTGACTATGTCAATGTCGTCATTTCATCGAATGCGATAATCGTTGCTAATGAGGTAAGGGTCAAAGATTTTACGGACTACTTTCCGTTCAAACACTCCAAGGTTATTTCCATCAGGCTGCGTCATCATACATGTTTCAGCAACATTTAGCAAAATGGGGAGTGTTCTCTAATACTAATTTGCTTACTGTCACCAAGGTAACATCTATTGGTAAGAGTGATTCTCCGCTTGATCTCCGTGCAAATTTACTGCTAAGCACTTTAACTGTTCATCGAATCCATATAAGTAATCGGTTTTTCGAAATAAAGAAATTTTGTTAAAAAATTTGATGCAGGCAGTTGGGACGGTGCCCGACAGTGGAATACCCTGTATCCATTTTATTCATTAAAATCAAATTTCTGTGAACATTTTTGTATCGATGCGCAGAGGGGTATGGGCTTAATAACGGTAGCCGTACAACGAGGGTAGGGAGCTGATTCGGAAAAAGGTCAACTTTATTTGGTTCATACTCCTAACTTGAGCCTACTTACCAAATTCGGTTAGCATAAATGTTAATCTTAACATTTCTAGAACAAGTAAAATGCTGTTGCAGTTTATAGGAGTAGATCCCTACTCAGACTGCCATATAATTACCTATAACTTTTAGAGTTCTTATTCGATCTTTATAATTTTGCATAATTTCGATTCAATAGCTTTCATGGTGTGGGTGCAGGCCCCGAAAATCTATCACGGGGGAAGGGAATGTGATATCGGCATAATTCAACAAACTTGATCTGGTAGAAAATTGCGCTTCGTTTGGTGACAACAATTTTTCTCTGCCCCGAGAAAGGTGTGATAACTGGTATTATTGGTCATTGCACCTCTTTCTGGCTGTTACATATATTGCACAAATCTATAATATCCTTTTACACTTTGTGTACAGGGTATAAATATGGCTGAGAATTCTGGATTTGTCATTCTCTTAAACTAACTGATATATTCTCTATTTTATTTTATTAAAGGCAACAATTTTGTTTCGAGTGAATAGACATAACGTAAAACATACGTACTGCATAGATGACTTCTCTTTAACTGGTTGTATTCCTACAATGTCCAAGGTATACTCGGAAAGCGTATCAAAATGTAAAATTAGCCACAAAATTACGTAGCTTTGATGTCGCTTTCATTAGTCTAATTGTAACTGTTGGATGTGTGCAGACGTGTGGACACACATATATTCCACGGGCCCTATTCCGGCAGCCATGTCCCGTACCCCAAATGCGAGCGTTATCCCCGATGATTGGCTTTACCTTGTGCGCAAGGAGAAAAGGTTTCTTCGCATATCGGACACAAAAGGAGGCAGCAAACGATGCGTGACAGTGTTAAATTGTGGCATTGTGCCTAGCTCAATGGGATTCTTGCCGATGTGTGTGTGTGTGCGTGTGTGAGTGTGTGTGTGTGTGTGTGTGCCTGTTTGGCTTTTAATTAGAGGTACCTTCCTCACACACACTCTCACGCTCACCTTTCAACTTTAGCCACACATATTAACATATAAACGGCAACTAAAATCCTTGTCAGTTTCTGGGTTTGTTTCCGCATTTGTATTTCTAACTGTATCTCGAGTCCTTTAGCTGCTGCCAGGTGCGCACAAATGTCTCTAAAGCCTTTGACTTTGCGTGTGTGTGAGTATGCATGAGTGAGTGTGCGTGAGTGAGTGTGCGTGAGTGAGTGTGCGTGAACGACCAAAGTTGGCCGCAATTAGGCGACTATGTTAGTCACGGAGCATGGCCCAGTCAGAGGGCGCCTCTTGTTATTGCGCCACTTACAGTTTGGCTGCCTTTTACGCCCATCTCAGCAACCATGCCCACTAAAAGCACAAACGAACCAAAGACAAATGACAAGGCACAAACTTATGCAACATATACGCACTGATTGTTGTTGTTGCTGGCTTTATTTTGGTTTAGTTTACATTGGTAGCAAGCCAAATTGGCATTTGCTTTATTTGTATATGAAAATATATAACTCATACGCCCTGTTTCTAACTTAATTGAAAAGCGCAATGTGGCTCAGCCAAGCGCAGCTATCATCAAATTGGAATCTATCCAAATCAATTAAAAATTGAACATATGTGCCGTATCAGGTCATGACCCCAGCCATAACCCACACAGCGCCCTCATTGTGTCCTTGGCCTGCTTGTCCTTGTTGTTTACAAAATTTATGCACCCTCGAAATAATTTTTGCCAATTTCAACAAATGCAGGGGCTTGTTTTTTTTTGCCGCTGTTGTTTTTTTTCTGTTGCTCTTCTTGTATCTGTGCAGCCCTTGTGTTTTTTTTCCGGCTGGCAACTTTATGTGCACGTTTGTTTATGTATTGTGGTCGGTACTCTAAAGGGTGTTTTTTTCAAAAACAATAAAAAAAAAGTCATAAGTTATATCCAGAGCTGTCAAAATTATATCCCTCACGTCCTAAGCCATATCTTAGAACATCGTTTCATAAAGAATACACCCAGCTTTGCAATAACTTGGACATAACATTTTGACGACAGTATAATGATGCAATTTTTCGTCAAACCCTCTACATTTTACTACACTTCTCCTTCGAACACCCAACAAAACAAAATTTTAATTTAAAACGTACCTCATCGTTGTCCTACAGTGTCTAGCGGCTCTAGTTTAGATGGATCAGATGCCTCATCATATAACTCGTTAAGATCATCATTTTAAATACGTCACAAGTGTGCACTTGTGCTCTGAAAGATCAAATCTATAGCCTAGCAGGAAATAGATTCAGCTTTGCCAGTGATACCTGACGACGCATATCCGATGATGTCATCGCCGCAATAGAGCGTGCATCCAGATAAGAAGACATTAGGCTACACACAACTACGACACAACACAGTTCACGGAGGTAAGAGCAGCAGCGGTTCAGGCGAGTCATTCGCAGCATGAATTCCGTTGATTCTTGGATCCCCTGAAGTAGTGCAAGCCATCTTTTAAGTCACGGCTGCTTTAGAATCTCCCTCTGCCGATTTAGAATCGGTTCATGCTCCGAATGTTTCCTTTGAGATGTGTTAGCTCGAGCGCCAAAGAAGAAACGACAAAAAAGCGGTAAACCACAAGAAAATCCCATACAATTTTAAAAAGGTCTTACTATAATAATGGCAAGGAATCGAGTTGCACAAGTTGTATCAAGAGAGAAGAATGCCAATTGCGAGCGATGTACGCTCAAAATGTTGATGTAGCTTAGACCCCGCCACACTACTAGGTTGGCGAAGAAAATTCATAAAGTTCAAGTTTGGAAGTATATTGTCCCATTTGACCAGACTCTGTATTTTCCTCCTCCGCTTCTCCTACCAATAGAATGTTCAAGCCCGCAGAGCTGATGTAACTCATACTCATAGAAATCTTAAAGGATTAGAACATAAGATTCAAGTTAAAGTAAAAGAAATCAACTGTTTTCCAGTTCCTCAATCTTTAACACAGAAAAAAGGAGTCTAAAAAACAGCACCCTATAATTTTAACCTTTTTTACACTTCAATTTTAGGTCCACTCAAAAGCTGCTCAAAAGAACATGAAATGGGCATAAGGAACATTAAAGCCAGCTTAATTTAGCCATTTTAAGGCATTGTCAAAGTTACAACTGCCATTTAAATATGTTATTCTAATCTAAGCAAATATGTTTGCATATGTTTATGTTTGTGCTTTTATATGAACGTGAGTGAATGAGTGTTGGAAAAGTTTGCACAATAAATTCCACGAGCCGCCATTAAAAATTACAAAATGGTGACAGTCACGTTTTTACTTTGCTTCCTTGACAGCCAAATGGCAACTGTACAAGTGTGTGTGTGTGTGTGTGTTTGTGTGTGTGTGTTTGTGTGTGTGTGTTGGTATTCGTGTGTGTGTGTGTGCTTCAACTTATAGGCTATTGATTTTGCTACGTTTGTATTTAGGTGTGACTGTGTGTGCATGTGTGTGTGCTTGTGTGGGTGCAAACAAATATTTACAATTACATATCGATATTTATCAGTAAAAAAAATATATTTGGAGTACGTAAAATAATTGTTTGCATTTGCTTTACGCTTGTACGGCAAATCTCTAGCTGGATATATCCGTAATATCTCGAAAAATAAATTCTATGAAGGCGCGTGAGCAATTTCAATGTAAATTATTTAGATTTACATTTCGGTTGCGCCCAAGTGAAAAAACACATGGTGAATTGATTGCTTTTACGGCTCATTTTGCCGGGCGGAGGCGCAGCTCAATGGAGCAGCGCGTCATTTGCAGTTTGTTGTTGTTGTTGTGACTGCTCGTTAAGACATTTGCTACAGCGATTGCAATATCAGCTGACAGTTGTGGCAGCAGGTTGGGAGTGGTTCCAGGAGGTGGTGGTACAGGTGCAGTGCTAGCGGCTGTCATAGATAGGGATAGCAGTTTATATTTATGTCGCGGCATTTACCTGCCTGAAGAGAGTATTTACCATTGCTGTTTCCTGTCGCCGTTATAGTACCTGTCGTCCTGCCTGCCGTCGCCGCACAATGGGCAAATTTGTGTTCGCTACGGTTGAAAATTTGTGTAGTTACCATAAAGATGTTTCACTTCAGTACGCAAAGTGTTACGTGTCTCTTAGTATATACTACAGGAATAGTCGTTTTGGGCACAGTTGAGCGATAGTTAGATAGCAGTGGTGCGCTGCTCACGTTCTGATATGGACTGCCACCATTGAGCTCCTTTTGCGACAGTTGCGCTAGAGTCCGTTTCGGGCACTGACAAAAAGGCAAGTGGAGAGTTGATGTAAGACAAGTGATGTTTTCATTCTGAAACCACTTAAAAACTGAATGACACCGATGCACTCTCATCTTACTATATAGAATTTGGCAACATATTTAGCTAGATCAAATTTTTGTGTATTAAAATATATATATTATTCGCACGTGACATTGCGTACGTGACACATTTTTACATTATTGTTCACTTAAGGTAGAGGTAGAGATAAAGAGGATAGAAAGATAGTACCAATATCCGCAGCTGTACTGAGTATGAGGAAGAGAGAGAGAGAGAGAAAAATAAGGAAGAGGAATAGGAATTGGGAACGGAAAGGGGAATGGTAAGATTTAATTCATCTAATGAATTTTTTTCATTTTAATAACAAAGCACTTCTGGAGCTTTCGGTTAAATAAAATGGCTTTAACGATTAGAAAAATTTGACGTAATTTTCAGCTCGAACAATGCTACAGGCTTTTGAAAATAACATAGTCACCGAAACGGCACATTACAAAAGATAGTAAAAAGTATTTAAAATTGTTCCAAACATATTGCGCTATGATTTGTTGCAACTTAAGTTATATTTCCACGAAGAAATTTCCAGAAACTTTTTTTGAATGTGTATACTTTTTTTTGACTCAGCCAAACTTATTAACCAAACTTTCCCGACAAAGCGTCTTTGTGAAAAGAAAAGTTTAGTTTCCAGTCTAAATTTTATAAGAATCAGACAAAAGGGCCTAACCACTTATACTATTTGGGACTCATAACCAATATAATAGGTAAGCCAAGATTCGAGTAAAGACATACATAATCTCATAATTAAGGCGAAAACTACCATTAAAATACAAAAAAATATGAGATTTACAAATAAATTTTTTTGGTGTCAATGAAGTATCGCAGCACCAAAAACTGATCCAAAATGTTATACTAGAAAAGAGTCCTTGAATTTTGTTTAAGATCAATAGACTCAGTATTTTTCTCTTAATTCAAAACGGGCAAAAAGAAACAAAAAATTTTGGTCCACCCAAAATAACATCTAAATGCATTTTATTTCATATATTCCACCTTTTAGCAAATCGATACCATACAACTTTAGTACAACCATGAAGTAATGTCGTTGATAGTAAGGGTGGACCAAAAACAATTTTTTTTTCTCTTGTTTTAAGATACTCTCATCAAAAGCTCTCAAAAAGAGCATAGGGTAGCCAAGCCAACTTTTTTCTCGATCCAAACTAAACTCCGTTTTAGGAGTGAAAAATGCATGAAAAATGAAATGAAAAATGAATAAAATATATCTTTGCTATAACCATAAAGTAGTTTCGTAAATCGTTAGGTTGGACCAAAAACTTATTTTGTTTTGTTTTGAGATACTCTCAAAAAAAACCTCTAAATCTCTATAACGCTTAAAAACTCAAAAGCAATCTTATGCTCTCACATATGACTTGAAAACTTCATTGCTGCAATTATTGATGTTTTTAAGCTTACTTTTGAACATTTGGCCCATTCCGTGCCGGCTCCATTGCAGTCAATGTTGTGTCTATTTGCTTCCCTGATAAGTGTCATTCTCGGGTGTGTGTGAATTTCTGTGGTCGCTCAGCTGACGTAGCTGTAATGAGTCGCGCTATGCGCCTTTATGAATGTTTGGGTTGGTGTGTGTGCGTGTTTGGATGTGTGTGCGTGTGTGAGTGAGTGAACCATAAATTGATTTACCTTTCTTTGTTGGCGCACGCTCACTCGATTTAATCGCACCTTTTGACGCCTTGTTATCGCCGTTGTTTGCTGGCCAGCGCAAATGAGTTAACGCTGCAGCGACCGGGGTTAGGGGTGTCAGTGCCCTTACGCCGTGGGAGGGTTGCATCTAATTCGTTTAGCAACGCCGTGGGTGCGGTCCTTCATGCAAACAAACAGGGATAAAGGTGTTCATGCTCATTCAGCGGCACGGCAGGGCGTATTGCGTGCAAATCGCCATTTATTGCAACGCGCTGTAAACACTTTTTTTCAAGCAACCCAACCGAACTTGCCACTCGACGTTGCTACATGCCGCGGCTACACTTTGTAGTTTAATTTCAATTGCAAAACACACGCACACCGCCGTCTGTCTAACTGTATATGTGTTGGAGTGTGTGTGTGTGTGTGTGTGTGTGTGTGTGTGTGTGTGTGTAGGCACATCAAATTAGTTTACATGTTCTTTTCGTGCGGTTGCGCCCCAAAAACTATGCAATGCTTTGCCCCTGCACACGCCCCAATGTGGCACGCTCCGGCTGGCTATGAGCGAGTGAGCTTGCTCACAAAAATGATTTAATGGCCGTAATGTTAGTTGAATGGTTAATTCACTTACTTTTATGACCAGCCGGAGCCGCTATGTTGCTGAACCGAAGCCAACCCCCCAAAGCTGCTGACCCTCTGGGGACTCATCGTCGGTACATATGTTATACTATGGGCAATCCGGCACAGAGTTAGACCTGCTGGTCTCATGTGTAATTATTGTTTAGATTTTATGTTTATGTTGTACTGTTTTGGGGGCGTCTTTAATGCGTTGCTAACGTAGCGTATGAGTAATGTTTGAAAAAAAAAAAGTAGTCTTTACTTCTATCGCAGTTCATAGTTTTTGTTTTTGCGCTTTTAATTAGCGCTGAAAGCTTTGTGTTTTGTCACGGGAAACCATCAATCTCTGGAGCCCGAGCCACGCCTCTTTCGAATGTTCATTTGCTATGTGTCTGCGTCTTGAAGTGCGGCCCATTTTCTTATTTTTCTTAGTCCCAACACGTGACCACTTTTTGTTTAGAATTAACACTCTAAATTTACACATGTGAAACTTATATGATTATTTTTTTTTCGTTTTCTTGGCAATAAAAAACTTTTTCATTAAGTTAGGGGGGAAAAAACAGAAACTTGGCCGAAATGCTTTACCACAAGCGACATATTTCGGGCCGCTTATGTTTACAGTCGTGTGGGAAAAATGCGTTCCAAATTCCTATGCGTATCTTATGAAAAACATTTCACGTCAAAGTCAGTCAACAAAAGTGACAATTGACAATACATAAGGGTGTGTGTGGGTGTGTGTGGGTTTGTGTTGCCTGTGTGTATGTGTGAGTTTGGGAGTGTGTTGTTGATGCGAATGTGACCAACGCGACGTGCATGACAAATCAACTTTCAGAAGACAAACACACTACAATCTTGCTTATATGTAAGTGTGTGTGTGTGTGTGTGTGTGGGCATAGTACATAAATATTAAGCTCGTATTTACTTATTTATGTACATATTCGGTGCTGTTTAAGAAATGATTTAAGTATGCGAAGTTTGCCTAAATTTAGTTAATGATAAAAGATAAAAAATGCTCCATACTTTTAGGAGACGCATAAAAATATCTGAATTCGTGCTATAAACTCGACGTGCGCAGGGAAAGTAGCTCAAATGAAGTGTTTAGAAGAGAGCAGGAGTAGCGATATACAATATTGTTGCTATGCCAACTTGGAAGACGTATAATATTCAGATTTGGGGCACTGCTTCTAGATGCCACATATATTGACTGCAAATAGTGCGGAACCAGGCACTTAGGACAGTTGCCAAGGACATGTGATACTTAAGAAACGGGAACATTTACAACAACCTTGTCATCTTTTTTGTAAAACATTCTAAAGATATCAAGTAGCCATTACACAGACCGCCTACAAATCTGTCCTACCCGCAGGCCGATGGTTTTGCTCTGCCGGCATCTAAAAAACTTCCTCCAGAAGCCCGGCAGGAGAAGATGAAACAAATGAGCCACATTATCGAAGCAACAGTTTTTAAAGACAGTTGCAATGGTGAGCAAGTTTTAATACCATCCCCATGATTTCGACTAAAATGCCATTTGTCCTTAGATGCTTGCAAGGCTGAAATCCACGGTGGCACGGATCTCTATTATTTATCATATCATATTAAAGAAGAACAACAATAGCTCGGAATGAGAGAGTCTTAAATCCAAAAGTGTGAAGTTGGCCTATTCGTTTTTAAAGTTTTAGTTACTGCAAAAGCGAATTGTGTTAAGGACAAGGCTAAAACTCCCCCAATTGATTGTCAAAAGCATTAGCTTGCTCTGCCTCAGAAATTATGGTAAAAAACCGTACTCTGAAGAGAAATGGGCATTAAACTCACAGATATTTTTGAGCTCAGCTATTGAAAGATGTCTTCACGATTTTTAAACGTCTAAGCCCCCGTCATGTTCAGTCAACGTCCACCCTAATGTGACGTCACAACTGACAAATAACAAAAAAAATTTAATATATGCCTATTATAGTGTATTAATTATTTGTATACCCTGTAGAGAATGGGATTTAATAAATAAGGGAACAACACAATTTTTTGTGTAGCACCTAGAAGTAATTGAGTTGGATCACAAAGAGTGTATAACACTTTAAATGCAAATTTTTCCTAAGTTGTTCTATCCATAAGACACGTCTGCACTCTACAAATGCACAAGTCTGATTTTGGATCGAGCAAGCAAAAGAACTTTATGTCTTGATCGAGAAGCGACAGAATGGCTGGAGGAGTTGAGGAGCAGCTCAGGATCTTGTTGCGATCCAACACGACCAAGAATATGGAAAGGGGAGATGGCATCTTAATGCGTGGCGTCAATCATGTATGGCCGTGCCCACGCTATGTAATGCAAGAGAAGACTAAGAGAAGCTTATGGTAAAACCATGCGATCGAAGATGCCAAAGATCTAAACCATGCTTTGACTATGGGAGCTTTGAACGAGTAAGGTGATGTTTTATAGTTTTCTCCATCCAACGTGTTTTGCTTTCTCCTGAATTATTCCGTCATGTACCGTCAGGGCTAAAGAACTGTACTGAACAGTATTTCATGCACTACGACTAGTGGCAGAACGACTGTTTGACCTTTAAAGAAGAAGCTTCATTACACGTTTCCATTTCGTAGTTAAAACTTATTTTTACGTGTATATAAATATCCCGGAGCTTTTTAAGGAAACAGCCTGGCAGCAATAAACCGTGCATGTTGCTAGACAAGAACTCTTTAATTTTATCATTGAGCGCCAGTTATCCGTCGTGACGTGGCGAATGTCAGGTGGGATCAGTTTAACAAAATGCTTAGCAACACAGCTATGGCAACTTTGGCAACCTATCCGTATATTTTTTTGCTATGGAGATCCTAACTCTGCCCAGGGGCACGCTACGCTGAACCAAATCCATAAGTCCACCCTCACTACTTTGACCCAAACCCTTCAACACAATAGATTAAAGGAACACTTTCAACCAGTTTTTCAAATTACTATATTACTGTCAGGATGACTTTCAGTCATATTGAGGCCATAAACGGCTATCGATTTTTGATTACTAGCTAACGGCAATTGCTTGTAAACAGTTTTGAAAATCGTAATGGGTGCAGTTTTCAGGATATATGTATTCAGCTTCGGTTTCTAAACAAGCTTCTAACTTTTCGTTTTGCAATTACAGTCTTATTTTCTGGTCTTCATAAAAACCAAATAAACTGCAAGCGTGCAATTGACAGCGCTAATACAGTCATAAAATATGAATTTCTGAGAAGATTTCAAAATTGTCATCTTGTTTTCAGTAGCATTGATTGCCATTCACCGTTTCGATGGGAATTTCTTTTATTGCAATATTTGTAAGTCAAAATACAAGCTCATATAGCTTTTATTGGACGCAATTTACATGCCCCACCAAGACAATGCTGCTTCTTATTGAATTTTAAACAGCTGCCACAGCAAAAGTGTCACAGTTGTGAGAGTCAGAGAGTGACGGAGACGAGGAGTGAGTGAGTGAGTGAGTGAGGGAGTGAGTGTGGGAGTGAGTTTGGGAGTATGTGTACTTGCGACAGCTGCGAGAAATGGTTGCAATATAAAAGTGCTAAGAAAATTGAGAAATAATGCAAATATTATTGACTGCACGCATGGTAAATTATTGTTCGACATATATGTATACCTAATTGACAAGCCGCAACATGAGACATTTGCAACACTTGCAACATTTGGCACATTAGACGGATGCGGCCAATTAGCATATGGAAAAGGCTGGGAGCATCCGTTTCTGGCGCCGCTTCAAATTAATTACACCGTTGCACACACATATACACACAAAAACACTTGCAATTAGACAAATGCGGCACATGTGTCAGTTTTTCAATTGAGCAGAGTCTCCACACAGAGATACACACACATTTACATAGACCATAAACAATGACAGAGAGAAAACTTTGTTGTCTGTTGTCTGAGCTGCGTCTAGGATTGGGTTAGGAGTTGCGTCTGGGTTCGGGGCTTGTTTCAACATTTGCGACATCCGCTGCAGACTTGCGGCTTGCTAACCAAAACAAGCGCCAGTTGCAGCAGTTGTACGAAAACTTCAGTCTTCTGGAAACCGGAAGGGTTCCTTTTCCCAGCTAACACACAAATGAAATTGAATTATTTACCGTTCAACAAGTTTGCAAGGTTGCTTCATAATAAATGTGTGTGTGTATGTGTAAGCGGCAACTTATTAGAGCAGAGAAAGTAAAACGGTTATACCTTGGGGTAAAGTAACACCAAAACAACAACAATAAACTGAAAGCCATTTGTGCCAAACAAACAATTAATGCCATAATAATGATTTTATGTATTTCATATAGTCGACTATAACATAATTTGAATTGGGAAAAATAGACCGAAAGCACACACAGACATATACCCACATAAGTAAAAACAATCACTGAGAGAAATAGTTGAGGTGTTGCGGCTCAAACTATGAACAAACACTGCCTTAACTTATTGTTAAGCTTATCTATATATATATATATATATATATATATATACAATTTTTCCGGAAATTTGGCAAATTCGGTAAAATCGATTACGAAAAGCCGAGAATTCGAAAACTTTGTGTCAGTAATCGCCCTATATTATATATATAAATGAAAATTTCAGCTATTCCATTAAGTTTATTGAAAACATTCACTGTTCCTAATAGTTTTCAGTGCAATTGCGAATACATAATATTGATCCGAGGCAGATAAGCCTAATTCTTTGATATTGCTATCTTAGTTCTTGAGAATCATTATGCCGATGTTTTCATCAGGTTTATATTACTTTTTGCTAGAATTTCTGCTATTCAACAACGATAAACAACGATTATTTATGTATGTGTTGTAAAACATCGCTTAAAATGATGTGAACCACGGGATACTAGGGATGTCGATGTTGCGAATTTCGTGATTCAACTTGCAATTCTGAACAATTATCTTCATTGAAATTAGTGTATTGTGTTGTTGGTTCGCCTTGAATTCGTCAGTCAACAAAAATGCGTGGAATTTGGCAAGTTAGTTTTCACCTTTTTTATTTATGCGCAAGATAAATGTAGATCGTAGACTATCACAAAACATTGTTTGGAAGTGACATGCCCTCTTTTCATTCCGTGGGTATAAAACAATAATTTTGGGCGGTTTTCCAATAACTCGGATTTTGAATGTATTTTTTTTTTGTTAGTTCGTCTCAATACAGAGGTCAGAAGGTTTATTGAAGTAGAAGTGAAGGGGGGAAAGAAAATGAATGCGAGGAAGCAGTCAAAGTGGAAGGTATAGGGAAAGGGAAAGTGTAAAGCCAAGACATGAGGAAGAGGAGAAGAACGCGACTTAGCTTGCGAAGCGAGCAGGTGGCGGAGCCACGTAGTTTACATATAAAATGTACACTAAGAGTAACACCCGTTTTTAAATTCAAATACATGTTACTAAGGGTTCCTTTAATTGCTTAATTAATTTTTTAGGTAATCAAGATCAAAATTTGTATAGGCTTTTAAAGAAGCTATTCCCAAAAAGATTTGTTAATTTCATTAAGTAATTAGTCTTTGAAAATTACTAGCCAATTTCAGGCTTAAAGCAATGGTTTAAAACTTCGACATCTCAAAATTAAAACTCTTTACACGCTCACAAAATTTTGCAAATTCTAGATTAGACTCATATGCGTATAGAAATTATCAGCGAACACTAAGCAAAATACTTTTCATCATGATAACGCATCAAAAAGTCGTAGCGGAGACTCGTTTTCGAAGTCTAAATCTTGATAACTATTGCCATTACTAGCGCTACTTTGGACTCAGTAGGCAGTTAAGTAGTGTGTAGTATTTGACCCAATATGAAGAAACAGAAACACTTACCAAATGTGACCTTGAAAGTGTTGAAGCGTAAATTTCTGCGTTGACTGTTCAAATCCTAGATTTCGCATTAATCACAAGCCTTTTGAGCTTTATGCCGAATTGGGCATAGCTAAACGAAAAAAGGATCAAAAAGCTCTGTTGGAATCCAAGTAATCTGCTGGTCAAAAGAAAATATTTCATGAGCAGAACTTGTTTCCAGATGACCTTAGGAACTTTTGACTGTCCAACAAAAGTCAAGTATTTCAGCACTTTAGTTTTTCTCAGTGTACATTTAACTTAGTAAAAATACAAGTATTAGTGAGCTGCATGCTCTGCCAAGCATGGCAACGGTAAAATCCAAAGACCTTTGTTAAGCTTTCATGAGAAGAGAACCAAAAACACATAACACGAAAATTAATTAATCAACTTGATATGTGCACCGTGTGGTCAGGACTCTGGAAATCAATAAGCCAAGAAACCAAAGCATTTAGCAATAAAACAAATATGCAGCCATGTCCATGACCATCGACACTGTGTCTGTGTAAGTGTGAGTGTGTGTGTGTGTTGAATCAGTAGCTCGGTTTGGGAAGCACTGCGGTCATAGCTAGTTGTTTGGCTTAAATGGCAACGATAAATGATTCGATGAATGTACGAAATACTTTGTCGACAGCTTACCAACACCCACACATGCACTCCCACTCACACACTCACTCACACACACACACACACACGCACAGAATTGACCACATAGTGTATACAAAATTTGCCTGTTAATGAGTCATTGATGCGCGTATGCGATAAAAGTTCCGGCATGGATGCCCGAAAGTCATAGTCGGAGCCAAAAATCGGAGCTGGAGCTTGTCTGGCTGCCATGCCTGGAGACATGCCAACAGTACACACACGCACACAAAACACTGACTCACACACACACACACACACACATAGAAACGATGAGCAATGCATGTTTTCATTTTAATTGGTTTTTCTTGTACCAACTCAATGTCTGATCGGATGTGAATATTTTTGGTAGACTTTTTTAGTATTTTTGCTTGATGGGCAAACACAGCAAGAAATTAAGAGCAAAAGTTTGTAGCCCTGCAAAAAACAATAACGTGAAAGACCGCAAAAAAATACAATACGATTTGCTCTGCATTTCACAAAAACGGTGAAATCAATCGGTTTTAACAGATTTTTCAGAATAAATGCTGAAATAAGCACATTCTGTATTTATTTCAGGCTGAATAAGACGCAAGTAACAGGTGAAACTATCCAGTATCTATATATATATATAAAGAGAAAAATAATTTGTGAAAATTAGCAAACAACAAGCACATTTTCATCAGACTGCCTCATAACTCATGATTCAGCGCCATAAAACAAAACGGGCAGGCTGATTTTCTTATAGAGAGTTAGTTTCGTCTGGATAGAGCGGTCTCTACCGCTCATTTGTCTACTGAGAACAAAGTAATATCTATTGGCATGAGTGATTCCCCGCTTGATCGCTATGCTGACATTGTGTGCCATCATTGTGATGGTAGTTCCAAAGTAGACGCAATTCTTGACAACGTCAAACACGAAAAAAACATATACTTTGTCTCAGTCTCATTCACAAAGTAGTCCAACATAGAAAATTTTTAAAAGGCTCTGATAACAGCTCTTTTAGGAAGCAACTGAACTCTTAATAATCCCGTTCTGATGCACTCTGAACTTTTTCAACAGACGGAAGAAAGCGCAGCCTTGTCTGATGATTCGAGAGCTCATCACTATCTCGACGAAGCTATTTTCCAATTTTGTAGGCATGCCGAATCTGAATAGAGTACCTTTATAATCAACAAACAGATGATGGATGTCGATTTGGTATTCATCGATTTTTTCTAGAATTTGGCGTATTGTAAATAACTGGTCAATGGTGGACTTATTTAGTTCAGTCTCTTACACAGCACGCTGAATAAGGCATTATATGCGATTCAAAGAAGGCCAATAAAACGCCAGTCGATGTATACCGGTGGGTCACGCCTGGAGCCACTTGATAGCAACATTTTTTTTGGCTTAGCGAAGATATACATATATGATTGGGGACCTCGGGCAGCTAACTTGGGAAACGGCATTATTTCCATCATCACCCGATTATAAACCGGCGAAATGATCTTCATAAGTTTAGAGCAACCTTTGCATCTGTTTCCTGATTTCCCAGCACATCTTAATTGAAGGCATCAGCGGTACTATTTAGAACAACGTCCTGTTCATGCACAATGCTTTTTCTACCAGATCATGTGTTCTACTTTTCTATTTTAGCTTTTCCCGAAAGCATTCTGTCACTGATCGCGGAGCAGCCGTCTGCAGGATACTTCACTACACTGATAGCTATTGAATGTTGGCACTTATAGAGATAGCTAAAATATTAAAGATTTAGATTAAAAACAATACAACTTTTGTGCTCGAGTCTTGAATCGCAACAGATCTATTCCAAATCGGTATACTTAAACAAAATCAATATTATCACATGATATTTCTAAGAAGTAGACCCTCTAGCATATGCTCAGGCCAAAATATAATATAACCATCAAGATTACCACAAAATAGTGGCGCTGGCGAAATGATGGTTCGTAAAAGAGACGCTGGCTTGGGTGTTGAGTCACATGACGCATCAGTTCCTTGTGTAGCGGCATGACGCGGGGCAGTGGTTTCCGAGAATACATCAAAAATCCGGTAATATACATGGCCGCTTGAGGCAGAACAGCGGGCTCGTCGATGCAGCCCCTAGCCGACACTTTGCCATAATGAGCAGATATCGCTATGCATCTTCTATATGGAGAAGGCGGACCGTTGGCCGGGTTTAGCGGCACAATCGTGTTGTAGCCGATGAGAGACTGACAATAAGCGCACCTGGGTGCCTTGGGAAACCGATTCTTGACCCAATTTTCTATGCATTCAGCACAAAAAAAGTGTCCACAAAAGCAAACAAGTGGAGTGAGCGCTGTGCCCATGCAAATCATGCACATATACGGGATATTTCCATTTCCGTTCGCTGATGGTTGGTCATCCATTCTGTCATCGAATGGGTAGCCCCCATGGTGCAGAAAATTCATTTCTCTAATAGTGATTCGAATTATAGCTAAAATTTTTTGTTTTCAGTTTTACTAAATGTTTTGTAACTTAGTTTCTATTTACTACTTCCAAGGCCGGTTTGAGTTTTTCAAAAAGGCCATCTAGATTTTTTGAAAAAGTACATGCTAATAGCTTTATACTTCGTTAACTTCATATCACACCTATATTAAAGTAGTATTTAAGTAGTTAATTTCGATTTTCCAAAGATAATTTTAAATCCAAGATGCTTAGCTTACTTCAGATAATCTTCGTTTTTTTGACTACCCATAACAAACCATTATTGAGTTCTGGCTTCTAAGCGCCTGTATTTCGCGCAGGCCTTCTCCAATCCGTGAGACACATCTTAGACTCTTTCTCCTAGCTTCTTATCCATCGGAACTGCTGAATGTTAATTCGCTTGACTATGTCAATGTCGTCGCAGAGCAGATAGAGTTAGCTGTTCCGTCGGTTGCGGTAGTCGTTAGCAACACGTAAAAGACCAAAGATCTAACGTAGCACTTTCTACTCAAACACTCCAAGGTAATTTTCATCAGAATCTTATAGAGTGTAAGTTTTGTATGGCGGGAGTGGTCTCTACTACTTATTTGCCTACTGAGACCAAAGTAACATATACTGATAAGATTGAATCTCCGCTAGAACTCCATACTGTCATCCTTCTTCATTGCGTATAGATTTCGACATCATTCTGAGCGGCCAACCGCGGCGCCCTATACTCGAAGAACGCATATACTTTGCCTTGCTCTCATTTACAACCAGACCCACTCTGACAGATTGTCTTTCAAGAGCCGCAAAGACTCTGATAACTGCTCGCTTTGTCCGATATATTTTTATCATCTCTTTTAGTTCAAGAATGTCCCCTTCCGATGTACTACGGCTTTTCGCAACGCATTCTCCATCGCAAAGTTGAAGAGGTTACTCGGCATTAAAGGTTTCGGAGAAATTCTTTCCTACCTTGACGGAGCCTCGTGTGCTGCTCAATGTTATTCTGCATAATGGAACCAATTTTGCCGGGCTTTCAAATGCTGCTTATTTATAATCGACAAAGAGATGGTTTGGTTTCTTCTATAAACTGCAATCAAATATCTTGTTTTGTTATATATATATCAATATAAAGCTTGAGCCAACCAAAAGAGGCTTGTAGACCCATGTGAACCCGATAAATAAAACCATGTAACCATTTTGCCGAAAAGTAAGTCTAAGCGAATCAACGACTAAAGCTAGTCAAAATTATGCGATTGTCTGTATTTTCTATCAAATCAGAATAAGAAACTTTTTCATAGGCGAACCCCGGAACAGCTCTCATTTATTTGAATAGAAATTGGGCAAAAACGTTTGCAACTGAATAAATAACAAATTTATAGAAAAATGCTGTAGCTGATTAGCCTTATGACAAATGTGACTCAACTGGCTACGTGTTGGCCATTTGGCATGAGATATTGGAGACCACATTCAGCACATAGCTAACCCACACACACAAAAGTATATATATATATATATATATATATATACTGTATAATATACAGAGAACTACAATTTCTGTGGTTGACCTTTGATTAGCAACAATAAAAGTGTTGATTGCTGCGGCCAGCAGCACTGCCCGCTCTTGATTAACTTACATTTTAGGTTAGGTTTAAATTCGGTCTATTATGTAGATTAGTGTTATAAATTTTTGATTGAAAATCGACGCACAAACACACACAATCATTGCAATCATGGAAACTAACAATGGCTGGTTGCCATTAACCTGGCCGGGACTGATTGAGTCCGTGCATTGTGTACTTGATGGACAATAAAGTTGGCTTTTTATAGTGTAAAGTACACTGGCCGTAACTCTTAAAAGTCTCCCTTTTTTTATATGTGAGATTTAACGATTGATTTGACTATCTATTGTTTGGCTTTCATTTGCATTTTCATGTGATTTGTGTGAAAAACTACTTACTTCTAAGCGAAGGGGCACATATTGTGGCAAAGCTGGCTGCTCCCAAAAGCATGCAACTTATTTTTTTTTCAATGCAAATGAAAGAGATTTATGTTAAACTTTTTGACTCACAAACTTGAACAAAGGCCAGTTCTTTGTTAAAATATGGTACAGTAGAAGCTCATAAATCAGAACAGCAAAAAATCAGATTTTTTAACATTGTTCATTTGTAATATAAGAATACATTGCATTGTTTTTAGCCAGTTAAGTAAAAAACACTTGTTGTAAACAAAACTTCAAGGCGTAATCGTAACCGTACCCATTATCTAAAACAACCGTTTTGATTTTGAAACCGTAACCGAAATTGGTTTATTTAGAAAAACCGATAACCGTGAACCGTTCTCATTTTTCCGAAATAAACGAATTGAAAGTGATATATTTATACCGGTACAGTTTTGGTTTTTTTCTTTGCAAGCATACATATTTTACCGTCATTCTGTCAAGCATTTTCATCTACGTCGCACAGTGGGGCCATCTGAATTCTTATCAGCAACATTCATAAGGAGTAAAGATATTTGCAAATTTTAAAATGCTTGTTACAGAAATGTGTATAGGGTCCGCATAATAATTGCGCTGATGGTGTGAAACACTAGACAACATAATCTGTTTCTCGCTCCCACTTCATTTTATTTGTTGTTCTCTTTTGGCACTGTCTTTGTCAAAGCGGATGAAAGTAATAGAGTGGAATCGTTGGACGTTACATTGAGTCGACTTATTGAAAAGCGACCATTCCCATGTGCTTTTTTTCTCAATTTTGGGCTACGAGTAAGTCGGTCTAACAGAGACAGCAACACAAGCAACATCACACGTACACTGTGCTTCAGCAAAAGCTTAACCGCTATAATTGGTAAGCCGAAACAAGTATCGGTGAATGGAATAGAAACCGATATTATTGAAAAAAGAAGGAGTACCGTTACTACCGTATCCAAAATAAGATTCGGTTTGAATCCCTGGTTGTAAGTGCAGTGTGATAAAATAGAAGAGTTCTCATTTCAAGAGTCTTTCAACTTTCCTATTGTTTTACCTTAAAATATGTTCAACTTCTTGGCATATTGAGTATACAAAATTCTTAAAAGTGTAACATATCAGCTAGACTTTATAAACTTAAGAAACTGTACCGGATATGTGCATTTTCAACTTTGACCGAACTGACAACAGACTGATGTGCTTCAGTAGAATACAATGTTCTTGATTTTTTCTCTGTTTCCACGCGACAAATATTTACTGTACCTGTGGCTGACTTTAATACCAACTCTCTACGCAAATTTTTTACGCTCCAATTTCCAGCGAAAAAAGAAAATTATTTAACTTGCATTTGAAACATTTTCGGGCGCTTTTGCATATGTCCGATATTAGTGTTCATTTGTCAAATGTCAGAAGCAAACGCAAATATCAAATACATTTCCATAATTGCAAGTCAACAAGTGGGCGTTGCTTGTGTGGGGCGTGGTCGTCGGCTAATGCATCAATAACCGTCGGCAATGTTAGTCATCAAAAGCTAAACCAAACCAAGTGAGAGAGAGATAGAGAGAGACCGGTGTAGGAACAGGCCCAACTCATCACCAAACAAGTGCTGGCAAATGCCTAGCAGTACATGGGGGTTCCCAAACATTGTAGTCGTGTCCAGAATTTTTGTTGGTAACGGTAATGGTAACGGTATCGTTTGTTTGTGTCCGTGTTGATTTCGTTGGCATTGAAGCTGTTCCGAAAATGGCGTCCAAAGTGTTTCGCATGAATTATTCGCATGCTGCCAATTTGCGGCGTTTCATTCAAATTGAAAATGATTTACTCTCTCCGCTCACACACAATGTCCATCGACAACACTCTCACACAAAATGTTCATTTATTTTAGTTGTACGTTCGAGTTTTCGTTTATCACTTTGGTTGCCACACAGCTTTTTTTCATGCTGCATATATTTTTGCTTTACCTTCTGGCTAACCTTGCGTATGGGTAATGTGTATTTAATGACAGCTCAAATCTCTGCCAATTTTCACTGCTGCTGTGCTGTTTTTTTCACACATACAAGTAAATATACAAAAGTCTTTATTTTTTCTATATGACAGGCAATGAAAGGCTCGAAATATGGTCAGCAAATGCGTTTAAAAGCCACAAAAGTCTATAAAGAACGAAAACATAGCTCAAAGGGTATAAACTTTCCTCGGACAAATTTTGCTTATTCGATTTGTGGCGCTACACTGAGCAACACGAAATTGGTTTCAATTCAAAAGAAAGAAATTCCGCATCATAATTGCACTTTCCCTTTCAAAGTCTCTATTACAGGGTCCGGTGGACTTAATTTACAATCTTAGTAGTATTATAACAATACTGTTATATGAGCAATAAACAATCCTACGAAGGCTGTGCAATAAACTTAAATTAAACTTTTATATTTCTCAAAAAAAATGTAAAATGTTGCACTCCTTCCATTAATACACAATATTTATAAACTTATCTGTTGCTAAAAAATTTGCAATTATTATTGTGCATAAATTCCACTTCTTTGGAACAATGTCTCGTAACTTCACAAAAATGCTCAACCCACATGTTGCGATCAGCCAGGAACTGCAATGCCACATAGATTTCTATGGAGCGTATAAACGTCAGCTGTCCAAAGTGAAGCGTCAACTAAAAAAACTGCGAGAGAAGCACGATAGAGAGCAGTATGCATTGGTGAAGTCCATTTCCGAGGATAGGTTTCGACTGGTCCCAAAGGATCACGAGATGTTGAAACGTACTGTGGACTTTCTGGAACGCAAAGTATACGAGAAATATGAACGCAAAATCTTTTTAGAAGCTGATATTCGCAAGCAAAAGGCTCTTATATTAAGAATTATAGCTACAAGAAATGCGGCGGCAAATGCCTAAGCACCATATTGAATGTATGCTCTTTAAAATCGTTAATAAACATTAATACATTTTAACACTATAGTACTTCTAGCAGCCATTTTCATCATCTTGAAACAATTTTTAGGGATATGACACTGATCATTTGCTCTGCGTTTAGCGATCCAGCGCCAACAAAGTGTTTCACTTGATTTCCGCTTCAGTGTTCTTTTGCAAATGCTTTTTTTCAGTATGGAACAAAAATTTGATTTAGTGCAATGTCGTTTGGGTGTTTAAGAGCGAACATTCCTAAAAATATGTTATAAACAGTTTTCTTCTGTTCCAAACCGATTTTTATACTTGGTCTTTCGATAAACCCCTAAACCCCCCTTTTCTTTACGTTTCCAGAGAGAAAACAGTCGTAGGGGCAAATCTGGTGGAAGCGCCAAATGCAGTAATTTTTGCTTCAAATCAATGTTGAATCTGTCCGACCAATATGCATGAAATTTGCCGTGGGTCGTTTCAACCTTTTCAGTTGAACATCGCCAAACACTCTTCCGAAGTGAGTTAAACCTCTTTTTTTTCTGATGGAGCAAAAACTTTCATGGGTTTTGATGATAGGTTTTTCAAACAGTTACATCTCAAGGTAGTGCAGCGCTGTGTGAGATATAATAGTAAGCGAAAGAAGCTGCAAGAAGAGGGAACGGGAGGTAGCTAAACAAAATCTCTACGGACATTATAGCTTTAAAATTAGCACTAACCATACTGTTCTGTGAAGGTTTAAGGAACATTTTTGTGCACTGCTCAGTGACGACCAGAGTTAAAATGAAAATCATTAACTGTTGAGCTTAAGTAGGTCTTACAAAAGACCAGCAAGACAGAAAGGAGAAACACGATCCTGCTTCTAAAATGTAACAATGCAGCTGAATTGGATGGCTTACTTGCCGAGTTCCCGAAGCGGATCCAGATGCAGCGGCCTGCATTTAGTTTGCGCTGTTTGGTAGAATGAAACCTTTCCCAGGGAATTGGGATACCCAAGAAAGGCATTCTTAAGAACGGCAATAACTGACGTGGTATCACCGTTAGGTCCGCTTTCCCAATGCAGATGAAAACTTTTATATTCGAGAGCATAAAGTCCAGGATGAATCAAGATGGACCAAGCAGGATGCTGTAGTGAACGATCATGTTATACCTTGCGAATCGTCCTTGATCAATCGTCGGAGTACCAATTACCGATTTTACTCGTGTTCGTCGGCTTTCATTCACGTTAATCGTGTTTGCATATGCAGATCGCATGCTATGAGACTCATCCACTATGCATTTGAAGTGCGACAAGAAGAAATACTGTCACAAACTCTGTTCTTACTTGCTATAAATGCTGTAATGTCTGCCACAGTGGACCCCTTTTGTTAAGCTAAGCCATTTGGACTACGCTGATGATGTCTGTTTCATGTCATTAAGCATTAGCGTCCTTAACCAAATGGGGAAGATTCTCTCGGAATCTATGGCATCTTCAAGCTGAAGTACGCACCATGGGCAGATGTGCAGACATCAACCTCAAAAGGAATTACCAACATAGGGATATAGCTATATTACCAAATATTCAGGCTGCAATAAAAGCGGTTGCAGGAACTAGAATAAATTCCAAGCGGATTAGTGAAACCCGAGCCAAGCTGTATCTTCTAGGAGGAAACAACGAACTAACACTTCGGTGGGTCCCCAGCCATTCCTGGTAATGAGCTAGCGGGCAAACTGGCAAGAGACGGTGCTACAAATCACCTGATAGGACCAGAGCCTTTTTTTGGCATTGGAAGACACACAGTTAAACAGCTACGCAGAGAGTAAGAAAGACTGAAGAGAACTATGGAATGGATGAACACACCAGGCGAAACAGCTCCTTATCTCCTAAAATTCAAATAGGTTCAAGAAGATAGTACAAATAAGCAAAAACAACCTCAGAATTCTGACTGGACACAGCAGACGGAAACGACACTTAGGCAAGCTGGGTATCACCAGTTCTAACAGCTGCAGGCATTGGGATCAAGGGGAGGAGTCGTCGCGAGCCGAATGAGAAGCACTGGCAAGAAGAAGATTGAACCTCCTAGGCGGGCATAGACTCTCGATGCCTGTAGTAGATCAATTAGAACAATCCCAAATAGTGAGATACTTATCAGAGATAGGAATATTGGGAGAGCTTTAAGCTATATAGTGAAGCAGTGCTTCCAATAGAACACTCAAGGTGTTGATAGTTCAAAATCCAAGATCAGCTGTTGAGATGGAAGCTCAGTCCCAAAATGTGCGATCGAGGACACAACTGAGGTATCGGCTGACAAATGTGATAGATGGAACGACTTGGTTGTCGCCCTGTGCCACGAGATGAGTTTGAGTGTTGCTGCCGATAGCAGCTACCACAATAGAAGAAGATCTCGGAGACTAATTAAGGTCCCGATTTTCTTGAACTTATTGACTGACCTAATGACTGCTTGTGACTGAATCATAATCGTCTATACACTAAACAACTGTTGTTTCGAATTGACTTGACCAAGAAACAGAATGTTTTAGCTGCGAGTGTTTTGACTAGTCGTACCTTTGAAGAAACTATCATTAATAGACAACTTCTCGTGAAGGATGCGAATTTAATGTGTTGCAATTACCTTAAATGTTTCCAGCGCAGCAAGCTATAAGTTATTTTTTTTTTCTCAGTGTACATGCAAGAGGAATGTACAATAAACTCATTTGAGTTTTGTTTTTGAAATTTTCAGCTTTTGCTGCCCTTCGCTTTTCCATTTCACGGCCAGTTGCGCGTTTCAGCCAAAAGTCCCGGCTTGCATTCAGCTCTGACCCCCAATGACGGTGGAGTAGTACCCCAATAATGGGCTACTCTCATCACACACACACACACACATGCACACTAACTGGCTTTTCGTTTGCATTTTTGTTGGCACTGCGTTCTTTCATGGCTATTCATGAGTTTCCATTTCATTTTCGCTTATTGCTTACATTTTACGTTTTACGTTTGTTGCCGCTTTACCGTTTTTCTAATTTCGTGCGGATTTCTCTTTCAAAATAAAATAGTTTTGGTTGCATTTAACCCTTTCTCGTCAGATAACTTATGTGTGTGTGTGTGTGTGAGTGTGGGAGCGAACACACAGTGTGTGGCGTGTCTGATATCTTTTTATGTAAAATAAAAGCTTTGCTCAAATTGAAAAACTTTTCCAATATGTACTTTTCTCTTTCTTTCTCTAGCTCCCTTTATATATATTTTTTTATTGTTTCATTTTGAGCTGCCAACTAAGCAGCAAGGAGTCAAAGATGAGCCAAACCAGGCATTTATGATTTCCCCAAGTACTCACACACACTCACACACACACACACACACACACTCACACTCACACGTGCAGCTGCATTGCTTTGTGTGTCAAGTTGGCAATGCACCTAGGGCTACATTTTCTAGGTATTACTTGCATACCAAATACAAATATGGAAATTTTTGCTTTGAGTGCAAAGCTTTTTAAATTAAAAATCAAAATTGCATGCACAAAACATATTTCAATTGCCAACTTCTAAAGTGTCTAGCTATAAAATAGCTAAGCTTCTATATGGCACTTCGGATTGCATGATGGGAATTCGAAAATGCATCAATTGCAAATTGCAGAAATTCAAGAGTGAATCAAAGTTTGCGGTACAAATATCTTAGTCATTAAAAGTTTAATCGAAGAAAAAAAAAAATTTGTACGAAAATGCAATCGTTTCCAAACAATGCTTTTTTAGTGTTAGAGTTTCTGCACAATAAGTATTATGCAATTTTTCTCAACGAGGAGAGACATACTAAATAAAAAAATAAAAAAAAAATTAATAAATAAAGATTGAGAGCAAAAATAAAACTTTTTTCCGAGCTCGTTCTCTCTTTAAACAAAATAACTATTTTTAGTTTCCCATGACGACAGCGCGATGCCTCACTATTCCAGCAGTGTTGCTGTCCCTTTCGCACCCACACAGTCGAAAATGTCCTTTTCGTTTTGTTCTTTACTCTAAGAACCAGTTTTCTTTCTGTACGATTATCAATTGTACGGTGATGGATGAAAGAGGAAGGACGTCATGCTATTGCTTGTTAGACATTTGTAAGTTTTCATACAAACGTAAGTTTGGCAAGAATATCCTGTGATCCCTTTTCATCTTCCACCAAACCATCGAAGTGTTGATACTACGGGCTATGCACAACCAAAACCGCTCGGCTTCAATCACTAGGTTTTAGTAAAGGATCAATAGATACAACTTTTGCAGGAGTTAGTCCACAAGAAGCAACAGAGAATGGGAGCCAGGATTCCCCTTGGGGACATGCTCGCTCACCCTCCATTGTGACCTTGCTTATGACACCTTTCATAGCAGCATCAGAGAGCATGCGTCGAGTCCATATGCATAAGGTTTCATCGATGCCATGTCTCTCAGCTGCGGAATACATCAAGTCAAAATAAAATTTTTCGAGGTGATAAAATGTTCACCTAATTCCTTACAACTTTCGCGGTTTTCTAACGATTTTAAGGCGCTTGCCTTATATGAGCTTATACAAAATACTTTTTATTGACAGATACGGCTAGGCTGTATTTTCTCAAGCTAAGGACGACGAGGATGATTCGCTCAATCAATTTTCGTTAACTGGCCATGGAAGTCTTTCGCAGAGAGAGCATACTCTTTTGGAGATATATTCTCCAAGGATCTTGCAAATTTATGGTGGGTATATGCAAACTATCCCTAGTCGGAGGATGAAGAAAAGGAGGAGGCAGGGTGCGGAAGAGAATGGGAAGGGGAACGGAAAGGGACGTGGGAAGGGAAACAGGAAGGGGACGGTTACGGGAAGTGTAATGTAAAGATGAAAAGGAGATGAAGATGAACTACTTTGAAAGGGGCATGGAGGTGGGCGAGGGGAGCCCCATTATTATCTATACTAATATTATAAATTCAAAAATAAATCTGTCTGCGTGTCTATCCCTGTGTCTGTCTGTTTCCTGCTCAACCAATTGTTTTACATTTTGGTGTAGATAGGACCTCGAAATAAAAAATAGGCTGTTTTTTGTGGCAACAACCTTGAAATAAGTTTGCCGGGTTTGCTATAATCTATATATATATATATAAATGAATCCAAAATTCTGTATATGGTTGAAGTTTGGATTTAGAGTTTCGTTTTAATCGACAAAAAATCGGAAAAATACAAACAATTACATAAAATCGCAGCCTACTTTTGTAAAATGTTCACTTAGTGAGGAAACGCCTATAAATAGGAACGAGAAGGGTAAAGGAGGAGGAAGAAGAAGAAGAGAAAAAGGAAGAAAGAGTAGAAGAAAAAGAAAAAGTGGAAAAGAAGAAGAAGAGAAAGGAAAGCGAGAACGAGATGAGGAATATGCCTCTACCTGGAGAGGACCACAGTGGTTAGCGAGTAGAGCGCCCTAGTATTATCTATTTTGATGTCTTTTTAGAAAAATATACCTAACAATATATATGTTGTCATCATTCCAAATTTCCTCCATCAAAATTGCGCGAATCTTTCGAAAAAAGCAGCATTCGAAATGCCTGATATTATTAAAAAGTTCGCGTAAGGAGCATTAAAAAAAGTTAGTGCCTTTTGTGCGCTTTAACATTTTGGTCACACTTGGGTCGCCATCTTTGCGCAAAAGTTTTTTTTTCGCTAATTACCCCAAAGTGTTCGTGAAATAAAAGGCTTAAAAATGATTTTGCGGCAATCAAAACTGACACTTGCCAGATGGAATTCGGCCTTTAGGAGTTTGGCAGTTGGCATCTTGGACTTAGGCAGCCAAATTACCGAAATTAATGAAAAAGACAAAACAAAGACGACAGCAAAATTAAGGGAAATAAAATTAATGCCTGGAAATTCAAACGGACCAACACAATTTGGGTTTACTTCTATTTGTTTTTTTTGTGTTTTTTTTTTGCATTTTACTTTGGCAAACCCTTTAAGCGGTTTTCGCGCGCAATTTGAGCCACATTAAGCAACTTAATTACTCGACGGACTAAAGACCAACATTTAATTTTATTTTTCTTACCACTCAGTGGAAGAGAAGACCACAGAAAAGAAGACAGACCTTCCACGCATAAAGCACAAATATTGCATTTTCTTCTGACACGTACATGTGACAGCTGCAAACAATTGACATTTGAATTAAAAGATTTTTTCACGGAGCTTTATGAGTGTCAGGGCTGTAAAGCACTCGGTTCTTTAAGCAGATTCAGCTTGGCGTTACAAGCGAACTAAGGATTCATGAACTGGTTCATAGGCTGAACTGTTAATGCTTTAATAGCTGCGCTTAAGTTTGTTCGGAATTCACATTTATCGAGACGATTGGTAAGATTTTCGGAACTCTTTAAACGCTTTTTATAAGAACTGACAAGTACATATGGATGTAAAGGTTGTTCCGGGTTCCAAGTTAAACTTAATTGTGTGGTGACGTTTGTTCTTCCATCTAAGTTTAGCATATGACATAACCAGCATTGGAAAGATTGACAATCGAAGTATGTGTTCGAGTGATTAAAGTCTATTATAAAAAATGGGCGTCCAAACAAAAATGCCCTTCGTGTACTTCTTGATTTTGTTGGTTTGCATAATCGTCCATTTCCATCTCAATGTCTTTGTTATTAAGCAGAATTGTGCCATATGAACTGATGAAAATCCACGAATGCGTTTCCGTGCGATGATTGGATTGGATGCTATTGATAGAGAAGATATGTGGGTTCAACAGGATTGAGACAACTTTTACACAGCTAATAAAACTATGGCTTTAAATGGGAGATTCACAGGTCGCATAATTTCGCGAAACAGCGATTTCCCACCTAGATTTAACGCCTTTAGATATCTCTCTTTAGGTCTATCTGAAAAGCAAAGTCTATGCCAATAACAATTATAGTACTAAAGAAGATTGAGGAGCAGCTATGCCACAATGTCATCAAAAAGTTGACCAACAAACCTAACTTAGCGGATTGGGTTTGCGGTATCAATCTCCCTGAAGATCAGTTTATGTAGAAAGAAATCACCAAGCCGTTCCCACAATTGGCCAAACAAATGACAAACAAAAGACTGCTTTGGTAGGTTGGTAAGGAATCTCAATTGAATCCACGAATTGCCAAAAGAAGGAACTGCTTTTGGACTGATTCAAGATGAAATTAAAAAGCATTTGGTTCATTGAACTCCTTAGCCCAGCATTTAATAAAATAAAGTGCAATGGGGTTTTTTTTACAATTAAAGATATATGAAGATTAAAACCCAACTTAGAATCGCACAAAACACTCAAATTAGAAACCGTAAGGATGTGTTCAAAAGGTCGTGACTCTTAAGGACATAAACATTCGGCTAAGAAGATTGAGAACAAATGAGTACATCATCCTTTAGAGAGAAGAATGAGAAGAAAAACTTTAAACGTGAAACAAAGTATCACATCGTCTTCATAAAAGAAGAAAAAGTGAAAAACACAGGATTAAGATTCAGAGTGGAAAAACCCATATTACAAATTTGTAGTTCTCTGTTCTCTGGGCGTGACAAAACAGACACAGTTTCAAGAATAGCCAGATCCCTATCTCCAGTTAAGAGCAAGTTGCCCATAAAATCAGATAGGACTGATATAAGAGTAGATTCAAGCTCAGAAAAGGTAAGATAGCACTCTCAGGTGTAACTATTGGTTTCGCAAAAAAATAATATATAAATTTGGACAGCAAAAAAAAAAATAATTTTTTTTGGAAGTGTCTCAAAATATCGAAATCGACGATTCGGAATACTGAAATTTATCCGCTCAAGTAGAAATGGAGTCAATGCCTCCAGCAATAAGTTTTGCAAGAAATTGTATTTCCTGCCACATTTTTCAGTGCATCAAAAGCTCAACGCCCTTTTCCATACACTAAACAAAATCTTTCATTTCTTCTGAATTTTATTAATGAAATGCTATTCAATTAAAACAACGAAACACTTGTCATTGAAGTTTATGGTTTACTCTAATCTAAAGATACTTTAATAACTGAACAATAAATCTCATAGATACTTAATCAAAATAATCTTATTGATGCAGAAATAAATTATCTTGAAAAACACTTCATCTTCGCACGGTCTAGTCATATCATCTCTTCTAGAGCATATTAACTATAGAACCTTTTTATAAAATTTGTACGAAAAATATTTGTACTTGCAGTAAAAGTGGATCGAATGTTCGGCTAATACTCACTATTTGCCAATTTTTTGCCATATCAATAGAATACATTAAGCAGAAGAAGAATAGAATACATTACATTTGTTTCGGCAGCGCTTCAGCTTCCTAATCGAATATCGTTTCAGCTTAACTCCAACTCTCATCCTCCTATTCACCTGTAAGCAGCGAATACTGTGCCCCCCATGTAAGTAGTTAGGTTTTGACTTTTTTCAACATTTCCTGCTCCATCGCACATTACCAAGGAGCTAGTTACTGATCACCACCATCCACATTGAAAAGTACTTATTCACCAAAAACCACTAGAAACCTGCTTCAACTGGTTCAGTTCCAGAGTGACTTGCAGTCCTCGTTAAATTTAATGCACAATCAAAAGAAATACATGTATATAAAGATAAATCTCGCTGCGACAGTAAATGACGTTGCTGAGTCTCTCTCAATCTCTCTCAACTACCATTATTTAATGTATGACCGCGTATAAATAACAGTTTCATGCCACAAATGGTGGAATGTGTCACTTAATTTCAAGCTGACAGTTCCTATAAGCGAACATCCCGAGATGATGAACTGAAGGCAAGTTTATCATAGAGCAAGCCGGAAGTAAGCAGTAACAAAACGTATCCTTAAACATATTGCTAGACAATATGCAAAATACCAAAAACCCACACATTCACGCTATAGAAATACACAAACACAGACATGCATAAACATGTTCTTGCATGTCTAGCTGGAAGCTTACCCTTTTTTGTATATTTTATAGCTGTCATATGTACAACAATTGACAGCAATGTTCGCCTATCTTAATTTCATGTCACAAATAAAATTGACACTCTATATATGACCATGTGTGTGTGGGTTGTTGGGAAATGTGAAACTGCCGCACACAATGAGACAAAGGACAGCAATGACATATAGATAAAGGGCACAATTAAAACAAGAATAAAGATTAAAGGTTACAGCTAACAGATAGAGACAGACGGCCAGCTTTGTGTCTAGTTTATATCGGGCTCTTGTGTATGCAACACTTTTGCCTATCAAAATGCTAATGCCACGCACACATGCCACAAGCAGCGCTCCAAGGCTTTACTTTACATTGGCGTCATCGTGCAGCTGTGTCGTCCTTGCAACAAGCTGCGCTACGCAATACACCTGCAGCTGAACGACCTTGAGCAAGTTGTCAACTCGTACACCCTAGAGCCAGCCATGCAACAGTATATAGTAGTATAGCATTTCGGGCCAATCCGGCAACAGTTAAGCGCTCTTGCCATAAACACACAATCGCATACAGAGCTCATTAGCTGCATGTTGCACATTCCATTTGTATCTAAATGCCACTTTTGTTATCAGCCAAACATCCGCATTAATTGTGCGCTGGCCAAAGCCGCAGTTGCATTATCGCATTACACAAAAGCAGTAAGCCTTGCCTCACCCTGCCCCATGTCCTGCCCCGCCCAGCACTGCGCTGCGTTATCAACAATTCGACAATAATAACGCGCTCTCTTCAGCTCACTAGCTCGACCTCTCTCTCTCTCTCTCTCTTTGCACCTTACATTCAGCTAGTTATTCAGCGCATGCAATGCTCACAGTTCGAAAAGGACCCACGCCTGCGCATTGACTGCTGGCGCCCTCTATGCACTCTTAAATTTACAAAGCTTGCTTTAAGAGAGCGGTTTTTTGAAAGTCTATGACGCTGATACTACATGCAGCTCTTAAGTGTTTACTCTTTTGAAACTAACACAATCATGATTGTTCGGGGACAAATGTGCGGATGGTAACCCTTTATGGAAAGAAGATAACAACCTCAGATAATAGTTTCATTCTATTTCAAATGCTAGAGTAACAATTAAGCTGTTTTGCTTAAAAACAATATTGCCAATATATATTTTGAGAAAAACCAATGATAACCGCATAGTTATCCATTTGTTCGCCTGATTCCTCAGCAGGAGTAATTTGAAAACCTTTTAGCATTTCATAGCCCAGACATTGGCTTAGCAAGCATATCATCATAGCTGGGCATCTCATCTACCATCCTTGAAACCATGTTTATCGAGAAATGGTAGTTACCTACACTACCTTTTGGCAAGATCTCTCTCTCTCTCTCTGAACTTTTATATGACTTGGAACGACGTTTTGAGATGAGAGTTCCAATTCAGGTAGTTGTTGCAAGATACTTGATCTCCTCAATAATCTTAAAACTGAATTGGACTTAAGTTCAATTTATAAAGCCTTATATTCTGCGATAAAGTTAAAAAAATAACCATCGCAGCAGCTCATTTCCTACGATCACGATATACATGGTTTTACGGCTAAATTTTATATTTTGAGAGCTATCGGTGTATGCAGTTTACCTTCGTAACACACGCGACTGACCACCGTTACCCCTGTAAAGGACAGCTGTATAAAAAGAATTTCTGCTTCGGAAGAAAGTAGTTGTTTACGGAAAGAACAGACGACGACATTCAAGCTGGGAGACAAGGGCACAACTAGGGATAGGAGTGGGCCTCATTGGAGCCTACTCGTGGTAGATTCTGCTTAAGCTGTTCCTTTAAATTTTATTTATCAATAGTTGAAAGAAGCAAGAATAAACGCGATATTTAGATATTTTCGCTTTCGTGCTTCATGCTTTCCGTGCTTTTAAGGTTAGACGTCCAAAACTCCATTTTGAGGCCTGAACCCGTCGTATCTTTTTCGAGTCCCAAAAAACACGACACGCGCCAAGCACTGGTTTGAAGTCGTCAGTCAACGACCCTACGAAAAATATTTCCGCAACTGCCATATCGAAATCATTTTTGTTTGGTCATGACTTCTTTCATGGCATGGATCGAGGCCTATCTAAACCTCTGCTGGTCTTAAGGTCGCAGCACCCGGTTTTAAAACACAAACCACGCCGAGCCATATCTCTACCCACACTTAGGTGTCAAACCACCGATACTCCCCGAAGGGGCCAGCCCCAAAATAAGGACAGAACAAGTTCTGTGGGCTTCTGACCGCCTGGGGTACCAGAATAAAAGCGTCAGGCGTCGCACCATCAAATGGCACTGCCTATTTAAACTCCAAACAGTTTCTGACTGGTGACCAATATTTGAACATAGTTGTCGGATTAGAATGTTGACTAGTGCAAAAGCTCTAGCCGAGTGGTTGTGGGACAATCTTTCCCAGCTCAGTGAAGGCAAGCCACCCAAGTAGACCAATGTCAATAAAAACTATGACCTTGACATTAATTCTAGTCGCAATACAGCTGCTCGCATCAATTCTGGTACTACTTCGACCTCGTGCCTCTAGAGCTTTTCACCTTTCAAATCACTCACTAAGTGTAATGAATCAGAAATTCTGTGCCAAAAATTCAATTACACCGATAACTGAACTTGAGCCAAGATGCTGTAATAGAGAGTTTTGATAAAGATCATTGCCTGAACTCTGAATCCTAGGTAAATTTATATGTATATTGCGCTCTTTCCTAAATGGGAGCTTTAGTACTCATGAGAGTTTTGTCAATATTGGTTCTAAGAATCTGGTTACCCCGTTTCCTTGGGCCTAAGACCATGGAACAGAAATCCGGTAACCTAAAAGTAAAAAAAAAGTAAAGTTGTCCACAAAAAGTATAGTTAGGTGATTCCCAAAACACACATATCCAATAAAACCAAGTAATTTTACAATATTTTAGGAAAGTTTTTTGTTTTATTTAATTGAATACAGTACTACAACTAGCTGAATGATGGTAATGACCGATTGATTGATTGACTGACAATATGTTTTTGTTGTTGTTGTTTTTTTTTGTAGTTAGTTATGCACAAAACGGTTAACATTTGATACAAATATACGTTTATAGCATTTATAGCTCGGCATTTTGGGAAATTCGTGAACAATTTTGTTATAAATGACAAGTCTAAAGAATATATAAATAATTTATGTAATGTAACTCCAAAATTAATGTCATATGGCAGTTGCTAGCAACTAAGCTGTTGTTTTTTAAATAAGAGCCTACAATTTGCTAAGTACTAAGTACTATAAAATCATGTGAGAGAGGGTAGGGCAGTAAGTAGGGCAGTTAAGTTAAGGATCGTTGGCAGAATCGTTGAGCTAGCGTTGAGGTCGTGTTTTTTTTTTTAGTTTGTTTGTATATATATAATGATACTACATAGTAGTAAATACAGGCGCTGGGCTAATACATGGAGCGGCATTATGTGGTACAAGGACGTGGAAAGCACGTGACGGTTAGGCTTAGCCGCGCCACGTCAATAGACTCCAGCCGCGCTTCACGGGCTGCTCCGTGCTGCTGACACTGCTCTCGGTTTCATGTGCTTCCGCCGGCTGCTGCTGCTGCTGTTGTTGACCAAATGCGGGCTCACGATTCTGTTCCTGCTGCTGCTCTATATAGGTGCGTAGTAGGGTATGCTTCTGTACGGACTTCTCAAACTCTTCTGCACTGGGCCGATACGCCTCAAGCTTGTTCTGGTGCTTGTAGCCGGAGTGCTGCTGCTGATTCGCCTCAGTTGTGTAGGCGTGACTGCCACCACGCGACGCGGTGCCAAACGAGCTGCCGGCGCTGACACCACTCGTGGACGCTGATAGACCGGACGTGTGGGGAGACGTGGTTGGACTCGACGATGCTGCCTGTTTGGGGTATGTGTGGTAGGAGGAGTATGCAGAGGGGTTTGTGGGGTTATTTAGGTTTTTCTTATTGTAGCTAGTTAAAAGGCTCTTGTTAATGTTGTTAGTTGGTTTGTTGTTATTTTGCTGGTTGTTGTTGTTGGAGTTGTAGCTGTACTCATACGTTTCAATGGTATTGCTGCCGTAAACGCTATTGGCGGCGGCTGGAGCGGCGCCGGGTGCGGCGCACAAGCCCTGGTAACGTGGTGAAGGACGCATGCCATAGGTGGCGCAGGAGGGCTTGCCAACCTCATAGGGATTATAGCCGACCACGTTGCCACTGTAAGAGTTTAAGTGAACATAAGTAGCTGTTTTGCGTAGCATTGTGGTTGCAGCAAACTTACCCTGGTCCATAGTTGCACACGTAAAGCTTGTTGTACTTGACATTGTCCTTGTACTCGGCAAAGCCGCAGCCCACAAGGCTGGTCTCGCCCCAAACAAGCTGTGAATAGTGACCCGTTTTGGGCGACCAGGCATCGCCAAAGCTATACTTTTGCACCTCATCGAACCAGCTCTGTATGCGTGATGGAAAATCACCATCATCCGCATCTAGCGGCACTGTGCTCCATATAATGGCCAAATTCTGGCCCATTGTAAAGCGATCTATTGCGAAAAAAGGCAACATTGAGTACATATTCTAAAGATCTAATTAAAGCTACAATATCTAATGCATATATGCGTGTGCTAAAGCATGCTGTTAGTTTTAGTGTTTTATAGCGTTTTGTGCAGTGTATAAAAATGTGCTTGATGTAGTATATAAAGAATATATCGCTCTATATAAAGTTTAGCTATATATAAAGTAACATGCAACCTCAAACCCTGCCACGTGTCGTATAACGGGCATGTTCTGTTTATGTAGCAAAAAAAAAAAAGATTTGTTGTAGTGTATCTGCTGCTTCCTCCGCTCAAAAGCGCCCACAATTGGTCATTATCGAATGTGGGTACAACATGCTGGCGCTTATTTAGTTATAAGGTTCCAAACTTACTTATTGTGCGATGTGGATCGTGTCGAAACTGACAGTTATCGGCCCATTGCTGAGCACGCGCCGCCAGCTCATTATCCCAGACAATTTCACGCATATTCTCAGCACCCGGCTGACCTGGATAGCGTCCGGTGGCCACCACCTGTCGCAGGCGATTGTGTTCCTGCAATATCACTGACTTCTCAGCCTCCGTAATGCCCGATACTAGAAAAGAACAAACATAAATTGGTTTTTAAATTAGCATTTATGGTTATGGAATATTTAACACATCATTATTAATTAGTTATGCTTTTAAAATTGTAAAACTGGTTAAGTTTTTTTTTAAATGGTAACTGTTTCTTACGACCTTTTCAGGGCCGCTCCTTTGACGTCAAACTAATAGCCATAGAATTTGCGAAAGTCATGCTGATTTTCATACTCTTTGAGCATAGCTTATAAAGTCGATAGCATAAGTAAAAAAAGCGGTTAAGAAATTTAATGATCTTCAAAGAACTCATATAAAATCACATTCTATGTTTAGTCCATTGCCATATTATTAGATCCATGCTTTAAATATATTTTTTTGATATGTTTCTTGTAACCCTTCTTGCTCTTAAGACAAAATGTATTAATAATCAATTTTGGTGTTTTAACATGAAATAGCACTCTAAATGTCTACTGACGTGTTCTAAGTGAGGAAAGCTCCATTTTTGGATCTAATAATATGACAAAGGCCTGTATATAGTAATGATCCCTTTTGTGATTCTTTGCTCTTTTTTGGTCTATAATATCAAGAAAAGTTCAAATTAATAATAAGAATTCAATATCCGCACAGTAGAAGTGAATTCTCTTGTGAGTAAAGTGGAATTTCACTACAAAATAGAGTAACAATACTCCTAGAGGAGTGCTCTATAACAGGCTATAACCCGATAAGGCGTTGTAATGGCCAGTTAAGATATGCCATATTTTTTTACTTGTCAAATTTTACAGCTTATAATTTCAAATTTGAGCGTCTTTCGTAGAAAAGAATCAAAATGTATGAAATATTAGTTTTTTCGTTTCTTTTCAACCATGATTTTAATATTATTACAATATTTACAGCCTTGTGTACCCAGAATTAAGAATTTCTTCATATGACTCGCTTAAATATTTTCATCATCTTTACTACAATTTGAAGAGGTTCCAATGCATAAGAAAAAAATGGATTACAATGGGCACTCTAAGTAAGGATTCGCGTAATATTAAACAGCTTTGGCATCGGTCTGAGAAAAATTCTTAGATTCTTCAAATGATAGTTTCACATATCATCATCTGCTCTACAAAAGGTAAAAATGAACTAATAATATAAAAGAAAAAATGTGCAAAATCAAGTTATCTAAGAGTGTTAGAAAAGATGAAAGCAATTTTTAGCTGTGTAGGTTTTTCTCGATCAGTTGATGGACATCTCCAATAGTCCCGGCGGAAAAAAACGCGTTTAGGGCAAAAATCTGCCAAAAATCTTTTTGTCAAGGATTTCATCTATCTTGGCACCAACGTCACAATGAAGAAGGATGTCAGCATGGAGATCAAGCGGAGATCCCCTGGTTTCAGTTGTCAAATGAGCCACTCTCGTCAGACGAAACTAACACTCTATATGACTGTCAGCCCTCTGGTTTTGCTTAAGATGCTGAAGCAGGGCTGATCGCGAAGTGTGATAAGACATGTAAAGAGTATGCGAATTTCGTCACTCAAAAATAAACTCTTCGCATTTATGGTGATTTGTAAATGTTGGGATCAGTTTGTCATGTGTTCGGCCGGTTTTTGTGTTAATATTTGCCGAAATTTCATACAAGTTGCGCAGATTTGCGTTCAGAAAACAAAACTCAAAAGTTTTTGTTTTAGTTTGGTTACTTCGTTGCTTTACAAGTCGCCTTACGAATATTGGCAATAATAATATGTAAATTTTACAGTTTCTGCCTTAGCTGTTTATTCATTCTATATCATGATTTTACATGTGAACCAAATTTTGACCAATTTTATATAATGAGCCGGTTCGGCATTAGCATATGTCGGCCACATATAAAAGATATCACTTTCTTCAGCCTTAGAGGCGACTTTATTTATTAAAATTTTTGATTTAACCGGTTTAAACTTATGAAAGCCAGCAAACAAAATATACAATAAACTTAAACGCTAAAATAGAACACAAAAAAATTAAATAAAAAGCTGCAGAGACACGAGGCAGAAAAAGAAAGAAAATAAAAGCGGCGCGTGCCAATTAAAAAAAAAATTTTAAAATATTAATTTGGCTATAAGCTGAAGTTTATTATTAATACTATTTTATGACTATGAATTATGATATTATGTGCGCTTTTGCAAACAAACGTTTTTTGAAGTGTGTCAGCCAGAAATGAGACAGACGCAGCTTCCGCAGCACTTAAGCTCAATGAGCAAAAAAAAAGTCTAAAAATAAAAAAAAATTTATATAGTTAAAAAAAAAAACACGGCCGCAGGGTGTTAATTAGCCGGTTGTGCAATGTGAGCGCACGTGAACTTTTAAAAAATTGCCACAAAAAATAAAAGGCATAACAGATAAGAGCTAAACTTGCAGCGGAGCGCAGAGGCGTGGCAGCTTGATGCAAGTCCATTTCATTTAAATAATTACGCGTGCTTAATAATTTTTAATAATTATAATAATAGTTGAGCCAGATCGCTCCGGTACTACAGTACAAACGTGAGAACATTCGAGTTGCAGGCTGTCTGAGTGCGCTTTTGGCCCTGAAGCGCGGTCCAGACAACTTGACGCGAGCTCTTTTATTAACTATATAAGTCATATATGCCTAAGCCTGTACATTATGTAAATACACATGAGTCTTGTGTATATGGATTTGGGATGGCATTAGCTTAAGTTGCTTTCAAGGTTAAGTTAATCGATTGTGTCGCGTTATTCAAATCGATATTAAATGAGCACCTACTAAAAATAGCCGTGAACGTAACATGCAGAACCCGTCTGGTATTGTCTAGATATGCTGGCAGTTATGATACAAACAGTGGAATACTCTGTAAACAAGTAAATTGTGTGTGCCAAGTTATATATGTATGAGTTGTTTCGGTTAAAGGTAAACATGGTTTTCTTTATTAGGCCCACATGAGTGTAAAGCTAACAAAACACCTATCTTTGAGCTAAACCTTATTCTCTGGGTCATCGAGATGCTGTATGCACCTAGAAGGGACAACCTGCTACTCGCCAGGGCGTCACACTCATCTAGTTTGTGCCGCGAGGATTGCTTCGCAAGTTCACAGAACCCACATTTTAAGAGTGTCATTGTAAAACCAAGTTATCGCAAATAGGTGCATTTCCCTTTATAAAACATACGAACATAAAAACAACAACTAAATATCTGTGTGAAATCGGAAATAACGAATGGCACTACTATCGATAGTTTTGCAGCTGTACTGGCCAGTGTACGAACATTTTTGCAAAAATAATATATAGACTGCCACGCCTACTCTCCCCCTATCACAAATCTGTAATACCCTTGACCCTTGGCTTACAGTGTATAAAAATCAAGCACAACTGTCAAATTATGCTCGTACGCTTGGCTACATTTATATTACGCCAAGTCACTGGAAGTCACTAAACATTGAACGCTGAAACCGGTACAACAATCGTCATAACAAAACGAACTGTAGCTGTATTTGTATCTGTATCTGCATCTGTTGTAGCTATAACTGTAGTCAAGTGCTCAACACTTTGCACTTGAGTGCATGCTATATGCAAATTTTATGCACTACCTTCGCTGACAAATTGCACATAAAACTGTCGATCAATTTCCGCAAAAACCAACAAAACCGACAAGCTCAAAAAAGCCACACACAGACGCACTACGCTATATAGCTAAAGTAGCCCATAGCTACAATATCTTATAGATGCTCCACAAAAATTAGCATATGCTCCAAGCACACTATAAAGCAGAATGAAGTGAAGCTGTGCCTCGATAATGTTGACAACGAAACGTCAACAACTTGCAATAACTTTTCAACGAAAAACGAAAGACTTAAGCAACGAACTTGCTGCCAAATGCCGACAATATGTTAACAAGTGCTTAAATTCGCAGCCTCTGACGTTGACGCTGCCGCTGCCATTGCATTCAGGCGTTGACTTTACCTTGAACGAGAAACCGACAGCAGACAAGCACACACATGCACAAACATGCACAAACATGCACACACATGCACATACATGCAATGATGCATTGCCTAAGTGAAGAGGACCGCGTGAGAGTACGTCGTAGCCTGTACTGCAACTCTGACAGCTCTTGAGACATGTTGAAAAGGTTTTGTTTTTTAGGCGGTTTTTTTTTTTTTTTTTGTTTCTGTTCTTTTGTGAGCCCAAACAACTTGTACATGTTTCATTATTCCATTTATCATTAACTGATTATCAGCAGCAACAATGAGCACAACAACTTATGTTGCTTGTTGCTTGTTACTTGTTGTCTTGTTGTAGTATACATCTACATATTTAATTACATTATTAGCACGGGCAAGTTGACGCTTAGCTTTTGATTGAAGCCGCAACAAAACGTTTTAGCCACAACGGACAACAGACAACAGACATTGAGGCGGCAGCAACATATAGATACGCTCTACATGATGGCCAAAAATGATTGGTAACATAACTCGTGTGAGAATACCACCTCAGCAGGTCAAAGCTTGTCGTATGAGGCGACCAACAATGACACTGGGTTCTTTCGAGACCAGTAGAGCCACCCCAGGCCTTAAAAGGGTTGTGCGTAGTGTTTGGGACCCACCACGTAAAACCACAATTCCACTGAAAGAATGTGTTTAGATCAGGCCGTAACCCGATAACACGGGTTGTTATGGCCAGTTAAGAAGAACATAATTCTTAACACTACCGGAAAATACACAGCTTTGTTTTATAAGTTACCAATTGCTGTTTGCGGAAATCTTCTAAGCTTGTTTTTTTTCATATTATTTTGGTTGCTGCTTTTGTCTGCAAATTTGCATTGAAATTGTGTTAAATATAAAGTTTTTAAGCTAATGACAGTAAAATATAAAAGCATTCATTAATCAAACTCACTTTGAATACTATACAGAAAACACATTTGTATTAATATTTGCCAACAAAATGCTAAATATGTTCAAACAAGATATATAAAAAAAAAACAATTTGTTTTGCTACAACTAACAAATTATCATTATCAATGACCCAATTTGATATGTTATATATAAATATGACTACAATTTAATGCTCGTTAAGCTGTTAGGGGTAGTCAGTTTGTATTTCATTGACTATTAGCATAACAAATATGAGCTAAAACACTTAAAAGAAAAGGCCACAAATTATTAGCTAAGATGGAAGCTATCACTCAATTGTTGAGTTAGCCTTTTTAATGATATGATTAATGATCTCTCTTAAGTAAGATGTTGTTAGGCACATATTTTGGTCAGACAGAATACGCTCAGCCAAAGCAAGACGTAAGTTGTGTAGACCAAGCGGAACGAGGACAAGAACTCGTGACAGTCGGCGGTTGAAGTCCTGACTCCTATTACGTTTCAGGACTGAGAATGCAACAGAAAAGAAAGATTGTTTTCCGAGTATAAGCTCTCAAAAATGTTTGACTTTAGAACTGTTCTTCTGAAAACAATGTTTTTCAATTCGGGGACCACAAGAATTCAGTTATGCAGACTCTTCATTAGTGGGAGAAGGACCTTTCAACCAGCATACTTCCAAGTAGAGAAATAGATATAGAAGTATGTAAGGGAGTATGCCCCGTCAATTAACCGAGTAAGTATGATTTTTCTCATTTTATCATAATAAAAAAGTAAGATTATGCTTTTTGTCCTGCTAAAATAAGTATGAAAGCAGCCTTCTCTTAGGAACATACTTCTAAAAAATCCGACTGGGTTGCTTTTTGTTTGCAGCTGTACTATATGTGAGTGTTTATAAACACTTTTGTTTTTGTGTTTTGATATGCGCCACTCACGCTCTATCAAAAAATTTAAGATACGAGTCGGCAGAATAATCTTACCTTCTATTCTAATTCCATGATTCAGAGCTGCGAAGAAATGCAGTTTGACGCAATTTTGATGTGAAACGTCTAATGCTGAGCCTTGACTCGTATGCAGCGTACATGCCGTGATGAGAGCTTTAAACTTAGCACAAATGTATAAAACTGAAGTGATATTAATTTGGCTGCTTTATTGAAAAATACAAAAAAAAAACTGCTGCACGTGACGGCAAAGGTCACTTTAAGGATGAAAACCTTGGCGTGCTAACAAAAGTTTGGCTTAAAATTAAAACAGTTAATTCAATGGATTTTTTTTGGACAAATAAAGTTAAAGCATTATAGCTGTGTATTATGACTAAGAAAAATTGTTAGCTATTAGCATTTTTACTAATGACTACCCCTAACCGCTTTAGGCTAAGCTTGAAATCTGTTTACATTACTCTATGGCATTATAGCTATAATTATGGGCTTTGATTCCGAACTCATGTGAGATTATCGGTTCAATGCGCCAACAAGTGTTACAAGTGCTATCTTATAGCTGACAATTGGGAGCGACATAATCTCCTAACACATTTGTTATTTTAATTATGAACGCTTGCCGTACGAAATGTTAATAAAATAATTTCACATGATTGACTGAGTTTATTGGCCTCGAATTAGCAAACATTGGTTATAATATTTAAATATATATATTTTTTTGCATTTAAAAACTTGATGTTTTAGACCGGTTTAGTGGCTTATTTTTGGCAGCTTTTCTAAATCAACGCAAACTTATATAACAAACAAAAATTTGCTCATTTCATATATGAAATCATTGCATATAAAACTCTAATAAATTGCCTGCTATTAGACTTTGTCATATTAAGTCGCAGAGTTTTTGCTGTCAAAACTCTTAGAACACATCTCGTTGACTTGAAATGCATGAAAATTCGCATTTACATAAATTTTAAATAAATAAAGTGTATTCATAATCGTTTGTTTGTTTGTTTCTATGTGTATTTGCAACTTGAGGGTTGTTAAGCTTGACGTTAAGCGCTAATTAAACAAATAAAAAATATAAGAGAAAAACTAAAAATTTTAAATGTATTTTTTATTTGTTAACAAATATTTATTTATATAGCGCTCAGACAACTTCTACATGGTCAGTAGCCAAAGTGAGAGGCGCACTTTTCATTCACAAAATGGGCACAAAAAATAAAAGTAAAAAAAAAATGAGTGGGAAGAAGCAGCAGAAGCCAAAAACCAAAACGTGGCGAAAATTAACGAACTGCATAGGAACTGTTGACTTAATTTTTTTTTATGGGTCGGCTATTTAGGTATGCCAGACAAGTTGTTAAGATATTTTTCTATATCTTTTTTTTAATGACCATATTTGTCAACGGCATACAAATGACAGTTTTGGTTCGAAACTGTTCTCTTAATTGTATATGAAATTAGAGACCATTTATAAGCCAATAGATTTGTGTATCATTTAATCAGGGACACCCTAATGGGTATAAGCGTTTTAGCTTAAAAGCGAAATATAAAGCTAATTTTAAAACATTTCTATTGAATTGCTCAAGATTTTTAATGGCTAAACGTTGCGAATTTGTGACTATTTAGCATTTATGTACAGATTTTTTTGTGTTATATCATTTTTGTATGCAGTAAAATGTTTTTGTTGACTAGAAAATAAAAACAAAACTTAAACTATAAACAAACTTTTTCGTTTTGAGCTTTATTCTAGATAATTTGTGTATGAATTTACTGAGTTACTGTGCTAGCTACAAATAATCTTATAATTCTGCACAATATACATTCTAAAACCGCTTCGCTGATTAAGATTTTCCATCAAAACAAGTGTTTTTGAGTGGAAAGCAATTCCCAGAACGTGTTTTATAAGTCTTTGAAAACTAAGAAAAAATCGTGTTTTTATAGCAATTTTGGAGAAAAACAACTGCTATTAAACACGATTTTTATAGAACTAAAAAATCATATAGCTAAGCAATGACGTTATTTACTAATAATGTTTCATTTGAACAGTTTCGAAATGACGCGCGCATGTATTAGTAACTAACAGTACGTTCGTGACGGAAAACTAACGGTACATTCGTGACGGAAAACTAAAATATTTACCTTTAAAGAAGAAGAGCGCTTCAAACAGCTTAAGAAAAGCGCATGTTATGTTAAACACCAAATTTGTAGGTTCCAGCATAAGACAGAAGAACCAGGCATTTTCATAGATTTGCTTCCAATTCCGAGGTGAGGCGATTCTGATCTTATTGATTTCAAAATTTTTCAAAAATCGTAGCAAAAATTTAATTTGATGCAAAAAGTAGCGCAATTGACTGTAATTTTAAAGCTTTAAAACAGCTGAAGACTAAAAACTAACCAAAAAAATAAATGGAAAATTAAAAATAAAAAATATGAATGAAAACTAAACGAATTTTAACAACTATTAGTCGAATATTTAATCGAAATAAAATATCACATACGAAATTTATATTTGAAACTCTCTAACCCGAAATTAAAGAGAAACAGTGGAAAAATTAAAGTCAGCTTTTTTGAGAACAGAACCGTGAGAATCGACTATTTGTTTAGAAACTGAGGCTTAAAAAAGTTACTTCAAAAAATAATTTTTAAAAGTTAACAGTCATTGTCAAAATTGTTTTATTTTTTAAAACAATTTCAAATGAGTTCTTAAAAAAAAATGGAAAGAAATAATTTATATATTATATTAAGAACAAAAGCGACTAGTTTTTTGCATTCACTTCACAAGCAAAAAACAACTCTTCTCAATTGTAGAACATTGCATAATCAAGCTTTTTATTTAACACTAATTTAATTAATATATAAAAAATAACATTTTAAGAACTTACCGAGTAGTTTTCCATGGCAGGCAAATGCCAGGCTGCAAGATGTTAGCAACAAAGCCAAGGAAATAAACGCACGCTGCTGCATTTTGTAAATTTTTTTTTTTATTTTAAAATATGTTTATTTTTTTAAGACACACTCGGATAAAGTTATCCGTGCACACACAATTTGAATTTTTTACGGAATACAACTTTTTCTATACAGACAGCGTTATATTCTGGGTCATACACTTTATGTTTTATTTGAATGTAAATTTGAATTTGTGTTTGAATTTTGAAACCGTCAAAAACAGTTTATGCTTGAGTTTAGCGAAGAAACCGTGTGTTGTCACTCAAGTAAAAATTTTGCAAAAAACCGAAAAAGCGTCACGAAATTTGCCGACGACTCCAACTCCACTCTCGTGTACGTGTAGCTAGACTTGAAGGCGTCGTCTGTTTGATTGGGCGCTGTGCGTAGCATTGGTTTTTATACCGCGCGGCAGCGATAACAGTGACAGACGCGTCGCTGCCGGCGATCAGCAGCACCTGCTGCTAACGCTGCCGACGTTGACGCGAGCAGCGGCCGAAATGTTGCTGACTGAGCGCGCGTGAGAGAGCACTGCTTAGTTCTGAGCTGTGTTTGTTTGTTTCTCTGTTTGCGTTTGCACGTAAGCTTCTTTCTGTTTTTTTTGGGGGTTTGCTTGGCAACATGTTGCTAAGATTGCGATCGTTGCGCAGTATACATGTTGCTGGCGGGCATAAGCTCAAGTTGTGTTCTTTTAATGATTGCAGTCAAAGACAATGATTGAACTTTATAATAAACATGCGTTAATTTTGCACTCTGCCGCCTGGTCGGGCAACAATCACTTCTGCCCCTGCACAGGGGCGTGGCATTGAGTTCGGGAACGTATTTTGGGTAGCCCCAGAATTGATGCCGCGGGCTTTGGCTGCGCTCACTCGATCATTTCGCGTATCATTAAAAACCAATAAAAACACCCAATTAAATATATAAAATAAAAATGTAGCCAACGCGCAAGAACAAATGCCACTTGATCCTTTCACCAACTTAAGGGAGAGCCATTGAGCAAAAATTGAGTAACTGCCGACAGTTATATACACTGTATTCTAGAAAATGGATTTCCAAAGTTTTTAAATGATTTTGACGTGCTTTAAAATAAAGTTAGGAAATGATCATAAAACAAACTTTCAGGGTGAAAAGCGTTGGGTTTTTAGAGTGAAAAACTGTTTTAGCGCAATAGCCCCACAAAATGCACGAATTTTAATTTAGCTCTTTTGAAAACAGTTTACCTTGCACACATTTTTAATGGTTTATAAGCAGTTTATAAGCGATTTTAAAATAAAGTTCTGTGCCGAGATTATAACATGAACCGTAATTCTCTTGAGGAAAAAGGTGTATTCCCATCGAGAAACAGGCGCCCCTGACAGACCGACAGGCAGTCGCATTTGGCGAAAACGATTTCCTTGCTGGTGCTGTGCGTCTCATTTACTCATTTCATTCTAGATGTCAATGAAGATACTCCTTACGCTTTCGTGCGAAGGGTATAAATAAAAACACTTGTATTAAATAAATATGTAGTGACTACTATATAAAATTGGCTGCTGCATTTCCGCTTTGCTCATTTTCGCACATCGCAGACGGGGTCGCAGTCGGGATTGGGAGCAATTGGGTCCGTCGGCTTCTTGCCAAAATAATTACGCGTACAAAGCCATTAACAAGTACAAACGATTGCGCCGTCTCACACACAAACACACACTGTGATATCCTTAATATTTGTAGTTTTTTGTTGTTTTAGTTGTTGCAGAGTATACGACAACCGGTTTTGGTTTGGCGAATGCCACACATGTCGTTTGGATTGCGATCACTGTGCGTTCAGTGGCCCAGACCCGGCCCAGTTTGCGCTGACCCGGCTATGACGTCTCTGCTGCGCAGCTGATTTATTTTATTTCACGAAAACTACATAAATATTAAAAATTATGCTCTTTAAAAAATATATATGAAATAAACATATGCCCGCGCATGTTGCTTATTGCTTTTGTTTTTAAATTTGTTGCGTGACACTTTTGAGCGGGTATCTTAGCCATATCATCAGGTTTGAGACGCACATTTCGGCTGAAAATGAATGAATGAACGAATGAGAATGAATGCTGTCTGGCATGTGTGTAGCAATAACAACATTCAAACGTAGTGAATTAAGTTACAACATATAGTTAAGTTACAATGCATCGACGAGTTATGTAAACAAGTCTTCTTGGCGCACAGCAACAACTTTTATGTGTCTCCACAGACTCCGCTGTCGATCATATCGCTAATTCTGCACAATATTTTCAAATCTCCACCGGGGATTTCAGCATTTAAGAACAAATTAGCAACATTTGTATGTATTCCCGGTATATTAAGCTAGCTTCGGGGCGCAGATCCTACAGAGCTTACCGCACACAGTCATATTCATTCAATTACTATTGCGTTTAGATCGTAAGACACATTCATTTACTCAAAACTATAGGCACACATAATATGATGTATGACTCGGTTATATGTATTTGAAAATGAGTCATTGGCACTCTGTGTGGTTCAAAATTTGGACTGCACCAGCGCAATGTTTCCTTATAAGTCTGATAGATTCTGAAATAGCTAGGCTATTGATTAGGTTAGTTTGGAACGGCTGCCAGATTTCACACTGGCGCACTTAGCACACATTGTAGGGCGCAGGAAGCCTATCTGGAAGGAGACCGACTAGCCAGTGTAGTGGCTCGAACAATGGCATCTCTTCTTACTAAGAGAGCAAAGATCAGCAGTTCTTTTATTATTTATTTCTGGCAAAGTTAGTCGACCAACGCGACTGTCTGACTGTCATTTAAGAGACGATTACATTTGCCTTTTGATTAAAGTCTTTTATTAAAAGATAAACGTATAAAGATCGTTTTAATAACTACGATATTACATGCATAAATCTGTATTTAAATTAGATGAAAGTTTTATTTAAAAATTTTAAATTTACCGTCTCTTTTCTAGAGTGTCCGTCCATATATCGCTCTCCAAACTTAAAAAGTGTTTTTTTTTACAAATTCAAAATTGAATATTTTGTTGAAAATATTAGTCATCTTTATTTAATGGCATCCAATTCCTTTTGATTTTCACAAATTATGTCTAAATCTTGTTTATGGTCAGCATAATTGTCTCAGTTTACCAACTTTTTAGGGTCTTTAAAGTAATAAGTTCCAGCACAACAATCGAGGAAACTCACTTATTAAGGAGTTTGCCACAAATCTCTTTTAAGCGAATTTCAACTTAATAGATATTACTCGGTAAGCCAGATGAGTTTTTAATGCCAATGTGGAGCACAAAGTCGTCAATGTGGGAGAAATATCTTTGTCCTAATGAAATTTTTGATTTTTTACAGATCTTTTGGCGTCAACTTTGATATAACTAGAGTGCTGTAGAGATTCGGCAGGAGAAATTAGGCAAAAAGGTCCATTTATCGCACACGAAATTTAATAAGTGGCTGTTCATAAAAGTCATAAATCTTCACAATATCGTACTATATATCACGATTTAGCCGATTTAAGTGCAATTTTCAATTATCTGATTGTGAGCTGACTTAACCCGTGTATTGAGCGGGTTAGAGAATACCACCTCAGCAGGTAAAAGCTTGTCGTATGAGGTGACTAACAATGACACTGGGTTCTTTCGAGACCAGTAGAGCCACCCCAGGCCTTAAAAGGGTTGTTCGTAGGGTTTGGGATCCACCACGTAAAACCACAATTCCAATGATAAAATATTTTTACATCAGGCCGTAACCCGATAACACGGGTTGTTATGACCGGTTAGGAAGAAGCTGACTTAACCGGAGCAATTCCCCTCACCTGAGTTACAAATTATCACCATCCTCCCCACTCAGTGGTAACGTCATTTAAGTGTTTTACAGAAATCTATCATATTTAACCCATTTTTTGATAACATTGTCAACTTTACATAGTGTAAGAAACTTTGTCATAATCATTGTCGCATAAACTTTTAAGATGATTGCTTACATTTTATCGTCATCTTTCATCATCTTCACGGTGTCATAATAATTTTCGCATAAACTTTTAAGATTACATTTTTAACGTCATCTTTCCTCATCTTCATGATGTGCAGCAGTCTTGGTTTTTATTTCTTAAATTTTGTGTTTCTCATAAATTTGGAATGTATAGCCTTCTTCTCATAGTTGTTCATTTCTTTGCACTGTAAAAATCTGGCAATCAAAGTTATTTTCTCTAGCCCAAATGTTGTCTATCTTACAAATTTTGAATATATACACTCCCATTTTTGTACGCAGAATGATGAACAGTCTAGCAAGTAATGTTCGCATGTTTATACGTTTCTTTTATACAGTTATAGATGAACCCGTGCCCTCCGCTGCCGTTCCTCTTCCTTCTCTTTCTCTCACTCTATCTTCTTCATACTAAGTCAAGCTGCGGATATTGGTACCAATATCTTTATATCCTCTACCTCTACCTCAAATCAAAAGAATTATTTACCTAGTAAAATTGAATGCTTGCCTACTATATAAGAAGAAACACATTTAGTATGTTTTATTTGGAAAATCGTTTTTAGCAATATCTCCGGAACCCCTAAGTCGATTTTGTTCAATCTTAGATAAAAACACACTCTAACATAATGGGAAGCTATCCTTAAAATTTCATCAAAATTTGTCAAGTAGTTTTTGAGGAGAAGGATTGGTAGTCATTTTTATATATATATAGATAAATAGCTTAGTTCTCTCTAGAAAAAGCGGGTTATATGACAAATTCGACTCCAATCAAAGTTCTAAACAGTTTACAAATTTGAAATCAATGTTGAGCTATAAGTTCATTCCACAATATTGTATTAAAGTGTCATTCATTAGCTGTATCTCTAGTGCTTTCCTGTACTCAAGCAAGTTGATAATTGTCGTTTATCGATAAATCTGTTATCGTTGATCGTTAAGTCTGTATGTTGTTTTGCAAGAGTATGTAGAATTTGTCTTAATAAGCGGTTGGCTTTTCTTTATTGTCTTAACTTTTGTCGTTGTTGTTGGGTTTTTGTTGGTAGTGACGCTTATTGTTGTTGTTGTTGTAGTTTTATATCAACGTATTGAATATTATCTGGTTGTTTTTAATTCTAGTTTACATTTCCTACTTAACCACCGTCCACTTCATTGGGTTGATTTGTATTTAAAAAAATTCTGAATTGTGTTGTATGCACACACAAAAACACACACTCACTCACACACACACACACACACACACACACACACATGCACACATTTACATATATATATATACAATAAGTGTGTACAGTTAAAATTTAAACAAACAATATTGGCCTTCATTGGCAGTACGACCGGCCGGCCTGATGAAATGTGGTGTGTGTGAATGTGTCTCAGTGTGTGTAAGTGTATCTCTGGGTGTCTCAGTGTGTGTGAGTGTGTGTGGCAGCGTACATTTATGCGCATGTTAGGCTACAAAGAAAAAAACCCAAGCCCAAACACCTCATTTAACTTAATTTAACAGCACTTGGCATCATCTGCCCGTTAGCGTTGACTTCGACGTTGACGTCGCACAGTGGCTCCAACAGACTTCTTTTTGGGCGAAAATCATAGCTTTTGAGGAAGTAAAGATATTTTCAAAATTTAAAATGCATATACCAGAGAATTCCTTAGGCTTCTGCGATACACTGCGATAAATATGCTGTTAAGAGAAGGAGCTTCAAAAAACGGTTGATCTTAGTATACACATGTTCGCCAGATAGACAAACTTTCGACGCGGACGATTTGTTGAAAAATAAACACAATTTAGAACATGGAATTTTTCCATGACATGTAAGAATAAGACATTTGCAGTACATAATATCGAACTTTACTACCGTTTCTTGAAGCTCCCTCTATACACAGCTTATTTATCGCAGTGAATCGCAGAAGCTTAAGGACTTCTCTGTTTCATGCATTTGAAATTTTGAAAATATCTTTACTTCCTCAAAAGTTATGATTTTCACCGAAAAATAAGTCAGTTGGATCCACTGTGCGTCGTGCTGTAGTTGTTGTTGTTGTCGCTGTTTATCATGTCTTTTTGGCTTTTTGTAGTTTTATGACTCAATTTAATGTCTTTGTTGGACTTGCGCGTGTAATCCAAATGCCCAAATATACACACGCCCACCACACCCAATGTATCTGTTCCATACTCATTCCCATACTCAATCATTTGGAACTCACTCTGGAAATGCTTAAAGAAAGCTGTCCCCTACTAAGTATAGCAAAAGTTATGCGCAGCTTCTAGGAATTCAAACGTCAGCAATGATTCATTCATTCATTCATAAGCGACTACGTAGCGTGAATCAGTTGCATTGTCCAAATATCCAACGTATGCAAGTCACTCGTTCACTTAATAAGCTTGTATATGCCTAAAGAAAGTTGTCAGCTCAAAATGAATTACTGACAAGCTTCTGTTTCGAGTGTGTAATTGATTTATGAGCCCCGTGAGCAAAATGCGTTACAACGCCGCTACTTGCGGCACCCCCCTTTCATTATATGTAGTCCAAACTTGCATGCTTCATTGATACAGCTGAAAATACCGGCTTAAAACTACCAACGGCAACTTAAGATCAAATGATTCAACTGACTCATTCATTCATGAGCGGCTGCAACATGTGAATCAGTTACATTGCTTCGAATTGTCGAACAAAACAGCAGGCCTTTTACCGTTGTCACTTTCAGGAGAATTTTGCAGAATTAGCTCGTTGCACGTTGCGTACTCACTTTCAGCAAGTTTCTTACGGCTTGAAGTTATTCGACAATCAGCTCTTGAATGTATCTGTTAAAACAATGAAACATGCTAAAACGGAAGAAATATACACTTAAGAATTGCAGACTTATGTTTGCTTAGAATAAAAAGTAAAAAATGGAATGCAAATAAAGGTCTTAGCAATTTGAATTGATTAATGATTACGTTCCATAGCTTGAATTTAACATTTCCATTTCTTAATAGTGTTCGTAAAATGTCTCATATGAGCTGCTCTCCAAATGAGCTCCTCACAAAATGAGCAGCCGTCAACGGCTCTTTGAGTGAGCCGCTCATCACGTTCTCTATAAAATCAGCTCATGCTCATGAGCGCGAGCCGCATGCGAAAAGAGCCTGAGCCACAGCGCACGGCTCATAGTGCACTTCCAGCCAGCACTTCTTCTCAACTCACTCTCTCAACTCAAAAAAAGTACTCAATGGCAATTTATTAGGCTGACTCATTCATTCATAAGCGATTTCAGATTGTAATTGAGACAATAATTTTCTCTATTGCATAATATTAATACTAAATGAGATTTTATCCTTACAAACTTCTCAGAAGGCAACTGCTAAATGTCAAATGATTCAACTGATTCATTTGTGGGCCACAACAAATTGTGAATCACATGCATTCTCCACGACCGATTAAAGAAAGCAACTTCAACTGGAACACAGCATTTCCATTTCGAGCGACATAAAAGGCCAAACCGAAAAACAAGCCCTCAAAAACTAAAGGTCACCGAAGTATTTATACACTTTATTTAAAGCTCCTACCGATTGTTTATAAGCAGCTTTTTTTTATAGTTCATAATGCAAATTATAGCATGAATTGTTGTAAATAGAAAAAGTTCCCACAACCCAGCAGTCAATATTTAAAAAACAAAATCGAATAATAAATTTTTCTCAAACGAACTAATTATTGGCTCAATTTTGAGTTTGGACAAAATCTATGGTGGCTGGTGAGCGCAGCGAGCAGGGGCGGATACCCCTAAAAAGAAATTGTACTAAAGTCAAATTAGGTATAAGGTAATTCGATTCAGCTGATTCCGGCAAATATGTTGCATTTAGATTGTAATGTCAGTCACTTAAAACTACAAATATCCTTAACACTCAGTTAGAGTACCCCTTGCTATAAAGGGTAAGTGAAAAGGGAGTCGGAAATAATTGAAAGTGGTACGAATGGGAAGATAATTTTGCAGCAGCTAGATCACTTCTTTGCAAATGTCTTTTAGATTCCTATAGAAAATCGTGATTGGTTTTCGCATTTCGCATCGGCATCTCTGTTCTTTGTTCTGACGCTCCAGCCACTATGGTGACTAGACTTGTTGTTAACGCCGATTGCGTGTGGAGGTGGTTAAAAACAAATGCATGGGAAAGTTTCTCAGACTGAAGATCTTCTTGAGCAGTTTCGATGGTACATTTTCAGACATCCGTATTACTTCTCTAATCTTGCACAAAGTGACTTTCACCTGTTTCCGCAATTAAGGCAATCGAAGATACTTGTGAACAAGATATTAAAAGAAGCTAACCCATAGGGCGGCAGTATTGATACTAGATTGAAAAACTGAGCACAAAAGTGAGTACAGTGCCCACAACCCAGCAGCGTCCGACAGTCCGTCTATATCACATGTTTTGTGAAACTTTCAAAGCGTTACAAACAGCGAAACAAACTTAACACACTCTCTAGTAGTGTATAGAAAACACTCACAAAACAAGGTCATTAACTGATAATTTTTCTAATCAGTCACATCGACATAGTTAAGAGCCCAAGGCAAGAGACACTTGTTACTCGCTGTTTTTCTCTGTTTCTGGTTTTTTTTTTTTACGGAACTGCATTGACATTTATCAATGTTAGTTTTAGTTTCAGATAATGACTCGACCTCATAAGTAAGTGCAATATAATAGATAGTTTGCACTCTGAGTCTCTGAGTAGGAGCATCAAGTCATCAACGTCACTCAAATGGCACATCCTCAACTGCATGCAACTTCCTATATCATAAATCCAAGTCCAAGTAACTAATATGCATACTTCTATGTTGGGGTTTTCGATAATTTTGATAAATTAAGATTTTTATGACAAAACATTTTCATAGTAATTCAATTTTTGCACTTGACATGCCAAATGCACTTGATATGTTTGTTGTGGTTGTTGTGTTTGTTGTTGTTGTTGCTGCTGCTACTAAAGTAGTAGTAGTTATTAAAATATTATTAATTACAATTGAAATTATTATTGTTGCTGTTGCTGCCGGCGGCAACTCACGACGCCTGCTGCGCTGCTTACAATTTGACAGAAACATAATTAAAATGTCATACAGATTGCGGTTATGATGAAGTTAAACACACACACACCGACACACACACACACACTCACTCACACACTCACACACACACACACACACACACTCACACACACATGTGCATCAGGCAGTTGCGCGTGAGTGAGCTCCATTAACAAATTACGAGCTATATATTTATGTATGAAGAGTAGTTTTCATATACATAGGATATGGAAAGATGGTATATTAATATATTTCATTTCAATGGGAAATGGAATCAACTCTGGCTTCATGTTAATTTGGTTTCCGAAGTGTTTTGTTAAAGTTTTGTATAAGCTGAGGTCAGAATCTTAAGTTTTTGGGGGCGTGTTGATTGTCATTTAAAAGTCAATCAGTGGAATCCCAATGTTCTCTTACGACTAAATGCCCAAGTAATATTAAGTTGTTGCAGCAATTTTTATTTACTTCTTTATGATAGTAGAGAGTGCATCTCTTCCGACTTTCTGATGGAGAGTGCATCATATATATTATCAGATATTCGCCGATAAAGATATTAGATACTAGCTGAACCCGCGCACTCCGCATTCATAAAACCGTCAATAAATTCATTATATAAATTAATTCTTCCCATTCCTCTTCCTCCTCTATCTATCGCTCTTCCTTATACTAAGTTCAGCTGCGGATATTGATACCAATATCTTTATATCTTCATCTACCTCTACCTCTACATCTATGTACATCTACATCTACCTCTATCTCAATTCAAAAGAATTATTTACCTAGTAAAATGTAATGCTTGCCTACTAAATAAGAAGAAATACATGTTTTACATGTAAAATCTTTTTTAGCAATCCTGAACCCCTAAGTCGATTTTGTTCAAACTTAGATAAGAACACTCTCCAACATAATGGGAAACTATCCTCAAAATTTCATCAAAATCTGTCCAGTAGTTTTCGAGTTTAGCGAGCACAAAGAATTGGCAGTCATTTTTATATATTAGACGTTACTTAAAACTTCGATTAATACTATTCTTGTTTCTTAATAGTTGACTTTAGCTCAAACATACCTTTTTTCAAAAACGATCTTTTGAAGTTATACAGAAGTTTTGCGTGCAATTGTTATGTTAAGAAATCGTTTGAATATTGTTATTAGTAATAATCCAAATGATTTCAAAATCATGTATGCCTTTTATAAAAAAGATATCAATATATATAAAAATGAACCCAAAATTGTGTCTATGGCCGATGTTACAACAAACGGTTTAGTGAAAAGGGATGCTCCACTTTATAGCTCTTGGAATGAGAAAGGTTTTTACCAAACAATATTTCCAGAATTGAAAACATTGACAGAAATACTTGAGTCGCTCGATAAGTTTATCTATATGTAAAAAAAAGACAAAGCATAAATAGGATTATAGCTCTTGAATGAGAATGGCTGGTTAGTGTTTTTCCAATGTTACAAAGGCCATCGAATCTTGGACGCCGATCAGTGGAGTGGAAATATAATTTCGACAAAAATCATAACTTTTGAGGTAGTAAAGATGTTTGCAAAATTTAAAATGCTTGCAGAGAATTCTATAAGTTTCTGCGATAAATATGCTTTGAATAGAGAGAGAGAGCTTCAAAAAAGTAATGTTCGATATTATCTATTACATAAATAGGCTAAGGAAAATATGTGGACCCCTTTTTCACCATTTATATGGAAACAAATATGGGTGACTCTTATATCATTGTGTAAAGAATTTTCGTAAGAAGTGAAAAATATAAGAGCAGAGGCCCCTAGTTATGTAATAAAACGCTAAAATGTTTGTTGTAGAAAATATTTAAGAGTGTTCCTTAGAAATGTCACACCATTGCCTTAAAAATACCCATTTTAACGATAATATAAAAAAACAAAATTTGAAGACGTTATGGTTCAAAATATACTAAATAAGTCTTCGACTAAAATAGAATTTTCTAGCATTTTCCAGTAATTGCTCTCGTTATCGTCATATCGACATTGACATTTTTGCTCTTTATCTAAAGATTTGTTGACGTTCTCGACATTTTGCTAAATATAGATTTTTTAAGACAGTCAAGTGACTTCCGTTTCGAGATAGGCCTCTATGTCCGTACACTCTCTCTACTTTTCTCTCTGTCTCTTATTTGATCAAAAATCATTAGATAGAGCAAAATATACAAAGTACTTGTTGCTTCCGTGTAACACTATCAAAGTCGGATGAGTTTTCCTGTTACTATATCTCAAGAGGTGCACTAACTTTTGTAACTTCAAGCTTTATTTCGTTATCAAGATAAGTGCTTTGCGCATTCTTTCCGTAACACTTATGATATATGTAGATTTTTCTAACCTATCTTTGAAGTTTAAGTAAGTTTACATCGTTCCTAATTTCACTAATGTTTATCATTTAAAGTTTCAATAAGCTAAATTCATTGAATGTATATCGACTGCTCTTAAACAGGAAACGCCCATTTTATGATGATAAGAATATAACCAATCGAACCATTCCCATTTATAAACAGCCCACAAGGGCCTTTTATAGAGGTCCAATTTGTAGCCCAGTATTATTGACTTGGTGCTAGTAGATGTTACTTTGACCTCAATAGGCAAATGTGTAGTAGAGAACACTCTCGCCAGACTAAACTAACACTCATCCTTCCCGTTTTTTTGTTGTTGCTCTGATGCATGGGTAATAAAACAGTCTGACAAACGCTCTTGAAGTGTATGTGCAGAAAGAACTTCGTAAGATCTTTGGCTCTTTACGTGTTGGCAAGATGAAATTTTTTATCTTTATGACGTCATTGACATAGTCAAGCGAATTAACATTCAGCGCTCAGCTTCTCTGGCTAGTTTATTTTTCGCGTATGTATAAGAAAGCTACTGCGAAATAGGTCTTTAAAAGGGCCATTGTAGGGAGGTGATGTCTCCTTTGGAATAACTATGTAGGTAAAGAATACACTTACTACCTTTCGTATCAAAGATTAAAAAAGGGACGCGCAAAGAAGAGGCGCAAGGAGGAGTGTTCTATCATAAGCAGTAATCCGATAACTGGTTGCTATGGAGAAGTGTTACGGATTCCCATTAAAATATACCAACTTCTTCTGCAAGTACTGCTCATGAGCTGCGCAAAATTTTTGCTACATTTCCCATAGTTTGGTCCACTCTAACAGACCTAATAGCCAAATAACCGAATCACGCACACGCCAACGTATTACAATTTAACAGTTTTTACACTTAACTTGTTATTCATTTGTTTGGGTTCTTGTTCCATTGTAAGTATACCCGGTCAATAAGCCAAATGGAACACGTGTTGGAATCTATGAATGAAATGAATAATAAGCGGTCTATCAAAAAGTATAAACGCTTTTAATTAGAGAAACGTTTTCATTCTTATGCTAAATCGATTCATATGCTGATCAATTCAAGCATGATATATGCGCTATATAAACTCTTTTTTGTTGTTGTTTGTTTTTTTTTTTGAACTTGTGCCGGCATGCATGCAAACACACTCATACACTGCACGAAAACTGGATGGCGTTGGGCGAGTTCCCCCCGGCATCTGTAAGCCCCGAAATGGCGTAGCGCTGACTGAGCCCAGATACTATTGATATACGCCACCTTCATTAATTCGCTTTGGTAGCCAGAGATTTTCATTAAAAAGCCGTCAGCGTACAATAAATTTTAAACAGTTTTTTTGAATACACAAAACGTAAACTGTATATATACATATGTCTATATGGTATAGATATGTATCTTGTGCAGTTGCTGAGCTGATTTCGCTGGCTTTTTTATAGGCTTCATTATGATTTTTGTATTTATTTTTCAACGACAGGCGACAGAACATAATTTTAACGCTCTTTATCGCGCTTCTTGTCGCTGCCCAGTCGCATTCGGGGGAATAATGATTTATTTGGGTATAATTCAAACTTCAGATAGGTCTAAGCTGATAGCAACTACTACATCATAAGTTTCATGAGCATGAAATCACTAAAAACGATAACTTAATCGAACTATGGACAGTGTTGCTCATCATTTATAAGCCGTCGAACAGACTTGTCGCCGTCAGCCGGAACACAAAGCGTTTAAAGCCAAACAACACAAAGACAAAAACAAATCTTAAGCTAACCAGCTTTTAAGTAGTATTATTTGACTTGTTCAACTAACGGTTTCAACTAGGTGGTCTCCGATCAGCCAAAAAGCGGAAAATTATGCGCCGTCTATTGATGAATGCCATTACGTTAAGAGTTATATGTTCGATAACCCAGCCGACGCAAAAATGAAGCTTCGCTTGGGCAGTGAGTTTGCGTTATGGGTGCATTTTTCACCTCAACGTTGGTTCTTTTATGTCAGCATGACAGCCAGATGCAAACCCATCGATATTCATTGATCACTCTTTAACGCATCCATGATCAACAAACGAATTAAAAACTTCAGTTGATCAGCAATTATATTCTCATGACAATCAGATCATCTGTTGGCCTCTTCTAATGCTGATCATTTTTGCCAACTATCCTCTCTGTTACGTATCCTCTCTGTTACATACCGGACCTACATCGATGTTTGTATCCCAGAAAATATCACGGTGCTCGAATAAACAAAACGATACGATGCTACGATACTCCGCAACTAAAAGTCAGACAAAGCTTATTCTGAAAAGAAGATGCTCTGCGGGCTTTTGACTACCAGTGGCACTAGTTTGACTACAGGTGGCGGGTACTTCCAGTGTTAACTCCCAAGCGCTTAACTCCATAAAGTTTATAAATTGTCACAGTAAGACGCTATCAGACGTACGCGCTTATTTTGCGTTAAGATCTATCAAGTTTATCTTGGCCAGAATTACTCGAGACCAAGTTTATTGAGTGTACATATAGTCTTGACATGGATGACCACCACGTAGCAAAGACAAAAAAATGTTGCAAAAAGTTAAAATTGCATAGAAACACTTTTGTAAACAATTCCAAAAGGCCTATAAACCAATACTTTCAAACACTAAAGTTATGTATCTTGAAAATGACTATTAAAGATAAATGTATTTCTCAAGCTTTTTTGGTCACATGGGCAGATGCTGGTTCGGGAGCTCTGTAGCTGCGGGGTTCGCAGTGGCTCGCCTTGAGTCAGCTGCTACCGATCTTCTTCTCACACACAACAAAATACTCGACTTTATCAATTAACTAAATAGACTCGGCGTCTAATTTACGGATTGTATTGTGATTATAAGAAAGGTCACGCTTGGCTTAAACAGCGCGGAAGCTATAGTTAGCAGATGTCCGACTCTAGTATATAGTTCTAGAACTCATAACTTATAATTAGCTGCCGTTTGGTCTGACACTCAAATGGCATAACAACACGAATGGAACTACAAATTTAACACTTTTTACGGTACAAAAACTTGTTTTGGGGCGTAGCGTCGCCACAGTTTGTTGGCTCAGTCTGTGAAAATGACAAATTATAAATAGAGGTAGAACTCTTTCTGTTTCTTAATATTACTTTAATTTCACATGACTATACATCATAGTGTCTGAAGAACGTACGGTAAACTAGCTGCGAGGAAGTTTTATGAAGTTAATGAGTGATGCAGCTCTCGAACAGATAGATCCAGATTATGTGTTCTAGCTCTGCACTTACAGCTTAACTTCACGATTTAGTTCTTATGGAATTTTTGCTTGTTTCGTTTGTTGTGACCGTAAATGCTCAGACCCAGTATTACTCCAAAACCTGCTAAATAGCACATGCATGACCAGCCGATCTTGTAGTCCAAATCGAGGACCCCGAGCTCGGAGCACCTGGCATGTTGTTGCCGCAAAGGCCTAATGATTTCCATATCTAACTTAAGATTTCGTGCGCCTGGCTTCTTATGCATGTCCTCCTTATACTTGGCCCAGTGCGAGCACAAATCTTTACTCGAATAGTTAATTGCCGATGTTGCAAACATGCCGTGATCCCTCATTAGACGACTATCGTAGGCATGACGAGTTGTTGACTTGTGTAAAACACGAAAAGCCTCGCATATTTTGACAAACTGTTCAGCATTACGCAGCGGACTGCTGCAATCCGGATGATATATCTTTGAGAGCTTTATATAGGCGTGCTTTATGTCATTCTCATTGGCATTACTTTGCAGTTTGAGCACATTATAATGATTTTCTTTGCTTGCGACTAACGCGCCCAACTTTGAACCATAACAGTTGGAAAATTTTCGCACAGTGTAGCCTATGCTTTGCTGCAGGGCTCCCAGCATTACTAGAAATTTGGCACAACACTACAAAATAATTTTTGTTAAAATGGAAAAAAATTAACGAAAGATTCGAAATTTTATATTTATTTTATCTCTTTATGACAACTTCAAAAAAAAAACATGTTTACTAGGTTAACCTTGCCTTTGATATAGAGCAAATACTGCTAAGTTCAGAGTCAAACTGACTCAGCTGGCCCTGAGTATTACCCATATGAGGCCGAACTTATTGCAATGTATATTGCACTAATATTGGCATGACCAATTACGTAAATATACGCACGAATGTGTTACGGTTTCGGCTTTGACCTTAACTCTGAAGTGCCAACGAACTTGGCCAAGAAACTATGGTGTGGCGTGTGCCGCTCTGGTTTTGTAACGCCCTCTATGGGTCTGTGGCACTAAGTTATGCAGCCATTAAGTCACACAACTCTCGGCGTGGGCGGTTTTTTTTTTGATGATCAAGCGACCATTTCACTTGAATCTACTATCGTAGGCATGACGAGTTGTTGACTTGTGTAAAACACGAAAAGCCTCGCATATTTTGACAAACTGTTCAGCATTACGCAGCGGACTGCTGCAATCCGGATGATATATCTTTGAGAGCTTTATATAGGCGTGCTTTATGTCATTCTCATTGGCATTACTTTGCAGTTTGAGCACATTATAATGATTTTCTTTGCTTGCGACTAACGCGCCCAACTTTGAACCATAACAGTTGGAAAATTTTCGCACAGTGTAGCCTATGCTTTGCTGCAGGGCTCCCAGCATTACTAGAAATTTGGCACAACACTACAAAATAATTTTTGTTAAAATGGAAAAAAATTAACGAAAGATTCGAAATTTTATATTTATTTTATCTCTTTATGACAACTTCAAAAAAAAAACATGTTTACTAGGTTAACCTTGCCTTTGATATAGAGCAAATACTGCTAAGTTCAGAGTCAAACTGACTCAGCTGGCCCTGAGTATTACCCATATGAGGCCGAACTTATTGCAATGTATATTGCACTAATATTGGCATGACCAATTACGTAAATATACGCACGAATGTGTTACGGTTTCGGCTTTGACCTTAACTCTGAAGTGCCAACGAACTTGGCCAAGAAACTATGGTGTGGCGTGTGCCGCTCTGGTTTTGTAACGCCCTCTATGGGTCTGTGGCACTAAGTTATGCAGCCATTAAGTCACACAACTCTCGGCGTGGGCGGTTTTTTTTTTGATGATCAAGCGACCATTTCACTTGAATCAAAATGTAGACAAACAATTCCATTGAACTTCGTTACTTGGGAACTATGCTTTATGATATTTACGTATCATATTATTTTTGTTGTTTGGCGTTGTTATTGTTTGTTATTGGTGAAACACCCAAACAACACAGTTGACAATTTCGGCAGAATCTCAATGCTAACATAATATTTGCACAGCTCAACTTTACGCTGCTATTATCAAGCTGTTGACGGATTGTATTTTCTATAGATATTACTCATTATATTTACTTTCATTCAAAACAAGTGAGTTAAAGTCGAATAGAAATATTCCAACTATAAGATACACTAAACAAGGAGTACGGTATCACGCTTAATAACCGAACTTTTGATGTTGTTACGGACTTTCCTAAACCACCACGAACAACAATGTCAGCTTGGAGATCCAGCGTAGGATTTGCCAATCGCAGCTACGTAGTTATTAGTAGGCAAATGAGCAGACGATGACCTTTCTCTTGTCGATATTCGAGAGGTTTGTTGTTGGAAAAAAGGGTGTGACACTTAAAGGAAGAAACTGCCAGGATGTGCGAAGCAAAGTCGGCTGAGAAGACGCCCTATTGGAGTTACAAGAAGCTTACTTACTTGACGACAGTTGTTGGTGCGCAGATCAACTTTTAAACTTGGGAACGGCAGTCATCACTGCAGTGAAGATCACTTGCACTACAGATAATGTGCTTGGCTTTTCAACGCTGACTGGTTTAGATAAGTTCAGTTCCGCTTTTTCTGTGCTTGGGGTCCTAGAGAACCGCTTGACTTCTTAGTGCGCGCAAAACGGTCAATCGCAGATTATCCTGAATAGTGAAAGATGATAAATTCTATTGTATCTGGTGGAAAGACTGAGCGTGCACTTACAAGACATCACTCGCTCAAGTGCAGCCGTCTAATTACTACGCAAAGAATGATCTGTAGCACAGAAAAGTGGCTGCACCTTGGACCTTTTGACGGGACTGTCCAAATGTACATCGTGTATCAAGCGATGTTCCTCACATCCCAATCGCTTCTTTTCAAATCTTCTTAGAGTAACTTTTTTAAAGAGTATTTTGCGCGAATTCGTCGAACTAGTGTGACCATAAAGAGATCTATAAATAAGCTTACAGATGACGTTGTATGGATTGTACTTTAGCTCATATGAAGCTGAATTCCGCTAAGTTGGGGCTTAGTAACTCCGAGCTACTTCACTTCCTTTGTTAACTTGCCAAATTGGCTAAATTAAATTTACTAATCAAGACGATTGCCTTGAAGCGTGGCACATTTCACACCTGTTTATGATAGCCGCTGTGACACACAAAAACACTGAACATTGCCCCACTGTGCCAGCTAAGACAGTGCTCTTGACCATCTAGCATATGTTAATTGCTACTAAAAACATTTCTAAACAAACGAATGCTATAGAAAATTAACAAAAAAGACAAAAAGATCTAATAGTTTGCTGTGTCAGCATATCAGAAAGCCGGTAACCAAAAACCGATTCCGAGACATAAGCCAGACTTTGTGACTGGCTGGAAGACTGGGCGCAAGCGAAAGCTCGAAAGATCACAATAATTGGAAACAGGTTCTACAGCAGCAGAACCAGCCGGTCACTTTTTCTCTACGGCGTTTTTGACAATTCGACGGGGCGCTTTTGTGTGGCACAAAAACTAAATAGAAGATTTACGACAATTGTTGACTGCTTGTCTCCGTCGCACGCTGCCTAATTTATCTAAGCGCATAAAATTTGTCTTCTTTTAGTTGATTTTAATATTTGCTTTATTTTTAATTTTTAAAGTTTTCTTTTTTTTTGCTTTTTATGCGCTATTGATGTATTGGGATATTGTTTGGCTGTCAATTTTGAACGCTGGGTCAATGTACAACAGCCAAAACGCCAAAAAGTCTGGCTCATCGTTTCGCTACAATTTGCTTAGGGTCATGTTTAGCAGGGGCTTTCGGCAGCCCAAGCTTAAGTTGAAGGCTGCTTATTAACCGATCAAAAGTTTAACTGCAGCTTGTGTTCTGATGATCAATTAAAGTTTGGCGTAATAATGGGTAACACGCTTAGACTCGGCCAGCCCCGAACGGAAATAACTTGGCTCCAATAAAATTTAACTAACTCTATTGTGCCACATGCACACGCGCTGTCCATCGAGTAAGAAAAAATACACATAAACACAAAAAAAACGTTGTTTTTTTTATTTGATATTAATTACATAGTGGAATTGGACAATTTCGAATTATTATTATAGCTTGTTAAGTTGAGCTTTAATTTTATATAAATTTCATTAATTTTAAATACACTTAAGACGTTTTGGTATGTCCACTAGAACAGCAAAGCTATCGATTATACTATGTGCTCTTTCACTATCGATAGTTGAAACACGCACTTAGCGGCTTATTTGCTATTCCACTGAAAGTAGCACGACAATTGCTATCATTGCAATCGATTACAATGCCACCCAAAAGTCATTGCTATCGGCTTGCAAAGCCTTGATGGAAAAAAAAAAACAAATACAACTATCGATAGTAACGAATCTTATCGAACCGATGGTACTATCGGTATCATCACATCTTTTTCCTGAAACTGTCGAAAATATCGAATGGCGCCACATTCGATAGTTTTGCAGCTCTAATGTCCATGTATGTGGTGAGAGTGTCCAGCACGCTGCTTCATAGCCCCAGATACTGCTATAAGTTTAACTATCAAACATTCGAGTTTATAAAAAAATACATATTTCGAGTTATGTTAAGTTACTTTTGAGTGAGTGAAGCACAAGTTGTCGCAACATTTGTAAAGCTTAAATTCGTGAAAATTCACACATGGCACTAAAAATGTTTCAATTCCCCAAAAACTTATTCCCTGCTCATTATTGTCTCTGCCAGGGCTAGGCCTTGGCAGCTC